>CM061548.1:324790914-325990914 GCA_030864215.1 Capsicum pubescens
AAAAGGGAAAGAAAAATATTGTTACTTATCAAACCACAAAAGCATGCAATATAAAAGTTTAAATGAAAATTCAAAAGTCACATTAGGAAAAAAACGTTTTTTGGTATTAATTAACATTAATAATTAAAAATTAACAATTAATGATAAAATAAATAAGAAAAGCCATACTTGACAAACTCCATCTATAATATTTTTTTGTGTGTTTGTGTTTGGTATTTATTTTTGTGTGTTTGTCTCTATACTTTTCATATGTTGAAATCTTAAATATAATATTTCTATAATTGTCTTTAAATTATATCATATTTTTTTTCAAATATATACTTATTTGATATCCTCTCCTTTACTTTTTTTTTCCTTTTCAGGTTACTAAGAAAAGATTGAGTCTATGAAACTTTCAAACTACAAGCTTTGAAGAAATAAGAGGAAAGGAGAGTGGGAGATAGAGGAGGTTTTCTGCACAAATTTGATATTGAATACGTTCAACCATTGAAAAGGAGCAACATATGTCCATAACTAGGACTTGGGCGAGGTATAACTTTTATTTATGTATATTTTTTTTCTTTTTTTCCTATTCAATATTTTATATATACGGTAGTTTTAAACATCTTTTAAGTATTGTCGTTCTTTTGTTTAATCTATTAATTAATATAGAATTGATTTTTATTGATTTGAGGCATTTCGCAGAAGCAAAATTTGAAAAGATTTTAGGAGAATTTAGAATCGGTTATTTTAGACACTTGGATCATCTGTTTTTTCTTTTGCCCTTTTAGTCTACTTCTTTATTTGATTTATTCTCTTACTTTTTCGTTTCTATCTTTTAAAAAAAAAAAAAATGACAATTTTTTTGAAAATTTGCACATATTGATTTTTGATAGACGAATATTTTGGTTGAGATCGAGTATAATATAAATAATAAAGAAAAAATTATTATAGATAATGAAACACGGTTCAATGAATAAACACTTATTTTTCTAATTTCTAATGTGTGTTTGATATTCGCATTGAAAATTCATTTAATCTAAATTCATTTGAATAGACTTATGAAAAGGATTTTTTCATTCTCAAGTCTATAGAGAGTAATTGATCTAGAAAAAGTAAATAAATAAATTTTTGATTAATTAAAATTTTATAACAACTAATCATCCTGACAATATTTGAGATATAAATTATTCTGAAAGTGCATAAAACATTCAAGAGACTATTGTCAGAAAATGAAAGAGCATGAAAAACGATAGTTTCAATTTTAAAAGTTGCCCTTTTGATTTTTTTGTTTTAGCTTAGTAGATAATTTTTAAAAATGAAGGAAATCTCAAAAATTGAGAAACAAGATAAATAACAATATTTGCTTGTGACTTATTTCAATTCAAGAAATCTATCAATCTATATATATATATAAGAAGATTGGAAGAATGATGATGTGGCACCTCTTATATGCAAGAAAACCTATTTATCTTTTTTCTCAATTTTTGGAGATTTTTTTCTATTTTGCTTTCCTCAAAATAATTTGTTAGAAATTAAAATACATTTAATAATTACTCTTTAATTACTCATATAATTGCTCAATTAAATACATCAAGCATTTAAGAATATTAAAGGTCATTAGTTTAAAAACATTTCCTCATTCTAATAATTTATTTTAATTAAATTTATTTTTAATGATAAAAAAGGGAAAGAAAAAATATTGTTACTTATCAAACCTCAAAAGCATGCAATAAAAAAGTTTAAATGAAAATTCAAAAGTCACATTAGAAAAAAAATATTTTTAGTATTAATTAACATTAATAATTAAAAATTAACAATTATGTTAAAATAAATAAGAAGAGTCATACTGACAAACTCCATCTATATAATGGATATTGGGTGTTTGTATTTGGTATTTATTTTTGTGTGTTTTTCATATTGTGAAATCTTAAATATAATATTTCTATAATTGTCTTTAAATTATATCATTTTTTTTTTTCAAATATACACTTATTTGATATCCTCTCCTTTACCTTTTTTTTTCCTTTTCAGGTTACTAAGAAAAGACTGAGTCTATGAAACTTTCAAACTACAAGCTTTGAAGAAATAAGAGGAAAAGAGAGTGGGAGATAGAGGAGAAGGTAACTTGCAAAAATTTGATATTTGAATACGTATTTGAAAAGGAGCAACATATGTCCATAACTAGGACTTGGGCGAGATATAACTTTTATTTATGTATCTTTTTTTTTCTTTTTATTCTATTCAATATTTTATATATACGGTAGTTTTAAACATCTTTTAAGTATTGTCGTTCTTTTGTTTAATAAATTAATTAATATAGAATTGATTTTTATTGATTTGAGGCATTTCGCAGAAGCAAAATTTGAAAAGATTTTAGGAGAATTTAGAATCGGTTATTTTAGACACTTGGATCATCTGTTTTTTCTTTTTTCCTTTTATTCTACTTCTTTATTTGATTTATTCTCTTACTTTTTCATTTCTATCTTTTTAAAAAAATTAAATGACATTTTTTTTGTATGTTTGCACATATTGATTTGATATACGAATATTTTGGTTGAGATCGAGTATGATATAAATAATAAAGAAAAATATTATTATAGATAATTAAACATGGTTCAATGAATAAACACTTTTTTTTAATTTCTCATGTGGTGTATGATATTCTCATTGAAAATTCATTTAATCCAAATTCATTTCGAATAGACTTATGAAAAGGATTTTTTCATTCTCAAGTCTACATAGCATAATTTATCTAGAAAAAAAAAATAAATATATTTTTGATTAATTAAAATTTCATAACAACTAAATCGTCCTGACAATATTTGAGATATAAATTATTCTGAAAGTGCATAAAACATTCAAGAGACTATTGCCAGAAAATGAAAGAGCATGAAAAACTATAGTTTCAATTTTTAAAAGTTGACCTTTTGATTTCTTTGTTTTAGCTTAGTAGATAATTTTTAAAAATGGAGAAAATTCCAAAAGTTGAGAAAAAAGATAAATAACAATACTTGCTTGTGACTTATTTCAATTCAAGAAATTAGTCATTAGTAACTGATTAAATAAAAGAATTAGTTACTTACTTTTATCTATCATATAAAATTGAGCTTAGTGTAGGTGATGTGATAATTTTCTACGATTGATAATAATATTTTATTTTAATTTATTTTGTTAGTTTTGTTTTTTTACTCATTTTTGGTGAATATTTTGTCTTTTTTAGACTTTGAACTTATTTTTTTGTTCTGACCCGTCGTTACAATCTTCTTATGTTCCATATTTCTTATTCCACTTTAATGGAGGAACATAATTTCATTATTAAATTTTCTTTCTACTCATTTAAAGGTGTCATAACTAGGAGTTCATGAAAATTTCTACAATATCAATTATTACCAAATGAAATTTGTTTCCTAAATTTTTTTTCAATAGTCTTAATATATCTATCGTGAGAAAAAAAATCAAAAAACATAAAATAATATAGAACTGGAAGATATGGGTCTATATAATTGATAGTTTGATGATGAGCAAACTAAATAGAGAAAATACATCTTTTCCCCCCTGAACTTGTCCTCCAAACTCACTTTAGCACTTAAACTTAACTTCTGTTTATTTACCACCCTTAACATCTTTAAAGTGTATTTGTTTCACCCCTCAAAACTGAATACCACTCTCACAACAGAGAGTGGGTTACACACGCGCCATGTCAGTGCCACATCAGTGCCAGGTCATTGCCACATAAAAAATTAGGATTTAAAAAAAAATCCCATACACATACTATTTTTATGTATTTTTATTTTAAAAAGCAAAAAATATATATTTACTATTTATATATATATTAAATAATATATATTTATATATATATAAAATATGTATATATATGTGTACTATTTTAATATATATATATATAAATAATATATATATATATATATTAAATAATATATATATATATTAAATAAAAAATGCCCCCACCCCCACCCCATTTTCATTTAAATAATATATATTTCATATAATTATTTTTATGTATTTTTATTTTAAAAATAAAAAATATACATGTACTGTTTTTATCTAATATATATATATATATATATATATATATATATATAATATATTAAATAAAAAATTCACCCTCCCCCCTCCCCTAATCTCTTTCTCCATTCCACCCCCCACCCCCCGTTCTTTCTCCTCTTCCAGCCCCCTCCCCCCGCCCCGCCTTTCTTTCTCGTCTTTTAGCCCCACCCCTACCCCACCCTTCCAGCCCCCTAGCCCCACCCTCTTCTTTCTTATTCAAACAAAAATACTTTCATCAAGTTAAAATTAATTTTTTCAAATTGTCTTATTAACAAAAAAATTCAAAAGTAAAAATCAAAAGAAATCTCATTGATGATAAGTGATTCAAAAATAAAATCATCAATTTAATTTAATTTTTATCTAAATTTTGAGGGAGTTGGATTGAAGGTCGAGATGGGGTTCAACGGAGAAAATTATTTAATAGTGTTTTCATGTTTGTTCTTGGGGGGTGTTAATGGAGGAAAGTGAAAAAAAATAAAGGAAAGTGTTGTTCTTGGGTGGTGGTGTTAATGGAGGAAAGTGAAAAAACTTAAAGGAAAGTGTTGTTCTTGGGTGGTGTTGTTAATGGAGGAAAGTGAAAAAAATTGAGGTTGTTAATGGAGGTTTGAGTGTTGTTGTTGTTGATGATTTGAAGAAGAAAGAAGAAGAGAAAAAGTGTCCATTTTTTATTTTTTTTAATTTTTTTTATCATATTTTAAATATAATATTATTGAAATTAATTTTTTTAATAAATAAACGCGCCCCTTTTTTAAAAAAAATGTCACGTCAGCTTTAGGGGTCAAATAAATACACTTTAAAGATGTTAAGGGGGGTAAATAAACGAAAATTAAGTTTAAGTGCTAAAGTGAGTTTGGAGGACAAGTTCGGGGGGGGGGGGGGGGGGAAGATGTCTTTTCTCAACTAAATATCCTACGATTCAAGAAAAATTAAAGATCAACAATAAAAATCTCTTTTTTTATTATTTGGAGATTTTGTCCCGAATAAACATCGTAATTTACAATATCACTTAACATAGTATTTCTCATTTTTTCTTCATTTCAAAATTTTTATATTTTTTATGTAATGTTTTCTTTATAATAAATATATGTTATTTTAAAGAGCAAAAGTTGTTTATCTCATAATTCTCTTCCCTTTCATTAGAGTCATTACAAAAATAATTGAGAGTGTAATTTAATTAATATATCAGACCCTTCTTTGTTTTATGATAAGTAATGTTAAAAATAAAGTCGAAGAAAAGAATTAACTCTTTCTGAACCTTTTGACTTGACAAGTACTTAAATATGATAACTTTTAACATATGTCCAAGTGCAAACGGAAGGAGTAAAACTCCTATAGAAAATATAATATGTATTAGTCAAAAAAGAATAGGGAAAAGTCATTGTTTCCACTCTAAACTATACTCGAAAAGTCTAGGTCACACCTAAACTATCATAGTAACCTATTACACACCTAAACTATATAAAAGTGAAATTTTTTACCCCCTAAATCTGACATGGAAAATACATAATTATTTAAATAAAAAAAGGCGTCTAAATAAAAAATTAATGCAAAAAAATAATAATCAAACACTCCTCTCCCCAGCCCCTAGCATCCATAACCCCCTCTCTCCCCCCCAAAAAAGAAACATCTTCTTCTTCTTTCCTCAATTGCTAGAGTTATAAAAATTCCAATTCCAATTCTAAGTTGCTAATGAGTTAAATTCGAACAATTAACGATGGCTGAAATTCCTTCTTCTTCTTTGCCCAATTCAATTCAACCATCGAACCCTATTATCGACTCCGTTGGAGTAGCAAATCAAGCAACTGTCGTCGGAGCTGCATCGCCGGTGATGACGTCAACTAATCTAGCAACCAACATGACTTCTCCTTCTAACATCTCACAATCGCTTTCAATTGACCCGTTAAACAAATCTCAGCAACAACAATTTGGTTTGATGAGGCCATAATCAGGAAGAGGGCTTTATGGTCAAATGAATTTTTCACATACCTGCACCTTTCTTTAGGATTTATAAAATGGGACCAATGGAGGTTTTGGACATTGAAGAAAAAGAAGAAGATATAGTCATGTATAGGGATTTATAAAATGGGACTAAGGTAGTTTGAATTTGATCAGATATAGTCATGTACAGGAATTTTTGTGCTGCCTCGTCCAGCTCCAATCCCCCAAGGATGGTTCTTGGCCACCGCCCACTGGAAGATGATGAATCCCTAGATTGAGATAGAGTCATCTCTGTCAGTACAGGAAGGTTAAATTCCATTGTCTCACCAACAACTATTCTTATCTCCTGGTTCCATAAAGGAACTAGAGGTCTTCTCCCAAAAGCATAGTTCTCAGGCATAACCTGAAAATTGATCAAAGCACATTAGCACAGTAATTTGGTTTGATGAGGCAACAATCAGGAAGAGGGCTTTATGGTCAAATGAATTTTTCACATACCTGGACCTTTCTTTAGGATTTATAAAATGGGACTAATAGAGGTTTTAGACATTGGAGAAAAAGAAGAAGATGATGATTTTGGACATTGAAGAATTTATTGAAGAAAAATAAGAAGAAGATGGTTTTGGATGTTGAAGAAAATAGTTTTGGACATTAAAGAATACCTGCACCTCCATTGACCTCATAACAATGGAGGTTTTGGATATTGAAGAAAAAGAATTAAAAATTAACTTACAAAGAAAAAATAATAAATTTATTATTTTTTTCTTATTATGCTGACGTGGCAGGCGCGTGTAAAACACCGCACCACATGCAAGTGGTATAATGCTTTATAGGGTGTAGAAAATTCTACTTTTATATAGTTTAGGTGTGTAATAGATCACTATGATAGTTTAGGTGTGACCTAGACTTTTCGAGTATAATTTAAGGTGAAAACGATGACTTTTCCCAAAAAGAATAAGGTACATGCAATAACAAACACCATAGACTCATACATACATGAGTAAAAGTAAATATTTAGTTTTTGAATTTAAATAAAAAGGAGAACTTTTTCTTAAAAGATCTTTTTCCGAAAGCGTAAAATTTAATTACAAAAAAAGTTAAATATCATTTTTTTTAAGATGTGACTATGATAAAAACATTCGTAAGTAGAAATAACTCTTTAAATTTTTGTATATGAAATTAATCTCTTTTGTCTTTATTAATTAAATAATATAAAATAAAGTTCATCCTCAAATTCTATTTATTATTTCCAGCAATAACATTATCATTTTTCTTGAAATTTTCTTTTTTATTTTGAAATAAATAGCATCTTCACATATACATATTAGCTAATTTAAAATTTTTGATACATGTATGTCCTCAAAATCAGATGTAACCAAATGTAAGTTAATTTCTATTTGATGTATAGAAAACACATTTATATGGATATCATTGAAAATATTATTGTTGATTTCATTAACTTACAACCTTTTTTTATGTGTTATATAAGAAACTATTTAAAATTTTCTATCTCAATTATATTTTCAAATAAATTACTTTAATTATTATTTTTCGCGCGGTTAAATTCACTAGTATATAATAATAAAGGAGACTTTAGAAGAAGTGATGTGGCATGTTTCTAAAACCAAGAGTGCTATTTATATTTTTTCTCAATTTTTTGACATTTTTCATAGTTTTTCATATTAATGGGATTTATTAGAAAATATAAAAATTATTTCTTAATTACATTCTATTAATTATCAATCAATTTTTCAGTTTAGATCATCAAGAGTCATTATCATCAATTTAGTAATTTATTCATCATTAATCATTTATAATATAATAAAATAATACTATATTTTTATTATTTTCTTCTTTTAGCGACTCCCACCATTTTCTTTCTTTTGTTTAATTTCATTATTTTCTTCTTTTAGCTACTCACATCGTTTCCTTCTTTTGTTTAGTAGTTCAACACTTTAATTTTTATACGTTTAACTACACATCATTATACCTTGATTATATTATCAATAAAAATGAGATCTTTTTACATTTATGTTATTGTTATTTTTTTATTATCTTAATTTACTTTAAACTGTCATAACTCACAATTATTATTTTCATAATTTATATTTATTATGTAACTCCAATACTCTTTAGATTCATAACCTCCAAAAAATTAATGTGAAATTCATAACACCTTAAAGTGTTCTTTATGTATACTTCATATAAATTCATGATATGTAGGGAGACTTGATAATGTTGCAAAGTGATAACGCTCAAATTACACTCTTGAATGGGTGTAAGCGATCGTTGTCAATATAAAACCCAACTAGGTTGGGGTCGAATCCCACAGGGAATATGGTGTGAACTCAAGTTGTTTGCGATTTAATCCACTGATAGTTTAATATTTCCTGAAATGGGGGGTTTAGGTTTAACAAGTTGTTGTTTGTCACTTTACTTTCGGTGTTTGTAAATCAAGAGTTTATGAAATAACCAGAATTATGTTCACTAGGGCTTCCGGTACATGATAGAGGCTAAAAGTGATTCAAGATTCTCACGGTGGGTAGGATAGCAAGCTATCTTTATCAATGTTATGCTTAAATGTCTCTCGACCTACTTAAGCATTTAATTCCCTAATCCTCTCGGACTTACGAATTTTCTATTAACTGCCCAGATTTTACCTCAGGTTAACCAACCTTTTTACAGTGCTGATTATTAAACAAAGTATTTTTGAGTCCCTATTGATAATTCACTTCCTACTATATTTGATTTCTTTCTCAAGCAAATCAAAAAAGGTGTGTCTACTGTTTACAACCAACAGACGTTAGTTAAAACTTTAGAATTATTAAGAAATCCTACCACCTTTTGAATCTTGAATACTTAGCACCTCATTAAGACCTAACCCTAGATCCCATAACTCAGGTTAATGGAGTTTAGCCACTCATGATGTAACGAACGAAACACGTAATTGAATTCATGATTTGAAAGATAAACTTACAGAGATGAATAATAACTAGTGAATCGCAGATTAGATCACAAAGGAAAATCCCAAAAATACTGATAATAATCTTTTGAAATAGTTATGTTGTTAAAGTCTAGGAGTAGAAAGAGAAAATATCAGAGTATGTTGTCAAAACTCAAAGTGTTGAATAATGTTTGGAATCCCCCTAGAAAACCCTAAAACAAAGCTTTAAATAGTTTACCCTAATTATGGAAACAAACTCAAGGTTACAACTTTTCCTCGGAATAGACGACGACATCCGTGATAGCTTATCAGGAGTTTGACAACTTATCACGGATGTCGTTAGCTACTTTTCACTTTTGGCTCTTGCTGTCTAAGACTGAAGACGATGATGACGGCTTATCAGGATTTTGATGGCTTATCAAGAACATCATCACATTCCTACTCTAATTCTCATGTCCTATCTATGTCTGATAGTATCCTTGACGCCTTATCACCATCTTAACGGCCTATCACAAAATGTCGTCAACTCTTCCAGCTGAAACTCATCTTCTGTTTAAGGATGACATTGTCTTTGATAGTTTATCACTAGGATGATGACTTATCATAAATGTCGTCAGCCACACTTGTCTTTTATTTGCTTCACATTTTAGCCTTTTTGCTTCCATTATTTTTGGTTCCCCTGCATCTAAATATTTACTGCAAAATCAAAGTAAACTAATCAAAAACAACTAAATTTGCTTAAGATCTTGCAATTATTTGGAGTTAAAAACCTTAAATGTGTTAGCATAGGCTCACACATCAACACCCTCAACTTAAACAATTGTTTGTCCTAAAGCAACCATGACATAACTAAGAGAATACAAAGTACACTTTGGCAGCTAACTACTCATATTAGTTTAGAATAAATTCACTATCTCCAAGGTCAGTCAATTTAAAACTCACTATTGATGTTTTGAAGAACACCCATGCTACTCACAAGAATCAAGATGCGGCAAAAATTCAGCAATAATAACCATGCCATACCAACATCACACTATCTGAACAAGTCAGTGACTAGAAATATACCCAGTGTGCCCTCATAATAAAGAAATCCCTTTTTCACTCATATCAAAATTCGCATACATAAACATAGGGACAAACACAAGACTCACTTTCAGAATGAAGTTCCAAACACTGCATGTCAAATGCCATAGGCTTCTTCTTGTAGTTAGTACCCAAGTCTTCTGACAGGTCAGTTAGGATCACTATAGGACTTTTCTTAAGCTTGTAACATAGGTCAGGGCTGGTATGATATTCATGGATATTTTAGAGTGACTATGCCTCCTTGACACTACACTAAACTCTTAGGGTTTCACTTATCAACCTTCTTTTCTTTCTCTCTTTTATTGATCACACATGCTCAAGATGGATATGGTCTTTTCAATCATCATATTAGTTTTTATCATCTTTAACACAACTTTCTTTTTTCTTATTCTTTTTTCACCACACCCACTTTTTATTCTTTTCTCTTATTATACCTCTCTTCATACTCATTTTGCATCATGCACCCCTATAATAACCACCCTCAACTTAGAATGTTTCCCTAAGTCAAGGTGCATAGTATCCAAAGAGGGCCAGGGCCAAAATAGGTTCATTGTAAGGTAAACGGGAAGGTGAGAGGTTTCATAGAAAGAAACATGCATATAGGCTCAAATCAGGGATCAAGGGAGAATATTCACATTGGGAAGGTCATTTAGGCTGAAAGTGGGTTACAATCAAACATGGCCTATGATCCTTTCCTAACCCCTATCTTACAACCTAGGCCGGACTAACAGGGCAAGTTCTAGATTTAGCACACAACAGGAGTTGAGTAAGACCTCTCACACACATGGCACACAAGTACATCACATATCACTACTTATCTGATTCATGTAATTTGTTTAGCAAAAATCGTCAAGCTGCCAGACTAATGCCACAAAAAGATGCACCGCAGTCACAGGTGAATATAATTCACACAGTTATAAACTCAGATCAATGGAGAGGTGCTCAAAAGTCACTAAATAAGATAACTGCCTCAAGTACCTGTATTACTCCTAATTATCTACCAAAAATTATTACAACAATATCCTACCCTATACCCTCAACTTAAAATTTAAAATAAAGATAAACTAAGGGTTAGAGTATACCTGGAATGACTCAAGCTCGGGGGTCATGGGTTTCTGACCCTGCTGCTGCATCATCTGCTACCTTCTCTCCATCAGGAGCTTCTGGCCTTGCAGTGGTAGAGGGTCTGCTAGATGAGGCACCTGCAGCCCTGTTTTCAAAGCCTCCTCCTATCTCTGATTATCCACTAGGGACTCCATTCTTGCTTTCTTCAACTCCTCTTTTTTGGCCTTTTTTTTGCCTTTTTTCACTCTTCTTTCTTCCTCGCTGTCAGGATCTTCTCTCTTATCTTTGCCCTTCTTCTCCCCCTTCTTCTTATTTTTCTTTGGTGAATCTCCAGTGAGGTCAAGCATTGGAATTTCTTTCTTTGATTCATGCATAGCTGGATCTGTCGGCACCATAAATTGGTGCTGATGCAACACCCTAACATCTGCCTTTACCTTGTTCAAAGCTGCTCTGAATTTAGCTAGATCAGCCCCTGACATTTCTTTTTCCTGTGTATCAAATCGGTTCTCCAAATCTGCAACCCGTCCAGGCAAAGTCACAAAAGTCTCAAGAGCAGCCTTGATTCTCTTGTCTACTG
The DNA here is from genome assembly GCA_030864215.1 of Capsicum pubescens. Classification (NCBI taxonomy): domain Eukaryota; kingdom Viridiplantae; phylum Streptophyta; class Magnoliopsida; order Solanales; family Solanaceae; genus Capsicum; species Capsicum pubescens. The sequence continues at coordinate 324,802,569 of CM061548.1, forward strand.
CAGTGGCAAACTGTTTGGCAAAGGCATGTAGCTGTGCCTCACACCATTTGTCTTGTTTGGCCACTTTTCTGATATTGATTGGATGAAATACAAATCTGGCTGATGCTGTAGGAGCTGAGGGATTGGGTTTATTCTCAGGCACTGAACCTGCCTGTGCTAAAAAAGTTGGCTGCGTAGTCTCAGAATCTTGCACTTCCACATTAGGTGCTGAACCGGCATCTATAACTGGAGGGTCTGCTGCTACCTCTGCACCTCTATCAAGTCTTAGTCCTGGCTGATTTTCATCATACCACATGGGGTTGTGAGTTTTTCGAGCAGGGACGTCATCATCAACCCCTGCAATCTCTGGCATATTAGCATCTCGACATAACTCTGTGATAAGACAAGGGAAAGGATAAGCAGTGTCGGTTCTCGATATTCTAATCTTCATCTCATCAGCAATGATTTCCCTAAAATTTAGGAGAAGCTGCAACACCATGCTTGTTACTAGGATAGCTCGGTCATCACCTAGAACGTTGTCTCCATCATTGGGCATTATCTAGATACGCACTATCCCCCACTAAAACTTTTCCTCTTGAGTCAAAGTGGACTTATATATTCTCTCATTTGGGTTGGTCACCCATGGTGGTTCCCCTTCAGCTATGATGTTGGTCAACCACGAACGTTAATTTGCCCGATTTTTAATTCGAGCATAGACTAATGGTGAAGTGTCCTGATGAGTGAAGTTGGGGCCATGCAAGAACCTGTTGATGGTTTTGATTAAGATATCAACCCTTACGCCTCTTACCTGAACTCTTTCTAACAGGGGCTGGTCTGCAACTCTTTCTCCTGACCTACAAATATTTTCCAACTGAGCCTGGTAGTTCACATAAAGCTCTAGGACCAGTGTAGGAAAAAATGAGTTTCCCCCTTTTGTAGTCCGTCCCAAGCCGTACTCTTGGAACTTCTATTCCACTTCAGGATACCTACGCAGACCTTTCTGATAATCCTCTTTTCTTCCTGAATTGGCCTTTTAGTCCTTCTTCTATCAGTTCTACGGAGCCCAGCAGTGAAGATTCCCTATGCCTTGGGAATTTTCCATCTAGCATTGTCTCAAACTTCGGGGTTCTTATATTTGATAATTGTTCCCCAAATTGGAGACTCCTCATCATCTTGTTGTTCAGTAGAAGGGGATTCAAATATTGTTCCCTCATACTTAAGCTCCTCAGACTCTTCATGTTCTTCCTCTTCAGATTCGGCATGTTCAGACTCATGCTGCTCATGTTCAGAATGTTCAGATGCCTCCTGCTCAGAAGCTGTTGTTGTTTCAGTATCGTTACTATTCTCCACCTCAATTGGTTTTGGTGGTGAGGGCACTTTTGGACTTTGCTTCTTCTTTTGCTTCCAGAGCAGAGGCTCTTCCTCTTCATAATCAGACTCCTCATCGATGAGTCTCCGACGTACACTTTTCTGTGATTCCTTCTTTGTAAGCATAGGGCTCTTTCCTTTGGGTGCCATTATAGGGTTCCTGTAGCAATAGAAAAATCATTAGTCAATCTTCAAGAGCCTAAACACAAACACATTAATCATTTAAGCTTCACATCCTTTGAGAAGGCTCATTCATGCTTCAAGTTCCAGGTGTGACGATATTTCTTGATAAGCCATCAGGACTGTGATAGCTTATCATAATTGTCGTCAACCTTAGACAGAACTCATACGATTTTATCAACTTCTGACGACATTTCTGATAAGCCGTTACAATTGTGATAGCCTATCACAAATATCGTTAGCTCTAAATTGGACCCACTTTATTCTTAGCAGCTTTTGAAGACATTTATGATAAGCCATCACAGTTGTGATAGCTTATCATGAATGTCTTCATCTCTTATCAGAACCCCACTTTTGACTTTAACTCAATTTTTGATCCCATTATTTCTCAAAATTCACTTGAATTCCATTTTTTTAGCTGAACTTAAAAGCTTTAGGATTGCACAGCAAACCCTAGTTTCGATTTTAGCCCCTTTTTACAAGTTGAACTTGGTTCAAGCTTCTTGGGAACTTAGGTTATTATCAACTATCACTTACCACTTGAAAAGAAAAGTTAAATTTTGGGCATACCTGGTAGGCGATTTCACTTGTTCACACGATTTAGAGGGGGTAACAGGAGAATAGAAAAGGTTCTTGATTTTACTTTCAAATCCCACACTCACCAGGAAGATATTTTTCTTGATTAACTTTGGGAAATTATTTGGAAGCAGTAAGTAAATAAACTAAGTAAAGAAAGAAATAAACTAAGGAAGGAAAGAAAAATAGACAGGCGGGAACATGAGGAGGTTCGACTGTGGGCCGGGTCAAATTTTTTGAACTGGGACCAAAATGGTCTAATAATGCTTTCAAGGTTTTCTTGACAATATTTTGTGATGGCTTATCACAAGTGTGATAGCTTATCACTGATATCGTCAGCCTTAATAGAAACTGCCTCAAATTTGGCCTCTCTAACGATATTTTTGATAGCTTATCAATGTTGTGACGGCTTATCAGAAATGTCGTCATAACCTTTCAGCTGACCTCTTCATTTTCACCTTCTCTGTACTAAATCCTAACTACAAAAATAAATACTTTACTGGAATATAAAATTTTTGGGTTTTCTCCCGATAGCGCCTGATTTACTGTCGCGGCACGACTTGGTTGTCTTGATTACTTAGACTTCCCCAAGACAACCTATTGATACCCCTTTACCATCATCATAGAATATGTCAATGATTGTGAAAACACTAATCTCTTTTTGCTGAGTCATAGATGAGTGTATTTTGAAGTATGCTTCTTTGTCATTGAATCTGAACTTTAGTTGGTTCAACTCCATGTCTACTATCACTCTCCCAGTTGCAAGTAGTGGCCTACCCAAGATGATGGGCACTTCAAAGTCCACTTCGCAATCTAGGACTACAAAATCAGCAGGAGAATAAAGTTGGCTACCTTTACCAAAACATCATGTAATATGCCCACAGATCGCTTCACAGACCTATCTGCCATCACCAACCGCATATTTATTGGGGTAGGATCCCTCAATCCTAGTTTCTTATACACAACAAGTGGCATTAGGTTTATACTGGCTCTTAGATCGCATAGTGCTTTTGTGAATTTCATGGAACCAATAGTACACGGAATGGTAAATGCTCCAGGATCTGCCTTTTTTTTGTACTAAAGACCTTGTAGAAATAGCGCCACAATGGAGAAGGTTGTCCTCCGGCTCATGGCTAACCTTTCATTTCTTGGTCACAAGGTCTTTCATGAACTTCGCGTATCCTGGTATTTGCTCAAGTGCCTCAACCAAAGGCACATTTATTGTCAATTGCTTGAGCATTGACATGAATTTTCTAGATTTTGCATCATCAATTTTTTTCTTCAATCGTTAAGGAAAGGAAGGTGGTGGTCTTGGGATAGTTTTCAACAATACTTCTTCTTCCTTTTTTTTCTCTAAAGCATCAACAGGACTATCCAGCTTCTCAGACTCCACTGGATTATTTTATTTGGATTCATCAACAACTACCTCACCATCTACAGATTTACCCCCAGAAGGGCCTGGTAAGATCTTACCACTCCTAGTGGTAATTGCCATACATGAGACATCATTCCGTGGATTCTAAAATGTATCACTTGGTAACATTTTGCTCTTCCTCTGGTTGACTGCAGCAAAAAGTTGGATCATCTGTTGCTCTAACTATTTGATTGCAGTAGAGTATGAGTGCACTAACTGACTGATGGATGTCAGATCGGTCTTCATGGTAGCTACACCAGAGTTGGTGGACTCAACTCCCTTCAATAACTTCTCCATTATGTCCTCCATGGACATCTTTCCAGAGCTAGTTGCAGTAGCTTCCCAATTTCCAGGAGGAATATATAAACCACTCCTATCATTATTGCTTTTCTAGTTTCTCTGCTCCCTGTCTTTGTAACCAGGCTTGTCATAAACATTCCGACCTTGATTCCCTTGGATATTTCCTCGAAAACCCCCTGATTATTAACATAATTCGCCTCTTCTTCAGGATCCACATCAACTTGGTCTTGAGACGTTACAGCCTTCACTTTCTCAGTCTTCCCCGATAATAAGTGCTTGGTGAGCAAGTCCATCTGAGTCTTTAGATGGGCCATGTCTTGATCTCTCTTCTTATCTCTCCTATGTTGTTCAGTAGACATACCAGCAGAAACAGTGGGGCTTGCTACCACAGACTCCCTGGTATGCTAAGCCCTACTATGTTTGGTCATCCTATTCAGCATATCTAAGGCATCTTGAAAAGATAGATTAACAAACAAACCACAACAACATTATCTACAATCGGCTTTGTTATAGAGTTGAGGGCCTTGTATAAAGTCTCCATCAAGTGTAGGTTTGTCATATTATGGTTCGAACACTGTGTTAGTTTTTTCTTGAATTCTCCCAAGTCTCATGCAAAGCTTCAGTAGGAAGCTGTCTAAAATTATTGATTTCATCCCTCAATTGTACCCTCTTGGAAGGTGGAAAAAACCATTCTAGGAACGCTTCTTTCAATTACTTCCAGTGGGTGATGGAATCAGGCATAAGCTCATTCAGCCATAATGTTGCCTCCCCAGACAGAGACAACGGGAACAACCTCAATCGAATAACGTTCTGGCCCACTCCTGGGTTATCAAAAGATTTGTATATGGTGACAAAATTAACCTGTTGCAGGTTCGCATCTTCCCCATGAAGGCCACCAAACAACCCCTTCAGATTGAGGAGTTGGATCATAGTACTCGTAATGTTGAACTTGTCTCCAGGTGCCAACGGTGAAGGAATAATTGCACCCGTTACACCTGCCCCATCTATACCATCATCATCATCATTCGGATCATACTGGATCAGCTGGTACTCTTGTCTTCTTTGAAATGGACGGTTCCGATTAACATTACATGGCACTTGTGTAGCTATCTGCCCTGCACACCTTGGGTTACCAGGGTTCAATAACTCCTCGTCCCCTAAATCTTTATCCTCAAGGTTTGGATGTCGGGTATGTTGCCCGACATTTTGCACATTCACCTGAGCTCTAGCTAAGGCTTCCAGTCTTTCAGCCTCTTGCTGTTCTGCCATTCTTCCTATTCGTTGCGGTTCTGGATTTAGAGGTAATAATGTTTCTCCAGAACTTTTGGTGCTTCGAATACACTATAAAATCCTACAAATAAACAAAAACAACAAATAAACGTAAATCTAGGAAAATTAACTAACAGTCAATTAGCGCATACAAAATTCAGCTTATAACTGTATTCCTCGACAACGGCGCCATTTTTGATAAAGCTCAAATTACACTCTTGAATGGGTGTAAGCGATCGTTGTCAATATAAAACCCAACTAGGTTGGGGTCGAATCCTATAGGAAGTATGGTGTGAACTCAAGTTGTTTACGATTTAATCCACTAATAGTTTAATGTTTCCTAAAATGGGGGGTTTAGGTTTAACAAGTTGTTGTTTGTCACTTTACTTTCGGTGTTTGTAAATCAAGAGTTTATGAAATAACCAGAATTATGTTCACTAGGGCTTCCGGTACATGACAGAGGCTAAAAGTGATTCAAGATTCTCACGGTGGGTAGGATAACCAGCTATCTTTATCAATGTTATGCTTAAATGTGTCTCGACCTACTTAAGCATTTAATTCCCTAATCCTCTCGGAGTTAGGGAATTTCTATCTACTACCCAGATTTTACCTCAGGTTAACCAACCTTATTACAGTGCTGATTATTAAATGAAGTATTTTTGAGTCCCTATTGATAATTCACTTCCTACTATATTTGATTTCTTTCTCAAGAAAATCAAAGCAGGCGTGTCTACTGTTTACAACCAACAGACGTTAGTTAAAACTTCAGAATTATCAAGAAATCCTACCACCTTTTGAATCTTGAATACTTAGCACCTCATCGAGACCTAACCCTAGATCCCATAACTCAGGTTTATAGAGTTTAGCCACTCATGATATAATGAATGAAACACATAATTGAATTCATGATTTGAAAGATAAACTTACAGAGATGAATAATAACTAGTGAACCGCAGATTAGATCACAAAGAAAAATCTTAAAAATACTAATAATAATCTCTTGAAATAGTTGTGTTGTTAAAGTCTAGGAGTAGAGAGAGAAAATATTAGAGTATGTTGTAGAAACTCAAAGTGTCGAATAATGTCTGGAATCTCCCGAGAAAACCCTAAAACAAAGCTTTAAATAGTTTACCCTAATTATGAAACAAAATCAAGGTTATAGCTTTTGCTCGGAATAGCCGACGACATCCGTGATAGCTTATCAGGAGTCTGACGACTTATCATGGATGTCGTCAGCTCCTCTTCACTTTTGGCTCTTGCTGTCTAAGACTGACAATGACGATGGCTTATCAGGATTTTAACGGCTTATCAAGAACATCATCACATTCCTGCTGCAATTCTCATGTCTTGTCTCCATCTGACGGTATCCTTGACACCTTATCACCATCCTGATGGCCTATCACAAAATATCGTCAACTCTTCCAGCTGAAACTCATCTCCTATTTAAGGTTGATGTCGTCTTTGATAGCTTATCACTGGGCTGACGACTTATCATGAATGTCGTCAGCCACACTTGTTTTTTATTTGCTTCACATTTCAGCCTTTTTGCTTCCATTATTTTTGGTTCCCCTGCATCTCAACATTTACTGCAAAATCAAAGTAAACTAATAAAAAACAAGTAAAGTTGCTCAAGATCTTGCAATTATTTAGAGTTAAAAGCTTCAAATGTGTTAGCATAGGCTCACACATCACAAAGTAATGTTTTCTATGGTGGTTTTGAAAATGCATCGTTTCGAATGTCAATGTTATGTAAGAAGACTTGGTAATATTTCTTAGTTAATCTTTCTGAATCTTCTCATCATAGATGTTGCAGGTATATATATGTCCAATATTATATGTTCTATCTAATTGCATATGGTTTTTTTGTTAAGTTATTAATTCAATTATCTTGCACACAATAATAAATTAATATAAATATATAAGTAAAGTGTATGAAATAATAAAAAAAGCTCACCTCATCAACAAAAAGCTTGATGAAAAAGATCTGGTGAATTTGTTTATTTTTTATTGAATCATTTTACACGACTTAATAGATAATTGGATTAAGTTAAATTTTTTTCTGTGTTTTAGAATATAGTTAACCAATATGTTAATTAATAGATTACGACAAATTGGATAGAATTTGTCATCTTTTTTTACTGCATTACCTCGACGTGACATCCTCATATCATAGGATTAATTTCAAAAGGTATGAAAGATCTCCCACCAAGCCGAACATACGACTTTCACAAAGTCTTTAGTTAAATTTGTAAAATATTTAGTAGAATAAACGGCAATTATATCTCAAGGATATCAAATAATTGAACGAGCATATATAGCATGATTTAGTAATGTTTGTTGAATTATCAAATATTCAATGAAATCTATTTTTCCAAAGAAGGTTCATAGAAATGTAATTTGCATATACGTAGAGATCTTTATAATAAAATTATTTGTTTACGTCTAAAGTTTCTATATAATGAAAAGAATATAATAAAACTTAAATCAAGGCTATTTGAATTTAAAGATCAAAACCTCTTTGTATACATTTATAACACGAGAGTAAAAAATTAGTGTTTAGTATTGCCTTTTTTGATTGAAAGCACACATACTTTGAGTACCTAGAATTATATAAAATTGATGTCTCGAGCATATAAGTGATATGAAAGGTGTTGATGCACATAAAAAATATTTGTTTCAGTGATTTATTTGATTTATAAAATTAATTTTTGTATGCATAATAGAAAAATCTATCTTCTATGGAATTAAATTACAAAAAAAATAAAATAAACCTCTTACTGTTTTAAAAAAAGGATAAATTTTCTAGTTCATTATAAAGGTATAGTGATAGCCGTACCAATAATAGATACAAAGTAGAAGGTTACCCCCGATATTCCTCTTCTATGATCCACAAGTTATCCATCAAACTATCGCATCAATTTGTTGAATTCATTAATAATATGAGCTAAAATATAATCAACTGTTTTTGCCATTATTATTGTATAGTGAACCAGCTATCTAGTTACCTGTAATATTTTCCAAGTAAACTTATACTACCATGCTGATTTTTAAAATTCTAATACGCATAATATACCTTGAAATCTTGTAAAAAAAATCGATAGACGCAATGAGAATAGACTAATTTGAAAGAATGCTTGATATAAGAACCCGATTCTACATATAATATATGAAGCAAAAAAGAAAGAAAAAATATACTCTCTCCGTCCCCTTTCGAATTTTAAGATTCAAACAATTAAACTTTATCTTTACATAAATTTTTTATCAAAGTCCGACCAAATATTCTATTTACCACCTGTATTAAACAGAAAAAATACCAGATAATAACATAACAGAAACTACAATATGATCGCATTATCAGAACAATACAATTAAACATAATCTTTACAAAAAAATCAAATTATAAAATTATATGCAAAATACATTCATTAAAAATAAAAAATAAATACAAAAAAAATCTAGACAATATATTGTAAAAAATTGTGAAAAGACACATATTAGATTGTATCACAGAATTCATTGCAAATTAAAATATCACAATTGAGAACCGGTTGCTAAAATAAGAAGCACCTTCATATTAAAATAGGGAAGGAAAAGTAAAATAAGTAAAAAACCCTAATTTTTTCTTTTTTTAAAAAAAAACTAACTAATGCTAAAATATGAAAGGAATTAATAAAGTAAGAAAAAAAAACTAACTAACTAATTTTCACGTCTCGACCACACATCCTTGATAAAATAGGAAAGAAAAATTGATTTACCTAAATTAAAGAATATTACATGAATTTTATACCTAAACTAATTCTGGTTCCTAATAAATCATACATTTAAAAGGACTCATAAATTAATTAATTAATCAAATAAAATTAGATAATATTTTGAAAAAAATAGTGAAAAGATGATTTTATCTACTGCGAAAACTTTTAATCAAGGTTAAAAAGTTTAAATCACTTTTCTAAGGGTCTTCACACTTTTAATATATTATAGATTTATTTAATCACATTTAAAATTTACATAATTTCGGACTTATGATGATGACGTGGTTTCAAACTAGTTATGATGACTATCGAGCTTACTTCACCTTGAATGAACGATAAGGGGAGTAAAGCATTTAGTACCCCTTGAACTATGACCAAATTTGTGATGATACATTTCAACTCCACGAAGGGCCTATTATCCCCTAACTCAATTTTAGTGTATTTTTGTCACCCTTTTGTGCTGACGTAGCACCTTTTGTCAACCTTTTTAGCTGACATAACACCTTTTATGTGAGGCCCATTTTATGTAATAAAGGTGTCATGTCAGCACAAAAGGGTGACAAAAATATGCTAAAATTGAGGGGGGGGGGGGGTTGTAAATATGACCCTTGTGAAGTTGAAGTGTGTCGTAGTAACTTTGGTGATAGTTCGAGCGGGTACTGATGCTTATCTCAAGATAGGGCGACACCAACTCAATTCACCAACAAATGCATAGTACTTTTTTTTTTATTACTAGATGTCGAAGGCCAGTGCCAGCACGAGCCCAATATATGTTAATTTTTTGTCTCAATTTATGTGTCACACATATAATTTAGACAATTATATTTTTAACATATTTTAGATATTAAAGTTGTTAATTGTCGTAATTTATAATGTTTCTATGTAATTTTCAAATAATACATGTTACTCTCCTTGTTCAAACTTTTGTGACATTGATAGTCAATTATATTTTTAAAATAATTTAAATTTTTATTGAGATTTATAATACCTCTTTCCTATCTCAATTTAAATGGCACTAATATAATTTTGACAGTTAACCAAATATTTTATATATTTAAAAAAATTTAAAGCATTAATTATTGTGATTTATAGTACTTTTTTTTAGAAATATATAATAAATTAATTTTTTTAAATATATTTTAAGTTGTTAACTATATTATAATTATAATACTTTTTATGTAATTTTCAAATAATACATGAGAAACTCCCCTTGTCCAAACTTTTGTGGCACTGATAGTCAATTATATTCTTATTATTCCAATTTAAGTGGTATTGATATAATTTCGACAGTCAATCAAATATATTATATCTTTTAAACTTTTTAAGTTGTTAATTATTGTGATATATATATATATATATATATATATATATATAATATAATATTTTTTCTGTATTTCTTTGAATATATAACAAATTATTTCTTTTTAGATATTCTAAGATATTAAATATTGTAATTTATAATATTTTTTGTGTAATTTTTAAATAATATATGTTACTTTAGATATTTTAAGTTGTTAGCTATTGTAATTTATAATACTTTTTATGTAATTTTCAAATAATATATGTTACTCTGTTTTTCCAAAATTTTGGGGCACTGATAGTAAATTATATACTTTTAAATAATTTAATATTTTAATTATTCTGATTTATGATTTTCTTTCTATTCTATTTTAAATGACACAATGCTTAGATGGTCATAATAATTAATTAGGGGCGCTATAGTAAAATTACTATTGAAGTAGCGAAACAGATATGTCTTAAATGAGTTATAATAACTAATTAGAAATGATATAACAAAATCACTATAAAAATTACTTGTGGGAAAAAAATTTAAGTAGGCATCATATAAGACATCAAGTTAATTTAATATTAAATATTATTAATTTTTTAATGCTTAAGTAACTTTATAATAATTTTTTAATATTAGTTTTTTAATAATTTGATGACTTATAATAATTAGTAAGGGCAATATAGTAAAATTACGGTTGAAGCAACTGACGCAGACATGTCATAAATGTCTATATTATTTTTTATTAAATATCTTATTAATTTTTTAATAAATAAATGACATATAATAATTAATTAGGGGTAATATAATCAAATCACAGAGCAAGCAGCTTAATCGTCAACAAGTAGGACGACGGGAAGCTGTTGAAACTCCCTCTTATATATATAGTAAAAAAATATGAAACTATTTTAATTTTGAGGATGTTAAGTTGTAATTTTCAACTTATTATACCTGAGTTTGTAATACTTTAATTTGTCAAATATAAACTTTTATCATGAATTTGATTTACGTTAAATGTTTCGTAAAGTATTTCTATGTATTACTACAAAGGTTTGGTGTATTAAATATCTAATTTTTTATTTAAAAAATAATAATTTGTAGTGGTTATAAGTCTCCACAAATTATATTATGTATATGGATAACGTATTGTGGAAATTTTAAATATTGAAATAGTATTATGGGGGTTGTAAATGGCCATAAATTGATTTTAAAATCCTCCACAAATTAAAATATAATTTTCTGACGGTTATTATGGAGGTTTCTCAAAACCGCCACAATATGCTCGTGGCAATGTTAATTGTAGCATTTTTATAAACTGCCTCATTTTTAAATTATGGGGGTCAAAAATTACCTCAAATACAAAATGACCCCTATAAATTGAGCATATTTTGTAGTGTATTTTCTAGGAGACTTTATTTATTCAATTTATCAATATTGTAATTTACAATATATTAAAAGTGTAAAGACCCTTAGAAAAGTGATTTGAAGTCTCTGGCCTTCATTAAAAGTCTATGCGTTAGACAAAATCACCTTTTTACTATTTTCTTTAAACTATTATTTTATTAAATTAAGGACTCCTAAAATATAAAGGAAGAACCTTCATAAAAAAATATATATGGAAATAAAATAAATAAAAGGAGTCCTAGAATAAATGGGAAGAAAAGAGTCCTAAAATATATGAAAAGAATCATGTTATTATTTAATTTAATCGTCAAATTTCTCCGTACATGATAAGAGGCAAAATACGAAAACAAGTAGCTAACTACGAAAACAAGAAAATAATAGATAAATAAGGAAGATAAACACATGAAGATTGAAGAAATAGGAACTAAAGGATGTATCAAATCCAAAAACCCCTAATTGTATTCACCTAAAAGCACCTAACTCTTATAGTGACCAAGAGGGAATCGGACTCCCTTGAAACCGCATGTTTCCAAGCAAACATTCATCAAAATCTCACCGGTTCATCAATAAGCTCACCAAAACTCTCTCAAGAGTGATGATCATCAATAAAACAACGATAACTAAAGACTAATGACCAAGGGTTTAACTATTTATAGTCTATTATAAAAGTGTTCCAAAAGTGGCCCTTGAAACAATTAAGAAAATAGGCAAACTGAGATTGATTTAACTTGGCGACTTGGTTGACGATCAGTCAGCCCCTTGGCGACTCACCAACTAACAGATCACCCTTATATAGTGGGCTTCCCTTTTTGGCTCATGTTAGCGGATCAAGTGACGGCCAGTCAAAGTGGTGACTGACCACCAACCGAGTCCTCACCCTTAAACAATAAGATGCCTCTTTGGCCTTTAAATGGTGGATCCTCTGGTGGTTCTCCAAGCTTGTGATAACCCCTAAGTAGTAGGTATTTCAATCCCTTTTGAGCTCCTAGTTTAATCTTCAACGGATGGAATCCTTTAAATGAGACCAAAACATGTTCCAACACATACCTCTTCATGAACATAGCTTGTATCCCTTAAAGTTCCCTTGCTTGGCTTCTAGTAAAAGTCTTTGAGGGGATTTAGGTCATACTATTCTCTCCTTATTGAGAATAATTTAGCCTTAAATTTCTGAAATCATCATTCTCTAACATATCAAAGAGTGAGAGATCACATACATTAAATATGTTGTATACTTGATATATCGGTGGGAGATCAATCTTGTATGTATTATCATTTATCCTCTCAAGCACTTAAAAATAACATCACCTCGAGGCATCGACTTAGATTTTCTTTGGGTTGGGAACTGGTTCTTTCGGAGATGTATCCATACCCAATCGCCCATTCAAGAATAAGCCTTTTTCATCCTTAGTTCACTTTATTTGCTACCTCTTTGTTATTTATATCAAGGAGAAGTCTCACCTTCTCATACATTTTATTCATTGATTATACCCTTTTCTTTCCATCTAATCTTGTCATAACATAACAATAAGGGGGTGAGATCCAAAAGGGTTAGGGGGTTAAAACCATAAATATATTCAAAAGGAGTCATGCCATTAGTCCTGTGAATAACTCGATTGTAAGAAAATTCGACTAAGTCTAGGTGATCATCCCAAGAAGCCATTTTCCCCTTAACCAAGGTGTGTATCATAAAACCCAAGGTCCTTTTCACAACCTTGGTTTGGCCATCGATTTATGAGTGGCAAGTCGTTGAAAAAAGTACTTTGGTGTCAAGCCTATTCCACAATAATCTTCAAAAGTGACTAAGGAAATTAGAGTCCCTATCACTAACAATGGTTTTGGGAATCCCATGTATTTTTACATGTTCAATGAAAAAAAATTCCACTTTAGAGGCATTATCACACTTGTGACACGGGATAAAGTGAGCCATTTTCAAAGTTGATCAACAACAATAAAAATATTATCTCTTCCCCCCTTCTTGTCCTAGGCAAACCCAAAGCAAAATCCATAGAGATATCAAGCCAAGGTAGTAGGGGAGTAGGAAGTGGGGTATATAATTCTTGAGAGAGAAGCAGTGATTTAGCGCTTCTACAATCTACACATTGACCACATACCCCTGCAACATCATCACACATTTTTGTCCAGTAAAACTATTACTCCAGGATTCCAAAGGTCTTGTTAATTCCGAAATGGCCCATCATACTACCATCGTGTGCCTGTATCCCAAACAACTCTCTCCATGATCTAGAGGGCATACATAATTTTTTCCTTTCAAACAAAAATCCATCAAACTTAGAATAGGGTATAAAAGACATATCCCTAATCCATTATTCCCTATCCCATTCCTCACAATCCTTAAAGATTAGGGAAAATATGGGGTCCTCGGGGTACATTGTTTTCAAGAACTCAAAACCCATCAATTTAGAAGACAAGGTGTTGATTAACACATATTTTTTAGATAATGCGTCGGCTGCCATAATCTCTTTTCTCTTTTTGTTTTAAATTACATAGGAAAAAGTTTCTAGAAATTCTATCCACTTGGCATGTCATTTATTCAATTTATATTGGACCTCGAGGTGTTTCAATGATTCTTGGTCGGTTTGAATCATGAATTCCTTAGGCCACAAATAGTGTTGCCAATTACCCAAAGATCTAATCAAGGCATACAACTTAAGATTATATGTAGAGTAGTTCAAGTTTGCTCCTTTGAGCTTTTCGCTAAAGTAAGCAATGGGCTTATGGTCTTGCATTAAGACTACTCCAATGCCTACCTTGCTAGAATCACACTCTATCTCAAACATTTATCAAAGTTGGGTAATCTCAACAAGAGACAGGAGATAAACATGGATTTTAATATTTCAAAATCTTTGGCTTGCTCATCACCCCTTTTTAAAGACTTATCCCTGTGGATTACCTCAGTTAAGGGATTAGTGATGGTGATAAACCCTTTGACAAACTATCTGTAAAAAAATTATCCAACCCATGGAAGGTTTGTACTTCACCAATGGATTTTGGAGTTGGCCAATTCTTGATAGTATCTATATTGGATTCATCCAACTGGACTCCTCTTGATCTTACAACCAATCCCAAGAACATTACTTCGTTCACACTAAAGGAGCATTTTTCAAGATTAGTGTACAACTTCTCATCTCTAAGCACATCAAAACTACTTTGTAAATGTAAAACATTATTTTCAAGGGATTTTCTATAAACTAAGACATCATCAAAGTATACTACCACATATTTCCCAATGAAAGGTTTCATAATATGGTTTATTAACCTTGACAAGGGTACTAGGAGCTTCGGTGAGGCCAAAATACATAACTATTCATTCATATAGGCAAAACTTGGTCTTGAAAGTGGTTTTCCACTCATCACCCAGTTGCATCAGAATTTAGTGGTACCCAGTTCTAAGGTCTATCTTTGAAAACACACAAAAACGATTTAATTCATATGATATTTTATCTAAATGGGGAATAGGGTGATGATACTTTACTTTTAACTTATTGATTGCTCGACAATAAACACACATGTGCCAATTCCCATCTTTTTTGGCATCAATAATATAGGGAATGCACATGAACACATGATTTCCTTGATGTATCCTTTGTTGAGAAGTTTCTCAAATTGCCTTTGGAGTTCTTTTGTGTCTTTCATATTGCTTCGATATGCTGGTTTATTTGAAAAGTGTGAACCTGACATGAAGTTAATTTGGTGCTGAATTCCCCAAAGTGTGTGCAATACTTTTGAAAGCTCTTTTGAGAATACATTATCATAATCCTACAAAACAAGAGAAATAAAATGAGAGATAGGAAAAGTAGAGTGGTTAGCATGAAAATCATGGGCTAAGAGGATCATGGGCTCATCCTTGTCAACTTCCTCAAAATATCTTTGTTTCTAGCAAATATCACCATTTGTCCCCTTTTCTTTAATTTCCTACTTTCACCCCCTTCATAAATTTCCTCTTCATGGGGTTCTTCTTCCCCTTTATTCCTTTCTTTCTCCTTTAAATCTATCATCCTTTGATAAATATGATTAACTTGTGAGGGTGAAAGATGATGAAGTAAGGACATCTTACTATTCAAATCAATAGAGTAACGATTGGTCCTCCCATCATGCTTGGTTAAATGATCATATTGTCATGATTTTCCAAGCAAAATATGACAAGCGTGCATAGGAATGACATCACATTATACTTCATCTTAATAATTACTAATCTTGAATCAAATCATAACTTGTCTAGTCATTCTTAACTCTCCACACTTATTTAACAATTGGATTTTGTATGGTATGGCACGCTTGCTTGTGGGCGACTCCAAGAAATCAACCAGAGTGGCACTAGTGACATTAGCACAACTCCTACTATCAATGACCAAAGAGCACATTTTTTTCTTAATAATACATTTCAAATGGAGTAGATTATACCTTTGACTTAGATCATCTAATGCCTTACTAATTATTGCTCATCTTACCACAAACTTTGGAACCATAGGATCTCCTTCTTCAGGCCAAGCATCTTCAAAAGAAACATTCCTCATCATTCCGTGTGGTACAATGATCTCCTCATCATATTGCTCTTCTCCAATGTGTTCAGCATCTACAAACTCATCTTCATCTTAAAACTCTCATTTACTATTTTCTTCTTACTCTACCTCTTCTTCACAGTAATATAACTTTCCTTCTCGGAGGATGACATTTCTCCAATTAGGACATTTATTCACCTTGTGACCCCAAACTTGACATTTGAAATATTGGAAACCTTTAGGATCAGGATTTGGATATTTGTTACCTTTATTTTTGGTTAGATACTTTAGAGTAGTCCTTTCTACGGGTTTCTTGACATAGAAATTATTGACATCCTTGTTCTTGTTCCAACCCGATAATTATTGAGTTACCTCTTTGTTTTTACCCCAAGAATTAGTTGATGAGTATCCTTTAGGCTTGAATAATGTATTCTCCTTGAGGTCCCTCTCAATATCCAAAGCCGCTTGAAAGATTTCTTTTATAGTAGAAAACATATGACAAGTCATCAAAGAGGAGATATCCTTATTCAACCTTGAAATAGATGACGGTGTGTTCCTCATCCTCATGATACTCAAGCTTTATGATCAATTGTTCAAAGTCATCATAGTAAGAAAAAACAATTTTGTTACCTTGTCTTAAATTGTAAAACCTGAAAAGCAACTCATGTTCATATTTCTCCAGCATATACTTTTGACTCATGAGGCCCTTCAATACATCCCATGGTGGTTGTTGTCCCTCATTAAGAACTTGGCATATTCCGGCCATGTAATAGCAAAACCTTCAAATTAGGCTATGGCATAGCTACTCTTTTTGACCTCGGTGAGATCATTGACATGGAAGATTCTCTCACAAGTGGACTCCCATTCTAGATATGCCTTGGGATCACTCTCTTCTTGAAAGTTGGAAGACTAGTCTTAATAGAATTGATCCCTAAATCCTGAACTCTATTTTTACCTTGTTTATCATTATAGTTCTGTGACCTTCACCTTGGAGGTGATTTCCCAAGTTTCCTCTTCCATGTGGCATCAGACCAAATCTTTCTCCTTGAACCCTTGGTCTATTCCTCGTGTACTCTACAAATATGGCCACATTATCATACTCTTCAAAATCACCTTGTGAATATTTTCAAATTAGACGGTTTGATTTTTGTTAAGTGGTGCTTAAGGTGGTGGTACTGGGGGTAACCTTGGTCATAGGGTATTTGGTGAGGTGGATCAAGTTTTTAGGGAATTTCTTGGTTGACTTGGATGAATTAGGGTTGGAGTGGACAGAAGGTATTTTGGTTAAGGGTATTTTTGTCCTTACACAATGAAAAACCATCCACCACCTATAGAAAATGACCCCAAACGGCTATATACGTTTCCCATTCCCCAATAATATATCCATCCTTCCTCAAAACACAAAAGGAGAATTCTACTATGGTTCAAGGTCCAAAGGTTCAAATCCCAAGCATTCTTGAAAATTCTTTCCGCCAAGAGGTATATAGAATGACCTTACTTCTATTGGGTTCAAAAAAATGTTTTCCTAAACTCTTAATTTTGTATGGAGTATAGATTTCAAACTTACTTCAAAATCATGTCCTTAAAACTCCATTTATGCCTAGAATAAAAAATTTATCTAATCTGGTAGGTTATTTTATGATTAACAAAAATGTTGAGTTTTGAATATTTTCTTTATTAAATTGTTCTTTACGTACGTAAATGGGTTTGCACAGTATTACTTGTATTATAAAATGGATTTTGTTTTCCAATGTAAATTATATGGGTATCTGAGAGAGATGATTTCACTTCAAAGCTATAATGGAATCTTGAATGAAATATGATTTGCCTAAACCCTCACACTAATTTTGAAAAAAGATTACGTATTTCATCCATAAATCATCTTTCGTGGTCAATGAATATATTGTCAAAAAAAGCAAAAGAGAATATAAGATAAGGCTCATGTGACTTGCAATCATGGTATGACAAACCAAATATGAGAATGCCTTTTAGAGTAAGAAATGATTTTAGAGAATGGATATTGTTTCAACGATATAAAAATATAGTATTAAACAAAGTTAGATGGTTAACCGAGAAGGTACGAGTTTGAAAGGCTCATTTTTCGAAATCGTATTTTCCCGACACGGGATTGATTATATCCTGAAATATGAATAATCATGTTATACTTGCCTCGTGCTTTTGTATACTAGAGAAGTGAGACTTCAATACTTGTACAATCTTGGATTATGGTTTGCTTGATGAGTTAAAGTCAGACCCACATAGCCCGTGATATTTATAGAGATGTCGAGTATACTATCTAGCTTAGGACTAAAGAAAAGGAGTTGAGTTTATATGTTGAGTTGTTATTTGAAGTCTTTATTTATAACCCTGTGATTCCAATTCCATCCTTATGATTATTTTGTATAAATCATATCTTATTTTTTGGTTGTTTTGCATGTCAATACATTCCATGTATTGACCTTCCTCGGGCGGCTACATCATTTTATGATGCAAGTTTGGAAGCTCTCTCTCGTGGCCCCCTACAACATTAGGATCACCCTGACATAACCAAAGTTGGTGAGCCCTCTATCTTTCAAAAGGTAGTTTATTTTAGAGACTCAGTGCAAAATGAATAATTTTTTATTCATTTTTAGTATTTTGGTCAATCGTTGAATAAAATCAACTGAAAGGGAAATCACTTTTCATTTGATGGTATCGTTGAGGCCTTGTCCCGACTTTGACAATTTTTCTTATGTTAGAGGCTTTATAGACTGGTTTAGTTGGATATTTGTATGTCATTCAGAGTTTATGGATTATTATTTTATCTAAATTGAACAACTTCTTTTGGGTTTTTTTTCCACAATTTGAGGATGACTATGCATATTATGAAAATTTAAGGGGTCTTCTCGGGCCTTCTTTGGTTTGGGATGCTCGTTACAGCTAGATCCTAGGCTTGGGTCATGACAAACTTGGTATTAGAGCACTGTTCAAGGTCCTAGGGTATTTACAAAGACATGTCGAGTGGATTCATTTTTATTGGTATATAGCGTGCCATGCTTATAAATGGCATTTCCCTTTATTCATGTTCTGGTTCACACTAGAGAGTCTAGTTTCAAGTGAATTCTTCTTACTCCTAAATTTTTCGGCATATTAGATCATGTCTCAAGAAGAACTAATGGCCAAAGGGCAGGGGTTCAGCTGGAACCTCCACCCCTATGGGGGCAAATGCTAAAGAGGTTTGTCCTACTTATTCGAGAAAAACCCATAATCGATCCTGTACTATTGACTCTACTATTCCTACTATGTTTCACCAGCCTCAACTAGTCCTTCTAGTGCTCCTAGGAACAGTTACTCGCGTACACAAACCCCTAAGGGTGAAGTTTCTCACGCTGAGTTTAGATAAACCATCCATATGCTTACTCAGATTGTGTTATCTCAATACTATCGCTCAGATAATTTTATATCTATTATAGGTTCCTTGAATGTTACCCAGGTTTGTCAATTCATATAATTAAAACCACCAACTTTTATGAAATCCAAGGTTAAGGAAGATCCTCAAGAGTTTGTGGATGAAATGGAAAATTTTTTTAGGATGATGCATGTTAGTGATACTGAAAAGGTGGACTCATAGACTACCAGCTGAAATAGGTGACTTATTAGTGGTATGATGAGTGGGAGAAAAATAGAGGGGAAGAAGCTGAACCTGCTATCTGGAAGGATTTTTCTGAAGCCTTTCTTGATCACTTCTTTCTTCAGGAATTAAAACAAGCCAAGGCTGAGGAGTATGTGAACTTGAAGCAGCAAAAATGAGTGTTAAGGAGTATACTCTAGAGTTTACTTAATTGTATCATTATGCTTTGAAAGTGGTGTCTAATATGAGGTCCCAGATGAGTAAGTTACTTTTGGTCTTTCTGATGATTTGGTGCTTGAATATAAGGGGGTTATGCTAAATAGTGGCATGGATATATCCAGGTTGGTAATGTAAATAAAATAGGCAGAGGGTGAAAAAAACATGTAGAGGTAGAAAAGAGGCAAATTAAGAAGGCTAAGCATGCAAAGTAGGATGTGAGCCAGAATCATAGTGGTAAAGAGGGTAGGCATTGGTTCAAAAAGAAATCTTTGGGTAAATCTCATTTATCAACTAGTGCACCAACCCCTAAACCTTTTGGTAATCAATGATTTCAGCCTTGCAATATCCCCAAGATCCACGGTACTTAGTCTCAAGGTAGTATAGCTAAGTTCTCTAGGCCGTATCCTCCCATCAACACTTATGGAAAATTTCTCCTACAAAATACCAATTTGAGAGTCGTTAGTGTTATAGTTACAGCCAGCCCGATCATATTCAGAGAGATTTTCCCTCAAAAAGTGGAAATATTTTAGGCAATAAGGCCCAAGCTAGTACTTCTATAGCCCCATATTCAAAGGGGACTATTTTGGGTATGGGGTAGGTTCGCAATCATTTGTATGCTCTACCTACTCGACAAAATTTAGAGGCCTCACTAGATATTATCAAAGGTATGTTAAAAAATATCTCTCGTGTTGTTTATATGCTACTTGACCCCGGTTCCACCCTATCTTATGTGACCCCTTACGTGGATGTAAACTCCGATTTTAGTACCAAAAATATTTCTGAACCCTTCTTAGTTTCTACCCATGTGGGTGACTCCATTCTTGCTAGGAGGGTCTATAAAAATTGTGTCTTATATATTTTCCACCAGGATATTGTGGTGGATCTGGTAGAGATCGATATGATAGACTTTGATGTAATTATAGGAATGGATTGGCTCCACTCTTGTTATGCTATCTTAGACTGTAGAACCAGAAAATTCACTTTCCATTTTCAAAATAAATCGGTCATAGAATGGGAGGGTATTTTCTTGGCACATAAGAAAAGGTTCATCTCTTAACTTATGTCCTAAAAAAAGATTCCTAATGGTTGCTTGTACCATTTGGTTTGGGTAAAAAATTATCATGTCGAAAAGTCCCTCATTTCAGTCGGTTTTGATGGTAAATGAGTTTCTAAATTTTTTTTACGAAGATCTTCTCGGTATACCTCTTGACAGGGAAATAGATTTTGAGATTGATCTCTTACCAGATACTCATTCAATTTCTATTCCAATGTATAGAATGGCTCCGGTAGTGTTGAAATAGTTAAAAGAGAAATTGAAAGAACTCTTTAAAAAGGTTTTATCTTCCCTAGTGTTTCCTCTAGGTGCTCCTATACTTTTTGTGTGCAAGAAAAATAGGCCTCTTCATACATTCATAGATTATCACCAGTTCAATAAGGTTATGGTAGAATTGATGACCTTTTCGACCAACTCCTGGGTGCTAAATATTTCTCAAACATAGATCTCTATTTGGGTTATCATCAGTTAAAGGTTAGGGATGTTGATATTTCTAAGATCATTTTTCGCATTTGATATGGTCATTATGAATTGTTGGTTATGTACTTTGGGTTAACTAACACGCCTACAACCTTCATGGATCTTATGAACAGGCATTTAGATAGTTTTTGGACTTGTTCGTTATAGTATTCATTGATGACATCCTAGTTTACTCACAAAGTGAAGAGGAGCATGACAATCACCTCTGAATTGTTCTTCAGGCCCTTAAGGATCAAGAGTTGTTTTCCAAATTTTCCAAGTGTAAATTTTGGTTAAGTGTTGTGAATTTTCTCGGTTATATTATTTCTAGTGGAGGGATTAAAGTGGATCCATAAAAGTTTGAGTTAGTGAAGTGGCCTAGACCCACAACCCCTATTAATATTAGGAATTTCTTGGGTCTGGAAGGATATTATTGGAGGTTCATGGAAAGTTTTTCTTCTATAGATACCCACTTACAAGGCTGACTCAAAAAAAGGTGAAGTTTATGTGTTCTGATGCTTGCGGGGGCAGCTTTGAGAAGCTAAAGAATCAATTAACTTTTGGCCCTATTTTGATGCTCCTTGAGGGTACTGAAGGATTTATAGTTTATTGTGATGTGTCCTGGGTGGGACTTGATTGTGTACTTATGCAACATGGGAAAGTGGTAGCTTATGATTCAAGGCAAATTAAGGTACAAAAGAAAAATCACCCTACTCACGATCTTGAGTTGGCAGTCATGGTCATTGTACTCAAAATTTGGCATCACTATTTGTAAGGGTTACATGTGGATATCTTCACTGGTCACAAGAGTCAACAATATGTGTTCACATAAAAGGAGCTAAATCTCGAATAGAGGCAATGGCTTAAGTTGTTAAAAGATTATGACATAAGTTTGATCTACCATCTTGGTAAAGTTAATGTTATTATTGTGATTTTAGCAGGTTGTCCATGGTATTCTTTCTCATTTTAAGGAGGAAAAGAGAGGTTTAGTAAAAGACATTCACTGGTTTACTAATTTAGGAGTCTGAATATTAGACTCTAAAGATGGAGGAGTGATTGTTCACAAAATGGATAAGTCATCCCTAGGTGCTGAAGTGAAGGAAAAACAAGTTAATGATCTCATAAAAATGCAAATCAGGGAAGATGCTAGCCAACAAAAAGTTATGACTTTCGAGATTATAGGAAAAGGTTTTTTTTTATGATATCCAGGAAGGTTGTGTGTTCCTGATATTGATGGGATGCGAGAGAGGATCTTGGCCGAAGTCTGTGTCTTCAGTATACTGTTCATCTCGGCTTTACAAAAATGTATTATGACTTGAAAGAGATGTACTGGTGGAATAACTATGATACCCCATACTAATCTTAGCTCGATTCATCTCATAGTTGTATGCTTAAGGGGCTTAAGGCTTGAAATTTGTACTAAGTGTTGGGGACTTAGCCATTTTCAAGACCTCTAAACTTCAAGGATTTTTATTTTGTTCTTGCCGATCCCGAGCTGTTATTTTTTGAGTTAATTAATGTTCAAGGATGTAAGAAGTATGTCTCGGAGGAGTTTCAGATATTTCGGACAAGGCTTGGGGCATGTTTGTGTCACGAAACCAGTGGGTCACCACTATAGGCCCGCGATGAGGCATTAGTCCCGATCGCATGCTGACCGCATCGCGGTGAAAGTGTTGTATCCAGTTCTTAATTTATAATTGAATACATGTTTCATGATATTTATCTTAGTGTGTGAAGTGATTTTAAGGTGAAAAATGCTCATAGAATCACCTAGAACAAAGTTGAGCTAAGAACCTTTGATTTGGCCAAATTTTGGTATTCGATTCTATAATGGGGTAAATTTTAATGTGTATAACTTTTTATATGTGTTTAATTTTCATCTAAAGACCCACCAAATTGTAGATAATTGAACTATGTTTCCAACGATACCAATTTTGCCTTAATCCGATACCGGAGCAGAAAGTTATGATCATTTTCGTCAGAACCAATAAGCTACCGCGTCGCGGTGACATAGTTGCACCTAGTTTTTTTATTTAAATAATTGAGGGGCAATTGGGTCTTTTTTCCCTTAACCCATTCGTCCGTAACACGACTTGGGAATCAGTTAGGGCATAATTTTGCCCTTCTTCTCCAATTTTCCTCTCAAGAAAACCCTCTCTTTTCCCCAAGAACAAATTCAATTCCTTTTCTCCCAAGGAATCAACAATCCAAGTTTCCCACGTTCAAAAACCTTCAAGAAAGCATCAAGATTGGTGTTTCTTTCTCAAGTTAAAAGATTAAGGTATGTGGGGTATTCATTAGTGGATCCTTTTCACCCATGGATCCCCCTTTTCTTTCAATTAATGAATGAATTTTCTAGCATTATGGTATTTTATATGTTCAAGAAAGATTGAATTTCATGCTTTCATGGTGATTATAAGTTTATATGTTAATAATTACCTCAGAATTCATATACACTATTATTTTTGGAATACCATGAACTGAGCTTATTAGTTATCAGTTATCAATGCAAGCATCAGTTAGTATTTCGGTGTCTTTTAGTTAGGAGTAGGATTTAGCACCGAGCTAACCTAAGAATGGGGCTCACCTGCCAGTAGAGGGTGTGACCTTTAGTAGCAGTTCCTAAGTTCCAGAACTACATAGCCAGCATAGGTTTGAGATATCTTCTTGGCAGTTGAGGGTTGACACATATCTCATTAGAGCACCTGCCAGTAGAGGGTGACTCTTTAGTCCTTCGGGACATCAGTTTAGTGATCACTACAGTTCAGGTTCTTTTCTGGTGGTAAGGATAGAACAACCCTCCTCAACGTGGGTCAGACGTTAGACTCCATGATAGCTAACATAGTTTATGTCGGATACATGATACCTCTCATAGTCTCAGTACAGTATTCAATGTATTTTCAGTTCAGGTTTGCTTGACCAAGTATATAGATTCTCAGTTATTCAATTATCAGATTTCAGTCTTTCAGTTTACAGATTATTTTAAAAATATGTATATGCTTGGTCTTGCATTCTCATATATTATAGTTTTTCATGCATTTATGCTCAGTTATCTTATGTTGTTTAGTTAGTCCTTATCTCATATGCATAGTACCCTATAGTTTCAGCCCAGTTATTCAGACTAAGTACAATTCAGTTTTACATGATCAGTATTCATATATACACTACTTAACATACCAATGTTAGTTATCCCTTTTCTCATATTTTAGTTGCTCGGTCACACAGACATTAGTCATTCAGTTAATCAAATCTACTTAATACATGTTATATTGGTTTTGTAAGTTTATTCATTCAGGCTCAGTATGTTTGCATATTCAGATCTATGAGTTAAGTCAGTTCCCACTACACATTTTTAGACCCAGTATTCATACGTCATCCTCAATACAACTTCTATAGCATATCCAGCCCCACAAGAAAATGGCTTACAACAGTTATGTTTCTACCGCCTCCTTTATAAATTCTCTATGATTTATAGTTTTCATGTATAGTCATGTTTCAAATGTATATTTCAGCAAATAACTTATATCCTCAGTTTTACTGCATGTTTGAAATATTTTCATGATTTAGTGCATGTTTCCATATACTTAGTACATTCCAACGTACTGACCACATATATGCGTTTGTGGCTACATCCTTCATAATGTAAGTACCATATGTAGCTCTTACACCAGAGTCAAATAGTTTGCAGCTTTCAGCCAGCAGGTGATAAGTTCTCCTATTTCGATAACTCCAGACAATTGTAGATCATGTACTATATTTTTTATTTTCCATATATGTTGATTAGTGGTAGTTGGAGGCATGTCCCATCTATCTATAGTCAGTATAGTAGAGGTTTCATAGATGTTAGTCATAGTCAATCATGTATTTTGAGTTTCTTTCTTCAGTTTTATCATGATGTAAATTGTTTCCACATTTACTTTATTTAAACTTTTCATGATTATGCTTCTGCTCAGCAAATTATGTTTTGCAATATATTCTAAATCAGCTGCTCAAGTATCATGCCAGTTCATGGGTTAGCTTGGGATCACTTGTTGTTTCAAGCATCGTGTTACGACTAAGGATAGTCTCGGTTGGTGAAAAACATGATATCATATTCCAGAGTTCAAGTGTCCTAGGGTGTCTATGAAGCTGTGTCAAGTTGAGTCTTATAAAATGGTACAGAGACTCTGTACTTTTCTTTGAGAGGCTACAGGGTATTTCAGAAATGTTTCCCTTCTTTCATATCTCAAATCATATTGTAGAGACATTCTTTAAGAAACTTATACAGATTCTCCTCTTGCTTCATTCATGTCAACTCTACCTTACTTTCAAGGTAACAAATAGTGAAGCTTAAATTCTTACAGATAGAGTTTTCTAAGACAGTCCCCACAGATAGTTATGGGATTGCATGTTGTCTCTAAAGTATCCCATCAGTGCCCTTATGTACTAGACTTTGAAAGTGTTTATTTTTGTTTATGAAAATCGTGCATTAAGCCGAAGTCAGATTTGCTTTGAGATCCCTTCTCATAATCCTATGATAGCATATGACCTAGAGTTAGAGGCATGAACCTAAAAGTTTAGCAACAGTAAAGTGGGATAGTGTTTATCTAGATTTAATTGATTATGTATTCATGGATCTAGTTGTATGAAGGGTGAATCAGTAGGCTTGAAATAGTGTATGCAAGAATTTAAGTTTGTTGATTCAAAATTATATATTGTTGATGTTGGGTATGGTGGTGTAATGGTAATTATCATGGTTTACATATGATGTTAGTAGGATATGAAGGAAGTTAGTATGGTTCATTGAAGGTTTGGGGATATCCATGTTAAGTGTTAGAATCTAAGTTTAAATATGTGAAGATTAAGCTAATAGAAAGAAAAGTTGAAGCCCTAGATGGTGTGAACTCAGGGTATGGTGATACTCATGAAGGTTCTAAGTTAGTAAGTGTTCAAGATATTATATGATGACTATTGGGGGAATAATAAGTTAAGAGTTGTATCCCAGAAGGAAAACTAGCAGCGGATTTTACACTTTCAGGTGTAGTCTTTCAGGTTGAGTTTATTATTTATGTGTATTGTTATATCTCAGACTCTAGAGTAAAGTGATTGTAATTCAGTTTAGAAATTTTAAAGGGGTCCACATACTTAGAATGACGGCTTAAACTAAGGGGGAGATGATAGAACAAGTAACCAAGTCAGACTCTTAGATTCTAGTAATGATGCCAGTATGTTGTAGAACATTAAATGAGGAGAAAGATACCCAACCCATTCTTATCTCAGTGCAAATTTTTGTACTTCAGTCCTCACGATATATACTCATGCCTTACATGTCATCTCCATGATCATAAATCATATTCATGCACTTTCCATGGAATCATGTACGCTTCCAGTTTCTAGTATGAGGAGTTCCAGTTCACTCAGCAATACGAATCATGTTCCAAGAATTTATGAACTCCAAACTCAGGTCATGCAACTCATGACTCATTTACTCATGCTTTACAGTATGCTCAGTTCCCATAACTCATTGTGCACTTTTAATGACTAGTAAAATTCAGATTATGTCATGTGTGTCCTCAGTTTTGATCTCTTTAATGAATTCATGCTTTTATGGGCGTTTGTTTAGAAGTTTATATGTGGTTATGAAGATAGGCTTGAATGTCATATTGGTTTATAAGTGGATGAATGCATTGCGCGTTAGTGAATTCCTAGTAAAAGGTTGAATGTAGTTGTTGAAGTGGTACTAACAATTATTCATGAGATGAAAGTTGTGAAAACGCATGGGGTATTGAATTCATGGTTCAGATTAGTGTTATAGTGTGATGTGTTGTACCTTGTGATTTTGAGTTAGGCTTGATCATGGTGAGAAAATTTCATTCAGTTCAGACTTAAGTAATGGTGTTATTAATGCTCATGTAGGAATTATAAGTGGAATCAAATTAGCCTAGTATTTAAGAGGAAAGGCATAGTTGAGGGAGTGCTTGAGAAGTGTGGCTTAGCTTAAAAGTTATCAGTCTCATTGACTAAGGCCTAGTGATTCTATCCTGGCTTATGTTTTATAGGTCAATATTTCATGTTACAGAGTGATAGCCATATTAAGATTCCTTACTCAGATCATTCCCAAGATCCTTTGCTCCCTAATGTTATTAGAACTTCATAGAAAGAGTATTGAAGAAATACTCCAGTTGGGTGTAAGATTTCAGTATAATTCAGTCTGTATAGCCATCAATTCAGTTTAGCAGTCAGATAGACAAGTTCCAATGATTTTCCATCTTTCCATCTAGTCTTAGTATCCGTAGTTTCACAAATATGGCCATTGTATGAGGTAAATTATTCACATCCATGCAAATTACAAATTCAACTCACTTTATGCATCATGAATCAGTTTTAAATTCCAGATATTCAGTTATGACTCAGTTCGTAAGTGTCATGTGCATCATCTCAGTCTTTCCTTATATTTCAGCCAGGTCAATATCATTCAAGGGACAAATGATCCCGAGGGTAGATAGTATAATACCTCAAGTTTTCATGTCCTAAACCTCTCAACTTTTCTTCACAAAACTAAATCCACCCTGAGGTAATGGTAACTCATAAGTTGACTCTCTTATTTCTATCTCAGCCTTATAACCATTCTCATGTCATTTCATACATTCATGAAATTAGTTCAATTCATGTATCATGCTCAGACTCAGTTATGCACTCATGCTCCAACTCATGCATGTTCAGTATATGATCTCAGTTACCTTAGTACAGTACTCTCAGTCTAACCAATTTCACTGAGGACGAATGTTCCCAAGGGGGAGATATTGTAATAACCCATACTAATCTTAGCTCAATTCAGCTCTTAGTTGCATGCTTAAGGGGCTTAAGGCTTGAAATTTTCAGTAAATGTTGAGGACTTAGCCATTTTCAAGACCTCTAAACTTCGAGGATTTTTATTTTAGTCTTCCCAACCTTGAGATGTTAGTTTTTAAGTTAATTCATGTTCATGGATGTAAGAAGTGTGTTTTGGAGGATTTTTGTATTTTTCGGACAAGGTTTGGGGCATGTTTGGGTCACGAAACTAGTGGGTCACCGCGATAGGCCCGCGATGCAACATTAGTCCTAATCGAATACTGACCTCATTTCGGTGAAGGTGTTGTGTCCAGTTCTTGATTTTTAATTGAATACATGTGTCATAATCCCTATCCTAGTGTGTGAAGTGCTTTTTAGGTGAAAAATGTTCATAAGAATCACTTAGAATAAAGTTGAGCTAAGAGCATTTGATTCGGCCAAATTTTGATATTTGATTCTACAAGGGTCAAATCTGAACGTGTATAAATTTCTATATATATGTGGAATTTTTCAGCTCAAGACCCACCAAATTGTAGATAATTGAATTAGTTTTCCAATGATACTAATTTCGCCTTTATCCGATACCCGAGCAAAAAATTATGATAATTTTTGTCAGAACCAGTAAGCTACCGCGATAAGACCATGTTGCGGTGACGTAGTTGTGTCCAATTTTTTTTATTTAAACAATTTAGGGGCAATTGGATCTTTTCCACCCTTAACCAATTCATCCGTAACATGACTTGGGCATCAGTTAGGGCATAATTTTGCCCTTCTTCTCCAATTTTCCTCTCTAGAAAACCGTCTCATTTCCCCAAGAACAAATTCAATTCCTTTTCCCTAAGGAATCAACAATCCAAGTTTCCCAAGTTCAATAACCTTCAAGAAAGCATCAAGATTGGTGTTTCTTTCTCAAGTTAAAAGCTTAAGGTATGTGGGGTATTCATTCATGGGTCCCTTTCACCCATGGAGCCCAAAAACCCTTTTCTTTCAATTAAAGAATGAATTTTCTATCATTATGGTATTTTATATGTTCAAGAAAGATTGAATTTCATGTTTTCACGGTGATTTAAATTAATTCAGACCATGTATGATCCCATGCAATATTTTGAATTCCTCATGCTATGAATTAAAGTTTCCTATGCTTTATTCAAGTGAATTCCATGATAGATCCTAAACTCATGATTTTTAGCAACATTCTCATGTTTTAAATTCGTATTTCTCCATATTTGATGAAATGCTTATGTCTTGAGTTGAACCATGATTCAATACTACAGTTTGAGTTTAAATGTCATGTTTTAATGATCATTCAATGCTAGTGGGTTATGAACACTCGATACCTATGTGTTTTTACATGATTTTTGTTTTTAAGTAATGAGTCAGTCAGACCATGATTTTTAATATCATATTCAAAACACCATGATCATATTGAGCATTATCAGTTTATATGTTAATAATTACCTAAGAATCTGTATGCACTGTTATTTTTAGAATACAGTGACCTGAGCTTATTAGTTACCAGTTATCAGTGCATGCACCAGCTAGTATTTCAGTGTCTTTTAATTGGGAGTAGGATTTAACACCAAGCGAACCTAGGGATGGGGCCTCACCAGCCAATAGAGGGTGTGACATTTAGTAGCAGTCCCTGAGTTCCAGAACTACGTAGCCAACATAGGTTTGAGATGTCTTCTTTTCAGTTAAGGGTTGACACATATCTCATGAGAGCACCTAACAGTAGAGGGTGTCTCTTTAGTCATTCGGGACATCAGTTTAGTGATCACTACAGTGTAGGTTCTATTATGATGGAAAGGATAAAACAACCCTCCTCAACGTGGGTCAGACGTTGGACTCCATGATAGCTCACATGGTTTATGTCGGTTACATGATACCTACTACAGTCTCAGTATAGTATTTAGTGTATTTTTAGTTCAAGTTTGCTTGACCAAATGTACAGATTCTTAGTTATTCATTTATTAGATTTCAATCTTTCAGTTTATAAATTATTTCAGAAATATGTATATGCTTGGTCTTGCATTCTCAGAAATTGTAGTTTTTCATGCATTCATGCTCAGTTATCTCATGTTGTTCAATTAGTCTTTATCTCATATGCACAGTACCCCTCAATTTCAGTCCAGTTATTCAGATTAAGTATAGTTCAGTTTTACATGATCAGTATTCATATATTCGCTACTCAACATACCGATGTTAGTTATCTCTTTTCTCAGATTTCAGTTGTTTAGTCACACAAACATCAGTCATTCTGTTAATCAAATTTACTTAATATTCCCTCTGTTTCGGAATAAGTGAATTGTTGGGATATTTATTGGTATTTCAAAATAAGTGAATCATTGAATTTTTTTCCAAATTTGCCCTTATTATTTGACAACCAATTAACTTTTGAAAAGGTATTACAAGGTCAACCTTTTCTTTTTTGGGGATAAAAATGAAAAGTTGTGTTAAATTTATGTCTTTAATGCTTTTTCCTTAATATATGTGCCAAAATCCAACAATTCGTTTATTAAGAAACGGAGGGAGTACATGTTATGTTGGTTTTGTAAGTTTATTCATTCAGGCTCAGTATTTTTGAATATTCAGATCCATGAGTTAAGTCAGTTCCCACTACATGGTTTCAGACCCAGTATTCATACGTTATCCTCAGTACAGCTTCTACAGTATCTTTAGCCCCACAAGAGAATGTCTTACAACATTTATGTTTCTACCACCTCCCAGCTTACAAAATTATTTTTAGCTCATTATTTATAAATTCTCTATGATTTACAGTTCTCACAAATAGTCATATTTCAAATGTATATTTCATCAAATAACTTATATCCTCAGTTTTACAGAAATTTTCAAATATTTTCATGATTTAGTGTATGTCTTCATATACTCTGTACATTCCAACATACTGACCACATATATACATTTGTGGATACATCCTTCATAATGTAGGTACCATATGTAGCTCTTACACCATGGTCAGACAGTTTGCAGCTTTTAGCCAGCAGGTGACAAGTTTTCCTATTTTGAGAACTCCAGACAGTTGTAAATCATGTACTATATTTTTTATTTTCCATATATATTGATTAGTGGTAGTTGGAGGTATGTCCCAGCTATCTATAGTCAATATAGTAGATACTTTATAGATGTTAGTCAGAGTTAGTCATGTAATTTGAGTTTCTTTCTTAAGTTTTATCATGATGTAAACTGTATTAGCATTAACTTCATTTAGACTTTTCATGATTATACTTCCGCTTAGAAAATTAAGTGTTGTAATATATTCTAAATCAGTTTCTCAAGTATCATGCCAGTTCATGGGTTAGATTGGGATCACTTTTGGTTCCAAGAACCATGTTACAACTAGGGGGTAGTCTCGGGTCGTGACAATAACATAATGTGGGATGTAGCTAATTTTGTTACTAAGTTCATTAATTGTCAATAAGTCAAGGTTGAGAAATTGAGGCCTGGTGGTATGTCCCAAGACGTAGTCATTCCCATGTGGAAAGTACAACTTAATTTCAGTCATAGTTGATTGGATGACCAAGTCTACTCATTTTCTGCCTGTGAGGACAACATATTCGGGAGAAGATTATGATAAGTTTTACACTTAAGAGATTGTTAGATTGTATGGGGAACCTATGTCCATCATATCTAGCAGAGGTACACAACTTACTCCTCAGTTTTAGTAGTCTTTATAGAAAGGTTTGGTCACATAAGTGAATATTAGAACCGTCTTCCACCATTAAACGGATGGGCAAGTAGAGCACACTATTCAGACTTTAGAGGATATGCTAAGAGCCTGTGTTATAGATTTTCAGGGTAGTTTGGTAGACCACTTACCTCTTATAGAGTTCACCTACAATAATAGCTACCACTCTAATATCTAGATAGCACCATTTGAAGCTCTTTATGGTAGGAGGTATAGGTCATAAATTAAGTGGTATGAAGTGAGGGAAGGTAAATTATTCATGTCAAACCTTGTACACCAAGTAATGGAGAAAGTTAAGGTTATTAGAGAGAGGCTTAAGACAACCCAAAATCATCAAAAATCTTTTATCGGTATGAGAAAAAGGGAGTTGGAGTTCTTAATTGAGTATTGGGTGTTTTTTAAAGTCTCCCCTATGAAAGGACTAATGAGGTTTAGGAAGTAAGATAAGCTTAGCTCTCACTACATTGGTCCTTATCAAATTTTGAGGAAGTTTGGGAATGTTGCTTATGAGTTGGACTTGCCAGTGAGTTTGGCATCGATTTATCTCATGTTTCACACGTCTATGCTTAAGAAATATGTGGGTGACCGTTCCCTTGTAGTCCCTATAGAGGATATTGGCATAAAGATAAAGTTCCAAAAGAAATCTTAGATAGGCTAATTTGAAAGTTGAGAACCAAGGAAATAGCTTCGGTTAAAGTGTTGCGGAACAATAAAAAGGTACAAGAAACTACTTGGTAATTGAAAGATGATATGAAGTCTAGATATTCCCTTTTTGATCGCATTTATGGGTGAAGTTATCGAAGGTAAAAATCTTGAGCTTACTCTTATTCCTTAGTATATATCATTTAGTGTTTATATGAATCCTTACATAATGCTAATGGTGTCCTTAATCATCATGCGGGGATGAATGCACCCAAGGTCAGGATTATGTAATGCCCTGTAGGTCTGCTTGCCTTGTTAAAGTTTAAGAATGAGCCTATATAACCCTTATAATAAGTAGAAAATATTTTTAAATAATCTCGAGAACTTTGGAAAAGTGTGGGACGTGAAATGGGACTATGAGTCGCACGCTAGGGGACCGTACTTTAGCCTTGCATCACACGTACCATCATAGGGGTCTACTGCCTTACCTCCATGATGGGCCCTACACTGTATAGGGTTACACCCTACAACAAGTATGCACTGTACGAGGGTGGGCCACACAATGGGGTGTATGCCAGACCCTCATATTTCATCAATGTGACTTTATTTTTTGAATGCTATTTTAAGGGTATTTTGGTCCTTACGCTATGGAAAACTGTTCCCTACCTATACTAAACAACCTCAAACTCCTAGATACGATTCTCATTCCCAAATAACACATTTTTACCTAAAACACAAAGGGAGAATTCAACAAGGGGTGAAGGTTCAAAGGTACAAATCCAAAGCATTCTTGAAAATTCTTTCTGCCAAGAGGTATGTAGAGCGAAGTTACTTCTATTGGGTTCAAAAATATGTTTTCCTAAACTTTTAATTATATATAGAGTATGTATTTCAAAATTACTTCAAGATTTTGTCCTTAAAACTCCATTGAGGCCAAGAATCATGAATTTAGCTAATCTGGTGGGTTAGTTATGATTGACGAAAAGGTTGAGTTTTGAATGTTCTCTTTATTAAATTGTTCATTGCGTGCATAAATGGTTTTGGAGGGTACTATGTGTATTGTAAAATGGCTCTTGTTTTCCAACGTAAATTATATGGCTATGTGGGGGAGATGATTTTATTTTAAAGCTATAGAGGAATCTTGAATAAAAGATGTTTTGCCTAAATCCTTACACTGATTTTGAAAATAAACACTTATTTGATCCTTAAATCATCTTTTGTGGTCAATGATATATTTTTTTAAAAGATCTAAAGAAATAATGATAGAAGGCTCATGTGACTTGCATGTCTTGGTATGACGATACCAAATAAGAGAATGTCCTTAAGAGTAAGAAATGATTTTTGAGAATGGATATTATTTCAAAAGAAACTAAAATATAGGTGTAAAGAGAGTTAGACGGTTAACAGAGAAGTTATGAGTCTGAAAGGATCATTTCCCAAAATTATGTTTTACCGACGCGAAATTGATTATGTCCTAAAATATGGATAATCTTGGTATACTTGCCTCATGCTTTGGTATACTTGAAAAGAGAGACTCCAATACTTGTAGCAAACTTAGATTGGGGGTTTGGCCGACGAGTTAAAGATAGACCCACATAGCCCTAGTGTTTATAGAGATATCGGGTAGACCATCTAGCTCAAGACTAAAGAAAAAGAGTTGAGTCTATGTTTTGAGTTGTTTCTTGAAGTCTTTATTTATAAACCTGTGATTCGACTTCGATCCTTATGATTATTTTGTATAAAGCATATCTAAGTTTTTGGTTGTTCTACATGCGAATACTTCCTTATATTGACCGTCCTCAGGAGGCTACATCATTTCATGATGTAGGTTCAAAAGCTCTCTCTCATGAGTTGGTGCACTCCCAGGATCACGCATCAAAATTTCTGTCAATCTTTTGGAAGGCCTTTAATTTTAGAGACTCAGTACTTTTCAGTTGATGGTATCCGTGGGGCCTTGTCCCGACTTAGATAGTTTTTCTTATGTTAGAGGCTTTAGACTAGTTTAGTTGGATATTTTTATGTCATATGTTCAGAGTTTTTGGATTATTGTTTTATCTCAACTGAACAACTTCTTTTGGGTCTATTTTTCCGCAATTTGAGGATGACTATGGTTATAATGAAATGCTAAGGATTCTTCTCAAACCTTCATTTGTTTGGGATTCCCGTTACGGCTAGGATCTAGGCTCGGGTTGTGACTGTGGATTTCCATAGATTTCATTCTCAGACTTAAAGATTCAATAAAAACTAAGATAGCATTCAAGGTATTATTATCCATGGCTTGTGTTGTTTCACTATTTGGAGTTGTTGTACCTGTAGACACGTAATTTTGTCCCTCCTAGAAATCATTTTTACCATTTTTTTCCTATCTTACCACGCACCTTCACCCATGTAATAAGTTCCACATAAAAAGCAAACCCAACAAATTCTTAACAAATTAACAACCTACCCAATCAAAATTAACCACCTCACTACCCTACCCAACCACCCTACCCACACACCTCTACCCTCACATACCCCCACCCCTCATATTTTTTTACCTTTCAACAATAAATACACATACTCGGATAGAGGGGAATCTCACAAAATAAACATAAAACACATCACAGTGAGGGGACCCACACATATACACAGATCATGTTTTTTTCTTTCCTCACATACACACACTCTAATAGATTACACACACTCACTCACCCTCAATGACCATATACATACACACAATAATACCAGCAAACAGAGGGGGAGAGACTCCATTTTTTGCCAATCTTCCGCACAAACAGATCCTCATAAAACTCACACATCACCTTGCACACACCGACTGACCTGGAACCTACCTTCACCATCAATGAAGATGTGAACAGTGAGAGAAAAAAATTAAAAAGGAGAAGAAGAAAGATCAATAGAGAGGGAGAAATGGGTAAAGAGTTAAAATCAGAGAAGAGGTGAGAGAGAAAAGAGATCGATGATTGAGAAATGGAGATAGAGGGGAAGAAAAGAGGGAATTGAGGATGACTATTTCCGGTGAGCTTTGGTCGGAAATCTTCCTGTATCGCTCGCTGGAAAACATTGCCATACCAAGTTTTTGACTTTTTTTCTTTGGTTTTGTTAGTGCTGGATCTCCGAAGAAGCACAAAAAATTAACCCAATTCTTATTCCAATGGGATTTGACCAAGTTCGGATGGAAATCGTTGATTTAGGGTTTTTCTGTCGGCATCAAATTTGTCTGGATTATATTTCTCGATACCGAATCAAGTTTGGTCGTTGTTGAGGTTCAACTCAAGGTTTTTGGGTGCGGACTCTCTTTATTCGAGTAATATTGAGCTCAAAAACTTCAAATTGAGGTCTAATTTTACTCTTTTCCGCCTTTCCATTTCATTGTTGATGATTTTCAGTGCATCAGATTGAATATCGTGTGTTTTTTTTTATCTTTATTGATAATGAATTGCTACTTTGTTTGATTTGTTGTTTGATTCCCTTGATTATGAACTGTGTGATGAAATGATATCTCATTCGAAAGGTAAAATCAGTTATTTGGGGAGGCAAAAATTGAAAATTGATAAAAAATAAGCGTTAGTTATTTTGATTCATTGATGTCATTGATTATGATAGTGCCATGATAGGTCGAGTTGGGTAGGCAAATAGTAAACTCGAGTAGGCAAATTTAGAGATTTTGAATTGTTGATGTTTGAAATATTTGTTGAATGATTTTGGTTTTCTCGCATTGGAAAATGTATTCATTTAGCTAGGGAATGCCCCGAGGTCATTTGTACTAATTCACCGGGGGATTCCCCAAAGTATCTTATATGCAAAGGATGTTCATAATCAAGATCCGAGGCATTGAAAAGAGCATAGTTTAGGACTAGTGTAGGTTAGCATAAGTTTATTTCAGTATCTTTTATTTCTTACTGTAATAAATTGGACTGGACACTATTTTGATTTTGTTTCTTTGATTATTTATTTTCTTTTTGTGTGTTTTGTTTGGTTTATACATCTCATAGTGTCATGCTAGCTTATATACTCCACAAAGCGACCGTGGTCGAACCACAGGACTGAAGGGTGAGTAACGCCTTTCTCTCGGTCAACAAAATTCCTTAACCGGAATCTCTGTTCGTGGATTAGTTTAAAAGCATCAAAAATTATTTTGAAAAAGAATTTCCAAAGGTAACTTGGCACACCAGACTTATTCCAAGTGGAGACTCTGAGTTTTGAATGTTAAAAGTTCTTTTCGAAACAAATTATTTTCTTTTGTCACTTAATAATAAAACCTTTTTCAAACTTAAAATTCATCTTTTTGGTAAAAAAAAGAAGGGGGGTGTGACATCTCTGGCGACTCTGCTGGGAATTTTTCAGAATTCAAGCTTATTTTTGAGTTGTATTGGCTTAGTGTGACAGTATAGGTGTATAGACATTGTTTGCGTTATCATTGGTGTTATTGTTTTATCATTGTTGAGTGCCTACGTGCTACATGTTTACAGTTTTTCTCTTATGTGTTACCATTTTATAACTGTCATTATTTGCATAACCCTAGTCCTTTCTTTCACAAGAAGTTCTGTAGTACATGTTGTGTACACGACTTCTAGTTGAGTCACCCATATTTTAGGAGGGGAAGCCATCGACTGGTATGGAGTGGGTGGAAAGTTATCGCAGCCACTATCGACCATACGTTCCCCCAAACAGCCTTATTAGTGGACTCCAACATAGATCAGCTTTTAGGTCATGTTAATCTGCACCATATTGAGACCTGGTGGGACCCACTTGGTCCTTAGTAGGAGACTCACCCCTAAAGCATCTGTATGTGCTAATTGTTGAATATTTGAGGGATACAGGATCATTCAATGAACTGATTTAGGGAAAGCATGTGCTAGAATTAAATAAAAGTGTGTAAGCAAGGAAAAGCTCGAAAAAAAAAAAGAAAAAAGAAAAAAAAGTGAGTCAAGAAAAAAAAAGTTTCGTAGTTTTTTTAGTGTTCTTTATGGCTTTTGTTTTTCACAATTCAAAATTTCAAAAAGATTTTTTACCTTTTGCACTCATTTTCTCAAAAAATAAAACATCAAAAAGATTTTGCCTTTATGTCCTTTAGCACGCATTCATAATTTGAAAATTTCAAAACGATTTTTTTCAATAGGGGTTTTTTATAAAATAAAAATTCAAAAAAAATGGTAGAAGTTTTGTACATTTCATATAACAAAAATATGAAAAAAGATTTTTTTTCATAGTTGTTGGTGTCAGTTTTATGTGAAATGTCTAACTAAAAACAAAAGATTTTATTGATGTTGTTCATCGCCTGTCTTTGGTCAAGTCTCTTAAGTTAGG
Organism: Capsicum pubescens; assembly: GCA_030864215.1. Lineage (NCBI taxonomy): Eukaryota > Viridiplantae > Streptophyta > Magnoliopsida > Solanales > Solanaceae > Capsicum > Capsicum pubescens. Next base: position 324,840,429 of record CM061548.1, read on the forward strand.
GTCAATCTATTAGTTAATTCTTAATTGTCTAATCTGGACAAACTACACACGCCTAATTCTCCTCTTTCGGAAGTGAGATACGTAGACAGCCCTTCTTGGGTTCAGTGATCTTATTTAAAAAATCTAAAAAGATTTTATTCACTCTTCATTTAGAGTAGATGTTTCATATACATCTTTAAAAGAAAACTACAAGAAGATTTTCCTTTAATAGGTTTAAATTTCATTTTTCATATGAAATTCAAAATCAAAAATTCAAAAAGATTTTTCTTTGATAATCATAGGTTTCATTTGTATAGGGATGTTAAAGCTGAGAAAAAATTCAAAAAGATTTTCGTCAATTCTTTTGATAATTTTTTATTTTCTTTTTTTTTAAAGTTTTAAGAAAAAGAAAGAGAGTTTGACTGGCCATGTTATGCCAAAACTTCACGAACTACATATACCTGATTCTCCCCTCTCGGGGGTAAGATGCGTAGGCGCCCTTCTTGGGTTCAGTGATATTTTCAAAAAGAAGATAAAAGAAAAAGATCTTTTGAAAAGTGTTGCATTCTAACGTCTTTGTTATTTCTTATTTAGTTAGTTTAAGGTGGTTGGTTTATGGCATTTTGGTTGGTCCTCCTTATTGCACCAAGTCGAAGAAAAAGTTATGGCCAACAAGGATACCGAGGTTGTTGTCACTAATCAAATAGAGAGTTCAGGGAATGAGAATTTAGGAGCTAATGAAGAGATTCGGAAATTAAGGCAGCAAATGATAGAAATACATCGACCTTGGGCTGATGGGTTGCCGCCTCCTCCATTTCCCACTACTAATCGGGAATATCTTTCTAGCCTGCCTCCATTGTCACATGAATAATTCTCTATTTTTCTTGACATGCTACAATATGCATCAGGATCTACTCCGGGGCAACAATATCTAAACACTTCTAATATTTATTTCATCACTCTTCAACATAAAACTACCGCATGCTCGACTCCACCTGATGTTCATTCTTTTGCGATGCCACCCCCACCTGAAGCTCCTACTTTTAATGTCCATCCTACGGTTATGATTCCTCACTCTACAAGTGAGCCTGCATTGATTGAATATTTTTGGTGATTAGCATCATGCTCTTGAGCCCATATTTAAGTCGACTAGTCCTTATGGCTATACTTATCCGTCTGAATTTTCTCTTAATATTGAAAAGCCTATTATGACAGAAGAATAAGAGAAAATGACCTGAAAATTGAAGAATTTAGAACAGGCCATGAGAAACTTGCAAGGACTCGAGGGTTATAAAAGTGTCTCGTATAAAGATCAGTGTATGTTTCCAGATGTTAACCTTCCTCTTGGTTTTAAAATGCCGAAGTTTGAGAAGTATGATGGACACAACGATTCTGTAGCATATTTAAGACGTTATTGTAACCAACTAAGGGACGCTGGAAGAAAGGAAAAATTACTCATGGCTTATTTCAGTAAAAGTCTTTCAAGTCTAGCTTCAGAATGGTTTGTTGATCAAGACATCGACAAGTGGAATATTTGGGATGACCTGGATAATGAATTCATGCAATAATTCCAATACAATGTGGAGTTAATCCCTGATGAGAAATTCCTAACTAATATGAAGAAGAAGAAGAGTTCTGAAAGTTGTAGGAAGTATGCGATTAGATAGCGTGAACAAGCTGCTAGGGTGAAACCGTCAATGAAAGAAAGTAAGATAGTGGAGATGTTCATTCAAGCGCAGGATGAAACATATTATCAGTACTTGTTACCTGTATTAGGCAAGTCATTTATTGAGGTCCTCAAAATGGGGGAGATGATATAGGATGGAATCAAGACTGATCGCATTGTGAGTTTTGCAACATTGAAAGCTACTACTCAAGCAATTCAAAAGGGTTCAAGAAGTGTTGGAGGGAAGAAGAATAAGGAAGATTCATCTGCTATTGTAGTTGGACAATGGGCACGGTCAAGAAGACCACGTCATCATTACCCTTAGGATCAAGCCAAAATTCATACCCAAGATCTATATAATCACTCCCAAAATCCATTATACTCCATTCCCCCACCTCCATATCAAGTATACAATGCACAACCACATGTTCAACCTCCATCGTACCCACATGTTCAACCTTCAACTCCTCAGAGTCATCCTCCAACTCCATAAACATACCAAAGCCCATTTAGGCCCGATTTTTTATCCAAGCTAAATAATGAAATGAGGCAGAAGTCGAGGGATAGTTTCACACCAATTGGAGAGTCGTATGCCATTTTATTCAAGAGATTGGTACAATTGGGCATGATCACTCCTCTCTTTAGGTACACTCCTGACCTATATTTAAGAAATTTTGATCCTAATGTACGATATGCATATCATTTTAATGTTCAGGTTCACAGTATTAAATATTGTCGTGCTTTGAAAAGAGAAATAGAAAAGATGATTTAAGATAAATCGATTATGGTGCAGAACATTGACAGTGGTGAAAGATCTAGTCATGATGATATGCAAACCAGTGGCTAAGAGGTCAGGATCAGCAATTGAGAAGTCATTCCTCTCCTTACTAAGAAGAGGTCTAGTAGTTTGTTTTGTTTTCTTTTCTGTTATCCGAATTATTTTAGGATTGTAGTTCGGGATCTATCTTATTTTTTCCTTTTGTCATTTATGTTTAAACCCATCTATATTTCATTTTAACTAAATGGAGTGTCCCTTTTCCCTTTGTGTTTTAAATGTGTTGTTTATTTATTTTCTTTACATAGTACATTTTATGTTGGTTCTAGTGATATGACATGCTTATGGAATTTTCAGCTAGATCTTAAAATCCAGTTTAAGCATGAACTTTGAATCAGCGTGTTTCATTTAGAAAAAAAAGAGCATATGAGAAAATAGGTAGAGTGTTGAGACATGAGAAATAACTTGGTCATCAATTGAAAGGCATGTCTCAATTAGGGAAAACAACGGATGTGTGATCCTATATCAAGAGAAACATAAAGAAAATCAGCTCCACAAAAGCATGAGTCATTTTATGTGAGAAATGTACAACAAAGGTGGAGTTTGCAGAAGAAATAGTAACACACAGACTCAGTTAAAGTTAGTGTTGTAAAAATGTTACAAATAATCTTCATTTTTCACTTTCAGATTACAGGATATGTACTTGGATTTTCAAGGATTGATATGATGAAGGCATTTCATTCTGCTATCCAAACATTGTGTCATCCTTTGTTTACCCCGTTTGAGATTTACTTCTATTTTCTTTCATACCCTTCTTTTGGAATCAAGATAGGGTCAGTAAAGTTCAAAAGAAAAGTGTCGAGCAAAACAATAAGAGTTGGAAAAGTTTAAAAAATAAAAATAAAAAAATATGTCAAAAAGAAAGAAAAGGGATGAGTGTTAGGAAAAATAGAGTCAGAAAAAGTTTCAAAGAGAAAAAGAGTCAATAAAAGAAGAAAAAAATCAGAGTTGAGCAGAAGAATAAGTTACCGGAACTACGTTTGACTTAATTCTCCTCTTTCAGGTGAGATACGTAGGCATCCCTACTCTAGGTTCGGTCCAACCAACTAAACAATTTTGAATCATCCAGTTAAAGAAATTGGGGCATGGTTAATTCCGTTGTTTGAATTGATTTTGAGAGTTGTGAGTAGCCCTACTCAGGGTTTGATCCAATCAAATGAACAATTTAGAATTACTGAATTAAAAAAAACTGGGGCATGGGTTAATTTCCATTGTTTGAGTCGATTCCAAAAGTTGTTAGTCCCACCCCACTTCAAGTGTCGTTTGGACCTCATGCCATCCTTTCTTTCTAAATTTATTCAAAAGCCAAGTTACAACCATAAAAAGACCTTCAGATTCTTTGAGAATAATAAGGCTAAGCATGCAATGCATATGATAATGCATTTTTGGGAACTATTTGTCTTCCTCAGCATAAAGAATCAAGAGAGAAATAAAAATAAGAGTCTAATTGGTGAAAACCCTCACGGGCACCGTAAGGTGATGGTAAGTTGAGAAAGATAAAAATAAGAGTCTTATTGGTGAAAACCCTCACGGGCACCATAAAATGACTGTGAGTTAGGAGAAATGAAAATAAGGGAGTCGCATTGGTGAAAACCCTCACGGACACTATAGGGCAGTGGTGAGCTGAGAGAAAGAAAATGAGAGAGGCTTGTTGGCAAAAACCCTCAAGACGTCACTAGACAAATGAGGTCTATAAGTGCAATTGACTCAAAGAAGTAACTCAGTGTCAGGGTCATTAACTAAACAACAATTGGTGTAAAGTTTGGATGTAAAGATCAGGCAGATTAATCCAAAATGCATGTCATAATCGTTAGAGTTGACTATCACTTTCAGATAAATTTTTCTTTTCTCTGTTTCAATGGAGACATTTATTGTCTGTTCTTTCCTCTTTATATTTTATTTGTGTTTTCTTAAGTCTGTTATTCAAATGAAAAGTCATTTTTCTTGTGTCTTTGAGTCAAATCAATGTCAAAGCAAGTGAGAAAAGATTTCAAAACTTGCAACCAACTTCTTCAATAGCACAAAGCAAGAAAAAAAGGCCAACACATGAAAGAGACATGATTGTGAGCCGAAATAAGGCATGCAAAAAGTTTTGTCAACAGACTAGTCTGGGAACACATGGAAATACCAAGGTTCAAAGGGTTTATCTGAGGAGCATGGCAAAGTAGAAATATTATATTTTGTTTCAGAGTCACTCTTAATAATTTGAGTTTGGGTTAATGACGTAGCAAGTCAATGACGTATGATAATGCTTGGAAGCAAGATTAAATATGACGGGGTAAGAGCGATTGTCGTGCAAGCTAAAGCCGTAAACCAGCTACCGTGTTTTTAAACTCATAAGTTTTCTTTGTATGAAACAGGCACACATGTTAGTTTCAAATCAAGGATTTCAAATCCTAAACATCAAAGGCCATAATTTCTCACTTCTACAAATACAAGAGGCAATATTGCTGCACAAGTTTGGTAATCAAAATCATGGTAAAACTTATAATCTAATATCTCTAAGAGACACACTTCCTTATCCGGGTAATTCGGGTTTATTTATTAGGTGATGCACTTCCTAAATTGAACACTCACTCCTAAAAGTTGCACTTTCTAGTCAAGTTATTCAATTTAATCTTAAGGAGACGCATTTCCTTGTCTGGATAATTTAAGTGGTATTTGTAAGGAGATGCATTTCCTTGTTTGGGTAATTTAAGTGGAATATTTAAGGAGACGCATTTTCTTGTTCGGGTAATTCAAGCGGCATTTGTAAGAAGACGCATTTCCTTGGGTAATTCAAGTGGCATTTGTAAGGAGATGCATTTTCTTGTTCGGGTAATTCAATCGGCATTTGTAAGGAGTCGCATTTACTTGTTTTGGTAATTTAAATGGCATTTGTAAGAAGACTCATTTCTTGTTTGGTAATTTAAGTGACATTTGTAAGGAGATGCATTTCCTTGTTTGGGTAATTCAAGTGGCATTTAAGAAGATGAATTTCCTTGTCTAGGTAATTTAAGTGGCATTTGTAAGGAGACGCATTTCCTTATCCGGGTAATTCAAGTGTCATTTGTAAGGAGATGCATTTCCTTGATTGGGTAATTCAAATTTTACTTTTTAGGTGATGCACTTCCTAACTTAAGTCTTAACTCTTAGAAAATTCACTTTCTAGTCGAGTCATTCCACTTAACCCTTAGGAGACACACTTCCTTGGTGGGTATTCAAGTTTTGCTTGTTAGGTGGTTCACTTCCTAACTTAAGCCTTTACTCCTAGAAAATGTACTTTCTAGTTGAGTAGTGAACCCTTAGGAGACACACTTTCTTGTCAGGGTAATTCTAGTTTCGCTTGTTAGGTAGTTCACTTTCTAACTTAAGCCTTTACTTCTAGAAAATGCACTTTCTAGCCGAGTCATTCCACTTAACCCTTAGGAGACACACTTCCTTGTCAGGGTATTTCAAGTTTTGGCTTGCTAGGTGACATACTTCCTAACTTAAGCCTTTACTCCTAGAAGATACCCTTCCTGGTTGAGTCCTTCCATGCAACCCCTAGGAGATGCACCTCAATATCTGAGTAATTCAGGTTTCATTTGTTAAGTGATACACTCCCTAAATTGAACCTTCACTCCTAGAAACCGCATTTTCTAGCCGAGTCATTGCACTTAACCCTTAGGAGACACACTTCCTTGTCAATTTTTATTTGTCAGGTGGCACACTTCCTAACTAAAACCTTTATGTCTAGAAGATGCACTTTTTAGTTGGAATTCCTCACTTTAATTCTTAGGGGACGTATTTCCTAGTCTTGGTCATTTAATTTTACTCTCAAGAGATACATTTCTTAGTCAGAGTCTTGATTCATCATTGCAAGATGCAAGTAGTTATGATTGGATTTGACATTCACAAAAGTTTTTGATGATAAATTGGGGCAAAAAATTTAATTCATGTTATTGAAAGCATTATTTAGGATCCTCTTGAGAAATGAGACATTATTTTTTGAAAAGTGAGATTTCTATCATAACGTATGTTTGGGATAATTTTCTTTCTAGTTTTGATGTGATTTCAGGAGCCTACCTGAAGAATAGGGAGAATAAATAGAAAGTCACACAACAGGGTGAATAAATTGAAAGTCAACAGATTGAAGAAATAGCAAGTCAGGAGCCCGCCAGAAAAATAGGGTAAAGAAATTGAAAGTCAAGAACAAGGTGAAGAAATTGCAAGTCAGGATCCCGCCTGGAGAATAGGGTGATGAAATACAAGTCAAGAGCCAAGGAAAGCTGCATAGATAGGATTTTTGTAATTTCATTTATGTTTTTAACTTATAATTTTCATTTTTGATGTAATGACAGAGCTGCGAACCAAAACCTCGATGAGACCTCACTCAACTCTCTAACTTGGATGTCCTTCTTCTTTCTGTTTCTTTCTTTGAATAATGATCGGGTCAAAATTCTACCGCATTGTCTACTTCTTTGTATGAAAAAACTTTGTGTTTACATCCAAAGAGAGGCATGATGTAGACACGTAATTTTGTCTCTCCCCGAAATTATTTTTACCATTTTTTTCTTGTCTTACCACGCACCTTCACCCATGTGATAAGTTCCACATAAATAACAAACCCAACAAATTCCTAACAAATTAACAACCCACCCAATCAAAATTAACCACCTCACTACCCTACCCAACTACCCTACCCCACACACCCCGACCCTTACATACCCCCCACCTCTCATATTTTTTTTACCTTTCAACAGCAAATACAAATACTCGAATAAAGAGGAATCTCACAAAATAAACACAAAACACATCACAGTGAGGGGACCCACACATATACACAGATCACATTTTTTTTCTTTCTTCACATACACATACTCTAGAAGATTACACACACCCACTCACCCTGAATCACAATATACATACACACAATAATACCCGCATACAAAGAGGGAGAGACTCTATTTTTGGCCAATATTCCGCACAAACTGATCCTCACATAAAAACAGACATCATCGCTGATATACACATACAACTTACACATCACTTTGCACACGTCAACTGACCTGGAACCTTCCTTCACCATCAATGGAGACGTGAATAGTAAGAGAAAAAAATTAGAAAAGAGAAGAAGAGAGGAAGAAAGAGGAGAAGAGTTAAAATCGGAGGAGAGGTGAGAGAGGAGAGAGATAGGTGATTGAGAAATAGAGAGAGGGAGAGAAAAAGAGGGAATTGAGGTTAACTATTTTTTATGAGCTTTCGCCAGAAACCGGTCAGTATCGACCGTCAGAAAATGTTGTTGTTCCAAGTTTTTGACTCTTTTTCTCTGATTTTGTTACTACCGAAGCTCATCGGAGCTCCGACAAAGCGCGAAAAATTAACCTGTGTTGATTCCAACGGGATTCGGCCAAGGTCGATTGGAAATCATTGATTTGGGATTTTTCTGTCGGCGTCAAATCTATCCAAATTATATTTCTCGATATTGAATCAAGTTTGATCATTGTTGAGGTTTGACTCAAGGTTTTCGGGTGTAGACTCTCTTTATTCGAGTAACATTGAGTTCAAAAGCTTCAAATTGAGGTTCAATTCTACTTTTTCCCTCTTTTTATTTCATTGTTGATGATATCCAGTGCATCAAATTGAATATCGTATGTTGTTTGATGTAGATTGGTGATGAATTGCTACTTTGTGTGATTTGTTGTTTGATTCCCTTGATTATGAACTATGTGATGAAATGATATCTCATTCGAAAGGTAAAATCAGTTATTTGGGGAGGCAAAAATTGAAAATTACTAAACAACAAACGTTAGTTGTTTTGATTCATTGATGTCATTGATTATGATAGTTCCATGATAGGTCGAGTTGGGTAGGAAAACAGTAGGCTCGGGTAGGCAAATTTAGATATTGTGAATTGTTGATGTTTGAAAATTTATTGAATGATTTTGGTTTTCTCGCATTGGAAAATGTATTCATTTAGTCGGGAAATGCCCCAAGGTCATTTGTACTTATTCACCGGGGTATGCCCCGAAGTATCTTGTATGCAAAGGATGTTTGTGATCAAGGCCTGAGGCATCGGGTAGATCATAGTTTAGGACTAATGTAGGTTAGCATAGGTTTATTTCAGTATCTTTTATTTCAGACTGTAATAAATTGGACTGGACACTATTTTGATTTTGTTTGTTTGATTGTTTGTTTTCTCGTTGTGTGTTTTTTTTGGTTTATACATCTTATAGTGTCATGCTAGCCGATATACTCCATGAAGAGACCATGGCTGAACCACGGGACCGAGGGGTGCGTAACACCTTCCCATCAGTCAACAGAATTCCTTAACCAAAATCTCTGTTCGTGGATTAATTTAAAAGAGTCAAATTATTTTGAAAAGGGATTTCCAAAGGTGACTTAGCATATCAAAATTATGCCTAGTGGCGACTCTGAGTTTTGAATGTTAAAAGTCTTTTTCAAAACAAATCATTTTCTTTTGTCACTTAATGATAAAACCCTTTTCAAAATTAAAATTCATCTTTTTGGTTAAAAAAAGAGTGTGACAGTACCTAACAAGAAACGACACTAACTAAAAACAACAAACAATTTAATGTTAGGAACCATATTATAATCTCTACACACTTTTTTATTGCTTCACATTTAGATTCGAAAATCTTGAAGGTTTGCTTATACTTCGATGGTAGATGAAGTGTCGATTTGCTACTCCTGGCCGAAATAAATTCTTTTTTGAAAAACTCAAAGAAATTACTTGCGGACTTGAGATAAGAAGTTACAAAGAAATAAAAACTAGAAAAGCACAAAAGTAATAGGACGAAGAAATAAATCAGACTCAAGAACTAATTCACAACTAAGTAGGTAGATTACTAGTTGTTAATTAGTGTTAGAAACAAGGAAAAAGTGATTAAGAATCAAAGGAATGAAACTAAGAATCTAAAATGATCTTATGAAAATATTTTCAAGTTGATTTATCAAGTGATTGACTGTCACTGAAGTAACTGATCATCGGGGAGCCGTCAGGGCTTATCCAGAATAGGGTCTCAGCTTTGTCTTGGTGACTAATCACTTGATTGATTACCAAAAGCTTGACTGGTCATCAGGTGATCTGTCAAAGTGAACCAGAATATTGCCCAAACTTTGTTGGTTGTGACAGAAAGAGTGACAATTATATTAGTCACTAGTTTGACTGATCTCCAGATGATTCTTCAACCACATCCAGGTGTAAATTTCTTATGGGCCTTTTGTACTCTCTTTGGAATATTCTTCGACATAAATAAGTACAACTCCTTTTTGCTTTACCCTTTTTGGATCAAACCTTATCTTTGGAGTGTTCTTCTTCAAAAAGTTATAAAGAAGATGAAGAATATTCAAAATTTAACCCTCAATCAAATGAACTCAAAATTCAACAAAATTCGAAACCAAGATCCCTTCAAGCTCATGAACATAACCCAAGTAATTTTAAGCCTCAAAACTCAACCAAACTTTCAGATTTTTGAACCCACTTCAATTTTCTTCATACTCAAGCTTCAACACTGGTGGGCTAATCAAATCTTTATCGGAATAAGCTCAAATTTTAGATTTCGACTCAAATAGTACTAGCGAACTAGATTCTAGTACTAGAAACACAAACAAGACTCAAAATAAAAAACTCAAAATCTCAAAATGGAACAAAATATTTTTGCACTCGTTGTTTCGTAAGATAACAAAATCCAAGACTAGAATCATGGAAATAAACCTAAACTCGGCTCTAATACCAAATGATAAGAGGCGAAATACAAAAATAAGAAGCTAACTATGGAAAAAAGAAGATAATTTATAAATGATGAAGGTAGAAGAAATGGGAACTAAAGGATGTATCAATAAAAAACCGCTAATTACATTCACCTAAAATCACCTAACTCATATGGTGACCAAGAGGCAATTCAAACGCCCTCGAAACCACATGTTTCTAAGCAAACATTCTTTAAAAGCTCACCAAAACACTCTCAAGAGTGATGTTCATCAATAAACAAAGCTAATTAATGACTAATGACCTAGGGTTTAACTATTTATAGTCTATTATAAAAGTGACTCAAAAGTGGCCCTTGAAACAATTATGAAAATAGCTAAAGAAGGACTGATTCTAATTAATGACTTGGTTGATGATCACTCATCTCCTTGGTGACTCTCCAACCAAACCATCACCCTTAGACAGTGGGCTTCCCATTTTAGCTCATGTTGGTGGATTAAGTGACAACCAGTCAAGGTGGTGAATGACCACCAATTGAGTCGTCACCAATGACGTCTCCTGTGGCAGTTCTCCAAGCTTGTGGTGGGCTATCACACCTTCCGTAACCCTTAAATTGTGGGTGTTTCCATCCCTTTGAGCTCCTAGTTCAATCTTCAACAAAGTAAATCCTTTGGATGAGACCAAAACATGCTTTAATACATCCCTCTCATAAAAATAGCTTATATCCTTTGAAGTTCTCTTGCTTGGCTTCTAGTAAAAATCTTTGAGGGGATTTGGGTATATTAATACATTATTTTGTTAGCCATGTAAGTCCCAATTTAGATCTCTTTCTCTAGCTCGACATTTATCTTTTTTCTAATGTATATCTATGTGATAAGGTAATTTGATTTTTCAGTCATATTAGTTATCTACGAATTAAAGCAGTTAATCTTTTATTAGTGATTCTATGAACTATAAGGAATTAGAATATTTAAAACCTATTGAAGTTAGTATATTAAATGCTACACAAATTACATAATTTGGTGGCTCAGACTCAAATTCTCAAAGCAAATGTCAGAGAGCTTGAGAGTGGGACTTCTAGCTATGGGTTGGGGTGTTCATATTAGGGTTTATTTATGGGTTTGAATGTTCATATTTAGGGTGTAATTTGGTATGCATATATTTAGTTGGGGTGTTCATATTTGGGTTCGGACGGGTTAAAAATCGAAATTGAATACTTTGATCAATTTGGTAATCCATCCAAATGAACGATAACTTTGATAAGTTTAGTGACGGTAGTGGTAAAAATAGCCCCATAGTATAATGAAGGACAAGAGAGACTAATAAATGAAAGTAGAGGGTTATTTTTGACCCAGTACAGCTAACAAAATAGAGACAAGCATTCTAAAAGTTTCTCAGTAATTAAGTTCTTTTGTTATTTGGTGTGAATAAAATTCATTCTCAAATTTACAAAGTAATATTTAAAACTTTGAAATTATTTAAAGTTATAGTTATTAAATCTCTACCTATTTGTAAAATGAAAGAACTCATGATTCATTAATACTTTGAAATTGATCAAAATTTTGCTTTATCACTCCTTTTAAGGAGTCTTAGCTCTGACCTTGTATGAGTAAAAGATATTGGATTCAATTATTGTGTCGGTATTATAATATGCATATTTCATCATTTAAACAAATGTCACATATATTTTGACGCCAATTACATTTTTAATACATCTTCTAAAAAATAATTAATGCTTGCACACGTGCAAAGCACGTACATTAAACTAGTATGTTAAATAGTGGGCAATATAATAATAAATATAAGGAACAAAAGTGTTATTTCACATTATGTGATTCGTTTTCATTTATTTCATGCAAATTTTCTTATAGAGTTAATAGCATTACGAAACAAGATGTCAAATATTTTTAAAGCAATATGATTTAATGTACTCACACTATCAGAAAACTGTTAATTACATGGGGATCTTACCTAGCAAAAAATATCGCAAGAAATACATGCGGATTTACCTGCAAAAATTTTAAATTCCTCAACATTAGAATATGTTACATGCGAAATATATATTCTCAATAAATTTTGCAGGTAAATTTGGCGTCATATTGCGCAAATTTCGTCCTTGCGACATTACTTGGGAAATATATTGACGGGTATTTTATCTCTAGGTAAATTCGCAGGAAAATAGATAAATATATATATATATATATTTAATCCATAGGAAAATCTCCAAGTAATTTATCGTACGAATTTACGTAGAGAAATTTTGATGGAAATTCCTGTGGTTGATTTTATTACCTGAGAAATTAGTTGAGGATTATTTGTTGCGAATTTAGTTTGGGATTTAGTCTTGAGGATTTACCTACAAAAATTATTACTTGGAAAAATATTGGGAGATATAGTCCATTTTCACTTATCCAATATATTATAAATAATTATTCAAATTTATTTGTCCGGTCTAAAAAATCAAGAAATTTAACATTTTGTGTCTTTTTTATCCTTGATATTCAATATAAGATATCAATTTTTTAACGCTTAGATAACTTATAATAATTAATTAGGGATAATTTAGTAAAATTAAAAATACTTGTAAAGCCCACACAAGCTGATCAAGCAGCTGATCGAATATGATATCAAAAATATATGTGAGCTAATCATCAATCTTAGCTTGACCCGTGGTCGCAAAAATAAATTAAAAATATTTTTGCAAAAGCGACCACTTGTAGTCACTTTTTGATTTAAAAAAAATTATTCACAAAAATCGACCACTTGAGGTCGCTTTTATTTAAAATATTAAATTAAAAATATTTTTTAAAACGCGAACACTTGTGGTCGCTTTTCTATAAAAAATAAATTAAAAATATTTTTGAAAAAGAGATCATATGTGGTCGCTTTTTGATTTAAAAATTTGATAAAGAAAATTATTTATAAAAATCTACCACTTGTGGTCACTTGTATTTAAAAAATTAAATTAAAAATGATATTTAAAAAGCGACCACTTTTGGTTGCTTTTATTTAAAAAAATTAAATTAAAATAATTTTAAAAAAGCGACCACAAGTTGTGGTCGCTTTTGGATTTAAAAAAATAATAAAGAAAATTATTTAAAAAATTGACCACTTGTGGTCGCTTTATGATCAAAAAGATTTTTTTTGTGGTCTCTTTTCTTTAAAAATTAAACTAAAGTATTTATATAAAAAGCGACCTTTGATTAAAAAAATATATTTTAGTTATTATATGTAAAATCAAATATATTTTTAATATATATTATTTTTTCTAATTATACCGACCATACATAGTCGATAACCTATATAATAATAATAAAATCAATTAAACTTAAATTTTGTAAAAAAAAATATACTAAAAAATACTAAGAAATATATTAAATAAAATAAATAAATTACGTTAAACATAATCTTTATATTTTACTTATGTTTCAATATATAAAATAAATATATTTTTCGTTGTATATATGTTAAATTACATTAAACATAATTTTTGTATAATGAATATGTCTATATCTGTAATACCCGTACTTTTCCTAGCTTGAAATTTTTCCCCAAGAATGTTAGAAGCTTTCTTTGAAAGATGAATCCACTTTTATAGATGTGGTATTTTCAAGATTTTCACTTTTTTCCATGTGGAAAATTCCATAAGCTTTTCATCGATACCAAATTCGCCCAAATCCGACACCCGGGCGAAGAGTTAGAGCCTTTCTAGTAAGACAATGTATCACTTGAGCCATCAGCGCGTCGCGGAGCCAGCTTAAATGGCAATTGTTAATTTTCAGTGTTTCTCCGCGATAGTGGCGTGTCGCGCCAAGGATGAAAATCGAGAAATTTTTACAAGAATTAAAATGCGTGTTCTAGGGTTAGAAGTGTCAATTTCCCTACCCTATATAAGCTTAAAAACACGTATTTGAGCCTCCATTACACCAAAATATACTCTATTCTCTCAAAATCCTCTCAAGAACACATTAGGATTTTTCATAGAAGATTCAAGTTCAAGAATTTTCTCCGTCAATCTTTGTGTATTTACGAACCAAGGTACGCGTAGTGTTCATTCATGGACTCTTTCCGTCCATGAAGCCCAAGAATCTATTTTCCAACTTCAAGTTTATGGATTTCTGTATGAGTTTCATATTGGATTTATTTTGTTCATGTTGTGAATGATTAATTGAATTCTAATCCATGTTGGGTGATCAATTTTATGTGAATTGATTAGTATAGATGTATATTCATGTGAACTTACGATTAAACCCTATAATGATGAAATTAGAATTGAACCGTGATGTTTAATTGTTGTACAATGTTGTTTACATATACTATACCTACCATATGTTTGATTGAATGCCTATATGAAGGAAAAGTGCCCAACGAGCATAATATTATGAAATTCCCATTTATGTACAAGTTTATGCATATCACATGTTTGATGAAGTGCTTCAATATATGAATTATGAATTGTGTTGTTGGTCATGTGTTCGAGTAAGTCATGTTATGTCAGTTTCTTTCCATCGAGTCCTGGGGGTACTTGTACCCGACAACTTAGTTATGTGACTAGAGCCATGTCATGTTTTCACGATACTCTCAGACAAGTCACGATCCGTAGAACTCAGTCAGTCATGTGACTCAGGAAATCTCAAAAATCTCAGTAATCTCAGTAGTTCAGTAACCTCCGTGATCTCAGTATTCCCATTAAGTCTCAGTAACTTCAGTACTCTCAGTCAGTCCTTAGATCTCAATAGCATTCCGTCGGTCAACAGAACTCAGTAAATTCAATTTTAGCTCCGCTAAACGATACCAACAGTTAATCAGTTCAGTTCAGTTAAATCAGTTCAGTTTAGTTAATCAATTTAGTATCTATTCAGTTGGGAGTAGGATTCAGCATCAAGTGAACCCAAGGATGGGGACTCACCTGTTATTCAGTGGAGGGTGTGATCCTTAGAAGCAATCCTTGTGTTCCAGAACTACGTATCCAGCGTAGGTTGAGATGCACCCTACGTGTTTAGGTATATATATAAATACATCTCATTTGGGTTACCTACTAGGAGGGGTTGACGGAAGAGCTCCCTGTCAGCGAGGGTATACTCACAGCAGGTCTTTACTTGTGGCACGGTATTGACACCCTTCCAGCTAGGGTTACAGGTTGGACCCCCACCAGTTCAGTTCTGGGGTATGTCGGTTAGATGATTACCTCCCACAGTCTCAGTAAAAGAACTCAGATAGTTCTTCAGATTTCAGGACTGTCAGATACAGTCAAATTCAGATACGGTACGAAACTCAACTAGTTCCATCAGATTCAGGACTGTCAGATACAGTCACTCATGTTATCAGTTATATCAGTTCTCAAAACTCATGTTATCAGTATTCAGCTTTAGGACTGTCAAATAAAGTCAACCAAACCAGTTTTTCATCATCAAAATTATCAGAAACAGTTATTCATGTATCAGTAACATAGAATCAGTCCCTCAGTATTCAGTAATACAGTATCAGTCTTTCTTACTTATCAGCGACTCAGGGTTCAATATCAGTAGACTCAGTATTCAGTCCTATCATGATCTCAGTTACAGTTACGTAGTCATACATGTATTCTCACAATCATGTTAGTCAGTCAGTTAGTATTGTTCATGCATATGAACCATTTGCATTCATCCTACCTCACTTGCATACCAGTACATTCAAAGTACTGACGCATTTGTGCTATGGTGTCTTATACCATAAGTTTAGAAGTACGAGCTCCAGAGCATCAGTAGCATCCCAGTTCAGCAGTCAGAGTCAGTTGTGAGTCCTCATCCTTCAAGGACATGATGATTACATTACTATTTCAACTTTCAGTTTAATTCTGTTGTCAGAGTTAGTTGGGGACATGTCCCATCAACTCCTTATTCAGACAGTTTAGAGGATTTCAGACTATAGCATGCCAGACAGTTACTTCAGATTTGTTTTGGTATTTGTTGTACCATTTTCAGACATTGTTTTATCAGATGTTTATTTAGTTTGGAACCTTATGGCCTTACATCTTTTACGTATTCTGCATAATTTCAGTATATTATTCAGTGCTTAGTTACAGATATCAGTCATCGGTTAGCTTGTGGTCCTTCGGGGTCATAAGCACCGTGTAGCGTTCCGGGAACTAGATTCGGGGCGTTACAATATCATACAGTTGAGGTAATAATACTATGTTATTGGAGTCATAATAATGTAACGTACATATATAACCGATAATTCATCAGAATATTGAATTTGTTGTATTATGAGGTAATATACTTGTGGATATGATGTATATAGTACGTATTCAAGAGTTGATATATATATATGACTACTAAAAAAAGACCAAAGAATGACACACAAAAAGCGACGAACAGTGTCACTTTTAAAAAGCAACATTGTCCGTCACTTTTTTACTCTACTTTTTATTTATTTATTTTTTATTTAAATCGACGGTCAACATCTTAATATCCATCGCATTTTTTTGCGGATTATTGTGTCAACTAATTAACAAATAATTTATAATTTCTTAATAAATGCGACGGATAGCGTCGTTATTTATTTAAAAATAATAATAATAAATTTTTAAAAAGCGAAGTTGTCCGTCGATTTTAAAATTTAATTTTTATTTTTATTAAAATCGACGGACAGTGTCACTATAATTTTTTATTTTTAAAATATTAATTCTAGAAAAACGACGTTATCCGTCGCAATTTTTAATTTTTTTATTTTTTTATATTTTTACTAAAAGCGACGGACAGTGTCGCTTTTGTTAAAAATAAATAAAAAATGACTTTATGAAAACGACATTGTCTGATCAATATGTATTGTTGAGATTTTATGTGTGTGTGTATGTATGTATGTGTATGTATACATACATACACACACACATAAAATCTCAACAATACATATTGATCGGACAATGTCGTTTTCATAAAGTCATTTTTTATTTATTTTTAACAAAAGTGACACTGTCTGTGCCTTGCACGTCACGGGTATCTAGTATTATATATATATATATAATACTAGATACCCGTGCCCATGCAAGGCCCGGACATTTTGACAACACTAATGTGCAAAAGAGATTCAACTTTGGGAAAGATTATTTCCTACTTGTTGTAATTGTTTAGTAAAGGAGTAAAAGTAAAGAAATGCAGTACAATGAACCGATGGTAACATAATATATACATTCAGTGTGGAACAAAATTGAGCTTGCTAGACTGGTCCAACCAATACAAAAGTGATTATATAAGTGGATAAAAATCTAGCTAGATTGTTGCAACTACAGTTGGCGACACGTCTTCGTTTGAATATTCCTGGAAAAATACATGATGCATGTCTCATTTGAAAGTTTCAAATATATAAGTTGTGGAGACATACATCGATTCTGAAATATTTATTGCATCATAAAATTATCGAAATATCCTTGATAGTTATTTAATAAGGAACAAAAAGATATTTATAAAAATTACTATCATGTATAATTTAATTACAAAGGTCTAAATAAAAATATTATTAAAATAATACATGAGGACAAGACTAATAAATATAAGAAAACATAATATGCATGTGTAATCATTTTATTACACTATAAAAATGAGGACAAAACTAACAAATATAAGGAAAAAGCAATATACATGTGTAACCATTTTATTGCACCTTAAAATTACTGAAATACCCTTGATAGTCATTTAATAAGGAACAAAAAGATATTTATAAAAAAATTACTATAATGTATAATTCAATTACAAAGGTCTAAATAAAAATATTATTAAAATAATAAATAAGAAAAAAACTAATAAATATAAGGAAAAAGTAATATGGATGTGTAACCATATTATTGTACTATAAAAATGAGGATAAAACTAATAAATATAAGGAAAAAATAATATGCATGTGTGACCATTTTATTGCATCCTAAAATTATCGAAATATCCTTGATAGTCATTTAATAAGGGAAAAAATGATATTTATAAAAAAATACTACCATGTATAATTCAACTACAAAGGTCTAAATAAAAATATTATTAAAATAATACATGAAGAAAAAACTAATAAATATAAGAAAAAAGCAATATGCATGTGTAACCATTTTATTGCACCATAAAAATGAGGATAAAATTAATAAATATAAAAAAAAATCATATGCATATGTAACCATTTTATTTACTACTATATATAAGTGAAGGTTGGGGTGACTAAAATTATCGAAATACCTTTGGTAGTCACCCCAACCTTCACTTAAATATATCGAAAATCCTTGGTAGTCATTTAATAAGGAACAAAAAGATATTTATAAAAAAAATGCTACCATGTATAATTCAATTATGAAGGTCTAAATAAGAATATTATTAAAATAATACATGAGAACAAAACTAATAAATAAAAGAAAAAAGTAATATGGATATGTAACTATTTTATTGCACCATAAAAATGAGGACAAAATTAATAAATATAAGAAAAAATCATATGCATGTGTAACTATTTTATTTACTACTATATAGAAGTGAAGGGTGGAGTTACTAAAATTACCGAAATACCCTTGATAGTCACCCCAACCTTCACTTATATATATAGTAAGTAAAAAAATAATATAATATTAATAAATAGAATAGAATAGAATAGAATAGAAATAATAGTAGTAGTAGTAATATTCTACTACTAATAAAGAAAAGGTTTGGCACTACTAAAAGACAAATTAGTAGTATTACCAAACTTTTACTTATATATTAGTAGGAAAAAAAATAGTAGTAATAGTAATAGTAGAAAAAAAAAAGTAATAATAATAATAGTAGTAGTAGTAGTAGTAATAACAATAACAATAATAATAACAATAATAATAACAATAACAATAACAATAATAATAATAATAATAATAATAATAATAATAACAATAATAATAACAATAAAAATAACAATAATAATAACAATAATAATAATAATAACAATAATAATAATAATAATAATAACAATAATAATAATAATAATAATAATAATGATAATGATCATAATAATAATAATGATAATAATAACAATAATAATGATAATAATAATAATAATAATAATAATAATAATAATAACAATAAAAATAATAATAACAATAACAATAATAATAACAATAATAATAATAATAACAATAATAATAATAACAACAACAACAACAACAATAATAATAATAATATAATTTTGATTATCATGACATAAAAAGGGCTCCAATCCCATTTTTCTTTTAAAAAAAACATATCAAGGTCACGAATTAGGATAGGAGGTTAAATTCTTTTTTATTTATGAGTCATGTTTTTTGTAATATCGTAACTTTTATGTACAATTCAACCACTATAGAAATCCATATTATTTGTAAGTGAGACATATTAATTGTTATTTATGTTAAAGAAAATTGTAATACTAATTTATGAGAATAATATAAAAAAAGGCGGCTATGGAATTTCAAAGAACAAAACAAAATCAAAGCAAAAAAGTTGTTTGTAGTATAGTCATTTTCACTAATATCACATTAAGCATAGTACCCTCCTCTATCGAAGCTTGGGTTTGATTGAGTTGGTTTTAGTTTATAAGTGAATGTCTTGGTTGCTTTTAATCACATGTGGATATTTGATCTTCATAATCTAAATTTAAAGATTTGATGATATGCAGCCACATACAAATGTAGATGTAGGAATTTGACTAAATATAATTCAAATATCTACTTAAAAAATCTGACTATATAGATTTGAGATATGAACACGAAAATTTGACTGATATTTATGTAAGGAGGAGGATCCGAACGCTTATATATTAAAGGCCGTTATTCAACATTCTTCATCACAAATTTTTAAGGTATTATTCTCTCAATTATTTTTGCCTTCGACAATATTGCATTTTTTCTCTAGGAATATTTCTTTTATCATCTTTCGTGCATATAATTGATAAGGTTTTAATTTTACTGTTGTGTCCAATTTTAGTCTTTTTTTGGCATAAGATTTGTAAGCAAGCAATGTTATTATAATTAGATATCTTTGTAAAAAATTATAATCCACTCTATTTGAGTATATTACTATTTAACTTTTTATAATAAAGTTATATATAAATATCTATATAAGCTTTCGCAATAGACAAAATTGTCTAATTTTAAATAATCAAAGGTTACACGTGCGGTTAAACTAATATATATATGTCGGTTTGATTCAGGTTCGATTTGACTTTATTTTTGTCAACACCAAACCAAACCAAGAATGGTTGTTTTTTTTTTCTAACGTCAAACCAATCAAACCAAACCATAAGTCGATTTTTTTTCTCGATTTGGTTTGGTTCGTCGGTTCGGTTCGGTTTGACTTGACGGTTTGGTCTGTACACCCCTACATAAGATAAGATATAAGATAAGAGTAATATATAAATTAAATAGGATATTTGTTTAAATAATAAAGATGAATATAATAATTAAATTTAATACCTTTTGAGTATGTAAGGATAGAGAATTTATTTATTAAACCTAATCTTTACCAAAATATTTTAAAAAGTTGATTGGCATTCATCTCCCATCTGTAAATTGCAACAAAATAATACAATCACTACAAAAAAAAATGCGTTTAGCAAGAGACCGATAACGTTGCTAATCAAAAGAAATTCGTCGCTAAATCCATTTAGAGACGGATCAGTGACAAAATATTATTTGTTTCTATATTGCGCGTTGCTAACCATTTAGCAACGGAAAAGTAAAATTTGTTGCTAGATTTGCAACGGAATAGAGACGTCCTATATCCGTTGCTATATTTTAGCAACGAATATATTCGTTGTTATATTTATAAGTGTCGTTACTAATTTCATGTTGTATTTCGTCATTTTGATTATTTCCTGACCAAATATCTCATTGCTAGTTCGTCGCTAAAATTTTTCAATTTTTGTGACAAAAAATATTTTCCTCAATCCGTTGCAAATGTTTTAGTTTGGCAATGAGTAATTTTGTCGCTAAATCTGTCGTCATTACTTTTCTTTCAATATCTTTTTATTTGTATTTTGAATATTAATAGAATATTATAAAATTCTTATAATACTCAATATTCATATAAAAAAAGCCACATGTAAATAGATAGCAAAATCTTCTTATAATATCCAACATGCATATAAAAGAACCCATATATATAGATAGAAAAAGTCTAAACATCCTCAATACCAAACATAGCAACATCTAAACACATAAGTATGTCCAAAACATCATCAATACCTACATCCATCAAGTGTAATTTTTTGTTGCACAATTTTAAACGTTTCAACAAAATAGACCATCAAAAACCAACAAAATAGACCATCAAAAACCAATGCACTGATCGTCAAAAGTATCACAACTGATCAAGATAATTGCAATCATCATTTAAGGAATCAAGATCATCCAAAGGAGTAGCCAGAGGTGTGACAACTGATCGTGAAGAAACCAACGTCTGTACCTCTTCAATGACAATAGAAAAAAATTGATTTTTAAGTGCGAGAATCAATCGCTTCACAAACTCATCCAAATCCGAATCTACAGCTGGTACCGATTCATGTGAAGCTGAAAATGAAGTCTTTCCACAAGAAATACACAGAGTTTGGCCGTAGTAGCCTTTGGCTTCAGATCCAAGACCAAATACTCTTCGCTTCTTTTCTCCTCCGGCAGCTTGGTAATATGCTTCAATTTGATCAAAAACATATTCTGATAATGTTTTTTCTCATAATATTTCTTCAAATCTTTCTTGTAATAGTGGAAGTCAAATTATATCGGATTGTACTTATAAATGATTAGATACCAAAAAGTACTTTAAACTAAAAAAATGAGAATTAAGTAACCTACTACATTAAGATTTAATCTTACATGGACGATTCGGGAACGTTCATCAACAAAAGATTTTCCATCATGACCATGTGTGTGAACATGCAAATGTAACTCACTTGGTGTCGGATCTCGATCCATTTCAGCAGCCTGTAAAAAAGAAGTGTTGAGCATTGTACTAGAACAAAACTGCTGGAACATTTCATGTAAGCCAGAAATGTTTGTAAAGCCATAATTCAAGTGGAATGTAGTTGGTCATCAGGTAAATATTATTAGTCGCGTGGTCAGAACTATGTTATCCAATTTACATTGTTCTTACTAAGCAATGTCTGAAAGAGATTGCTGAATTTCATTGAATCAAAATTACTGAGAACATATGCTAATAATGAACATTTGGAAATTTCCAGTCAGATTCCAGTGTGAAGGTTATATAAGATGAAAACCAATCACATAAAACAGACAAGTAATTTCCAGAATCATAAGGTCTTGATTCTACCCAATACATCTCGAAGAACATGTAAAAATACGAATCCTCAGTAATAGACCACTCTGCGACATATAAGCACAGTTTACATTGCAGTTTTTCAAGTTACAAGACAACAACAGAACACAACTTACCAAATACAACACAGGAGACAGAAACAGTGAGAAGTGATCAACATTTGAGATAAACAGTAAACAAAAATGCAACAATAGCATAACGTTGAACTAAGTTTAGACTGTCTCACAACAAATTACTATTTAATACTTGAAATATATACTTACAAGTCTCTTTCGGTACTCTCCAATTGAGATAGATCCTCTCGTGTGAGTTCCAGCAGCGACTTCTTTGCCTTCACGATGATTCTGTGCATTTATTTTGGACTTTTCAACACACTTTGGATCTTCCCAAAGTCATTGCTAGCTTTCCCATACATCTTCATGTATAAAATCTTGCCTAATCCCTTTCTCTTTGATTTTAGCAATGAAATTTCTATACACAGTTGCTGCCTTACTCTGCCAGTTTTTCTTTACTGCAGCATCAGTAATGGAAGAATCCCAATAGAAGTGTTTCTGAAATAAATTTCCAAGATAACACATTAATATCGTATTTATAAAAATGAGTACACTTTACAAAATCAATTATGATGAAGATGTATACCTTGAATTCCCCAAAATAGCCAACTTTTATGTCACATGAGACACCTTTCCAATTGACTCCATTGTGATCAAGTTCACTTTTGAAAGACTCATGTATCCTATTGGAGCATGCTTTAGAAGGTTGCAATCTGTATCAATGTGAAGACATTATTTAGAGGTTACTATAAATAAAAAATAATATATAATAATAATAGACAAGAAATGGACTAACCCTGCAGAAGTTATAGTAACAAGGGTCCGCACATGGCTCCGACTGGAATTACTTTCTCCATTTGTGTTACTACGAGATATGTCCTCACCTACTTGGTTGGTTTGTGAAGACGTACCTACAGTTGTTGGGTTGGTCTGATTTGGAGTAGTAGGAGACGTACTACCATGATTAGAAGTTGGAGCACCTACGCCACCAGTTGTTTGTGGCGCAACTGTAGGGGTGGGAATAGTAGGCATGTTTGCAGTACGAACAGGCATATTAGTCCTAGCTGCTGACTTGCCCGCATGCCCTATGCTTCCTCGACCAGTACCTCTTCCTCGAGTCATATCTATTAAAAAAATTATACTTGTTAAAGTGGAAAGAAGATGCAAATTTTGCACAAAAAGTCACAACATTATATAATATTCTAATTTTGAAATCCTATACAACAATATACCTCACAGCAACATACCTCACTGTCATTCTGGAGTTCCATGTAACATTGGAATACTCATAACAATAACCAAGAACAAATCAAGAACCACCAATATAATAAGAACTACCAAAATACTCACAACAACAACCACCAAAATACAATAAAATACTCTCATTGTAATTCTTCCCATAAGAACTCCTCCCAAATGAAGAACCAACAACAGAACAAAAACCACCAACAGAATCACCAAAATACTCACAATAAGAACCACTAACATATTATAAACTTCCAACAGAACCACCAAAATGCTACAGAATACTTCCATTGTAATTCTGTCCACAAGAACTCTCAAATGAAGAACCAACAACAGATCATAAACTAGAAAAAAATAAAACATATATATATGTGTAGACAGAAAGCAGACCAGAAGTTGATTATGTTCAGCCATTTTCAAGGATGAAGTCGATTGGTTAAGACGCTCACCTATTTGGTTCCTTAGAGTAGATGTACCTTCTCTTGTTCTGTTGATCTGATTTAGAGTAGTCGGAGATGATTCAAGAGTTGTATGGTTGCTACCATCACCAGAAGTTTGAACCATTGATCTAATTTGAGGAATCAATAGTTGAACTTGATTTGTATTATTTTGACCACCTATGACATCAGCTTGAGAAGTAACAATAGCAGGAGTTGGAATAGTAGATACGTTTGCAGTAACATTATTATTACTCCTAACTGCAGACTTGCCTCCACACCCTGTGCTTTCGCGACTCGACCTCTAGCCATATCTATACAAAATTGTATTAGTTAAAGTGGAAATAATATGCAAACTTAATAATACCAAGAGAAGCAAACAACAATATATAGATAAGGTATTAGAAAATGTAAAAGCACAGTTGTAGCCTAAAAAAATGAATGAGAAATGAAAGAGTCAAAAATTGAGAAGTAGAGCATAAAACCAGTTGAAGCAACAAGTTTTGTGTAAACAACAAGACAAAGAAAATGATACTAGTTCGACAAAATGGCTGCTCACAAAATAAAAATAAGATACAATAGCATATTTTTTATCAAGCACTAATCGCTATCTGTGTTTTCTTCCAAATCTTCCTCTTCATCTTCCTCAGTTTCCTCAGTTTCCTCAGTTTCATACTCTTCTTCTGTAGCATCCTCTTAGTTTTCATGATGTTCTTGTAATAAACCATCATCGGTGACTTCATCCATTTCAATTAAGCCACCATTTGCATCATGTAAGTCTATGCTTTCAACTGTGGCAACATTCATGTCTATCTCGTAGACTTGAACTTCTTCAGCTTGAAATGGAATATTTAGTTCTGCAGCTGTCTCAATTTCATCATCGGGTAATTCAAAAAAAATTCGAGGTTTGATCTTCAATACAGCTACCCAATCATCCTTGTCCTTTTTCTTGCTAGGATAAGACACATAACACACTTGAGTTGCTTACATTACCAGAATAAAAGGTTCATATTTTTTATATCGGCGACGATGGTTAATATCAACCAATTTATACTGATTATGCTTTTTAACACCAACATCCATAGTTGGGTCAAACCATTCACATTTGAATAGTACAGTTCGCTTTAAAGGTGTTTCGCGGTATTCCACTTCTATAATCTCTTTTATCCGCCCGTAGAAATCACCAAAAGTTGGATCTGAAATACAAACTCCACTGTTCATTGTTGATCTTGCGCTACCATAAAAATCCATATGAAACTTGTATCCATTAACAAAATACACCGAATGAGATGTAGCGCCTATCAATGGTCCACGAGCAAGACTACATAGGAATTCATTCTCAATATGATTGAGCCGGACCTATTTAGAAGATTATAAAATTTAGTTCAATTTCATAAGTTAATTTAAGTGCATAATTGTATAAAAGATCTTAATTTTTGAAGACTTACATATTTCTTGAACCATATAGAGAAATTTGCTTCAAGGCTCTCATTTATTTGATCTTGAGAGACATTTGGAAATTCTTTTTGCAAACGTTGCACAAACATACTTCATTTAAAGAAAAAAGATTTCGATTCCAAGTCATGATTTATGAATATGCTTATAAAATTAAGTTGATACAACTAACTTTGTTACCTCACATATGGCTCAACCTCTTCACAATTTAGCGAAATGTAAGTTTGGGCAGCGTTGATTTCCTGAAGAGTTAGATTCTTCTTTTTTTATTCTCCCCATAATCTTTCAGGATGGGTGAATATTGATGAATTTCTTTCAACTTCTTCCACAATACCACCATCATCATTTTGATCCACATTATGATTGCGTGTCATGACATATAGTTCAAAATAATGAGAAAACAGTAGTGTTGACTCTGTCATCAAGTAAGCTTTACATATAGAACCCTCAACACTTGCTTTATTCCCAATCATTCTTTTAAGACTTCCAAGATACCTAAATAGCAAAATGGATAAACCATCATATTTGAAAAGTAAATAACAACATTATTCTCACAAGTTAAACTTAAATTTTTGCATTACCTTTCAAAAGGATATATCCATCGATATTGTACAGGTCCAGCAATCTTTGCTTCATATGGAAGGTGCACAGGCAAATGTTCCATTGATTTAAAGAACCCAGGAGGAAAAATACGTTCTAACTTGCACAAGATTTGTGGAATATCTCCTTGTAATCTCTCCATTTCATCCACTTAGAGAGTAGTCGATGTAAGATCGTTAAAGAATAAGCTCAATTTTGTAAGTGCCTGTCATACATTATTTGGAAGTAGTTCACGAAAAGCAATAGGCATCAATCGTTGCATGAACACATGACAATTATAACTCTTCATGCCAAATAACCTTTTCGCAGATGTGTCTGGGAATCTACCCAAATTTGAAACATACCCATCTGGAAATTATAAGTCTTTCACCCAATTAAACAAGATTGTGCTTGCTTTCTTGTCTATTGTATATACAGCTTTGGGATATTTTCCAGAAGCATCCTTTGCCAATTGAGGTCGATCACAGTAATTGACCATATCTAGACGATCTTGTGGATTGTCTTTGGTTTTTTTATCAATATTGAGGACCGTATTAAATACATTATCAAAGAAGTTTTTCTCAATATGCATGACATCGAGGTTATGTCGAATCATGTTAGAACTCCAATAAGGTAAATCCCAAAAGATGCTTCACTTTTTCCATCCACAAGAACTACATATTCGTTGATTAACTTCTTCTGCATCTAACTCTGTTACTTTTCTTATCCCCAAATCACAAATTTGATTCAATATCTCTTCTCCGGTTCTGTAGGGTGGTGGTGATCTTTTGACAGTTCAACCTTTAAGAAAAAATTTACGATCTCTCCTAAATGGATGATATTGGTCAAGGAACATTCTGTGACAATCAAACCATGATGTTTTCCGACCATGTTGTAATCTAAAGGATTGTGTTTCCTTCATACAATAAGGACAAGCAAACTTACCTGCAGTACTTCATCCTTATAACATAGAATATGCTGGAAAGTCACTGATTGTCCACATCAAAGTTGCCCTTAATTGAAAATTTTGTTTTTTGGAGATATCAAATGCTTCTACACCTGTCTCCCACAACAACGTCAATTCCTTTATTAGAGGCTGTAGATAAACATCAATTTTATGTTTGGGATTATTTGACCTAGGAGCAATGACAGTTAAGAACATATAAGCCTCTTTCATGCACATCCCTGGAGGTAAATTGTATGGAGTGACAATTACTGGTCATGACGAATATTTTCAACCAAACTTACTGAATGGTTGGAAACCATCAGTACATAAACCCAACCTAACATTTCTTGGTTCATCGGTAAAAAAAGGATGACTTTCATTGAAGTTCTTCCAAGCTTCAGAGTCTGATGGATGACACATTACTCCATCCTCTTTTATATGTTCATGATGCCATGTTATGTCGCTATTGTAGTATGGGATGCATATAATCTCTTCAATCTAGGAATCAAAGGAAAATAATACATCCTTTTGTAAGGGACCAATTTCCTCTTACGAGAGCCAACTCGACGCTTATACCTCTCTTTGCCACAAAATTTACAAGAGGTAAGATGTTCATGGTCTTCCCAATACAACATACAACCCAATTCACAACAATCAATCTTTTCAACCGGTAAACCTAAGCTATGCACTAGCTTCTTAGTCTGATAATAACTATCAACTAATAGGTTATTTTCCGGTAAAGACTCTTTAAGCAATTGCATCATTTGGTTAAAACCCCTCTGTGACATATTATTTTCCATCTTAATATTTAACATTCGAGAGATTACTACAAGTTGAGAGAGGGAAGAACCAGGATACAATTTTGCATCAGCAGAGTGCAACAATTCATAAAATTTTTGGTACTCTAAATTAGGCTCCTCCTCCATCGAAGTTTCATGTTCCTCCTCAATTGAAGGTTCATACAGATGAGATGGTCCACATTTAATATTGTTGTAACCATGGTTAAAGTTGGGACCAGCAGCATCCAAAATCATTTGTCGATATGGATTATCATATCCCAATTCAAGTTGAGCACCATTGATCAAATCATTACCGAAAGAAATCTCACCTATCAGATCTGCTTCCCCTTGATGTTTCCAAACAAAATAGTCCTTAACAAATCCATCATGAAGAAGGTGATATCTAACCGTTTCAACATTCTTGTATTTAATGTTGCAATATTTTTTACATGGACATCTAATGTTGTTACCACTCATGCAATTATGTTGAGAACAAGCAAAGAGGATAAAGTTATTCACACCAGTAATAAATCTAGAGTTTATAGCCCCTCGGCCATCCAACCTATCATACATCCATCCACGCTCTAGATTATTCATATTCCTATTAATGTCAACATAAACAACATAGTTAGAGTTTTATATTTTAGTAATGCATACATCCAGGATTACCACTAAAGTGAAGAAATAATTAAATATCGTAACAAACTGGAATATATCTTTCAATTTTTACAAGGAAATAGAATATATCAATCATTTTTCTTCTAAATAAATAAGAAATCACAAACACAACATATCATCCATTGTCCTTCTTAATAAGTGTTAGCGAAAAAGTTTAATTACATACAAAACTGAAACTTCTATCATTACAATCATAAGGCATGAGGCAAAGCTCCCGACAACAAGATTAAAACATCAAATTTCAGCAAAGTACATACCTAAAATCTGAACATTAAACAAAACCTAAAAACAAGTTGCAATTTTGTTCGCAAAAATAAACAAATAAAGTCTACAACTTTAACACAAAGTTACATCACAAAGTTAATCGGATTTAAAGCAAATCATCAATCGGTAAGTAAAAAAAAATAGAGACAGTTTCACGAATAATGAAGAACACAAACGGCAATAGAGAAACATATGAAAAACTAATCGAAAATCATTTAAAAGGGAAAATGTTATAGTACCAGATATATGCCATCTCACTTTCTGGCACTTGTTGGTATCCTTAGTGAATCTCTCTGAAAACCCAAAATATAACATCACAATCAGATTATGAAAAAACAACAACATATACCAAATGTGATCCCACAAATGGAATCTTTGGAAGGATAAAGGCTAAACAGTCAACACAACAAAACAGAAAATGATTATGAAAATTACTAAATTTCAAAGGAACATGAAACATACTACATTTTATTGTTTACAGAAAATCAAAACAACAGTAAGCAAAAGTGACTCAAACTGCTCTATGTTTTCTAATTTTTTCAACATGCAACACACTAAGTACAACCTTACATAAACCTGTACATAAAAAAGACAAAACTAAACCACACAAATAAAAAATTTGTTGAAGAAATCAGAGATTAATGAACCTGGAACAGAAGATACAAAAAAAAACATAAATACAAGTTAGGAAAAATATTATTCCCATTTTGATTAAATAACCACTAACACAACGTTTTAACACAACGTTTTAACACAACAATCGAATAAAAAAATTGAAAAAGCTCAAAAAAACCACAAATAGAACTTCAAATAAAAAATCAAAAACCCTAACATAATCAGTGTATGCAAAATACTGAAAATTAAACCACAACCAGAAATTTTGTTGAAGAAATTTCAGATTCATAGACATGCAACATTGGAATATCAAAAACCCCATAAAAAATAATTCTGAGAAAGAAAATACGGTTCCCATTTCGAGTAAATAACAATTTATCAAAACTTTTAAAACAATAATCGAAGAACCCTAACTGAAATAGCTCAAAAAACCCTAAACATATCATTAACACGTCACTTCTAACATAGAAATTAAGAAATTAAAAGAGGAGAAACAACTAAATTACGAGATATAAAATTTAACCTCTAATTTAGATTCAAAATTTGCCGATTGACACTCTTTTCGACTGATATTGAGCGATTACGGAGAGAAAATGGCAAGGGGACCATTTTTGGAGAGAGAGGCGGATGATGTTATGTTTTAGGAACAAAGTGAAATAAAAGACATAGCCCTAATATTAGGTTGGTAGGGCGACGGATTTAGCAACGGATATATAATCTGTTGCTAATCATTAATTAAATATATACCTAATATATTATTAAAAATGGTAAAATACATCCAGCGACAGTATTTTCGTTGTTATTGCCGTCTCCACCATGTCAAAAAAAATTCCCCCCATTTTTGTCGCTAATTTTGTCACCAAAATAAAGGCGCCAATATTTACCGCCAAAAATTAGCAACCAATTTTATATTCCGTTGCCATTTCATCACTAATTAGGCTATTAATTTTAATTTCATTTATTAAGCGACAAAATTTCTATTTTGTTGCAATTCCGTCGTTAATTAGCGACGAAAAAGCCTTTGTTGCTATAAATCTGTTGCTAAACGCAGTTTTTTTTGTAGTGAACGGTAGAGACATCAAAATAATATAATTAAATCTAATCTTTACGCACAAAAATTTTCTCAAAGTCATCCGACACTCATCTACAACCTGTAAACAATAACAAAATAATACGATAATAGAGATATCAAAATAATACAACTAAACCTAACCTTTAAATAAAAAAAATTCTCAAAGCCGACCAACATTTATATATCACCTGTAAACTGCAATAAAATAATACGATAAAAGTGATATCAAAACGATACAATTAAACTTAAATTTTACACACAGAAATTTCTCAAAGTCGATCGAGATTCATCTACAAACTGTAAACTACCACAAAATAACAAACTAATAGACATATTATGATAATACAATTAAACCTAACATATACCTAAAAAAGAAAAATCAAAGTCGACCCACATTTATCTAGCATCTGTAAATTAAAATAAAAAAATAAGATAATAAAGATATCAAAACAATACAATTAAACCTAACCTTTACACAAGAAATTCTTCAAAGTCAACCGACATTCATCTACAACCTGTAAACTATATAAAAAAAATAGTGATCACAAAGCTTCGATTTTGATCCAACTAATTCTTGTCTGAACGGAAATTTTGACCCTAAAGAATGATTTTGAACGAAAACAAAGAAGATAGATATTTATACACACACATATTGAATTCTATTATATTGACAAAAACAGTGAAGAAGTTGAAGGTTAGAAAATCAAAAATCCACCAAGTTAGATGAGCATCAATCATAT
This sequence comes from Capsicum pubescens, assembly GCA_030864215.1. Taxonomy (NCBI): domain Eukaryota; kingdom Viridiplantae; phylum Streptophyta; class Magnoliopsida; order Solanales; family Solanaceae; genus Capsicum; species Capsicum pubescens. The sequence continues at coordinate 324,871,752 of CM061548.1, forward strand.
TCTCCTAATAGGCAAAACGTTTTGTTCTCTAGTTTAATGTACATTTTAATATTTATAGAAGTATTTCCTTAATAGAGTCCTATTTTATGAGTATTTTTTTAATTGAACAATAGAAAGGAAAATATTAATTAATTCTCCTACCATATATTTTAGGAGTCTCATATATTTTAGAAAGTCTAGTAGAAAGTAAAATATTAATTAATTCTCCCACCGTGTATTTTAGGAGTCACATATATTTTAGGAAGTCTAGTTAATATAATAAAAAATAATTAAATAATAAATTTAAAAAATAGTGAAAAGACAGTTTTATCTAAAGAAGTGTCTTTTAATAAAGGGTAAAAAGTTCAAATCACTTTTCTAAAGGTTTTCACACTTTTAATATATCAAAGATTGGTAACTTGACTTTTTATAGTGTTTTTTCTTAATTGATTTCTTCTCCTAAACAGTGAATTCCATCCAACAATACAAATACAAATACAGTATAATAATTGATTCGAACTTTCATAAAGGGTTCTGACAATTTAAATATAGCTCATTAGGATGTTAATTGTTATTTTTCTAATAGAGAACTTATTTGCCTTTTTGTAGTTTTTTGTAGTTAGATACTTCAAGTTAATTGAGCACTGAAATGAGGCATGATAATGGTTATTTAGTTTGTTCCATATTGTTCCTTATTTTTAAATATTGTGAATTTTTTTCATGTATTTTCATCTAAACTATTTTGAAATTTTTGTGCTAATTGTGATTTAATCTTATTTTTAAAAAAAAATATTTTTTTATTGATTTTTTTAAAAAAATATTTAAAACTTTGAAAGAAACTAGAAAAAGGTTATTAAATCTTAATTAGCTAGAAAGCACTACAAATGTGTACCTAAAGGAGTAGTACTATTTTAAAACTCTATAAGGCATGAAACCTAAAAAACTCTATAAGGCATGAAACCTAAAAAACTCTTAAAAGAAAGAGTATTTGTTGGCTCAATCAATGGTCGGTGTAAAAAAAATATCTTCCCGTATACATACATACTCTAGCACACAAATATCTTATTTTTTTAGCATACAAAAGAGATACACAAATTCAATTGTTTATTTTATCTTTTTTTAGTTCATTTCAATATCTTTTTTTAAAATACTCTATTTCTAAATTTTCATACAGTATATTTAAAACTATAAGATTAAAGTATATTTTAGTATATTTCACGTCTATAATAATTAAAAGAGACATTAGAAAATGTATAGTGAATTATCATGTTCTTCACATTTTTTGTCTTAAAATTAATGTTGATTTTTAAAATTTTTAACTTAATAATATAACGTACACACAATAATTTATTCTTTTGATATTCATTTATTGTTAATTAACTATATACACGTGCAAAATACGTACACCTAAACTAGTATATTACTACTATATAGAAATGTGAAGCAAAAGAACGACCAAGGGTATAAGAGTAATTTCACACTAACAAAAAATCTCTATTTCCCCTGTTCAAGAATAGTCCAGTTTTTTATTTAGCCATAGATGATACTTCTCTCAAACAAAAACTTAGAAACTCCCGTTTCTTCCCCCACCGCTGCCGCCGCCACCACTGTACTCCTCCGCTTCCTCCACAGCAACCACCGTTGTCGTCCTCCCCCGATGAAACCTCCACAACTACATCGCAACTGGAACACTAAGTATTTCCACTGAAGCTTTTAGTACTCCAAAGTTCTCCATCTTTTGCTGAAATTTGCAGCCTTCTTCACTGCAGTCCCAACATAGTTTGACAATCATCCATCAAGGTATGTTTTTCTTTCCATGTTTTCTTGGATTTCTAGTAGAGTTGATACTCTTCTTGAAAATCGCAAAAATTATAACCCTGCTCTAAGGGTAAACTGTCCTTCAATTTTTGTTAGTATCTGTTGGTATAGTTTTGTTGTAGTTTCTATTATGTTACTGTCAATCTGTTGTTGTTATGGGATCTCTACACAACTAGATGATCCGATTTACTGCTTACTTTTTCAATTTATGTCTCAATTTATGTGACACTTTTTGCTTCCCGTGAATCAAGCAGTTAAGTTTGACAGTAAACTTAGACACGAAATCTAACTACGTAAAAAGTGCAACAAGTCACAATAATTGACAATTCAAAATATTTAAAAGATATACGAATTACGGTCAAAGATAGACTTGTTTGAATCTCAAAATCTGAAAAGTGCAACTTAAATTTGGATAGAGGGATTACTAATTATACATAATTATACATATATTGTTTATGGACGATACATATATTATACATCTGCCGGTTAGTTTAAGTTATGCGGTTGAGTGGGCGGCAGCTACTCAGGTTAATTCTTGTTGTTACTTTATTTGTTATTTCTTGTACTTCCTTTTACTTCTTTTTCGGGACTGCTTTGGGCTATAGAATACAGTGTCTCTACCTTTGAGGCCACACGCTACTTTGTGAGATTACGCTAGGTATGTTTTTTTTTCTTCTTTTGGGTGTCATTTTTCGTTTGATTTGTGTGAAAAAATATTTATAGCATCAAGAAGGAGCGGAGGATCGATCGAAGAGGATGAAGGAGGATGCTATGCTTTTACTAAGAGGATTTGATTTTGTTTCTTGCTCTCTTTTGTAGTTATCCGATAATCTGGAAAATGCTCTTCAGGTATCCCTTTGTATGTGATTCTTCAAAATATTGTTATTTAAGTAATATATGATTTGATTGAAACGAAGTTTCGGTTAGGATGTTCCTTTTTGTCAAGTAATTTTTGTTCTTCGTTTCTTCACTATCGCTATTTTCTTGAGCCTAGGGTCTATTGAAAACATCCGCTCTACCTCCCAAGGTAGGGGTAGTGTCTGAATACATACTCTACCCTTCCTAGACCACTTGTGGGATTGCGCTGGGAATGTTATTGAAGTTCTGGTTAAGATATTATTTTTCTAGATGTGAATGAAAGAAGAATCCATCATTTTCTATTACCGTGGTGTCCGGGAAAACTTGAGCGCACCTCGACTAATTCCACGAGGTATCCACTACCTCCTACCGGTAGTGTATTTTCTGAATACATACTACCCTTTCTAGACCACTTGTGGGATTGCGCTGGGAATGTTATTTAAGTTTTGGTTAAGATATGATTTTTCTAGATTTGAATGAAAGAAGAATCCATCATTTTCTATAACTGTGGTGTTCGGAAAAACTTGTGCGCACCTCGACTAATTCCATGAGGTACCTACTACCTCCTACAGGTATTGCACTGGAAATGTTATTGAAGTTTTGGTTAAGATATGATTTTGCTAGATTTGAATGAAAGACGAATCCATCGTTTTCTATTACTGTGGTGTCCGGGCAAACTTGTACGCTCCTCGACTAATTCCACGAGGTACCTACTACCTCCTACCGGTACAAAGCTTTGATAGACCACTTGTGGGATTGAACTGGAAATGTTATTGAAGTTCTAGTTAAGATATGATTTTGCTAGATTTGAATGAAAGAATAATCCATCATTTTCTATTGCCGTGTTGCCCGGGCAAACTTGTGCGCTGCTCCTCGGCTAATTCCATGAGGTACCTACTACCTCCTACCGGTACAAAGCTTTGATAAACCACTTGTGGGATTGCACTGGAAATGTTATTGAAGTTTTGGTTAAGATATGATTTTGCTAGATGTGAATAAAAGAAGAATCAATCATTTTCAACCATGGTGTCCGGCCAACTCGTGCGCGCCTCGACTAATTCTATGGGGTATCTACTACCTCTCCTACCGATACAAAGCCTTTTTCCGGAAAGCTTATTATTTTAAGGAAGATATGATATGTCAAAAAAAGTTTTGGATAGTAAATTGACTTCTTTTTACCTGAATTTCGAATGAGCATTTGTTCTTTGTTGGGAATGAAAGAAATGTCTATCTTGTTTGATTTGGGATTGAGGCGGCGTAGTCTTGTGTATTTTTTGCGTATCTATATTTTTTGAGATATAGCACGAAGTTGCTTTTAAATACTGTCGAAACATATATGTATTTCTTACAGCTCTGGCATCCTTTAGTATATGCACTTCCTGATATCATCTTTTCAAAATTGATCTTTAAAATTTCTATGTGCATTTATATAGTCAAGTCAACCACGTGCATCTACTAAGAAAGCGTCAAGTTGTTGATTATGCATTTTTTATTTTTTGTATCTAGGGAGCAAGAAATTTGGCAAAACCTCCCACATTGACGGAGATACCTCACTGTACAATGGAAAAAGCGAGAAGTAAGGAAAATAAATCAAAGAAAGATAAACGCTAGGGAGACAATGGTAAAGGAGAAAGTGAAAAAGGCAGCATTAGAGGGTTAAAGAGGAAATTGGATTCTGAAGAATCCTCAGAAAATCCTCAACAAGACGATGATACCAAAAGAGAAAATCGACAGGTCCTGAAAGATCTCGGGAAGTTCAAGAAAGCCAAAATGTTGGTACCTTGGTACCCTTCTCTCTATTTTGTAGAATAAGTATAGTTACTTTTGAATTTGAGTTTTAAGAGCTAACTTGACGTTATCTATGTGAAGCTTGAGATTTCCATGGTGTCAAAAACATCCATATTAGATCGAGAACTAAAATCAATGAGATCAGACTTGCGCTTTATGCAAGAACAGTCTGCTCTTTTAGAGGAGGAGAATAGAAGGCTTGGTGATGGCTATGACACAGGGATACCACCAAAAAAAGATGACTTGGTAATCCTTTTACTAACTTGATCCGTAATGCAATATGAAATAGATTTAAGTTATATAAATCGAGGTAGACAACGAAGGGGAGCCTTGGCGTAACTGGTAAAGTTGTTGTCATGTGACCAGGAGGTCGCGGATTCAAGCCTTGGAAACAGCCTCGGCCAGAAATGCAAGGTAAGGCTGATAATACTAATTGAAATATGACAGTCAAATTGCTTACTACTTGAAGAATGACAACTGAAAACGTTTGCTACTTAAGCTTGACACTCAAAAATGTTTATTACTTAAAGCGTGACAGTCAAATTATTTACTACCTTGCACCGTGACACTCAAAAATATTTACTACTTGAAGCATGTCAGTCAAATTGTTCACTACTTGAACCATGACAGAATGTAAAATATATTATGCTATATAAACTGACAGTAACATATGTTAGATAACATTGAGTGATACTACTTGAACTGTGAGGTTCAAACTATTTACTGATTGAACCGTGACATTACTGATTGAACTGTGAAACTCAAATTGTTTACCACTTGAACCGAGAGGTTCAAATAGTTTACTACTTAAACTGTGAGGTTCAAATAGTTTACTACTTAAACCGTGACACTCAAAATGTTTACTAATTGAAGCATGGAACTGAAATTGTTCACTACTTGAACCATGACAGAATGTAAAATATATTATGCTATATAAACTTGACAGTATCATATGTTAGATAACATTGAGCGATACTACTTGAACCGCGAGGCTCAAACTATTTACTGATTGAACCGTGACATTACTGATTGAACTTTGACACTCAAATTGTTTACTACTTAAACCGTGAGATTCAAATAGTTTGCCACTTGAACCGTGAGATTCAATTTGTTAACTACTTAAACCGTGAGGCTCAAATAGCTTACTACTTGAACCGTGAGGTTCAAATAGTTTACGACTTGAACCGTGAAACTCAAATTGTTTACTACTTGAATCGTGACAGTCAAATTGTGTTTACTACCTTGAACCATGACACTCAAAATTGTTTACTACTTGAACCATGAATTCAAATAGTTTACTACTTAAACAGTGAGGTTCAAATAGTTTTTGACTTCAACCGTGGAACTGAAATTGTTTACTACTTGAACCATAACAGTCAAATTGCTTACTACTTGAACCGTGAAACTCAAATTATTTACTATTTGAACCATAACAGTCAAATTATTTACTACTTGAATCATGAAACTCAATTTGTTTACTACTTGAAGCATGATTCTCAAATTGCTTACTACTTGAACCGTGAGGTTCAAATAGTTTACTATTTGTACCGTGACACTTAAATTGTTTACTACTCAAACCATGAGGTTCAAATAGTTTACTACTTGAACCGTGACACTCAAATTGTTTACTAACTTAACTGTGACGCTCAAAATATTTACTAATTGAAGCATGACACTGAAATTGTTTACAACTTGAACCATGATAGAATGTAAAATATGTTATACTATAATTTGAAGTATCATATGGTAGACAACTCGAGTGATACTACTTGGAATTGTGAAACTCAAATTGCTTACTACTTGAACTGTGATAGCCTGTAATATAAGCATGGCACTGAAATTGTTTACTACTTGAACCATGACAGAATGTAAAATATATTATGCTATATAAACTGACAGTATCATATATTAGATAACAGTGAGCGATACTACTTGAACCGTGAAGTTCAATTTGTTTACTGATTGAACCGTTACATTACTGATTGAACTGTGAAACTCAAATTATTTACTACGTGAACTGTGAGATTCAAATAGTTTTCTACTTGAACCGTGACACTCAAATTATGTTTACTACCTAGAATCGTGACACTCAAAATGTTTACTAATTGAAGCATGGCACTGAAATTGTTTACTACTTGAACCGTGACAGAGCATAAAATATATTATGCTATATAAACTGAGACTGTATCATATGTTAGATAACACTGAGTGATACTACTTGAACCGTGAGGTTCAAGTTATTTACTGATTGAGCCGTGACATTACTGATTGAACTATAAAACTCAAATTATTTACTACTTGAACCGTGAGATTCAAATAGTTTGCTACTTGAACCGTGAGATTCAAATAGTTTACTACTTTAACCGTGAGGTTCAAATAGTTTACTACTTGAACGGTGACACTCAAAATGTTTACTAATTGAAGCATGGTACTGAAATTGTTCTCTACTTGAACGGTGACAGAATGTAAAATATATTATGCTATATAAATTGTGACAATATCATATGTTAGATAACATTGAGCGATACTACTTGAACCATGAGGTTCAAATTGTTTACTGATTGAATTGTGACATTACTAACTAAATTGTGAAACTCAAATTGTTTACTACTTGAACCGTGAGATTCAAATAGTTTACTAGTTGAACCGTGAGATTCAAATAGTTTACTACTTGAACTGTGAGGTTCAAATAGTTTACTACTTGAACGGTGACACTCAAATAGTTTACTACTTGAAGTGAATGATGATTCTCCTCCTGTTCAAGTAAATCTTTGAAAGATTAAGACAGTAGGCTCATTAACTTTCAAGCAAGGGTGTGCACATGATATGTTTCTTTATTGACTGAAGGATGATGTTTTACTGTTTGACTACAATGTCCAAGAGCAGGTCAATGCCTTTGTTGTTGCGGCTTTGGCACAAGTAAGTTTCACTCTCAGCCCATTGTTATAGAGATGTTAGTATGACTGTCGAATCATTTCTCCCAAATAGTCTGAAAATTAACCTCTTTGATAATAACAGAGTTTTAGCAAGAGAATTAAAGTCAAAGACAGATTATTAAATATACCATGGTGTTATTTGTATGTTATAACATGCTTACTGCATCTTACTGTGTTTTAGACTCATTTTATACAAGTCATCCAGATGCTTGACTGGTACTCCACTGTGTCTATTATATTTTCATTAAAAAAAATCAACCATCTCAACAGTAATTAGAATTATGTATCAGACTACAGGTCTCCATAAAAATTTGTTCAATGAAAAAGTTTGCATTAAAGATTTAAGGAGATTGCAAGATTACTCCTCAATGCCAAACTGTCAATCTGCCAATATTTTTTCTAGACTCTCTCCAAGGAGTTTCATGCACTTAACTTTTTGTTGTTTCCCTGGCAGGCCAATATTACTCGCACAAATCATATAATGTGGACCATGGGAACCGACTTCAAGTACCAATATTCTCATACATGGTTTTGGAATATAGAAAAGCTCATTCACTATGTAAACCAAGTGAGTTTCCACCGTCATTGTTGTGATTCAGAAATCAAACACGTATAACTATGTACGCAATTATTTTCCTTCAATTTTAGTATAACATCCTGAAACTATTGTTTCTTTATGGACTGAGAATTAAGATTGGCAAGATGTCCCACACTTTTTGTGGCGTGTAAGATCCCATCTCATCCACTTTGTTGGATGATGATTTTGTGAATATAAAGTTACCTTTGTCTCAAAAATATTTCATTAGAAATATATGAAGACACCATAAAAGTTGGGGAATGTGGTATTTCTTGTATATGCATATATTATTGAATTGTAATCAATAAGAGAGCCTGAAAAATAATAGCTAACATTTCTGGTCAAGCTAAGTTTTTATATAAATCCTTCCTCATATATGAGTTATCACTCTTTAAGTTATCAGTCAAACTAATAAGTATCACGTGCTCACAGGATGGTAGTGTCAATGTTTTATATTCAAGCCCTTCAATTTATACTGATGCAAAATATGCTATGGATGAGTCATGGCCCCTCAAGACGTATGAATATTTCCCGTGAGTGTCCTTTTATACAAGCATTTTATCATTATTTTAATTTCAGTATTTAGAGCTTGATGCATATTTTGTATCAGGTATGCAGACCACCGTATTAATGGTTATTGGAATGGATACTTTACAAGTGGGCCTGCTCTCAAACTCTATGTTAGAATGATGAGTGGCTATTATTTGGTAGGCCATGCTGTTTTTCCATTTTTCTGAAATTAAGAAGTCGCGCCATCTACAAAATTTTAAATATGTAATTCTCACTTGGCTCCTTTATGTAATAGGCAGCAAGGCAATTAGAATTCTTTAAAGGAACAAGTGAGATAGGAGGACCAACAACCAAAGTGTTAGCTAATGCGCTTTCCATTGCTCAGCATCATGATGTTGTCAGTGGCACTTCAAAGCAACATGTTGCTGATGATTATGCCAAATAACTGTTCATAGGTTACAGGGAGGTGAGTTTGCTCCGAACTCCTAGGAAAAGCTTGAGGTTGTTATGGATTTAGTCAATTTGTATTTTTAATGATGATGATTACCAAAATCTACTTGCAGGCTGAGGATATAGTGTCAAGTTCACTCGCTTGTATGGTGGAACCACCTTCAGCATCTGGATGCAAGCTAGCTAGAATTTTTATATATTTAGCACTAGAATATGCCGGTAAGTATTTTATTTTCCTATCAATCTATGCGCAAACATTTGTGTTGATTTCAGTAGTATATTCAAGTTTTTGGTGTTCTAATACATCTTATAATGAATTATTTCAGTTTCTCATTCCAAATAAACAACAAGAATAGTAAAAAAATGCCAGGATCAAGATTTAGACTATTTAGTCATTGTCTAAATCTTATGTCACCTAATAAACTGTTGGCAGATGAGATGATTTTGAGTATCAATTTTAATGACTAATCTTTTAGACAACTAGGATTTGATTAATCTTATATTTTGATGTGTTTTAGATTATTCTTCTTGCCCATCTGCTAAGCTAACTCATTTAGCTTGCTGTTTTGATTCATAGTTACTGGTAAAATCACCACAAAAGTTGATGTCTTTAGTTTTGGTGTGGTCCTAATGGAGTTGTTAACAGGATGGATGGACTTGATGAGGACAAACTAAATGAGAGCCAATACTTAGTTGCATGGAACATCAAATTCTCTAAAGAGAAACTTATTGCAGCAATTAATCCAGCTCTGGATATGAAATATGAGTGTATATTAGATAGCATCTACACTGTTGTGGAACTTGCTGGTCACTGCACAGCAAGAGAGCCTGGCCAACGGCCCGATATGTCCTATGTTGTGAACATGTTTCCGCTTCTTGTTGAGAAATGAAAGTCTCTTAAGGAAGATACAGACGACGAATGTGGTATCGATTACAGTTTTCCACTCAAACAAATGGTCAAAGGCTGGCATGAATCGGAAGGAAACGACTTGAGTTGCGTTGACCTTGAAGAATCTAAAGGCAGTATCCATTCAAGGCCTACTGGTTTACCGAGTCCTTCACATCAGTTGATTGTATATAAAACAAGGTTCTGCACTATGTGTAGTTGATCTGATTATCCTATTCAACAAATGTGGATAGCATTTTTGTTTGTTTTGTGTGAAATTTTGTTCCTGTTTATCTATGTTTTCTTTCATTTTTGTTTGTATAAATCTTGATTTCACATGTTTTGTTCTTCCATTCCTAAAAGACCACACAATTTGGGCTTAAGTCCAAACTTTGTTCTCGATTTAAGTTAACTTATTATCATTCAATTATATGCAATTTGATTATTTTATTAGCTTCATAGCAAAATTATGCGTTGGGCCCGTGCAAAGCACAGGCATACCTATCTAGTATATATATATATATGTATATGTTGATGACTGCTTTCCTTAATATTTTATCAAGATATTAAAGTCCATGATCACTGAAAAAAGTCCACCAACAGAAAATAAAATCTAACTGCTTAAAAAGAATATTAAGAGATTCATTTTACTTAAGAAAAAACGTTGGGCAGCCTGGTGCACTAAAGTTTCTGCTATGTGTGAGGTTTCGTGGAAGGTTTGAATCACAAGAATCTATTGTATGCAATCTTATCTTGCATTTTTGGAAGTAACTATTTTCATGACTTAGAACCTCTATATCTCAAAATCTATCCATTGGCCAGTGATATAGTAAATGTGAAGATAACTTTGTCCATGAAATTATTAATTTTCCACCCTCACTGTACGTGCTTAATGATAATATGGTGTATTCTTTTATTCTGTCTTTGATTCTAATTAATTTATTCATACAAGAATTAAGTGATTATTTGAATTTCAATTTTGTACGTATACCCTTGTAGACATCTAAAATTTATGGGACTCTTCAAGAAGAATCCAAATTCTGTTAGTGTTCTAGGAGACTACTTTATCCTAAATTCTACTTATTTAAAGGGTAACATATTCCCTGAAACAGGCATCTTGAATATCCCATAAATTCATAGGTATTCGTAAAAGAATAGGATCTCCAGTATCCCATAAATTCACGGGATATTCACAAAGAGATCAACGATCTGAAAACACCCAATAAATTCATGGGATATTCATAAAGATCAAAACCCTCTCTTCTTGATAATCAAATACATCAAGAAGACAAACCCCCTTTTCATGGAGATCAAATCCAAATGTTCCTACGTTCGAGAAATACGCCACTAACGGCCCTTGAATTACGGAGAAACTGATATCCAAATCTTCTTCCTACATTTGAGAAATACGCCACTGACGGCCCTCAAATTATGGAGAAAATCATGAGAGAAGAATCAAGGAAGGAACAGATTTGTACCCCCATTATTTATCAATAAAACTGTTGTTTCTTCATATTTTTATTTGTGGTTGAAAAGTGTATCATTGTGCTTTGACGACTCCTCTTACGCTTATTGTTTTTCTTCTTATTTAGAGGTCCCAACCTTTCAAACATAGAAGTTCTTGCAGTTGATCCTCCAAGTTGGTCAAATACAGAGGATTTTTTATTAGCAACAGTGGATTCTTCTTCCGCTGTGATGTAATTACTGACTGCTCTTCTTATGGAGATGTAAATTGGAAGTGGCTACGTGTATCCTAGGCCTTCACGTGCCTGCCTGGTTGTACCCTCCGATGGAAGTTTGACCATTTTTGATGGCTCATTAGGATTGTATCCAGCCTTTATAAATAGCTTGTATGCATTTGGGTCAAAGCCTTCTTTCGTACGCTTCGTAGGGAGTGTCATATCTTGTGACAGATTTTGAGCCATAAACTCTTCAGAGGTCTTGAGGATGGATTTATTGCATCAATCTTCCTGATAGGTAAAGTTATCCCCTTTAGCACATTATCTTGGGTATCCGATGGGTGATCTTTCTCTTTTTTTACCTTCGGTACGTAGAACGGGAGTGTCTTTTTTTGTAGAAGTGACACTTTCTTTATTTGAAGTGGAGAGAGGCTTCTTATTGGCGATTTTTTGATAGTCACCACAACCTTCTTAGATGCAAGATCATCACACTTGGTCTTGGTGACATCTTCAACCCTTTTCTTATCCACAACATGATTCTTTAAGTAGAATTTTACATCGAGAAAATGTGACTCAGCTTCAGTGAATGGCTTGTCATCAGCAAAATGTGACTCAGCTTCAGTGAATGGCTTTTCATCGGCAACTATCTTTCTTTCCACTTCGCCTTCGAGGTACTTTAAGCAATTGATAGTAAGAGGACGATATAATTTTGTTCCCGTGCATCCAAAGCCTACCAAGCAATACATTGTATGAAGTTTTGGCATCGATCACATGCATCAATGGGTTTGATTGAAAATCATTCATACGAATCCCCAACTTGATAGATCCCATGGCCCTATGGACCCCTTGGTTGAAGCCTTGGATCATTATTCGGCTTTCTTCCAGTTCGTCAGTAGAGATGCCAAGTTCCTTCATCGTGCGGATAGGCAGGATGTTGACTCCAGATCCCTCATTTATCAAGATTTTATTAATCTTCTTTCCCATAATTTGACCCACCATGTATAAGGGGCGATTGTGTAGGGCTTCACCAAGCAGAAGATCGTTATTTGTGAATGTGATTTTTGTATCACATACATGTGCCTCTTGGCTAAGTGGCTCCATAGGCTTTTGAAAAGATGGAGGAACCTCCAAGGGTGGGTTTTCATCCTTTGCTCCCTCTTTGGCAATATTAAAACAAGACGCTCAAGGTTGACTCGAGTAGTCTTTGCAAGAAACCAACTTGGTAAGAATTCTTCCAAAGTTACTGGACACTGTGGTTTTTGGTGGTGAAGTTCTGTCACCCTCGTCTTCTATGGAAATTCAACCAACTTCTATTTCTTTGGTTTCTTCACTATTTTTCTTCTGGTTGGTTGCTTGGATGACTCCTTTTGCAGACTCATATTCTTGTGTCTGCACCTAGTCACCAGAGTCCAACCTTCATCATCACCTTCATCAATTAAAGGCCTGTCAGGATATAATATCTTTTTATTATGCTCTTCGATGCATATTTGGATTGGGTCGAGTGAGCCAAAAGTAATAGATATTTGATGAGAATTGGTCGTCTCATCGTCGAAGAAGATCTTCTTCTCTTTTTCCAGTTTCATGACTTTATCTTTAAAGACAAAGCACTTTTCTAGAGGATGACTTACGAGCCTATGATATTTACAGTAATTAGGGTCATTGGTCCTTCCAGCTTTGCTGGGATGCTTCATCTCTGGGAGTTCGATGAGCTTATGCTCAAGGAGTTTATCAAAAATCTCAGCAACATCTGAATCAAGGAAATAATATTCTTTTTCTTGCATCTTCTTTAAAGTTTTTTTATTTGGACGTGATCCAGAAGTCATTTTCACACTTTGCTTCTTGATCACCTTTGTGGTGACCTTCACAGGAGAGACACATCGACATTCATGAACTCCTTGTTTTCATTTTTAGGGACAAACTTGCCCCATTATTTGGGTTCTTGCTTATTCCTTCCTCTTCGGGGGTCATGGAAAGGCGTTGATCCCTTTCCAGCAGAAGACATGCTCGAATCCATATCGTGAGCACGGGTATCTAGCTCTTTAAAGAATTTAGGCTTAATGTCTTGCAAGATGTCGAGAAGTTCCCAGTGTATTCCTTAGACACGCATCTCTATTGCAGAAGCTTCGTTGAGCCTATCTTTGCAGTTTAGGCTAGCATTTCTAAATCAATTAATAGAGTCAATGACTAGTTCATCCTTTCTTTGTCAAGTATTTGTGAGCTCTTCCATGCTCATTGTATGCCTTGTACTTTAAAAGCAATTTAGGAACTCATGCTCCAATTGCTCCCAACTATCGATGGAATTAGGCTCAAGGTCTGTATACTAGTCAAAGGCATTTACCTTTAGGGAATGAACAAACTGTTTGACAAGATAGTCACTGTAAGTTCCAGTATTGTTATATGTCTCAACAAAATGTGCGACATGTTGTTTTGGGTTCCCTTTGCCCTCAAATTGTTGAAATTTGGGGGGTTGATAGCCGGCAGGCATTTTGAGGCTATCTATCCTTGCAGTGTAGGGCTTGGCATACTCAAAGGAATATTTGGTGACAACATCATATTTGTTTTTGAGGGTGCCTTCAATGAATTCCCTTAATTGTCCAATTGGGATCATTCCCTCAGAAGAAACTTGCACCTCTTTAGTCGGTGGTGTTTGTTTTACAAGATTTTCTTTCTCATGAACCTCTGGAGATTTTCCAGGTGCATGACTAAACTTTCCGTCTATCAAACCTTCCACCCTATCCACTATTTTATCCATTAGAGCATCTTGATTCTGAACATATTTGGTTAGGCTCTCAATTGCCTTTGTCAGATTCACAAGTTGCTCCTTCATAGACGAGGCATCAGTCACCATCGCTTGCATAATCACTGGAGATGTTGGAGAATAACATGGATTATCGCACAAGTTGATCTTTGAAGTGCTCAATTCATGCGGTGTGGTCGGAGATGATGAGTTGCTTGATCGATCATCACTCTTTGTGCCAGAGTATTTAGAACCATAATGCTCAAGTAGAACTAGAGTTTTCTTAAGCGATTCTGCCATTCTGCTTCCTTCTTTCGAAGCACTTGCACTTGAATTGAACTTTGTTTCTTTTGGGGTTGAAGATCCAAAATCTGGAGTTGGCGCGGACGACACTGGAAGTGTTTGTTGTCCTAGAAAGCCTGCCTTTCTCCTCGTGAAAGCTCCTAAGCTTACGAAAGTAACACCAAGGATGCTTTCTACTTCAGCAGAGAACTTTGAATCAGCAGCCTTGGAAGCAGTTGATTGAAAGTTGACCTTCTTGGAAGTCATTTTAGTGTTGTTGAACTTTGCAGTTGGAAAAATTGAGATGAGAGGTAGAGACTGTCCCACTGGGCGTGCCAATTTATTTCCAACATAATTTAATTCATGAAAAATAAACTTCAACCACAACTAAAAATATGAACAAATAACAATTTTATTGATAAACTATGTGGGTACAAATCTGTTCCTCCCTTGATTCTTCTCTCTTAATTTTCTCCATATTTTGAGGGCTGACAGTAGCGTATTTCTCGAATGTAGGACTTGATATGTATTTCTCCGTAATTCGAGGGATGTTAGTGGCGTATTTCTCAAACGTAGGAATATTTGGATTTGATCTCCATGAAAGTAGGTTTTCTCCATAATTCGAGGGTTGTCAGTAGAGTATTTCTCGAACGTAGGATTTAATATAGATTTCTCCGTAATTCGCGGGCCGTTAGTGGCGTATTTTTTGAACGTAGGAATATTTGTATTTGATCTCCATTAGAGGATGTTTTCTCCATAATTCGAGGGTTGTCAGTAGCGTATTTCTCGAACGTAGGATTTAATATGGATTTTTTCGTAATTTGCGGGTTGTTAGTGGCGTATTTCTCGAACGTAGGAATCTTTGGATTTGATCTCCATGAAAGAAGGTTTTATGGATCTTCTTGATGTATTTGATTATCAAGAAGAAAGGATTTTGATCTATAAATATCCCATGAATTTATTGGGACTTTGAAGATCTCTTTATAAATATCCCATGAATTTATTAGGATTTTTGAAGATCGTTGATCTCTTTGTGAATTTGTGGAATACTGGAGATGCCTCCTTAAGGGAATATTTGCCCCTTTATATAGGCATAATTCAGGGTTTAGGGTAAACTAGACTCTAAGAACCCTAACAAAATTTGGATTCTTTTTGTAGAGTCCCACAAATCTTAGATTTCTACAAATGCCCCATACTTCAAGGCTTGTCGAAGTGTAGACTTGATGGTGAGTCTTGAAGTATGCTGCTACAGATTTGCAGATATGATTTATGAGAGAAGAGATGAAGGGCAGATTTGGTCCCACTGGGCGTGCCCGAATTTGTTGGACAATAAAATTCTCGAGATCGAAAAATAAATAATTCGAGACAAGCAAAAAATATATATTTCAACAATCAATTTAGTGATTCAAATGCGAGTGTTACAATCTTTATGAATCCTCTAATTTGTCTTTTCAAATATAAATTCAAGGGCTTAAAGCTTGATCTTGAATTTGAACTTGATTTGTTGATTTGATGGACTTGATCTTGACTTGTGCTTGAATTCAAGGGCTTTTGAGCCTGTTCTTGAATATTGCGGTCTTGATCTTGAACTTTGATGAACTTGATTTGAATGCTTGAGGGATTTAGAGAAATTGCGGCGTTTGATCCACGAGCTTTCTCTTGCTTCTTGTTAGAGTTCTGGGAGGGTCTGGGGCTCTTTTTTTTAATTATGAGGCCCCTATTTATAGTTGTAGGAAAGGAAGAGTCATGATGAATATGAACTTCCTTTGACCAATCTGATTTAAGTGATGTGGCATCTTTTATGGGATTTTATTTCATGGGTCTGCTGCATCAGTTTGACATGTGGCACAGTCCTATTGGCTCTTTCACTTGACTTGGCATGTCACGTCATTTGACACGTGGCGCTTATTTGGGCCTCTAGAATATGACAATATCTTGGGTTTAGCAAAGTGGGTTCCTCATTTTGTATCCCAAATCAATCGGCTAGCCCAATGAAAATTGAATTTTAATTAAATCCATAAATTCTTTGACTTAAATAATTAATTCAATTATATTAATCAATCATATTTATTTGGGACTAATATAGTTTGAATATAATACAATTCAAATTTTGTACGGATTTAAATTTAATAAAATTGCGTCGCCCACAAATGCCCCTGCTTCAAGGCTAGTCAAAATATTTAGATGTTTGTAGACTAGGTTTGAAGCATCAACGGACCATAACATTAAATTTGGTGTGAAAAAAAATGCATTTAGCCATAGCCATGCAATTCTTTTTCATTTCACTTCATTCAACTATATATATATATATATATATATATATATATGAATGAATGAAGTTAAAAGCAATCCAATCATTCCCGAACCATTTATTGCCCAGGGATTCCATTTGCTATAAATGGTTACCTCTTTATTTTATTTTATTTTTTAGCTAATAGTGGTAAATGCTGCCAAGACCATATCTATATTTGGCATTAATCCGTGGGCCCCAAGTCTCCCTTTCTCTTTTTTTTTTAAGCAAATACCATCTTAATGATTTAAACATCAGCTCTTAGCATCCTTCTTTTCTTTTTCTTTCACCAGTTAACCATATTTAAATAGGAAATCCATCATGCCTTGAAGCTGTACACTACCGCCGCCACAAAAAAACAACTTGGGGTAGGATTCAATTTTTTAGGTTGCCGTGTTTGACACTAATTAGATTAGTGGCCAATTATTCAATTCTTCTTGGACTCGAACTGTTACATTGAATCCTATCAAATTAGGATGTGGGCACCGCCCTTCTATGCCTATAAATAGGAGGATGCCTC
Organism: Capsicum pubescens; assembly: GCA_030864215.1. Classification (NCBI taxonomy): domain Eukaryota; kingdom Viridiplantae; phylum Streptophyta; class Magnoliopsida; order Solanales; family Solanaceae; genus Capsicum; species Capsicum pubescens. The sequence goes on from CM061548.1 coordinate 324,889,062, forward strand.
TCATTCTCTTAAGTCTTAACATTAATTTCGCAACATCTTTCATGGATTGCTTTGAAGTTAATTTGTCGATAATAGTAACGAGGTAATTTATTTCTCTTTCTTTGGGAATTTTACCAACTTTAATTTTCTTTGTTTGTTTTTTTTCAGTATTGAAACAGATAGCAATACCCAACAATCGGCTTAGGGTACGAGAGTTTAACTTCACCTCCATACACTCTAAGCCGACTAATTTGACTTCAAGATGGTGGCTTTGTAACAATCGGTTTAGGGTGCGAGAGTTTAACTTTGCCTCCGTACACTCTAAGACCGATCAATTTGACGTCAAGATGGTGGCTTTGCAACAATCGGCTTAGGGTGCGAGAGTTTAACTTCGCCTCCGTACACTCTAAGACCGACCAATTTGACTTCAAGATGCTGACTTTGCAACAATCGGCTTAGGGTGCGAGCGTTTAACTTTGCCTCCGTACACTCTAAGACCGACCAATTTGACTTCAAGATACTGACTTTGCAACAATCGGCTTAGGGTGCGAGAGTTTAACTTCTCCTCCGTACACTCTAAGACCGACCAATTTAACTTCAAGACGGTCCCTTTACATAACAAATCCATCAGAATGTCATCTTAAGGTCTAAAGGGACAAATCTTGTCCACCTTAAGACATGAAAATTTTTATATCCTTTTAAGGATAAACACGTAAGAGGCCAGCTTAAGGTGCAAAGGGACAAATTTTGTCCACCTTAGGGCATGAAAATTTTGAGATCCTTTTAAGGATAAACCCGCGAGAGGCCAGCTTAAGGTGCAAAGGGACAAATATTGTCCACCTTAAGGCATGGAATTTTTATAGCCTTTTAAGGATAAACACGTAAAAGGACAGCATAAGGTGTAAAGGGACAAATTTTGTCCACCTTAAGGCATGGAACTTTTGAGATCCTTTTAAGGATAAACCCGCGAGAGGCCAGCTTAAGGTACAAAGGGACAAATCTTGTCCACTTTAAGGCATGGAAATTTTTTATATCCTTTTAAGTATAAACACGTAAGAGGCCAGCTTATGGTGCAAAGGGACAAATTTTATCCACCTTAAGGCATGGAACTTTTGAGATCCTTTTAAGGATAAACCCGCGAGAGGCCAACTTAAGGTGCAAAGGGATAAATCTTGTCCACCTTAAGGCATGGACAAATAAATAATCGGGACAAGAAAAAAATATATTGCAAAAATCAATTTATTGATTCAAATGCGAGTGTTACAATCTCTATGAATCCTCTGATTCGTCTTTTCAAATATAAATTCAGGCTTAAAGCTTGATCTTAAATTTGAACTTGATTTGTTGATTTGATGGACTTGATCTTGACTTGTGCTTGAATTCAAGGGCTTTTGAGCTTGTTCTTGAATATTGCGGTCTTGATCTTGAACCTTGATGAACTTGATTTGAATGCTTGAGCTTTTTAGAGAAATTGCGGCGTTTGATCCACGAGCTTTCTCTTGCTTCTTGTTAGAGTTCTGGGGGGTCTGGGGCTCTTTTTCTAAATTGTGAGGCCCCTATTTATAGTTATAGGAAAGGAAGAGTCATGATGAATATTGACTTTCTTTGACCAATCAGATTTAAGTGATGTGACGTCTTTTATGATCTTTTATTTCATGGGCCTGCTGCATCAGTTTGACATGTGGCACGGTCCTATTGTCTCCTTCACTTGACTTGGCATGTCACGTCATTTGACACGTGACACTTATTTGGGCCTCTAGAATATGACAATATCTTGGGCTTAGCGAAGTGGGCTCCTCATTTTGTAGCCCAATGAAAATTGGACTTTAATTAAATCCATATATTCTTTGACTTAACTAATTAATTCAATTATATTAATCTGTCATATTTATTTGGGACTAATATATTTTGAATATAATATAATCCAAATTTTGTACGGATTTATATTTAATAAAATTTCATCGGCCACAACCCTCAAGACCTTTTCATCTTTCTTTTACATATTTTTAAAGTATATAACATGTAAAAAAGTTATCTGAACTGGATGAAAATTGTATGGTGTATTTTAAAAACTAGTTTAGCTGTGCGTGTGTCGCACGTGTAACTTTTGATTATATAAATTAGACGATTTTGTGTATTGCGAATGTTCTTAAAGAAGTGCAATATTTTTTGGTTTCACATCCGGTGTCCGAAGCCCGCATTGGAGCCCCGACTAATCCGAATCGCACGTTGCAGGGCCCATTAAGGTGGCGGCGCTCCCAACAGAGTTTTCTCTATACCCAGGATCGAACCCTCGACCTCTGGTTAAGGGTGGAGCAGATCCATCCACTACACCACAACCCATGTTGGTAAGAAGTGCAATTTAATGAAACTTTTGGTGGTAAAACTTATATGTGCTTACAAGTGGTTAATGAATTGTCACTTTTACATTTGTCATTCAGTACCTCTTTTCTTTGTTGCTAGAGGTTAAGAGATTTTCTTTGCTGCTAGAGGTTAAGAGAGACGCATCGATTTAAACTATATTTGTAGTACTATTATTATTTTTTATTTTTTTTATATTTAAAATCTTTCCTTATTTTTAAAGTCAAATCTTTACAAAATCAATAATTACATTCTTATTACATATTTAAAAATTTTAAAAATCTCATACTTCTTAAATTTTTCTTTTTCTAATAGTTTTATATTTATTTTTAGATTTTTAGAATCTTCTTAAAATCAAATTTAGTTGATTTATAATTCTTAAACTAATGAAAAAATATTAGTTGCCATTAATTTTGATGACTTCTAATAAAGAAAGGTTTTACAATAAATATATTTTATTAATTTTTAAATCTTAAATTATGGAAAAATAGTGGAATTCTGATGACTTAAATATATTTAATTAATTTTCAACTCTTAAATATTAAAAAAATAGTGAAAATACAATTTTGTCTAAAGCAAAGATTTTTAATGAAGGGCAAAAAGTTCAAACAACATTTCTAAAGTCCTTAACTAATTAGTTGCATAAATTTTAAAAATTACCTTGACACAAGTTTAAAAAATGTCAAGTCAAAATTAGACAAACAATTTTAAGTCAAAATAAGATAAACAAATTCAAATAGACCATATGTTTGAATGTATTACCTTGTCATAGTTTTAGGCATTCTAACAAAGCTTTGAAGGATAAAGGGAGATCACTGCAAAAAAAAAACTTTAGTATATTACAAATAAAGAGCTCCAACAAGGCCAGTTGTTATTGAAAGATAACAAGCAAGTGCCTTTTTATAGGGGGGTGTGGATAAATCGGGTAACTTAAATAGATCTATTATAACTCTAATGGATCTATTTTTATTTATGCGTGGATATTTCTTAACTTCTCTAAACATTTTTATTTTTAGTGTATTTATTTTAATTTAATTAATGTTCATATCTTGGGGGGTGATTAGATGGTATTTGATTAAATGTTTTACTGTAATATTTTTTAGTTTTTTCTCTTAGTCTTTGTAATTCTTGTATATTATTTTGAAGGTATTCTAAATATTCTATATCTTTTGTTCTAAAATATTCAATTAAATTTTCTTTCATAAGTATTTCTGTTAATCTTATTTCTTCCATATCTTGTCTCCAATATTTTAAATACTCATAATCCATCATTTTATCCTAAAGTAGTTGTGATACTGCAAATATCTTTGTAATAATTTATTCTAATTGTACTATATATGATATTAAATTTTAGGCTATCTATTTCGTTAATTATCCTGTCTTTTTCGTCTATGAATAATTTCATGTCTAAATCATATTCTAAACTGTCTTTTAATTCTAGTTGTTTTATGATTTTATTTATTCAAATTAATCTTTCTTTTAATTGTTCTCTTCCTTTTCTAAGCTGGTTTCTATAATTAACTTCTTCGTATAGCCACCTTTGTTTTTCTCTAATTCTTTGAATATATTCTAGCATTTTTAATCTATATAATATTCATCTGAATAATAACTGTCTGAATTATTTCTACCATAGAAATCTATATTTTCTAATTCATCTTCTATCCAATTAGTACTTAGTAACTCATCTTCATAATCAAATATTTTTTCCCATATTATTTTCTTTATGTCTTCTAATTCTAAGTCTTTTATAATATATAAAACTAATATCTTAGTTTCATCAGATATATATCCTGTCATATTATCTATATTATGCTTAGGTTTCTACGAATAACTTGGATAACTTGGAATTGGATTCTAGTAATTAATTGCTTTATCATAGTATTTATTAGTTGTTTGTTTTAATCTTAATAATTCCTCTATATTTTCATTAAGGAATTCTATATATTTTATATCTTTAGTTCTCATATATTCTTTTAAATTTGTTTTCATTAGTTTTTCTATTAATTGTATATTTTTCATATCCATTTTTTAATTTTCATAATTTATCATGGTTGATGTGTAGGTTTGGTATGTAAGTATTTGTAAGAGTAGGTAGGTAGGTGTGGTATATAATTAATTCTAGTCATAAAATATTTATCAAATATTTTTTCCAATATGATTTTTCTTATATCTACAATTTCTATATCCTTAAGTATATACAAAACAAGTATTTTGAATTTATCTACCATTTCGTCAGATAAATAAGTATTCATTTTTCATATGATGTTTTTTCAAAATATTCCCTTCAATCATACACATAACAAAATATGATCATATTAGATTACTATATACTAGATTATTCTTAAATAACATGTTCTTCGGTCACTATTAGCATGGTAATCTGGATACTTTTCCCATAAACATCGTCTCTACTCTGGCTACTCCCCTATCACGGCTTTCTTGTCCCGCCGGTTTCACCTTTAGGATGACATAGTTCTTAGGGATTTTTTTCCTTTTTCCTCTTTGCTAATAAACTTCTTAACATGCTATTCTTCGAATAATTCTACTATAAAGTAACTAACATGAACTTATTTTATCATATCATGATTGTCAGGAATTTATGAATTTAGTTATTTATAATCATAAATATAAATACCTGTTCAGGTAAATCTGATAATTCTAGATTTTTCATAGCTGTCTGATCCATACCTGTTCAGGGCATATATTACTATTAAGTTTTATTTCTTCACTTTTTACTAGATACATTGCTATATAATTTTCTTTTTGTCCTGTGTTTAAGAGTATTAAATATTCTTTTTCATTTATTGTTCCTGTTATTTAATATTGGCTTGAATTAACTGTTGAAGTTGTTTCACAACTTGCTCTTTTTGATGAGCTTGATGATTCTGGTTTTTCATGAGCTATTCTTTTTTATGTACTTATTCTATCATTTATTATTTCTAAATCTTCTTCTATGTCTATATTTTTGTAACTATAATCATTATTATCAATTATTTTTACAAATTGTTCAAAAGGACTTTCTATTTGTATTTTGTTAAAAAAAAATTCCTGTTATTTTATGTTTTGTTGTTAATACATATAGATTTTTACATCTTGCTGTAAATATTTTACTTCCTGGGGTTAGTTCTATTCCTGATATTTTTCAATATAATACTAACGATTCATCTATATTTTTATCTGTTATGACCACAGAATAATTCGTACTTATTATAAATTTAAATTTTTGGTATATTAAATTTCCTTTTATGGCTGTTATTATACTTTTTTCTATAGGTTTTATAATTCTATCATCTGCTAAATATAATTCTATTGGTGTATCTACTCCTTCTCTAAAACATGTTTTTATTAATATCTTTGTACCTCCAAGGTGTACATATTTTATTGGGTCTTTACTTTTTATATCGTTTATTTCTTTATTAATTATTCTTTTTGTTACTAGTGGTATACTAGCTCTACCTTTTGCATATCTACAGTCTATTACATGTTCTTTTTGGCTTACTACGTAGTATTCTTCCTTTTTTCTACTAAATATATTTTTTATTGTTGGTATTTTAAATATTTTTTCTACACTTAAGTCTAACTCTTTTTCTTTTATTTCATCAAATATATGACTCATTATTTTTTTATCTGTTCCTTCTTCATTTAAATATTCTTCCTTTGTTATTATTTTTATATCTTCTTCAGTTATTTGGTTCATTTTTATATCTTCTTCACTCATTTGATTCATCTAATTCACAATCTATTTCATTATCTGTTTCATTCTCCGAAATTTCATATATACTATCTTCACTTTCAAATTCGTAATCTATATAATCTATCTGCATATATTCTGTATTTTCTATTTTTATTTTTGATATTTATTTCTTTTTTGGGTTTTTTGGTAAATTACAATCTCTAGCTAAATGTCCTAGTTTTCCATAATTATAATAAGTACATTTTTTTATAGATTTCTTTTTCCTATATGGTCTTTTATGTTTATAATTTTTTACATAATATCTTTTTCTTGTTTTTTTATACTTATATTTTGATTTCTTGTATTTCTTATATTTCTTATGTCTTTATCTTTTCTTATAATATCTTTTTTCACATCTAAATTGAGGTGTTATTTTATCTTTGCAACATGCTAAATTTCTTATTAATGTTTTTTCCATTTTTATTTCTTCTCTATATTTTTCACATAGATTTCTATACCTTTGTTGTAAAAATTTTATTCTTGCTCGTAGGGTATCTACTGTTTTTGCTTCATCCCAACTCTTTATTATTTTTGAACTAAATGGTTCAGGTAATTTACTAAAATATAATCTTCTTATTTCTTTATTTTCTTCTATATTATATATTATTTTATAATAATATTCTTTAAATGCGCACGTATACTCATCTATATAGCACGTATTACATATTGCTAGTTTTAACATTAAATTTGTATTTATATCTTTTTCTTTATTTTTTTCTTCTTCTTCTGTTGTTACACTGTTAAATTCACCTCTTATAGTTATTTCATATTACTTCAATATTTCTGTTGGTAGTATTTTAGTAGTTGTTGATGTTCCTTCTGTTTTATTATCAGATCTTAATACTTTTTACTTGCTTCGGCTAGGTTTAAAAACCATAATTTTACTGTTCCTATTAATGTCTTTTTTACATATTCTGGTGTGTTTGTTGTATCTATTTTATTATCTCATAATTGTTTTGACATATATCTTACCCATAGTTGTATTGTTTTATTTGTGTCTATTACATAGTCTAAATCTAAAAGGTTGTAATTAATTATTTGTTTTGGTGTCCATTTATTATATTCATCCTTTGGATTATATCTTTTAAACTTACTTTTGTAATTATATGTTGGTTTTCTTATTTCTGATGTACTAGGTATTATATTTTTATCTAGAGTATTTACTTCTGTATTTATTAGTTCTAGATTTTCTTTATTAATTACTTCTTGTTTTTCATTAATTTCTAGTTTTCCTGTGTTTTCTAGAATTTCTGTATATGTTTCACTATCTTCCGAATCATAATTATCTGTTTCTTCAGCATCTATTGTATTTATTTCTAATTCACTAGTTTTTGGTTGTTTATTTTTTATTTCTAATTTTTCTTTAAATTGATTTATCTCGTTTGATAATTTTTGTTCTTTATATTTTTCTTCTTTTTCTTTTTATCTCTTTTCATATAAATCTTTTAGCATTTGTAGTTCTTTTTCTAATTCAGCAATCCTACTATTTTTAGTTTCTTCTATTTTTCGTATTTCTTCTGTGTTTTGTTATTTTATTTTATCTATTTCCTTTTTCTGTCTATCTCTTCGTTTTCTCTTTCTATTTTTATCATGGCTACCAACTTATCTTCTAATTTTAATTCTTCTTTTTCTAACATTAAATATAAATGTTCACCTATTTTCTTATATCTTCTTCCTAAATTAGAGAATACTATTTTTATTTTTGATCCTTCGTGATTTTCATATGTTTTTTCATCTATTATAAATTCTTCTTTGTTCATTTTATTTAAACGTATATAGGTTAAGTTGATATATATATTCTAGACTATCTATTGTTGATTCTAAATTTGATATTTCTCCTTTTTGTGCATTTATTGAGTTTTTATTAACTCCGACAATTATGTTATACTGTAGTTTTTCTATCCTTATTTTTAATTCTTTATGTTTTTCAGATATTATTTGTTTTAAATCTTTATATTATTGTAATTTTTGTACGTTATTCATCTAAGCAATATTTATAATATTTTGGTGGATATCTAAATCTAATTTTATCTTAATTAATAAATTAATCAAATAAATTCAAATATATACTACTTCCGATAACTTTAAACAACACAGCCTTTGATACCAATTGTAGGGGGTGCGGATAAATCGGGTAACTTAAATAGATCTATTATAGCTCTAATGGATCTATTTTTATTTGTGCGTGGATATTTCTTAAATTCTCTAAATATTTTTATTTTTAGTGTATTTATTTTAATTTTATTAATGTTCATATCTTGGGGGTGATTAAATGGTATTTGATTAAATTTTTTACTGTAGTATTCTTTAGTTTTTTCTCTTAGTCTTTGTAATTTTTGTATCTTATTTTGAAGGTATTCTAAATATTCTATATCTTTTGTTCTAAAATATTCAATTAAATTTTCTTTCATAAGTATTTATGTTAATCTTATTTCTTCCATATCTTGTCTCCAATATTTTAAATACTCAGAGTCTATCATTTTGTCCTAAAGTAGTTGTGATACTGCAAATATCTTTGTAATAATTTATTCTAATTGTACTATATCTGATATTAAATTCTAGGTTATCTATTTTGTTAATTATCCTATCTTTTTCGTCTATGAATAATTCCATATCTAAATCATACTCTAAATTGTCTTTTAATTCTAGTTGTTTTATGGTTTTATTTATCCAAATTAATCTTTTTTTTAATTGTTCTCTTCCTTTTCTAAGCTGGTTTCTATAATTAACTTCTTCATATAGCCAACTTTGTTTTTCTCTAATTCTTTGAATATATTCTAGCATTTTTAATCTATATAATATCCATCTGAATAATAACTGTCTGAATTATTTCTACCATAGAAATCTATATTTTCTAATTCATCTTCTATCCAATTGGTACTTAGTAACTCATCTTCATAATCAAATATTTTTTCCCATATTATTTTCTTTATGTCTTCTAATTCTAAGTCTTTTATAATATATAAAACTAGTATCTTAGTTTCATGAGATATATATCTTATCATATTATCCATATTATGCTTAGGTTTCTACGAATAACTTGGATAACTTGGAATTGGATTCTAGTAATTAATTGCTTTATCATAGTATTTATTAGTTGTTTGTTTTAATCTTAATAATTCCTCTATATTTTCATTAAGGAATTCTATATATTTTATATCTTTAGTTCTCATATATTCTTTTAAATTTGTTTTCATTAGTTTTTCTATTAATTGTATATTTTTCATATCCATTTTCTAATATTCCAAATATACGTAGTTTATCATGGTTGATGTTTTGGTTTGGTATGTAGGTGTTTGTAAGAGTAGTTAGTTAGGTGTGGTATATAATTAATTCTAGTCATAAAATATTTATCAAATATTTTTTCCAATATGATTTTTCTTATATCTACAATTTCTATATCCTTAAGTATATACAAAACAAGTATTTTGAATTTATCTACCATTTCGTCAGATAAATAAGTATTCATTTTTCATATGATGCTTTTTCAAAATATTTCCTTCAATCATACACATAACAAAATATGATCATTTTAGATTACTATATACTAGATTATTCTTAAATGACATATTCTTCGGTCACTATTAGTATGGTAATCTGGATACTTTTCCCTTAAACAACGCCTCTACTCTGGCTAGTCCCCTATCACGGCTTTCTTGCCTCACCGGTTTCACCTTTAGGATGGCATAGTTCTTAGAAATTTTTCTCCTTTTTTCTCTTTGCTAATAAACTTCTTAACATGCTATTTTTCGAATAATTCTACTATAAAGTGACTAACATGAACTTATTTTATCATATTATGATTGTCAGGAATTTATGAATTTAGCTATTCATAATCATAAATATAAATATTTATTTTGGTAAATCTGATAATTCTAGATTTTCCATAGCTGTCTGATTCATAGCTTTTCCTTGGAAATATACCTATTTTTTATTAAATAATTCAAAAGTTTTTTGTGTATAAGAGAGGGTTTTGCTTCAACTCATGAAGGCTTGCCCTTCATCTGAGCGGATGCTCTTCTATTTATAATCTAAAAAAAGATAAAGAAAACGTGTATCCTATTTACATCTTTACACCTGTCCTAATATAACTCTACAAAAACTACTTTACAAAAAGTAGAAATCAAAAAGTCTTAAAGGCTACTTAAGACTAATAATGATAGGTGCCAAAAAGCCAAGAGTAATAATGGCACTATAATTATGTTAGAAAAATAACTATTCTGCCATATGTCACTTTCTAACTTTTATTAACTTGTCTCCTTTGTCTTTTATTTCTCTATTATTGATCCGTTGTTATTTTCTTCTTGTCGTATCTGCTGCTTTTTTGTCTTCTTGCTATTGTAGCATCACATCTGGAATAAAGTTGTGTCTTCCACTACATCTGCTGCACATGTGGTCATCGTATCTTTGGCCAACTTGTTTACAGAATTGATCCATAGTTTCTTCTAAAATAAGTCCTTTCGTAATAGATCTTGTGACTGGTAACTCTTCTGGTTTTAGGATCATTTTGATCCATTTTCTTATCACTTCTCTGTCATTTTCTTAAATATTTTTACAAGTAGAGTAAACCAATAATTGATTTCTGTTATAGTAAATCCAAACTGGATTTTGATTTATATAATTATTTGCTAACTCAGTCAATATACTGCTAAGTCCAATAACTCTCTTGTTTCGGTAGAAGTCCGGTATCTGATTTTTGGTTATCTCTTCTTGTTCGCATATTTCTTCAGGTATAATATAATCTCGTATCATTCCTATCTTGAAAACAGTAATTGTCTGTTTATTTCATCAAACAATATTTTTGCTGGTGCTGAGTAGAAACGGACATAAAATAACTGTCCCTTCGTAATCCTTTTATAATCCATAAATTTTATGTGAATATCTGGAATTCTTGTTAACTCATCTCCAGTAATTGTGTAAACTGTAGATAATAGTCCATAATAGTAACATGAAGAAATTAAGTTTGCACTGGTGCCAGGCAAAGCAATAAGTTTGTTATAGTTCTGACATTTTTGTGTAATATATCCTTGGTTTTGTTTTGCTAAATCTTTACTCTGGATAAGTTGTGTATTTAACAATTTTTGTAAGGTATAAATATTATCAATATATGTACGAGTGATAAGGTTATTAGTCTGTTTTTATTGATTGAGTGGTTCGGAATATGTGTGTATCTGGGGAGGTATAGATGACTCTGTTTTTTGTATATTTGGTGTATATGGTTTGAGAATATCTGGTTGAGGTTATAATTCTTTTTCTTTGGTGGTTCAATTTTATTTTGAGTGACTGTATTCTTTCCCTTGGATATATCACTTGCGCCTGCAGCTGTAACTATAGTTTTGTTAGTAATTTGAGTTTTTAGGCATTTCTCATCGTCACCTTCTAGGTCTAGTTTTTTAATGTGCTCTTCATGCACAGTATCTTTGTTAATAGCTTCTTGTTTTTTATAGTGCTCAACCTGCACTTTTACATTTGTAACTTCAGTAGTTAATGTGATAACTCGTTCTTGTAATAACTTCATTTGTTCAAACACTTGTAATATTAAGTCTGTTTGGGTATCTTTGACATCAGCTTCTTCCATTGGTAAATCAGTTTGAGTAGCTTTGTCTTGATATGTAATCTACAATAACATTCTTGTCAGTCTTGATTACTTCAATCGTAAATGTAAAATTTAATATATTCAATACAAATCTCCAAATTTCCTTCGTTGTAACGGAGTTTTGTATTTTTCTTGTTAACCACCATCGAACCTGGGTATTATCTGTTCTCACAATAAATTTGTTATGTACAATATATGGTTCAAATGCTAATAAATATTTATATAATGAACATAATTCTTTTCTATTTATTTCCCATTTTATTTTTGTTTCATTAAATGTACCTGAATAATATCTACAATGATGTTCTATTTTTTCATTTTCGTACCTATATTTAAGTACTCTTCCATAACTATATTCACTTGCATCTGCTTATACTATATATGTAAATTTTTTATCTTCGTCTGGGAATTGTAATTTTGGAAATTCTTTACAAAGTATTTTTATTTTCTGAACTTGTTTTTTAGCTTCTTCGTTGTAATTATATTCTACATCCTTTTTAATTTTTTTTTGTAAAGGATTTAGGTTTTCTATAGAGTTGCGGTCCGGTCGGCCATGTTATATGGGGCGAAGTGTTGGCCTGTTAAGAATTCTCATGTCCAAAAGTTGAAGGTTGCGGAAATGAGAATGTTGAGTTGGATGTGTGGATTTACGAAGGCGGACAGAGTCAGGAATAAGACTATTCGGGAGAAGGTGGGAGTGGTTTCGGTGGAGGATAAGTTGCGGGAAGTGAGGTTGAGATGGTTTGGCCACGTGATGAGAAGGGGCACGGATGCCCCGGTCCGTAGATGTGAGAGGTTGGCCTTGGAGGGTTTCAAGCGGGGTAGGGGTAGACCAAAAATATACTGGCGAGGAGTGATTAGACGTGACATGGAACAGTTACAGCTTACTGAGGACATGACCCTAGATAGAAAGGTTTGGAGGAAGAGTATTAAACTAGAAGGCTAAGGTGGGTGGTCGAGTCGTAGTCCGTAGTTAGGAGATTTAAGGATAGCTTGGTTGGGAGTACCAGTTATGGGGGAGGGGTCCTTGGGTTGTTAATTATACTGTTTTTTTTTGTGAATGTTGGTTCTTTTGTTACTTTAGCATATTGCTTGCCTTTTGGTTAATTATACTTTATTTTTATGGATGTTGGTTCTTTGTTCTTTATCATGTTACACGACTATTGGTCTACGGTCTTTTGTCTTGAGCCGGGGATCTATCGGAAACAACCTCTCTACTCCTTCGGGAGTAGTGGTATGGACTGCGTACATTTTACCCTCCCCAGACCTCACTATGTGGGAATATACTGAGTTTGTTGTTGTTATAAAGGCTTTAGGTTTTCTGCTAATTTTGGTGTATATTCTCTTACTTGGTTTACTAATCCAAAAAATGATTGTAATTTCTTTTTTGTATCTAATTCTTCTTTTGAATTTATTATTTTTTGTACTATATGTTTTTGCATTTTTACTCCACTTTTATCTATTTGTATTACTAAAAACTCTATCTGATTTTTCATAATTTCAACTTTCTTTTCGCTTAAACTTATTCCTGATTTTTCTATTATATTTGTAAATTGTTCTAGTAATTTTAAATGTTCTTCTTTGGTTTTTGTGTATAGTAGTATATCATCTATGTATGCTATACAATTAGGTAATTGTTTAAAATAACTATCCATAAAGTGTTGGTATCTACCTGGTGCATTTTTATATCCAAATGGTAATACGTTCCATTCATAAAATCCTTGTGGTACTGTAAATGCGGTTAATTCCTTAGAATCTTCATCTAACTTTAAGTGGTAAAATTCTGATTTACGGTCAAATTTACTAAAGTAGTAATATCCTTGTATTTTTTTTATTTTTAATATCTTATTTGGTATTGGACAATTATATGTCATAGTTTTTGCATTTAAATTTCTATAGTCAATAACCATTCTACTTTTTCCTCTTTTTTGTTCACTATATTTATTTACTATAAATGTTGGACTATTGTGTTTACTATTACTTTTTTGTATATATTGTTTTTCTAATAATTCATCTATATGCATTTTAATTTCTTTTAAATCTTCAAAATTATATGTTAATGGTTTTTGAGTTATTATGCTATTTTTATCTATTAATTCAATTTTTATAGTAGTTGTATGTTTTTCCCATCCTTTTAATGGATCTTCACTATATAATTGTCTTAATTTTTTCTTTATTATTTCTACCTTATCTATTGAAAATATGGTTATTTCTTTTTTATTTATCGAAAATACAACTAGTTCTACTGTGTCTTTTGTATTTTTTATATTTTCTAACTTTTGTGTAATTTTTTCACTTCCTTTTATTCAATCAGTTTTCTTTCTTATTTTATTAATAACTCTTTTTGCTCTTACTTTTTGTTTACATGGTGTTGTAAACCACCAATCTATTTTAGTTATTATATGTGGGTATAATTTATCTAAAAATGACATTCCGAAAAGCATATCTTTTGATGTTAGTTCATAATTATAGATTTCTTCTATTGTTAGTATTTTATCCCATATCTGTATTTTTATATTCTTAGCTTTATATGTAATTAAACTTCCTTCATTATTAAATCCTTTGACTACTATTGATATTTTTAATTTATCCCATTTACTTTCTGGTAAACAATTGTATCTACATAAGTTTGCTTCTGCTCCTGTATCTATCATAAGTGTATAATACCTATTATAATATTCTTCTACTATTATTTTTACAAGTACATATATTTTCATATCATGTTAAAGTTCTTTTTATTAATAATTTCTCTTTATTATATGTTATAGATAATTGTGTATGTTCTATATTGCATGGTTTTACTTGTTCTAACCATTTTATTCCTAATATTATATCTTCTTTTTGCATTTCTTCCTCTATTTCAAATTCTATTTTTATTTTCCTAACTCCTATTATTATTTCTTTTTCTACCGTATCCTTAATGTTTATTAGACTCCTTGGTAGATCTGGACATATATTACTATTAGATTTTATTTTTTCACTTTTTACTAGATATTTTGCTATATAGTTTTCATCTTGTCCTGTGTTTAAGAGTATTAAATATTCCTTTTCATTTATTGTTCCTGTTATTTAATATTGGTTTGAATTAATTGTTGAAGTTGTTTCATAACTTGTTCTTTTTGATGAGCTTGATGATTCTGGTTTTTCATGAGCTATTCTTTTTTATGTACTTATTCTATCATTTATTATTTCTAAATCTTCTTCTATGTCTATATTTTTGTAACTATAATCATTATTGTCAATTGTTTTACAAATTTTTCAAAAGGACATTCTATTTGAATTTTGTTAATTTTATTTTTTCCTGTTATTTTATGTTTTGTTGTTAATACATATAGATTTTTACATCTTGCTGTAAATATTTTACTTCCTGGGGTTAGTTCTATTCCTGATATTTTTCAATATAATACTAATGATTTATCTATATTTTTATCTGTTATTGCTACTAAATAATTCACACTTATTATAAATTTAAATTTTTGGTATATTAAATTTCCTTTTATGGCTGTTATTATACTTTTTTCTATAGGTTTTATAATTCTATCATCTGCTAAATATAATTCTATTGGTGTATCTATTCCTTCTCTAAAACATGCTTTTATTAATATCTCTGTACCTCCAAGGTGTACATATTTTATTGGGTCTTTACTTTTTATATCGTTTATTTCTTTATTAATTATTCTTTTTGTTACTAGTAGTATACTAGCTCTACCTTTTGCATATCTACAGTCTATTACATGTTCCTTTTGGCTTACTATGTAGTATTCTTCCTTTTTTCTACTAAATATATTTTTTATTGTTGGTATGTTAAATATTTTTTCTACACTTAGATCTAACTCTTTTCCTTTTATTTCATCAAATATTATTTTTTGATATGTTCCTTCTTCATTTAAATATTCTTCCTTTGTTATTATTTTTATATCTTCTTCAGTTATTTGATTCATTTTTATATCTTCTTCAGTCATTTGATTCATCTAATTCACTATCTATTTCATTATCTGTTTCATTCTCCGAAATTTCATATATACTATCTTCACTTTCTAATTCATAATCTATATAATCTATCTGCATATATTCTGTATTTTCTAATTTTATTTCTGATATTTGTTTCTTTTTTGGATTTTTTGATAATTTACAATCTCTAGCTAAATGTCCCAGTTTTCCACAATCATAACAAGTACATTCTTTTATAGATTTCTTTTTCCTATATGGTCTTTTATGTTTATAATTTTTTACATAATATCTTTTTCTTGGTTTCTTATATTTATATTTTGATTTTTTGTATTTCTTATGTCTTTTTCTTTTCTTATAATATCTTTCTTCACATCTAAATTAAGGTGCTATTTTATCTTTGCAACATGTTAAATTTCTTATTAATGTTTTTTCCATTTTTATTTCTTCTCTATATTTTTCACATAGATTTCTATACCATTGCTGTAAAAATTTTATTTTTGCTCCTAGGGTATCTACTATTTTTGCCTCATCCCAACTCTTTATTATTTTTGAACTAAATGGTTCGGGTAATTTACTAAAATATAATCTTCTTATTTCTTTACTTTCTTCTATATAATAATATTCTTTAAATGCGCACGTATACTCATCTATATAGCACATATTGCATATTGCTAGTTTTAACATTAAATTTGTATTTATATCTTTTTCTTTATTTTGCTCTTCTTCTTCTGTTGTTACACTGCTAAATTCATCTCTTATAGCTATTTCATATTTTTTCAATATTTCTGTTGGTAGTATTTTAGTAGTTGTTGATGTTTCTTCTATTTTATTATCAGATCTTAATACTTTTTTACTTGCTTCGGCTAGGTTTAAAAACCATAATTTTACTGTTCCTATTAATGTCTTTTCTATATATTTTGGTGTGTTTGTTGTATCTATTTTATTATCTAATAATTGTTTTGACATATATCCTACCCATAGTTGTATTGTTTTATTTGTGTCTATTACACAGTCTAAATTCAAAAAGTTGTAATTATTTATTTGTTTTGGTGTCCATTTATTATATTCATCCTTTGGATTATATCTTTTAAACTTATTTTTATAATTATAGGCAAAATGACCTTTTGGACCCCTGTATTATGTTAGTTTTGTAAGTTGGACGCTTCTACTTACATGTTTGTCATCTGAACCCCTGAACCCATTAAAAAACAACTTTTTAAACCCTTTGTCGGTCTACTCAGTTGTGTGTGTTGCACAATCGCTGTCACGTCATTAATTTTGTGTAAAATAATTTTCATGTATGAAATGACGTGTGTAGAGTATAAATAGTAAAATTTGACCTAAAATTTAGGTCATGTTACGCCTTCTTCTTCGCCTCTCCTCTCTCTCTCTCATCCAAAACTGAAAGATTAGCACGATTTTAGGGTAATTTAGGCCGATAGTTGTTGAAGCTTGTTGCGATCCTTGTAAGTATTTAACATTTTGGTGTAGTTGTAGTGTGTGGTTGTTTATTCTGAAGCTTGTAGTCGATTAAATGGTGGTCCGTTCTACCGATTTTAGGGTTTTCCAGATTACGAACGTTTTTCTGTAATTTTTTGTGTGATTTTATTCTTTTTCGCATATAGTGTTGTTGTAGTTAGTATTTGTAGTGATGATATGGCTTTAATGGCATATATCTGGTTTTGATTAGAATTTTGGGTTTTTGAGTTTTTCATAAACTGAAAAATTGAGACCGAAAATTTGGGGTTTTTGATTTGTTTGTAGTCTAATGCTCGTATAAAAGCTATATATTGCAGTTTTTTATGCCTTCGATGGCATTTTTTGTTATTTCAATAAAATTTTAGGGTTTTTTTGGTCAATTCAGAATTGGGTTCGAAAATTTTGGGGCTTTGATTTTTTTGTTGTTTAATGCTCCTATTAAACGTGTGTATAACCGTTTTGTGCCTTCAATGGCATGTTTTGTTATTTCAATTACACTTTAGGGTTTGTTGGGTAAAATCAGAATTGATGTTTTTATTCCTTAGTTTTTTGTTTAAAAATTAGGACTTTGTGGATAATTGCCGAATGTATATGTTATGTTGTCATTGTGCAGGTTTTGTAAATAAATGGATATAATTGTAACAATTCAATTCACGTATGGGGGTGTCTTTTTGTCAGACCCTGATTTAAGGTATGCAAATGGAATTCGTATTCCTGATCAAATTAGAGTAGATGTTGATGAGCTTCATGTTATGTTGTTTCATAACTTAGCAACAGATTTAGATATGGAAAAAATCAAAACCTTTTGGTGTAGAGTAAACAAAAAAGGCTATTATTACAAGTTAGAAAATCATGTTGATGTTTTAAGCCTTATCAGTAGTTTAAAATATGGAGATTTGGTTGATGTATATGTGGTTCACCAAATTAGTGAACCTATACTTGTTAATGATGATGTGGCAGCCACTCCACCATTATTACAACTTAGTAATGGTGATGTGGCAGCCCCTGTTGAACCTGATAGGGTTGATGTGTCTTCATCTCATCCATTGGATATAAATGAAGATGAATATATAAATGAAAATCAGCCTCCTAGGGCAGAAAAAAGAAAAGCTAAGGTTTCTTGTGAAGACTTAGGTGAAGGTCAATTTAATGATTTCTCCACATACCATCTCCAAACATCTGATTCTGAATTAGATTTTGATTGGACTGATTTTGATGGTGATTCACTTTATGATGTTGATAAAAACATTGAAGAGTTGAGTGATTTTAATGAAGAGTTATTTCAAGTTAGAAAGGCTAACATTAAAAAACAAGCAAAAGAAAAGGTTGATAGGGTGAATGTAGATGAGATACCATCTGGACCAGTAGATATAGATGCTGGTTTTGAGTATATTTGTAAGAACAAGGGGGTTAGATATGAAGGTAAACTGGGTGGGGATGACCCTTATTTTGATAGTTCAGATCCGGGTAGTGACATTAGTGATGAAGAGGGAGGATATCCTGTTGATGATGATGAAGTGGTAGATCCACTACCTAGAACTTCTTCTAGCAAGATATACTTTGATAAAACTGCAAAGAAGGTATGTTTTCAGTTGTATATGGTTTTTTTAATGCTATTGAGTTTAGAGAGGCACTACAGAGTTACTCTATTCAAAAAGGTGTGAACCTTAAGTTGAAACCTAATGAGAAGGAAAGGGTAAGGGCTAAGTGTAAACATAAGGGTTGTCCTTGGGTTATTCTTGGAAGTATTGATAACACAGGATTTTTTACTGTGAAAACTTACTTCCCTGTACACAAGTGTTCTAAAAGGACAAGAAATAAGATGTGCAACCCTTTGTGGATTAGTAAGCATTACAAAGATAGGATTATGAGTGATCCATCAATAAAATTGCATTAGATTCAAGCACTTTTAAGAAAGGACTATGGGCTGTATGTTAGTAAAACAACCTATAGAAAGGCAAAAATCAGAATTATAAATGAACATTTTGGTGATTTTGTTGAAGAGTTTTCTAGGTTGTATGACTATGCTGAACAGTTGAGGACCACCAATCCTGGTACCACTGTATCTATTAGGACATCCAAGAATGCAGTTCCAGGAAAAGAGGTGTTTATGGGCATTTACATTTGTCTTGGGGCCTTAAAAAGTGGATGGAAAGAGGGCTGCAGAAGAATAATTGGTTTAGATGGTGCCTTTCTCAAGGGTGTTTGTAAAGGTATCTTGTTGTCTTACATTTTCAAATATGGAAATAATCAAATGTACCCTGTAGCATGGGCTGTGGTTGATAAAGAAACCAAGGACACATGGTCATGGTTTTATAGGTGCATCAGCCATGATTTGGAACTTGAAGAAAATAGGGGTGAAGACTTGACAGTCATGTCTGATATGCAGAAGGTATGACTCTTCATCTGTTTATATTTTTTAGTTATTTATTACTGGCTAGTTTGCTGCAATGATGTCTTTAATGTTTAACTACTGTTTTACATGTTTTGATAGGGTCTTCATTTGGCACTTACTAATCTACTGCCAAATACTGAGCATAGATGGTGTGCTAGACATATATGGGCTAACTGGAAGCAGGTTTGGAGTGGTGAGAAAAGGAGAAAAAAAATTTGGCAGGTTGCACGGGCCCCATTTGAAGTGTACTTGCAAAAGAAACTTAATGAAATGAGTGAGTTGGGTATTGGAATTGTGGAAGATTTGCTCAAGTAAAACAAAGAGGCATGGTGTAGGGCCTTTTTCAAGAAACATAGTAGGTGTGATGTGGTTGAAAACAACAATTGTGAGACTTTCAATAGTTGGATTTTAGCTGCTAGGTTCAAGAAAATTATCACTATGTTGCAGGAAATAAGATGCAAAGTCATGGAAAGAATGAATCAAATGAGAGATTTTTTGTGAAAAATGGATCACTGATGTATCACCAATGGCTATGGAAGTTCTTGCAGAGAATGCTGAATATGCAGCCAAGTGTGAGGTGAGATTTAATGGTGATATGGGCTTTGATATTGGTGATCCACCTTATACACATGTTGTTAATGTGATGAGGAAGCAATGTAGTTGTAGGTCTTGGCAACTAAAGGGAATTCCTTGTGCACATGCAATTGCTGCAATACATTACAAGAGATGGAATGTAGAGTCATATATTGATCACTGGTATCAAAGGGAAACATACCTGAGGGCATATGAAAAGTATATTCAACCAATGACAAATATTAACATGTGTCTAAGAAGCACAAGACCACCAATTGAGCCACCTGAGATTACTCTCATGCCAGGAAGGCCAGGTAAAAATAGAAAGAAAGCTAAGGATGAAGTTGTTAAGACGAAGTTTGGAAAGGCTACAAGAAAGGGAAGAAAAATGACATGTTTTGTGTGCAAGTGTATTGGAAACAACAAAAAAGGATGTCCAACTTTGGTAAGCCAAAGTTTTTCTTATTGATGAATTTTACTCTTTTTGAATGTGTTTTTGACCTTTCCATATTTTTTTGTAGAAAAAAGATTTCAGTAGTAGTTGTGGCATTCAACCAAGTGTGCAAGCCAACACTAGTACTGCAGTTGTTGCTGCTGAGAGAGATGCAAATGCTTCAATAGCTGAAGAGATGCCTGTAAATGCTAAATCAAGCAACAGGAGGCCTGAAGGAAGGCCTTCAAATGCTCAAAGTGCACCAACATGTTCAGGAAGGCCTGCAAATGCTCACAGTGCACCAACAGCTGCAAGAAGACATGCAAATATTGCATCAGTTGGTGGTGTGAGGCCTGCACGTGCCTCAACAGCTGATATAAGGCCTGCAGCTGCTGTAATGCCCACTGCCACTTCAGTAGTGGGTGCTACTGCTACACAATCTACAACTCAGCTGTCTACTAGTGGTGTTGGTTCCCAAAAGAGGAAGACTAGTGCAGCTTTGAGAGGTGGTGCAAATCTGGCATATAAAAGACCAAGGAAAAAGAAGGCAAAAGAAGCAGGTTTTGGTATGTTGTTTGGACCAAGTGGCAGTGTGGTAGAGAGGGTAAGTTTCATATAATGTACTTTACATTTAACTGATTTTAATTAGTCCATGAATAACTGATTTTTTTTTTACAGTCTGAAAATATTGATAGAGTATTATATAGTTTAACACTTATTAGTTCAGTTCCAACCAATATTGACTTGGGTTTCAAACCAAATGGACTAAGGTGAAAAGGTGGATCTACAATAACTCAAAGACAGCTACAACAACAAAGTAGCAAAAGATCAAAGGCAAAGTTATCTCCAACTGCTCAAGCCACATCAAGCACTCAAGCCAGCAAGAATCAATCCAGAACAAGCACTCAAGCAATACATTAGTGTAATTCTATTTCTGTATTGATCCCAAGTGTTGTTAAGATAATTTTTTAAGGCTTCTGGTTCATCGTTGTTAAGACAAGTATTTTGATGTTGTTAAGACAAGTATTTTGATGCCAATTATATATTGCAGATTTTTATGTTGGCAATGGTGTTTCTCATTAAATTTTAATTTCGTTTCATTGTACATACCAACTACATAGATCAAGCCATCTTAAATAATACAACTAATACCACACGGTATCTACAAGCTCAAAACAGTCCACAAGTGACCCTTAATGACCCGCAAACACTGGTAACAAGCAAGACATAAAACACACAAGGAAGCAAACATAAGCTTAACGATAAAGAAGATAAGATAACTTGACACAAGGAAAATATGAAATTTAGCAACTAATGAGTGTATCAAACTCTAAAACCTCTACAAATCACATTAACAAGCACCAAGTTCTTACGGTGACCGCCAAGGGAATGAACTCACTTCAAGATCTACCGTTTCCAAGCAAAGATTAATATTGGCTTTTCCAAGCCCTATGCTAAGGATGGCTTTTCCAAGCCCTACCACTAAGGGTGTTACACTCTCAAAAGAGAGAAAATATGTCTTTCAATTCTTCATCATTCAAAATCTAAAGTGAAAAGACCTAAAAGAGACTTTATATAGCCTTATTACATAATGGAACACAAAATGACTCCAATACCCTTAATGAGGTAGAGAGGACATGGAGTATTACTTGGACAAGGCTAAGCGACCAAAATGTCCTTAATGAAGGGCCCAAAACCATGAGTCCTCAATCTTCAATGCTCCAAGCAATCTTCCACACGCGGGATTTCTCTTTGGTGTACTCTAATCAGCCCTTCCATGTAGGATCCCATGTCCTCAATACGATCAAAGCTTGATGCCCCACGTACTGACTTCGAATGATGTCACAGAAAGCTAAGGTGTTCATTTGACTTGTATCAACAACAGATAGAAACCATATGACAACGATAATGATAATAGTGATATCAATACTAGCCCTTGGTCTTTCATATCTTACGTGCCTTCCATATCTTTCCAGTCCTTGTTGTCTTCGTTGCCTTCGATGTCTACCTTTATATTATTCATTTTCATCGGCCCATAGAAAGAATCCACAACCAGCACCAACCTGATATTTTTGACAGCCCCAAAACATTCTTCCCGGATTGGTTGGTGTTCTTGACATCTTAAGTTCCACGTAAAGTCCACAATAACAAATTCGAACTGTCATGGTGTTGCAAAAAATTACATAAAAAATAACTTTCCAATATTACAAGCATAGCAAGAAAAAAAAATAATAAACAAGAACTAGGAGAGAGAAAAAATGGAGAAGAATGGATGAAAAAAATGCTCAAATTGCTCCAACAATAGTTTTGGAACCAAATGAGGAAGAAGAACATTTATAATAGGTGTTGGAACCCTTTTTGACTATTGGGGCCCTTTAATTTTTTGGCTGACGCGCGCCTGGACACTAAAACACACGCTCTTATGTGGTCCCAGCCACATAGGATGCCACATCATAAATTGTGTTTAAAAAGTTGCTTTTTAATGGGTTCAGGGGTTCAGATGACAAACATGTAAGTAGAAGCGTCCAACTTACAAAACTGACATAGTACAAGGGTCCACAAGGTCATTTTACCGTAATTATATGTTGATTTTCTTATTTCTGATGCACTAGGTATTATATTTTTATCTATAGTATTTACTTCTGTATTTATTAGTTCTAGATTTTCTTTATTAATTACTTCTTGTTTTTCATTAATTTCTAGTTTTCCTATGTTTTCTAGAATTTTTGTATATGTTTCACTATCTTCCGAATCATAATTATCTGTTTCTTCAGCATCTATTGTATTTATTTCTAATTCTCTGGTTTTTGGTTCTTTATTTTTTATTTCTAATTTTTCTTTAAATTGATTTATCTCGTTTAATAATTTTTGTTCTTTATCTTTTCTTCTTTTTCTTCCTGTCTCTTTTCATATAAATCTTTTAGCATTTGTAGTTCTTTTTCTAATTCAACAATCCTACTATTTTTAGTTTCTTTTATTTTTCGTATTTCTTCTGTGGTTTGTTGTTTGATTTTATCTATTTTCTTTTTCTATCTATTTCTTCATTTCTCTTTCTATTCTTACCATGACTACCAACTTATCTTCTAATTTTAATTCTTCTTTTTCTAACATTAAATGTAAATATTCACCTATTTTCTTATATCTTCTTCCTAAATTAGAGAATACTATTTTTATTTTTGATACTTCGTGATTTTCATATATTTTTTCGTCTATTATAAATTCTTCTTTATTCATTTTATTTAAATGTATATAGGTTATGTTGATATATATATATTCTAGACTATCTATTGTTGATTCTAAATTTGATATTTCTCCTTTTTGTGCATTTATTGAATTTTTACTAACTCCGACAATTATGTTATACTGTAGTCTTTCTATCTTTATTTTTAATTCTTTACGTTTTTCAGATATTATTTGTTTTAATTCTTTATATTTTTGTAATTTCTGTACGTTATTCATTTAAGCAATATTCATAATATTTTGGTGGATATCTAAATCTAATTTTATCATAATTAATAAATTAATCAAATAAATTCAAATATATACTACTTCCGATGACTTTAAACAACATAGACTCTGATACCAATTGTAGGGGGTGCGAATAAATCGGGTAACTAGATCCACGAAATAGCTGCTCATAAAGTTGCTCGAATCTACCTTCAGATTGATAATGAATTATTCCAATTTATATCTCAATTGTATATAATGAACAATTAAATCAAATTTGGAACAACTGAATCACAAATAATGAAATTGAAATAATGCAAAGACGACTTGAATCAAAATTAAAAAAAAATGTAGAAGTTCAAAGTTGTCAGTACTCATGTGCTACAAATACAAATAAAGGTTGGAGTACAAAAACAGATTATATATAATGTAACACAAAATTGCAAAAAAAAAAAGCTGCCATAAAATAAAAGAGAGAGACCACTTATTGCTCAATACTTTAAAATAAAGTATGGATAAATGCCAAGTAACTAAATTGAATCCTAGCATCCTACTTATTCCTACCAGCTAAGGAATTAGAACTTGATTACCATTAGAAGTTCTAAGAGTCATAGTACGTATAAAAAATAATTTCATCTAATATGAAATCATTAAGATTAATAATAATTCTGCATTGTTCGAATAAGGATAAAATTAAGAATAAAAAATTTATACTGTGATATATTTTAAGATTTTTTTTTTCATATATACAAGGAAAAAGAGAACTTACCAATATTAATTCTCTTATATTTTCTTTTACCTTATATTTTTAGGATTACTTACTTTCCCCTCTATTTAGATTTTAAATGGAAAAAGTACCAGTTGTCATTAATTTTGATGACTTCTGATTTTATCATAAATATATTTAATTAATTTTTAACTCTTAAATTAGGAAAAAATATTAAAATTCTGATGACTTCAAATAAGAAAGAGTTTTACCATAAATATATTTAATTAATTTTTAACTCTTAAATATTAGGGGAAAATAGTAAAAAGATGATTTTGTCTAAAGCAGGGACTTTTAATGAAGGGAAAAGGTTCAAACAACATTTTTAAGGCCCTTCACACTTTTAGTATATTATAGATATAGATATAGATTATAGATTATAGATTATAGATTATATATATAGATTATAGATTATAGATTATAGATTATAGATATAGACAGTAGATTAAAAGGTGTTGATTATGTACGTGCTTCTAATACTAAACTAGCTGAGTATAAGTGCTTTGCACGTGTGTCTTTCCTTAATTAAGTTTTATAAAAAAGAGTTATTAAAACATAACAATTTATATTAAAATAAATATTGTATCTAATTAAACAATATAAGAAAATCATCATATCTCAAATATGTTATTGAATGTTGTGTTTCAATTTATTGTTTCTTTAAAATAAAAAATTAGTTTTTTTTTTCACCAAATAAATAAATAAATTAGTTTTTCGTAAAGGTGTATATATATATATTTCAAATATCAACCCTTAAATACATTCCATCAAAATTATAGTATAATTTAGTTAGTTGAATTCAAAATTCTAATCCTATTCTTTTTACTTGTTGTTAGAGTTCTTAAGTTTTTTGTTATATATACTAAATAGTAACAATGTTTATGTATATTAGTCCCGCGGTAGTTTTTATTAGACCGAAAATAACGAAAGAACATTTTTATGACAGTAATTTTTATTTAGTTTATCAAAACATTATTTAAGTAAGGAGATTTATAACTAAAAATTAATTGATTTCAAAATTTTAATATTAAAAAAAGTATGAAATTACAATTTTAAATAATGTAAGATATATTTTTAAGGGTAAAACAGACGAATATATTGTAGGTTCGTACGTCCATCACATTCCTATATTATTCAACTCAAATTTGATGCTTTCGACTCTTTTGACTCTAATCTTTTTGTATATTTAGTAAAACTTTAACACATAAATTCACATGTGATTTATCATAGTTCGAGTCAAATCACATATTTAATGGTTCAAATCTAACCTAAATTTCTTCAGTGTTGCAATTTTACGTAAGAAAATAAAAATAACAAATCTTATATCAATTGATTCTCCTTGAAAAGAAAAACAGTTCCTTCTTTGAAGTTGGCAATTACGAAATTCTTCAACTCATTATGAATCCTATAGAGTGAGAGGAATTTAACATTTGATTATGTTTTCGTTTTATGGTGGATTTTCTATTTATAGGCATTTGGCCTCGTCGAATCCAAGCGTACTGGAATCTTTATTGAGGAAAAGTGGGTGTTATATGACCATTGTCATGCCTAAAAATAATATATCGAGTGTAGTCCCACACAATGAGAGTTAGAGAGGTAGAGTGTACGTAGACTTTATTATCCCTACCTCAAAAATAGAGAGGTTGTTTCAATAGGCCCTCGATTCAATATGCAGAGGTACTAAAGAATCATAAGGTCAGAAAATAAAACCAACAGTAGAGAAATGTTTTCGATAAACCCTCGTCTCAAAAAGAAATTTGCATATAAGGAAGTTAATCATAAAACTTCGCAAAAAAGTGACTGAAAAATATTTTCAAGGTACATGAGTTATACATGTCTGGAAGTTAATGGTTTGTCAAACCTGACAATAAATTTTATTCATTGTTGTCATTCTAACGAAAATTTGATTCTTATACTTGGAACCAAAACAAAAAAAATAAATAACAACAAATATATATATATATATATATATATATATATATATATATATATATAGAGAGAGAGAGAGAGAGAGAGAGTCACTTTTTAGGGTATTATTGCAATGGACACAAGGGAAAGAGGTACTGCATGAATTATAAAAAGAGGTACTGCTTAAAAAATGAATTATAAAGTCAACAACACATGATTTAGAAGGGAAAAAAATTAATGAGTTGAGTAGATAATTGTACTTGAATATGTGAGTCGTTTTCGTATATTTAATCGAGGAAGAACATTACTTATTAATAGATCCAACAAAGAATACAAACTAAATCAATTAAGAACATAA
The DNA here is from genome assembly GCA_030864215.1 of Capsicum pubescens. Classification (NCBI taxonomy): domain Eukaryota; kingdom Viridiplantae; phylum Streptophyta; class Magnoliopsida; order Solanales; family Solanaceae; genus Capsicum; species Capsicum pubescens. The sequence goes on from CM061548.1 coordinate 324,916,041, forward strand.
ATTTGACTAATAACGCAAATTAGATCTATTAAGAATATGAGCAAAATTATCGGCATAACAAATAATATTGTGTTTAAATTATTAATAAGCAAGCAACAATCAACAATGCAAAAAATGAGAGTTTTTATGACAAATAAACAAAAGTGAGTTGACGAAGAGAACCTAGAGAAGAGAACCTGGAGAAGAGACAAAATTGAAAAAAATTGAATTTTTTTGAAAGGAAAGTATGGTGAAGATGGTAAAAATAAAATAAAAAATTAGCATGTTTTTTTATAGAAGTTGGTAAAAGGTATGTTAAAGCCTATTTTACATGGGATAGGAATTGTTGATTGTCGATTTTTGAATATTTTTTTTACCATATTTTGCATGAAAAAGGCTACGCTTAAAACCAAGTTGGGAAAGGATAATTTTTTTTTTTTAATTATTATAGTTTTTTCTTTGTTCACATTTGGGGGTGGATTTTTTTAATTACTAATTATTTATTCTTACATTTTTTTTTGGGTCTCACGTTAAGATTGTTCTTTTTTAATAATTTTTTTGGTTTGGAATTTTTTTTATTTATTTTTATTTCTTGTTATGGTTAGTTTTTTTAGATGGTGGAAAAGAAATCCTATTTTTGTGAGGAAATTTATTTTTTTTGGTAATATAGTTAATATTTAATATTATTAAATTAATAGAAAAAAGGTAAAAAGACTACTTTGTCTAAAGTGAAATCTTTTAATGAAGGGCAAAAAGTTCAAATCACATTTCTAAGGGCCTTCACACCTTTAATATATTATAGATATAAATATAGATTATAGATATAGATATATATGTATGTATGTATGTATGTATGTATGTATGTATATATAGAGAGAAAATACATCTTTTTCCCCCTGAACTTGTCTTCCAAACTCACTTTAGCACTTAAACTTAACTTCTGTTTATTTACCCCCCTTAATATCTTTAAAATGTATTATTTTCATCTCTCAAAATTGAATACCACTCTCACAACGGAGAGTATGTTACACTCGCCTACACATCAATGCCACGTAAGACGTTTGATTTTTCTAAAAAAAAATTAATCCCCCACATATTATTTTTATATATATTTTTTTAAAAAATAAAAAATATATATTTACTATTTTATTTATATAAATATATATATTAAATAAAAAAGGCACCCCCACCCTTATTTTTCACACACCCCGCCCCCTACCATGCAACGCAGCCCCCCCTTCCCTTTTCTATCTTCTTCAAACCACCCCACCTCTCCCCTCTCCTCCATTTTCTATCTTCTTCAAACTTAAAGCATATTACCACTAGCCATTGTTGTTGTTTACTAAGCAAAAAAGAAACCCCAATTGAGATAAGAACCAATTAAATTTGCCAATCAAACAACATAATTCACGTGCTCGATTAACAGATTATTTAAAGCTACAAAATCCACAAGAATCAGAAAATCAAATTCACCATTGAACCCATACATACAATTGAAGGCAAAGAACAACTAATGGTGGCAATCACACAACACTAGGCAAAGCTGACCCGCGTTAGGAAAAAAAATCATTTCTTCATCTTTTTAACTGCTCAAAGCAATCAAACTTTCATCTTCTTAATAGCTCAAAGTCACAAGAATCAGATACCCATTCCAACATTTTATCATCAGCAACTCATGCATCCAAAAAACCCCCTGAAAAGTACCAATTTTTCATCTTTCTTATAGCTCAAAACCATCAAAGTTTCAAGAATAAAAAATGCAATTCAACATTTTATCAACAAATCATGCATTCACAAAAAAACTGTAAAGTATCAATTTGTTCATCTTCTTAATAGCTCAAAGTCATTAAACTTTCAAGAATCAAAAACCCAATTCAACACTTTATCTTCTTAATAGCTCAAAGTCATCAAAGTCAAAAAAATCAAAATCCTAATTCAACATTTTATCATCAACAACACATTTTACAGGTATCTGAACTTATCCCCTCAAATTCACCCACCATTAAATTCCATCCACCTCACTTATCGTTTTCTTTTTTTCTCCTTTTCACCTTAAACGATGGGGGGGGAGATGACGGGTATGGTAGTTGAAAGATGAGAAATTAGGGCAGGGTGAAGTGGGGGAGATGGATTTGGTAGGTGGGGGTTAGAAGGAGATGAAGAAATGGGGGTGGGGGTGTATGAAGAAGATGAAGAAATAGGTGTGAAGGGTATTAAGAAGATGAAAAAGGTAGTTTTTTATTAAAAAAATACTAATATATATATATATATTAAAAAGTGGGGCCATATCAGTTTTTAAATAAATTAACACGCATTTTTTTTTTAAAATTCCATGTCACCTTAAGGAGTGAAAATAATACACTTTAAAGATGTTAAAGGGGTAAATAAACAGAAGTTAAGTTTAAGTGCTAAAATGAGTTTGGAGGACAAGTTCAGGGGGGAAAAATGTCTTTTCTCATATATATATATATATATATATATATATATATATATATATATCATGCAGTTATGAACGCCGCCAAAAGCTAATTAAATGTATTCAATTATATGTTGAATACATTGATATCATACGATTGATTGATCAAGGTGATAATATACTGCTGAAGTTATAATATAATAATGTAAACTAAATTAAACGATAATTCACCAGAGTATATATGAAATACGTTATATTACGAGGTAATATACTCGTGTATGTGATGCATATAATACATATTTCAAAATTGATAGTCAATCAAATATATATATATATATATATACATATTTCTCGTGTAGTGATGTACATAGTAGTCAAAAGCTAGCTAACTAAATCTATATATCCAAGTATTTTTAATAATACGTTAACATCATACGATCGAGGTAATAATACATTACTGAAGTTATAATAATAAAGATAATTAACCGATAATTCATCAGATTAATACGTTGTATTATGAGATATGTATATAATACCGTATTCAAAAATTAATTAACCAAAAATTGTTTGTAGTATACGAAATGCATTGACACTATTATGTGATTGGCATCATTAATTTTATTTACATAATTTATTTATAATTAATTTGAGAATAATAATTTTATTTATTATTTACAATTAATTTTATATAGTTACTATATTTATTAAATATCAACCTAATTCAATTCAATTTTTCTAATTTATTTAAATTCTAGCCACTTTATACTCAATTTGGGTCAATTGAGTTTAATTTGACTCAATTAAAATCCCCAATTCAATCCTTTTCTAACCTAATTTCTAATCTCAATTTGACCCATCTCTTCAATTTTAATCTCAACCGTTCATCATATTTGATCAACGATCAATATTAAATCAATTTTCACTTCTATTTTAATTATATACAAAATCAAAACTCTAAATGTTTCATTCCCAATAATATCAGCCTCCTCACTCTCTCTCTCTCTCAACGACATCACCACCGTCGGCCGCCTATGGCCGGTGGACCACTGTGCCCTGTCACCCTTTCTCTTCCCTCTTCTTAACAGCCGTCGCTGCTGTACTAGTGGACCGGCGAGCTCCATCTTACCCTCTCTCTTTTCTCCTCTTTCTTCACCCCAAATCGCCATCGTTTCACTATTTTCTGTACGGCGGGCCATCAATCGACCACCAACAATACCAAGCCGTCGATGATATCACTATTTCAAAGAAGAGACGATGATAAATCTCTCTTACAAATAACAGCTTAGCTTCTTAGTGGGTTGATTTTTTTGCCCCTGATGCTCCTGTTGATGATGATGCTTGGTTCTGTAGACCTAGTATATCACTTACAAATGACTTGCATTTCTTTCTTTTTTTTCCTTTCTAGTTTTGTGGCTTTTCTCTGATCCTTTTTTTCTTTCTTGTTTTGGAACAGAGTGTATCATCCAATGCTAGTAGAAGATTTCTATAAGGTAGCTACCCCTTCCTCTTCCTCCTCTAAGGTATCTTCTTTCTTTCTTTGGTTCAGCTTGTCGTCTTTTATTTATTAATTTGTGTGAGATGTGGAAAATGGTATTGTAATTTGATTGTTTCTGATAGTTTCAAGAATACTATGGTATAAATTGTTGTGGGCAATCGTTAGTTTCCCCATAAGTGCAAGAATCAAAGATTTCAGTGTTTCTGTTAGTTTCAACAGTTTACCAATTTTATGTGGAAATGGGAAATTCAATAATCAATCTTCGTTATCCTTTTACTTTTTTCCTTAGTTTTTCTCTGTGATTTAAGCTTAGTTTTTCTCTGTGATTTAAGTTAGTTAACTGAAATGTATACTAGTGACTTTAAAATGGTTAAGTGTAGTGACTTGAAATGTATCCTAGTGACTTTAAAATGGTTAAGTGTAGTGACTTGAAAATGGTCAAGTGCAGTTATTTGAAATCGCGAACTTGTGACTTGAAAATGGTTAAGTGTAGTTATTTGAAATTGTGAACTTGTGACTTGAAAATGATTAAGTGTAGTGACTTTAAAATGTGAACTTGTGTTTTGAAAATGATTTGTGTAGTTATTCGAGAATGTGAACTTGCGTTTTGAATTTAGTTAAGTCTAGGCACTTTAAATGTAAACTAGTTACTTGAAAATGATTAAGAATAATGTTTTGAAATGTGAATTAGTTACTTCAAAATGGTTAAGTGTAGTGTTTTGAAATGTTAATTAGTTACTTCAAAATGATCAAGTGTAGTCACTTGAGAAGTGAATTAAGTGATTTAAAAATGGTTTAGTGTAGTTACTTGAAAGGTGTACTTTTGTTTTGAAATTAGTTTTAAGTGTTGTCACTTGAAAATGTGAATTCATGTCTTAAATTGGTTTAGTGTTGTCACTTGAAATGTGAATTCATGGCTTAAAAATAGTTAAGTGTAGTCACTTGAAATGTGAATTCATGGCTTAAAAACAGTTAAGTGTAGTCACTTGAAATGTGAATTAGAGAGTTGAAAATGGTTAAGTGTAGTCACTTGAAATGTTAATTAGTGACTTGAAAATGATCAAATGTAGTGTTTTGAAATCTTAAATGTAAACTAGTTACTTGAAAATGATTAAGAATAATGTTTTGAAATGTGAATTAGTTACTTCAAAATGGTTAAGTGTAGTGTTTTGAAATGTTAATTAGTTACTTCAAAATGATCAAGTGTAGTCACTTGAGAAGTGAATTAAGTGACTTGAAAATGGTTTAGTGTAGTTACTTGAAAGGTGAACTTGTGTTTTGGAATTAGTTAAGTGTTGTCACTTGAAAATGTGAATTCATGTCTAAAAATTAATTTAGTGTTGTCACTTGAAATGTGAATTCATGACTTAAAAATGGTTAAGTGTAGTCACTTGAAATGTGAATTAGAGAGTTGAAAATGGTTGAGTGTAGTCATTTGAAAATTAGTTAAGTGTAGTCACTTGAGAAGTGAATTAGTGACTTGAAAATATTTAAGTGCCTTGACTTGAATTATGAATTAGTTACTTAGTTTTGAATTTAGTTACTTGAAAGTGAACTTGTGTTTTGAATTTAGTTAAGTGTAGTCACTTGAGAAGTGAATTAGTGACTTGACAATGTTTAAGTGTATTGAGTTGAATTATGAATTAGTTACTTGAAAATGGATTTAGTTACTTGAAAGGTGAACTTGTGTTTTGAATTTATTTAAGTGTAGTCACTTGAGAAGTGAATTAGTGACTTGACAATATTTAAGTGTATTGACTTGAATTATGAATTAGTTCATGTGATCTATTTAACTCTGTCCTGCTTGCTACATTTAGTTTTTCTCCATAAGCATTGGTTTTAGCTCTGCTTCATCAAATCCTATGTTAAACTTATGTTCAACTTTAGTGCTGAAATAAGAATTACTATCTTATTTGCTCATATCATTTGGACTGTGATTGTGGATAAAATTGCTTGCTAGGCTGTGATGAGTCCTCAAATGTCCCTGCGTTTATGACCTGTAGAATTGAATTGTTGGATATACCACGATTTATATATTTATGAGCAAATATAAAACTTTATTTTTCAGGGATGGATAAATTTACTGCTTTACATGATGAATAATAAGATTTCGTATAGCCAAATATATTTTGCTCAGATGAGGTGTAATAGTTGATGGATAAATTCATTGTTGCCAGCTTTGGAACTTTAGAAATTATGGTAAATGAATGGTCCATTTACCCTTCTAATTATTAGACTTTAACTTGATATGTTTATAGCAACATAATACCATGGACATACCACAATTCAATGGCATCAACAAACGGACACTAGTACTACATATCTATAGATACTCGTAGCTTTTGCGATAGGCTGTTTTTCTCCAATTTCCCAGCCCGCAACATTGTTCCAACAGGTCACCTCTCTGTATACGTGCTCTATTGAAGCTTCTTTTGAATTCAGTTTAGCCTTTCTTATTTTCTTATTCTTCTGATGAAAGAATTCAGTTTAGCCTTTTTTATTTTCTTATTCTTCTAATTTCTTCATGTGTTATCTTAATAGAGCAAGTCATACAATAGTCACAATAATCTGGAAAATCAACTTTGAATTTATGATGCTTTATATGCTACTACATGTTTGTATTTGTTGATTGTTATGCTTTTATGTGATACTATAATCTAATATAACTTATGCTAACAATATATTTTTAGCACTTTATATGGCCTTAATTAACTTATTCTATGCAGAATGAGTTTGAAAGAAAGAAACAAGAAATATTAGCTGCTCGGAGAAACTAATTCAGTTAGTCAGACTACTCAATTGAGTGAAATGGATATCTGGGTGCAATCTGTTGGTGGAAAGAAAAAAGAAAGAGTCAAAGGTCTTGGCTCCCTGGGCCAAAGTGTAAAGACATCTAAGAAATCAACATCAACTTTGCTGAATGAAATTGATGAGATGATTAAGTCCCAAGTTAATGCTTCAAATGTTGATTTGTATGCTCAGTTGCAGAATAAGCGACACAAAAATAAGAGGATGAGAAAGGAATTGGACTTGTTGAAGAAGCATGTATACAAGAAATCATCTTCAAATGATGAAGGTCCATCTCAAGAAGACAACTAAGCTTATGACACAATTAACTTAATTAAGTTTCTTAATTATGTTTGACCCTTTCAGCTGGTCAATGTCACCAATCCTTCGTTCAAGACTTCAAGACTTAAAAAGACCCCTTTCCTTCCATTTTCTCAAGAAAGAATGAATATTTTGATACCTTTTTCACTCATTTTTCGTGGTTTAACTTTAAAATAAGTAAATGGTCAATGCAAGAATCTTATGTTGAAATAGTAAAACTTTTTCTTTATTTAAATGTGTTATTGAGATGGGATAACTCCTAATGACACTCTTTCCTAAAACCACAGCTACGAGGGTAAACAACAAGTATTTCTACGAACAACATTTTGGTACTTGCTCTTTTTCCTCGTTAAATGATATGAATGTATTTTAATATTCATCTCGGTCTTCCATTCTCTTTTATGTCTTGAGACATATTTTGAAAAGGCCACCTTGTATTTGGAGTTCCAATTTAATTAAACTTGTCAAAAAAATTATATTACAATGTAATTTGCGCCCTAATTTTGTTGATGCAATTATATTAGGCTAATAACAATTAAATCCCACCTAAAAAAACAAAATGCTCTCTAATAATCAAAGAATTTCTCATTGATGAACATCCAAGAATTTTTTTATGGTAAGTGAGGTATGCGCTAAGTAATATTTATGTGTGGACTTTAATCATTGACAAGTGCAGATTGTCGCACCACCTCATTTTAACTTCCCTCTCTTTCATCCATCACTTCTCTCGCCACCCATCATCCACCCTCCCATATCTCTCCTATAAATTTCTGCAAACCTCATCCCCCCTCAATATTTTGTAAGGTTGAGAAAAATATTTTTTCATTTTTAGTTTGTTTACTTAAAATCTTTGATAGCACAAATCATTTAATAATTAATATTTTTTACTTTTTAAATAAAACTCTCTTTTCCACTTTATTTAATTGTTAATGTTTAATTACAAAAAAATCAGTTAATACATAAATTGAAAAAACATTCATAATTTATTTTTTGCTTTCATTATATTTGTTTTCTAATTTATCATATTTTTTTTACTTTTATACAAATAACCTCATTTAAATTATATATAAAATTTTTATGAAAAGTAACTTCGAATAACCAAATCGTATGTGCAAAACAATAATCAAACACAACTTCAATCTTAAATTATTTTTTTTCAAATAAAGTGAAAATATATTCATAATGGTATGTAATAGCTCATTTATAGAATCTAATATGTGACATTATGTGACTACCTATCTTGAGATATTATTCTTTTAGATCAGATTTGATTGTGTATTTCATAAAAAATAGTCAAGTTCTGTAATTTTGCTAATTTTTAAGAAATGGGAGTATAAGACATATTTAGAAAAAGTACATTTAAATTTTAGATACTTTTTACATTAAGTATTACCAACACAACTTCAATTTTAAAAATTTCAAATAAAATGAACATTTTTTTTTTCAATTTCATGGAGAAATACACATAAAAAGCACGACAAGACACAATAAAAGAATTAATAATGTTCTTGTTATGAAATATAAAACAAGAACAAGAATAAATCAAACGAGAAGAGAGAGTAATTCTTATTTTTCTTGGGGATGAGAATGATGATTTACAATGAAGAGAACTTCTCTATTTATAGGAAAAATTCCTCCTAATTTCTCTCCAAAGATAGATATTTCATCTCTTGATAGATACTCACTAAATCTTGATATATATTCAATATATCTAGATACATATTCACTGTCTCTTGATTGATAATAAATATCATGCCCTGTTTTTGCAAAGGTTAAACAAGCACGACTTATGGACTCTAAAAGAATTGAAATTTTGTACAGATACGCCACCTAATTTTTAAGGAAAATAAGGAAACCTATGTAATTATTAACATATGTGATTGATGTTTCAGTCTGCGAAAAAATAATTGATATTCTAGGTAAGGATTTAAATTATCCCGAAGAGAAGGGGTTAGGCATCCTTCGGGATCCACAAACATGGTACCCGGCTAGACTGGATTTATCAAAGAGGGAGGAGGTATATTTAAAATGATGTAAAAGATGTATGTATATTAACTATAAATTAATTCTTTTGAGAAATATAAATATTTAAAACTATGTAAAGGTATATGTATATTGAGTATATAAACAAAACTCATTGTTATGAGAACATGTAAAAGATATGTATAAAATGCATAAATTACATGTGGAAAAGAAAAGTATTTTGTGATGTATGAAAAGAAAAATATATTTAATGTGCCATGAAAAGGAAAAGTATTTACGAATAATTTTTACTTTATTAAAATTATAGAGAATAACAAAGATTCATTTCAGAAGAAAACTGCACAATATCTATAATGTAAATGTGTGAACTAATTGATTAACTTAATTCTTTTATAAAGTATTAGCGATCTAAGCTTGCCTAAACGTATATTAATGTGTATGTAAATAAAGAATGTTCTCATCCAACACCCCAAAAAATAAAGTCTTCACTATGTTTAATGCATACAATTATAAGAAAAGACAAGTATAAAATTCTCCCTTGAATGCCATTTTTCAACAAGTGTTTCCGAGAACCTGTACAAATACCTTAGTGACCAAGCAAAATAAATTTAACAAAAAATTATGTGCACATATATACTTAAAAATAGAATTTTTATTAAAGCGTGGGCTCAGATTAAGTTTTAGATATGTCGTGGCTACGAAGTAGCTGCTCGATTAATCGGCCATCTCAGATCGCCTTGCCAAGATACGAATTATAAAATCTTTTGTGTTATCGTAATATTATAATGATTTCGCCATCGGACGAGTTTATTTATTTTTGTTATGTATTTGTATACGTAATGTCCGTCTTTTATTTGGAAAAGCCTCAAAAATCTATGGAGAATTTCTTCATCGGCCAAGTATTTATTTTGATATAAAAATAGATAAATTTGAGAAATAAAAATTCGCCTTTTGTAACGAGGTGGCCTCAAAAATCCAATGGAGAGATATTGTCATCGGCCAAGTGTCGGCTCTTGATATAAAATAATAAATTTGAGAAAATAAAGTCCGTCTTTTGTAATGGGGTGGCCTCAAGTATTCGACAGAGAGATAATATCATTGGTCAAGTGTTAGTAGTGTTTAATAACAAATGAAAATTGATAACAAATTAATAAAGTCATTGAGAACATACCAAAATCATAATAATTCAAATAATCATTAGAAATTAAAGTAAAATGATGAAACAGTCAAAGTTAAAAAAAATGAACAAAGATGATGCAGCCATGATGAAGTATACTTAACAAAAATAATAATAAAAAAGAGGTAAAGTCCTAATTATGGAACAAAGAAATGGGATAAAATAGGAGTAATTCACTGACTGAAAAATATGAACATTCACCGGAAAGTGATAATAAATATCATCAAGCATCCCTAAGTAAAGCAATTTGACAAGAATTAGCTTCAAACACGAGAATACATATACAAAAATATCAACTAATAGGAACCTTAAAATACAACAAAAATAATGAAATTTCACCAAAATATGAAGCCCCGCCGGAGAAATGAATTCTCCGGCCAAATCTATGACAAACGGGGAAGGGGGAGGCGTTGCTTCCACGGCGAACACCGAAACAACGCCAAAAATGTGCCAATCGGACAGATCTATAAGAAATAAAGTGCAATAATAGGGAAGGGAGGAGGCTCGATTTCGTCGGTGATGGGAAAATGATGCTCGATAGTGGTGGTTGGACGTTGGTGGTGTCGGGGGAGGAAAATTGGGGGAGCCTTGCGGTGGCCGAAACTCGTTCGTCCGAGCTCCGGCAGTGGGCTGCTTTGTGCGTGTGTATGTTATATTTTTTGTTTATGTGTTTTTTTTTAAGACAAAATGAAAAAAAAATGGAATAAAATGTGTGGGTATTTGTGTATATTTATTTTATGTGTATTTTATTTGTATTTGAGAAAGAAGAAAAGATGAACAAATGTTTTTTTATATTTTTTGTGTATGTGTTTATATTTTGTGTGTTCTTGAAAAATAAAAATAAAATGCGTGTATTATATTTTGAGAGAAAAGGAAAAAATATGTGTGAGAATGAAAAATGTGTATGCAAAAAGATGTCTAAAATTTATCTTCCACCCCTACCTATTTATAATAAAATTGGGCACTTCTTATTATTCAAAGGATAAAAGGGTGTCCCTACCTTTTTATAATAGCACACCCTTTGATCCTTAGGATATTAAATAAAGAATTTTCATCCTTTTGACCAACGGATAAAGTTATTGTCCAAAGAGTAATGTCATTGAGTTATTATTGTCAGATATGACAAGACATTATTGTGTAGTCGTTGTCGGATGTGACAAGACATTATTGTGTGGTCGTTGTCGGATGTGACAAGACACCGAATTATTGTTATACTGTGTATTAAAATAACTGATCTGACTCACCTATTGTGGGTTGTAATAAATGTACAAAAATATAGGTATTGATATGTAATTACAGAAAAATATAAAGAATATTAAAATTATTGAAATGTAATTAATTTAAAAATATTGTAAAAATGTGATGTCATGTCGTGCATGTGTGCATGTGATTGTAAAATGTTAAAAGCGATAATAAATTGATAAAAATTCTAATATAAAAAAATTATTAATAAATTATGAAAAGTAAAAATATGACAACAAATTGATTAGAATCCTAAAGTAGGGATGATTATCAACAATTTATCAACAATTATAAAAAAGATGTGAAAATTGTATTTTGAGCCCTTTAACGATCAGGAAGCCTGAAGACATTAATTTGAGATACGAAGAGCAAAAATTGAGTGTCAACAGTTACCCTTTTTCGTTTGAGGATGATGTAGAAGTCTTCAAACAAAAATATTGACGTGTAGCCAATTTTGCTCAATAAAAAATTATTTTTTGATGACAATTCGATCGAACTCTAATTTAGAGTTGCCTACACGCGTTGAGTTGTTTGAGGATCAGGTCGGGTGTAGTTCAAAAGAATAGGCGAATTGCCTCTTGCCTTGTTATTAGGGGAGAATGTTCATTTGGAATGATTATGGAGAGAAGGACTGTTTGGGAATAAAAGTGCTTACATATTCCTCATTCTCCTTCTGAAATTGCCTAATATCGAGATGTGAGATGCTGGGGATGCGAAATTGAAAACTTGTTGGAGAGAAAGAATAATTATGTGGTTGTGATGACCAAACTCTGCATAGAGCTTCCCACATATCTCGAATGTCACGAGAATCAAGTCAATGTAGTTCGAAATGAGAAAATAGAAAAAAATTTGAGGTGGTTCTCAAAAGCGCCCTAGTGTATGAAAATGTGTTGCAGTTTTGAATTGTATTTTTGGTTGTAAGATACGTAATTTCTTCGATTGTCTACAGAGACTTGAGGATGAATGACGCCTCCGATTATTTATGGAGACTTTGGGATGAATATTATCTCCGATTGTTTACGGGGACTCATGTGATGAATGAATCTATGGAGACTTGGGGATGAATGTTGTCTCCGATTATTTATGGGGACTTATGTGATGAATGAACGATGTCTTCGATTGTCTACGAAGACTTGATGCATGATATCTCCAATTGTCTACGGAGATTGATATTGATTGTCGTCTCCGATTGTCTACGGAGTCTGAATAAATGATGATGTCTTCGATTGTGTATGAAGACTTGATGCATGACGTCGGTAATTGTCTATGGAGACCGATGTTGATTTTCATATCCGATTGTCTATGGAGACTAATGTTGAATGATGATGTCTTCGATTGTTAGTGAAGACTTGATGCATGACACCTCCAATTATCTATGGAGACTAGTGTTGATTGTCATCTCCGATTGTCTATGGATACTGATGTTTGTGATGATGTCTTCGATTGTCTACGAAGACTTGATGACATCTCCAATTATCTATGGAGACGGATGTTGATTGTCGTCTCTGATTGTCTACGGAGACTATGTGATGAATGATGTCTTCGATTGTATACGAAGACTTGATGCATGACTCCTCTAATTATCTATGAATACTGATGTTGATTGTTGTCTCCAATTGTCTACGGAGACTGATGTTGAATTATGATGTCTTCAATTGTCTAAAAAGACTAAGATGCATGTCGTCTCTAATTGTCTATGGAGATGAATGTTGATTGTTGTCTCCGATTATCTATGGAGACTGTGATGAATGATGATGTCTTCGATTGTCTACGAAGACTATGATCATCAGCTTTTGAGGTGATTGAATTCAAATGGCCTCTCGATGTGGAATGACTGTAAGGTAGTAGCCTCTAGACTAGCAGGGCTTTTGAAATTATAAAAGCTCTCGACTGATAGAGCAATTAAAAGATAATAGCCTCTCGACTGGTGGGGCTATTAAAATAAGAAAGCTTTCGACTAGCGGAGCAATTGAAAGATAGTAGCCTCTCGACTGGCGGGGCTGTTGAAAGGTAATAGCCTCTTGACTAACGGGGCTATGGAAATATAAAAGACTCCTAACTGGCGGTGCTGTGAAAGGTAATAGCCTTTCGACTGGAGGGGCTATGAAAATATAAAAGCCTCTCGACTGGCGGGGCTTTGAAAGGTAATAACCTCTCGACTACCGGGGCTATGAAAATATAAAAGCTTCTTGACTGCCGGAGCTTTGAAAGGTAATAGCCTCTCGACTCTCGGGGCTATGAAAATGTAAAAGTCTTTCGACTGGCGGGACTTTGCAAGGTAATAGCTTCTCGACTGGCGGGGCTATGAAAATGTAAAATCCTGAGAACACCTGAGAGAAAATTGAAATATCTTTGTTTAAAGGCGGTAGCTTTGAAAAGAAAGGTCAATTGTTTGTATTTAGAGGTGGGAGTTTTGCATGTGAAGTGTAATGCATGTATGTGAAGGCATGCGTTTGAAAGGAAAGAAAATTATTTTTGTATTTTCTTGGTAAAAATGTGTTGAAAGGTGAAAAATGCTGAAAATTAATTTGTATTTTTTTGTAAGGAATGTTAAGAGGTGAAAATGTAGAAGATGGTTTTGTATTTTTCTTTGTAAGAATGCAAATTGTATTTTCTTTGTAAGAGTGTAGAAAGGAGAAAATACAAAAGATTGTTTTATATTTTCTTAGTAAGAATGCAGAAAATTATATTGTATTTTCTTTGTAAAAATGTTGAAAGGTGAAAATGTAGAATGTTGTTTTGTATTTTCTCTTGTAAGAAATGCTGAAAGTTGAAAAAGGTATAATCGTGCCTTGACTGTAGTTGGTATCAATAATTAGTAGTGTGTATAAGAATTTCCCCATCTCTCTCCCAGCTAGTCGAGATCGACCTCCGGGTAACTCCCATAGTTTCAAGTGGTACCTCAGACATACCTATGTGTCCACAAGATTTATTTATCTTACTCCCAACAAAGATTTTGAACTATACTTATTCTCATGTTTCAAGTGTCCTCTCTAGAAAGAATGTCTCATTTTCACACCCATTTGAATATTTTTCTTTTTGAATTTGGATACGTCCAGAGATAGACACTCACATTCAGAAAGAAGTTCAATGAATGTAATTGTGATACCATAGGCTTGGCCTTTATGTAAGTATCCACTAATATGAGAACAATTTAGAGTAGGAACTTGTAGGACTTGTTATTAGCTTGTAATGTAGGCTTGGGGATGGGTAGGATAATGTTTGAGATAAAAGTGACTATTTCCTTATTGAGCATTGCACGGTGTTCGTGCTTTTGACATTTGTTGCGCTTTGATGCTTGATCTTCTTTGTTGTGCTTTTTTCTCTCCTTATTTTGTGTTTACTTCGACTTCATTTGAATTTTGTGCTAAAGTTTTTTCCCTTTTCTTTTCGATAAATGTATTTTCTTCTTTTTTGGGGATGAAGATTCTCCATCTTTACTGGAGTTATCTCTTTTATTCTTTGTGCAGGGTTTTTTTCTCCTTCTTCTTTAAAATTGTCTTTTGTTTTTGTTCTTTTGGGGCTATACATCCTTTGCATTTGGTGCCTTTAATCTTGAATCTTTATTCGCAACTTGGACGTATTTAGTGCTCTCAAGGAGGTGGGCCAAGAGAAGAATAGTGCATTTAAGCACTCAAAAGGTATAGTCTCAGATGTGGTTAGCCAAAGAAAAGGTTTTAGGATCAAAGGGAGAAATGCTAGGGATTAATGTCATTTAGTGGGCTGTGGAAGACACAGTCAGATCAACGAAGGCCTACAATCCTTTCCCAAACTAAGTGTAACTCAAAATTTTGCCTCAACAGATATTTAGGCCAAGTTCTAGATCAACCATGCCATGCAATGAAGTAACCTAAGGCTTACCACATAATGCACTTGAAATGATGAGGTTGGCTTTGTTCTTGTCTTGGATGTATGCAATAGAATTTTTCAAGTGTCACTCAGGTTTGATTAAAAGGTACCAAAAGAATTTATGGTTTACCATGAAGTCGGTCCTTTCCATCATACCAATGTGTTCTTTCTCATGCGCACTCCTAACTGTGTTGGTACCAACCAAGTCAGAATTTTATTTTTTTAGAAAAAAATGGGACCGAACCCAAATGAGAGTTGCCTACATATCTTGTAAAAAAAATAAGAATCAGGTCTGTGTAGTTCAGAAAAATTTATAAATTTGCATAAGCATGTATGGATGTACAAGAGTGGTGGTCATCCTTGAAAATAATGTGAAAGACGATCAGAAAGGAACTACTTGTAGCATCAAAATTATTTCAATCAGGCGATCGAGAGGACGAATGTCAGGCATGAAGAGGGTTTTGAAACTACTTCAATATGTCGACAAGATTGGGAAGGTCAGACATTGAAGAAGTTATGGTCTCATTTTGCCGCAGTTGGTAGCATTGTTATGAATGAAAGAATGTCGAACCCTTACTTTGAAAGTGGGGATCAATACGCTATAAATTTAATGATTTACGATGGTCAAAAGAAGAAGCTAGGAGTTCTTGAGCCAAACTCGGGTGAGGATTTGGAGGTAGGCCGGCTAGGCACTAATGTTATTGAGATTTGGATTTGGATTTAAAGAGTTATTTATTTGCGCTCTTCAAAGATCTTTGGAGAGCATCTTTGAACTGTTACAAAAAAATTACCCTAGTTTGAATACCAGAGAAATTAATCTGAAACAGTGAAGAGACCGAACCCTGATGCGGGGCTGCCTACATATCTTATTGGCATAAGAATCAGGTCAAAATATAGTTCAAGCCTATCTATGAGCTTGTATATAGCGTGATCTATTTCTAGAATAGAAATTTTTCTAAGTGGTTGAGAGTAGGATTGAATAATTGCAAAAAAAGCACACTAACCTATATGCACCAATTTTAAAATTAAGAAATCCAAAGAAGGTTTGGAGGAGTGCAGTATACCCCTCGCATGTTCAGCGTGTGAATTGTGTGCGGCCAAAGACTCGATGAAATTGTGATCTATGATTAAATAAAGTAAAAAATAATGTGTAATAATTTTTTATAATATATAGATATAGTGTATTAAACAAGTAATGAATAAAAGAATAAATAAGACAACAAAATTCATTTGTGCAAATAATGTAAAAAAAGCATGAACCAATCTACACAATTTTTAACGTGAAACAGATAAAGAATCAAAGAATAATATACATAAAAAATGTAAAAATACCCCCCTTAATTGAAAAATTGAGTCTATTATGGTTAGAACCTTGAGTCGCCATTTTGTCATGCCCTATTTTTGCAAAGGTTAAACAAGTACGACTTATGGAATCTAAAAGAATTGAAGTTTGGTACAGAATCGCCACCTAATTTTTAAGGAAAATAAGGAAATCTATGTAATTATTAACATGTGTGATTGATGTTTCAGTCTGCGAAAAACTAATTGAGATTCTAGGTAAGGGTTTAAATTATCCCGAGGAAAAGGGGTTAGGCACCCTTCGGGATCCACAAATATTGTACTCGGCTAGACTAGATTTATCAAAGAGGGAGGAGGTATATTTAAAATGATGTAAAAAATGTATGTATATTAACTATAAATTAATTCTTTTGAGAAATACAAATATTTAAAACTATGTAAAGGTATATGTATATTAAGCATATAAACAAAACCCATTGTTATGAGAACATGTAAAAGATATGTATAAAATGTATAAATTATATGTGGAAAAGAAAAGTATTTTGTGATGTATGAAAAGAAAAATATATTTAATGTGCCATTAAAAGGAAAAGTATTTACGAATAATTTTACTTGATTAAAATTATAGAGAATAACAAAGATTCATTTCTGAAGAAAACTACACAATATCTATAATGTAAATGTGTGAACTAATTGGGTAACTTAATTCTTTTATAAAGTATTAACGGCCTAAGCTTGCCTAAACGCATATTAATGTATATGTAAATAAAGAGTATTCCCATCCAACACCCCAAAAAATAAAGTCTTCACTATGTTTAATGCATACAATTATAAGAAAAGACAAGTATAACATTCTCCCTTGAATGCTATTTTTCGACAAGTGTTCCCGAGAACCTGTACAAATACGTTAGTGACAAAGCAAAATAATTTTTTAAAAAAGTTATGCGTACGCATATACTTAAAATATAATTTTTATTAAAGCGTGGGCTCGAATTAAGTTTTAGATACGCCATGGCTACGAAGTGGTTGCTCGATTAGTCGGCCGTCCTAGATCGCCTTGCCAAGATACGAATCGTAAAACCTTTTGTGTTATCGTAATATTATAAAGATTTCATCATCGCCCGAGTTTATTTATTTTTGTTATGTATTTGTATACGTTATGTCCGTCTTTTAATTGAAAAGGCCTCGAAAATTGACGGAGAATTTCTTCATCAGCCAAGTATTTATTGTGATATTTAAATAGATAAACTTGAGAAATAAAAAACCGTCTTTTGTAACGGGGTGACCTCGAAAATCCGACGGAGAGATATTGTCATCGGCCAAGTGTCGGCTCTTGATATAAAATAATAAATTTGAGAAAGTAAAATTCATCTTTTGTAATGGGGTGGCCTCACGTATCCGAAGGAGAGATAATGTCATTGGCCAAGTGTTAGTAGTGTTTAATAACAAATGAAAATTGACAAAAAATTAACAAAAGTCATTGAGAACATACCAAAACCATAATAATTCAAATAATCATCAGAAATTAAAGTAAAATAACGAAACAGTCAAAGTTAAAGAAAATGAACAAAGATGATGTAGCCATTATGAAGTATAGTTAGCAAAAATAATAATAAAAAAAGGGTAAAATCCTAATTATGCAACAATGAAATGGGATAAAATAGGAGTAATTCACTGACTGAAAAATATGAACATTCACCGAAAAGTGACAATAAATATCATCAAACATCCACAAGTAATGAAATTTGATAAGAATTAACTTCAAACACGAGAATACATATACACAAATATCAACCAACAGGAACCTTAAAATACAAAAAAAATGACGAAATTTCACCAAAATATGGAGCCCCGCCGGAGAAATGAATTCTTTGGCCAAATTTATGACAAACGGGGAAGGTCGGAGGCTTTGCTTCCACGACGAACACCGAAGAAACGCTGAAAATGCACCAACCAAAAAGATATATAAGAAACAAAGTGCAAAAATAGAAAAAGGGAGGCGACTCGATTTCGTCGGTGATGGAAAAGGATGCTCGACGGTGGCGGTGCGGGGGAGTGGAAAATCGAGGGGGGGAGCCATGCGGTGGATGAAGATCGTTTATCGGAGCTCCGACAGTGGGCTGCTTTGTGCGTGTGTATGTTATATTTTTTTTTGTGTGTGTTTTTTGAAGAGAAAATGGAATAAAATGTGTGAGTATTTTTGTATATTTATTTTGTGTGTATTTTATTTGTGCTTGAGAAAGAAGAAAAGATGAACAAATTTTTTTTTGTGTTTTTTGTGTATGTGTTTATATTTTGTGTGTTCTTGAAATATAAAAATAAAATATGTGTGTATTGTATTTTGAGAGAGAAGGAAAAAATGTGTGTGGGAATGAAAAATGTGTATGTAAAAATATATCTAAAATTTATCTTCCACCCCTACCTATTTATAATAAAATTGGGCACCTCTTATTATTCAAACGATAAAAGAGTGTCCCCACTTTTTTATAATAGCACACCCTTTGATCCTTAGGATATTGACTAAAGGATTTTTATCCTTTTGACCAACGTATAAAGTTATTGTTCAAAGGATAACGTCATTGAGTTGTCATTATCAGATGTGACAAGACGTTATTGTGTAGTCGTTGTCGAATGTGACAAGACATTATTATGTCGTTGTTGTCGGATATGACAAGACATTGAATTATTATTATATTGTGTATTAAAAGAACTGATTCGACTCACCTTTTGCGGGTTGTAATAAATATACAAAAATATAGATATTGATATGTAATTACAGAAAAATGTAAAGAATATTGAAATTATTGAAATGTAATTAATTTAAAAATACTGTTAAAATGTGATGTCGTGTCGTGTCGTGCCCATGTGCATGTGATTGTAAAATGTTAAAAACGATAATGAATTGATAAAAATCCTAATATAAGGAAAATTATTAATAAATTATGAAAAGTAAAAATATGACAACAATCACATGAGATGGCCTACAGATAACCCTGATCATGAATCAATTTAAAAATTGACAATCTAAGGCCGAAAAAATTAAAAATAAGACCATAGAAATATCAAGGTCAAAATGAGATTAAGTCTTAACACTTTGCTAGATTTTTTTCTATGTCTTGGACCTCTTTTGGCATGCTATATAGGATTGAAGTGGACTAGGACTTTATGGGGTCTTACAATATCTCCTCCTTAGGAACATTCATCCTCGAATGAGACTGATTAAGCTGAGAGACACCGAGGTACTGTGACTATACTAGCGTGCATAGCTGAAACATGACTGAATCTTAAGACATGACACATGACTGAACTGATTTATGAATGCATGAATGATATGAGAATGATATGCAACTGGAACTAAGTATGGAATAAAGTAAATCTAAGTAAGACTATTACCTTAGGCTCAGTCTGAGTTTGCGGAGAAAAGATGAGGGTACATGGTTCACATGTCTGATTCCGCTTTTGCTTCCCAAGTGGTTCCCTCAATGGACTGGTTACGTCAAAGAACTTTGACCAAGGGAACTTCTTTGTTCCTTAGTCTGTGAGCCTGACTATCGAGAATTTTGACTGGGACTTTTTTGTAAGAAAGACTATTCTGAACATCTACACTCTCTACGGGGATTACAATTGCTGGGTCACCTATGCACTTCTTTAGAAAAGAGACATGAAACACTGGGTGCACTGATGCTAAGTTTGCAGGAAACTCAAGTTCATAGGCTACCTTTCCAAAACGACTCAGAATCCTATAAGGACCAACATATCGGGGACTAAGATTCCCTTTCTTACCAAACCTCTTCACTCTCTTCATGGGAGAGATTTTCAAATACACAAAGTCGCCAATCTTAAATTCAAGATCTTTCTTTCTCACATCTGCATATGATTTTTGTCGGCTCTGGGCTATCTTAAGCCTCTCCATGATCAACTGTACTTTCTCTAAAGCATCAAACACCAAGTTAGGCCCCACCATCACGGCCTCACCTACTTCAAACCAACCAATCAGAGATCTACATCTGCTCCCATAAAGAGCCTCAAACGGAGCCATCTGAATACTGGAATGATAGCTGTTATTATACGCGAACTCAATTAATGGTAAGTAGTCATCTCAACGGCCCTTAAAGTTAACGACACACACTCCCAACATATCCTCTAAAGTTTGAATGGTCCTTTCTTCTTGACCATCTGTCTGAGGGTGAAAGGCTGTACTGTGGTGGACTTGGGTACCAAGACCCTTTTGGAATGCTTTTCAAAAGTAAGAGGTAAACTGCGTACCTCTATCTGAAACAATGGACAATGGGACACCATGCAACCTAACCAAGTCTCTGATATAGAGCTTGGCATAGTCCTTGGCTGAATAGGAAGTATGGACTGACAAAAAATAGGCGGACTTTGTCATCCTGTCTACAATGACCCAAATTGAATCATGCTGATGATGAGTACAAGGCAAACCCGTCATGAAGTCCATGTTCACTTATTTCTACTTCCACGTGGGAATACTGAACTCCTGTATGGAATCACTAGGATTTTGGTGCTCAATCTTCACCTGCTGATGAGTACTTAGCCACAAACTCTGCAATGGCCCTCTTCATCCCACTTCACCAATAGACTTCCCGCAAGTCACGGTACATCTTAGTGGCCTCTGGATGAATAGAGTAATGCGCACCATGCACTTCAGCAAGAATTCACTATCTCATGTCATCTGCACATGGCACACATAACCTACCCTGGAAACGCAACACACCATCTCCTTATTGGAAGAAAACCTCTATTTTTGGATCTCTGACTGACTCTTTCAGCTTAACTAAACTGGGATCCCTGTCTTGCTTTTCTTTCACCTAAAAAACTAAAGAAGATTCTGAACTATTCTGTACCCAAACACTACCCTCAGCTGAATCAACCAAATTGATAATTAGTCAGGCAAGCTGATGAACTTCCCGAACTAACTTCTTCTTACCATTCTCAACGTGAGCAACACTACCCATGAACAATCTAATGAGGGCGTCTTCCACTACATTGGCCTTACCCGGATGATACATAACACTTGTGTCATAGTCTTTCAATAACTCTAAACACCTTCTTTAACACAAGTTCAGGTCTTTCTGTGAAAACACATACTGCAGGCTTTTGTGGTCTGAGATTACATCAACATGCACCTCATACAAGTGCCTCTAAATTTTTAAGGCAAACACAATCGCTGCTAGTTCAAGATCATGGATAGGATAATTTTTTTCATGTGGCTTAACCCGTCTAGAGGCGTTGGCTATGACCTTACCCTTATGCATCAAAACACACCCCAAGCCAACTCTGGAGCATCACAGTGTACAACAAAATCATCTGAATCATCGGGCAAAGTCAAAATTGGGGCTGTAGTGAGTCAAGTCTTCAACTCCTAAAAACTCTTCTCATACGAATCAGACCACTGGAACTTGACTTTCTTATGAGTCAATCTGTACAAGGGGGATGCAATAGACAAAAATCCTTCAACAAACCATCGGTAATAGCCATCCAAACCCAAGAAACTCTTGATATCTGACGAAGAGATGAGTTGGGCCAGTTTTTCACTGCTTTAGTCTTTTGAGGGTCAACTCTAATGCCATTATTGGTAAATATGTGACCAAGGAAAGCTACTGACCTTAGCCAAAATTCACATTTACTAAATTTGGCAAACAACTGATGGGCTCTGAGAGTCTGTAATACTATTCTGAGATGGTTTCGTGATCATTTTCATTGCGGGAGTAAATAAAAATGTCATAAATGAAGACTATGATGAACATGTCCAAGTACTGCTTGAACATGCAGTTCATCAAGTCCATGAAAGCTGTTGGGGCATTGGTAAGACCAAATGACATGACTAGAAACTCGAAGTGACCATACTGAGTTCTGAAAGTTGTTTTTGGAATGTCACATTCTCTTACTCTGAGCTGATGATAGCCGAATTTGAGGTCTATCTTAGAAAAGTAATGGACACCCTAAAGTTGGTCAAACAACTCATTGGTTCTAGGAAGTGGGTATTTATTCTTGATGGTGACTTTGTTCAACTGACGGTAGTTTATACAAATTCTAAGAGAACCGTCTTTCTTTCGCATGAATAAAACTAGGGCGCCCCATGGGAAATAATGGGCCTGATGAATCCCTTATCTAGGAGATCTTTCAACTATTCTTTTAGTTCTTTGAGTTCAGATGAAGTCATTCTGTATGGTGGAATAGAGATGGGCTGGGTATCTAGGAGAAGGTCTATCCCAAAGTTGATTTCCCTTTCGGGAGGAACTCCGGGAAAGTCTTCAGGAAACATATCTTAAAATTTCCTCACTACTAAAACTGACTCAAGATTAAGATTCTTGGAATTGGAGTCTTTAACTTGAACAAGATGGTAGACACACCCTTTGGATATCATTTTTCTCGCTCTAAGGTACGAAACAAGTTGACCCCTAAGTCCTGAAGGACTACCCCTCAATTCTAGGATTGGTTCATTCGGGAACTGAAAATGAACAACTCTATTTCTACAATCAACTAAAGCATAGCATGAGTGGAGCCAATCCATGCCGAGAATGACGTAAAAATCTATCATCTCTAACTCTACAAGATCAATTGAAGTGAATTTCTGGGATATTATGATCAGACAATTTCTGTATACCTGCTTAGCTACAATAGAGACACCTACTGGGGTAGACACTGAAAAGGGTTTTGCTAAAATCTTAGGACTGACAACAAAATTGACAGCTATGTAAGGGGTTACAAAAGAAAGAGAAGCTTCGGGATCTAACAAAGCATAAACATGTAAATGAAAGACCTGCAACCACATCAATAGAATTTTCCTGATCTTGTCGGGAATGAAGTACATATAATCTATTTGGGCACTGACCATTGGTGGCACTGGAAGTGGCACCCTGCTGAGATGGGCGACCGGATGAAATTGGGAGACGACTGGACTGACCCTGCTGACCACACTTTGGATAATCCATGACTCAGTGGCCTAGCTTGCCACACCCAAAACTTACATCACTACCGAATCTATGAACACCCTGATGGTTTCTCCTATATTCCTGGCAAAGAGGATTCGTTGGAGCACCGTTCGCACTACCCTGAGACTTAGAGCCTGGCGCCCTATCCCTATAATTATTTTTGAATTTGGGCACTGGTGCACTAGCCGAAGATGGATCTGGGACTGAAGATTTTGGGTAGAACTGAAGACGGTTGCCACCTTCTGACTTTGGCTGAGTGAAACTGAAGCTATCTATTCAAAACCTCTTGTTCTCCATCTCTTTCTCGTTAGTCTTCTATTTCTCAATCTGTTGAGCATGGACCATGAACCTAGATAAGTCCATCTCCTTAATCAGCATTGTAGTTCTACACTTCTTGACCACACTGTCAGATACACCAGACACGAACTTGCTCATCTTAGACCTACTATCAGCTACCACATGAAAAACATGCCTAGCCAACTAAGTAAACTTGAGGGAAAAATCTTTCACACTCATGTTTCTCTACTTCAGGTTGATGAACTCTAACACCTTAGTGTAACACCCCAAAAATGGGTCTCGAGATATCATAAAGTTCTCAAGACTACGAGTAGCCTTAAGCTAACCCTGTAAGCCTGCTACTAGATCTGGAACCCATTTCAATCTTTATTTCTCATAACTCACACGGAAAGAACCTGTCTAGAAACGCATCCTAAAACACCTACCAACTCATGGGAGCTGCATTCTCACCCTTGCCTTTCTTCCACAGAACAATCCAACATAAGTAACATCCTTCAGCCTATAAGAAGCCAATTCCACACTCTCCTCTTCAGTAATATGTATAACTTGGGTGATATTTTCCACTTCATCAAGATACAACTGTGGGTCCTCACCTATCTTTGACCCAAAAAATTTAGGTGGATTCATTCTCATAAAGTCATGAAGTCTTTATGCAGCTAAATCACCCTTTTGGTGATATGGGACTGCAGCCTAATGGTTGGCTTAAATATTAGCAGTCAAAGCTTGGGCCAATGCCTGAAAGGCTGCCCGAAATTTGGCATGAGACACATTCTCATTCAAAGGATCAATAGGCTGGGGTGGCTGGTTATCATTTCTATGAACATTAGCTCTGCAATGAGGCATATTCTGTCATGAGAGAGCACGAGTTAAAAAATAGATAGAGATAGCTATAAGCATGATGGATTATGAAAGAAAAAAGATAATTTCCTAAAATATCCTGTAGCCTTCTGCTCATAAATGTGGCGCACTTCACACCCATGATCAAGACCCTATATAAAATGGCTTGTCTGACTCCCTAGGACTCTCTAAACCTTAGGCTATAATACCAAGTTTGTAACGCCCTGGAAATGGGTTCCGAGATGTCACACGATACTCAAGACTATGAGTAGCCGTAAGCTAACCCTGTAAGCCTGGTACTAGATCTGGAATTTATTTTAAGGTAAACTAATCAAGTAACAATGCTGGATTATATCCAAAATTGACCTAAAATAAACTGAATATACTATCTAAACAACTACTAATGAAAGTCTGAATAATAGCTAGTAGTTCGACAAGCCTCTACTACTAAGAAATCAGAGAGCCATTAGGACAAACCCCCAACTGACTCGAACTAAACTGAAAACAACTAATCAAATACTTTGAAATATGGAAATCTGGATAAATAGCCCCTCAAACTATAATGACTCACCAGATATCGGGATGTAGATAGAGATGCCCAAAATCACTCACGTTGCTGAGACTGAGCACCTGAACCTACATTATTAAACAATGTAGAACATAGACATATATGTGGATCAATACTTTGAGGATGTACTGAGCATGTAGGGGTGAATGCATAAGTAAAAGTAATATCTCAATGTTATAAAAATTCATAAAATATGCATGCTATATGTAATGATTCACATGGCTGGAATAACTGAAAGCTGAAAATCATAAATCATGAATAATAAAACATACTGTATAAAACTGGTGAGCCATCATATTTCAAGTCTAAAAAAATGGAACTGTTATCTGTCATTCTTTTCTGTTAGACAATAAGAAATTCTAGTAAAAGATTTTCTATTAGGGAGGTTCTTCTAATCGATATAAACTATATGAGTTATCATGGAGTCCAAAGTTTTGTTCCCCTAAGGTAAAAACTTCATGTTGAGGAGAGGTGTCATACTCTTGACAGAGAGTATAACCTGAGCTAAGTGATCACATCTATAACTATCATCCATATAGAAATAGGAATACTGAATCTGTACCTACATTGGCTCGTGGATCTAGAAAAGTAGGATGCGCTAAACCCACACTTCCCACTCGATACTAAATACTACTTCCTTTAATCTATATGTTCATTCTATAGGAAATCCACTTTTAAAAGTCATAGTGTTTCATACTGAAAGCTAACTGTGTATCTATTCATTCAAAAGTGAATTTAAGCTATAAAGTAGATTCCATGTCTTAGATAAAGAGCAAAAGATCAAATATTTATTCAAAGCTCTCAATAAGAATATCATGGGACGCATAAAAGCATAATCATTCTTGAAATAACAATATTCAACTAGGGCTTGATAACCTATGCATCAATTTCATATCAAATCATCATAAAGTTCGTGTTTGATAATGAAAATATTCATAATTCAACTCAAAATCTAAAAAGTATAGTCACACACATGAATGTAAGAAAGTAGACATGCAATTCAACATCCAAATCATTGAAATCTCAAAATCTTCAATAAACAATAAATGGGTATGAACCCTAAATTGAAATTCGAGTAAAATCATGTAAATTTGTAATTAAAACTAGTTTTGGGCACAAGGATGAAAGATTTATCCTTGTTCAAAACCACACATACCTTAATTGATGAATAAATAAAGAAGCTTGAACTTTGAGTCCTTATTGGTGCTCTTGAAGATTGATTCTTGAATATCTTGAATTGGGAACCTTGAATCTTGGGTTATCTTGGAAAAAGAATGGTGAAATTTGGGGATTCTTGAAGTTAAATATTGAAGCCTAGGATTTTCTTTAAAAAGGATTTGATGAATAACGAGCATATTTTACTCAATAATAAGTTTGATAATTTATTTTCATGATTTGGGAGGTGTAAGAAAAGACTAAGTTGCCCTTGGAATTTAAAATTCAGAATTAGAACGCTGATTAAGGCCTCACAACGACACGGTGAGTGGGTCATCGCGATACCCACCGCGATGCGGTGGAATTGTGGTGACTCACTGGATTATGACAATTGTCAATTCGAACTTCACCGCGATGCAGTCCAATCACGGTGAGCTACTGGAACTTGACATTTGCTGATTCAGCCTCCACCGTGATGTGGTGGCCTCCTCACCGTGATACTCACCGCGATGTGGTCTAATCGAGGTGAGATGCTATTTTGCCAATCCAAATGGGATCCAACCCCCATCCAAAAAATCTAAAACTTACTCGAGACATGCTACTTACACCCCTGAATATAATTTAACTCAAAATTCATTGTCTTGGAGCTTGGAAGGTCGACTTAAAAATCTTCAAAGTTGAATGGGAGTTAAAATGACTAAGTCCCTCAACTCTTAACTTTATTTCCAGGTTCTAAGTGATTCAAGTACGTACTAAGGGCTGGACTGAGCTAGAAATATTTAGGGTATTACAATATCTCCCCCTTGGGAACATTAATCCTCAAATGAGACTAATGAAGCTGAGATGTTGGAAAACTGAGGCTATAACTGGCATGCACAACTGAAAGCATGACTAAACTGATTTGCAAGTGCAAGAATTATAAAAAGAATGGCTATATAAAGCTGAAACTTAGAATGAAAAAGAGATGATCTGGGGAAACTTTTTACCTTGAACTAAATCTAAATCTGCAGCGAAAAGATGAGGGTACTTGGTTCGCATGTCTGCTTCCGCTTCCCAAGTGGCTCCCTCAACGGATTGATTTCACCAAAGAACTTTGACCAAGGAAACTTCTTTTTTCCTTAGTCTATGTATCAGGTGATCAAGGATCTCAACTGGAATCTCTTCATAAGAGAGGCTATCATGAACATCTGTGGTTTATAAGGGTACTACAAATGCTGGCTCACCAATCCATTTCTTTAATAAGGACACATAAAACACAGGATGAACGGAGGACAAATCTGTAGGCAGATCATGCTCATATGCCACTTTCCCGACATGAATCAATATCCTGTAGGGACTAACATAGCAGGGACTAAGCTTCTCCTTTTTGCCAAATCTCTTCACCCCTTTCATGGGTGAAACCTTCAAATAAACTAAATCCCCAGCTTCAAACTCCAGATCTCTTTTCCTTATATCTTCATATGATTTCTGATGACTCTAATCTGTTTTCAACCTCTCTCGAATCAACTGGACTTTCTCTATAGCTTCTAACACCATATCTGGCCCTATTAATACGACCTCACCCACTTCGAACCAACCAATAAGTGATCTATATTTCCTCACATAGAGAGCCTTAAATGGGGCCATCTGAATGATAACTGTTATTGTAGGCGAACTCAATCAACGACAAATGCTCATCCCAACTACCCTTGAAGTCAAGCACACATGCCCTCAACATATCTTCTAGAGTCTGAATGGTCCTTTTTGCCTGACCATCTGTCTGAGGATGGAAAGTTGAACTAAGGTGAACTTGGGTACCAAGACCCTTCTGAAAGGCTTTCCAAAAGTGAGAGGTAAACTGAGTACCCCTATATGAAATAATAGACGAAGGAATTCCATGCAATCTGACCAACTCTCTAATATACAGCTTTGCATAATCCTCAGCTGAGTAGGACGTATGAACTGACAAAAAATAGGCTGATTCAGTCAACTTGTCTACAATAACTCAAATCGAATCATGCTGGCAATACGAATGAGGTAACCCTGTCACAAAATCCAAGTTCACCTCTTCCCACTTCCAAGTAGGAATACTGAACTCATGCAAAGTATCACCTGGCCTTTGGTGCTCTACCTTAACCTGTTGACAAACTAAACACTTAGCTATGAACTCTGCAATATCTTTCTTCATACCACTCCACCAATAGATTTCCCACAAATCTCGGTGCATCTTAGTAGCATCAGGGTGAATGGTGTAACGCACACCATGCACTTCAGCCATAATCCGCTATCTCAAATCTTCAATGCATGGCACACACAATCTACTCTGGTATCTCAACACGCCATCTCCCCTTGGAAGAAAACCTCTACTTTCTCATCTCTAACCGACTCTTTCAGTTTAACTAGGATGGGGTCCTGATATTATTTCTCCTTCACCTCATAAACTAAGAAAGATTCTACACTACTCTGCACCCAAACGCTACCCTCTACCTTCTTGAGATAGCAATATTCAACTAGGGCTTGATAACCCATGCATCAATTTCATGTCAAATTATCATAAAGTTTGAGTTTGATAATGAAAATATTCATAATTCAACTCAAAATCTGGAAAGTATAGTCACACGCATGAATTTAAGAAAGTAGACATGCAATTCAACATCCAAATCTCTTGAAATCTCAAAATCTTCAATTAACAATAAATGGGTATGAACCCTAAATTGAAATTCATGTAAAATCATGTGAATTTGTAATTAAAACTAGTTTTAGGCACAAGGATGAAAGATTTATCCTTGTTCAAAACCCTACATACCTTAATTGATGAATAGATAAAGAAGCTTGAACTTTGAGTTCCTCTTGGTGCTCTTGAAGATTGATTCTTGAATATCTTAAAATAGAAACCTTGAATCTTGGGTTATCTTGGAAAAAGAATGGTGGAATTTGGGGATTCTTGAAGTTAAATATTGAAGCCTAGGGTTTTCTTTAAGAAAGAGTTGATGAATAATGAGCACATTTTGCTCAATAATATGTTTAATAATCTATTCACACACTTTTGGGGGTGTAATAAAAGACTAAGTTACCCTTGGAATTTAAAATTTGAAACTGGAATGCCGATTAAGGCCTCATAACGACGCGGTGAGTGGGTCACCGTGATACCTACAATGATACAGTGGAATTATGGTGACTCACTGGATTATGATAATTGTCGATTTGAGCTTCACTGCGATGCGGTGCAATCGTAGCGAGCTACTGGAACTTGACATTTTTTGATTTGGCCTCTACCGCGATGTGGTGGCCTCCTCACCGCATTACTCACTACGACGTGGTCTGAACACAGTGAACTACTATTTTGCCAATCCAAATGTGATCCAGCCCCCGTCTGAAAAAATCCAAAACATACCGGAGACATGGTACTTACCCATCTGAATATAATTCAACTCAAAATTCATTATCTCGAAGCTCGGAAGGTCGACTTAAAAATCTTTGTAGTTGAAAGGGAGTTAAAATGACTAAGTCCCTTAACTCTTAGCTTTATTTTTAGGTTCTAAGTGCTTCAAGTACGTACTAAGGGATAGACTGAACTAGAAATATTCGGGGTATTACACTTAGCCTCCCTTAACTCCATTGATAAAAACCTATCTAAGTAGGCAGTAGCAAACTCTTCCCATTCTATAGGCCCTGCATCTACGTCTCTATCTACTTTCCACAGCTTAAAGCACGTATGAGCTACATCTTGATTCTGATAGGCAGCTAATTCATTATCTCACTAGAAGTACCCCCATAATGTTTGTTACTTTATGCACCATGTCAAGAAATTCTTGTGGATCCTCTTCAGACTTAGACCCTGAAAATGAAAGAGGGTAATTCTATCTACAGTAGTATTAGCCACTGGGTTGGCCTGAACAACAGTTGGTCGAACATTCTAAGCTATCTCAGAATGGGGTAGAGTGGTGAATGCTGCTCTAAATTTTGTGTGAAAAATGTGCTCATTCAGGGCATCTTCCTGAACGGGCAGAGGTGCTGGATGGTTCCCAGTTCTTCTTCTGTTAGTCTTTCTAGGAGGTATATTTTATAAACGGAAGGAAAATTTGGATTAGACCGAGAGTTTAAATTGAGCTCATGCTCACTCGCACGATATGAACACTAAAAGAAGCGACCTTTTTCCTAAAAATGCCTTATAGCCTCTTATCTATAAGTGTTGGCGCTACACACCTATGTACAAAACTCTACGTGACGTGGTTTTCAGACTCCCTAGGACACTTTAGAACCTTAAGCTTTGATATCAAGTTTGTAACGCCCCGGGAGTACACCTTGGACACCGCACAGTGCTTACGGTCACAAGTGACCATAAGCTAACCCATGAGCTGGTACCTACTGTGAGCACTGAATAATAACAACAAAATAACATGAGTGGAATATTTGAATACTCCATAAGGATTTAAGTTCTAAAACATTTCTAAATCATAAATCTGGAAACAACTGTCGATTTTTTTTTTATCTAAAACTGATAAAAATAATGACAAACTGACTGACTGCCGGAAGTGTCCAAAAGCCTCTAAAACTAACTGAATAAAATTTGATGGGACATGCCCCAACTAACTCCAACTAACTATTAAACTAAAAGCATGAAAATAAATATATTCGGTCCTCGAAATTTGAGGACTCACTATGACTGCTATTGCTGATGTGCTGGGATGTCTAAGTACGGTTGGGAACCTGAGCGTCCAAACCTATGATATAAGACATCATAGCACAATAAATGAGTATGCGATCATTACTTTGAATGTACTGGTATGCTAAATGAGGTTAGGATGATATGCATGACCTCATGTACATGAATAATAATTAACTGAATAGCATGAGAAAATTGAATAACTGATATGAATGCGTGGATGCTGTAAAATATAAGAATGCATGAACAAGCATAAAACATGATTTTAAAAATAGTTTGTAAATTAAAATACTAAAATCTGATAACTGACTAATAACTATATGCTATGGTCAATGCAAGCCTGAACTGAAGTATACTGACTACTGAGCTGAGACTGTGGGAGCTATCATCTAACCGATATGCCACAATGAGCTAATTGGGGTCCAATCTGTGACCCCAGTTTGAAGGGTGTCAGTACCGTGCCATGAGTAATAACACATGGCTGCATGGATCCACTAAAGTATTATCCCGAAGAACTAAGGGTTACCCTCAACTGGCAGGTACCCTTATGAGATCAACCCTTAACTGGCAGGTTAACATCTCAACCTACGCTGGCTACGTAGTTATGGAACACAGGGAATGATACTAAAGGTCACACCCACAACTGGCAGATAAGCCTCCATCCCTGAGTTTGCTTGGTGCTAAATCTTACTCCCAACTGAACTGACTCTAATCACTGGACTGAACTGAGCTTACTGACATGATGCCCTGACTAAACTGATAATACTTTAATAGATTAAAAACTCTTTTGAAAGTATTAAGCTAAGTAAACAACTAAGTTTTCGGGTATTCATAACCCCCAGGACTTGATATCAATGGTAGCAAGATCATACTAACACTTTAAGGACATGATATGTAAGCATTTATTCAAAACTCATTCTTTAAGGCATTTCATCAAACACTTGCAATGCATGACTTAAACATGGAAATAATTTTATTTTAAAGCAACTAGTAGTAGCATGATTTTGATACTAAATCCCCAAAATAAGTCTTAAATCAACGATTTACACCATTAAAAACATATAGGGTTTAATAACAACAATAATTTTATGGAAACAAGATATAAAATCAAAATTCATGGGGATTCATAGTTAAATCACAATAACTTTTATAATCCATAACTTTGAATTTGAAATTGGGTTCTTGAACTCCATGGGTGAAAAGGGCCCTTGGATGAACATTTTACGTACCTTGGTTTCTGAAATTGTGAGCATTGCTGGTGAATTCTTGAGACTTGAACTTTGTTGAACCTAGGGTTTGCTATTGAGAGAATTTTATGAAATAATGTGTCAATTTGCCTTTTGGGAGGCTTAATTTCATGTTATAGCTGAATAATATAAGGGAAAAATGACTCAACTACCCCCACAAACTCGTAATTTAATAAACAAAAATATGCCCAGTGATGCGACAGGCGCCGTACCGCATCGATCAATCCAATGCGATGACCGACACACCGCGTCGATAGTGACGATGCGATAGCCAATGCGATGCATTATGATCACATTGGTCCACTGTTTTGGTCATCCAAACATGTCTCAAACGATGTTCAAAAATTCTGAAACTCACCCTAGATGACCTATAGATAACCCTGATCATGAATCAATTTAAAAATCAACAATCTAAGGTGGAAAAATTGAAAATAAGACCATAGAAATATCAAGGTCAAAATGAGACTAAGTCTTAACACTTTGCTAGATTTTTTTCTAAGTCTGGAACCTCTTTTGGCATGCTATATAGGATTGAAGTGGACTAGGACTTTATGGGGTCTTACACCAATGGATATGTTAGTGGCAATCAGGATCCATCTAGGCCTAAACACACCTTCATTCTATCTGAGGATATAAAGATTATTGATGTTGAGCCGTAGTTGTATAGTATTTGTTATTTGACAAAAGGATTGTGTTTTCTTATGTTTGTGGATTTCTGGATATTTTGTTTCTTATGTTTGGGGATTTCTGGATATTTCAAGACAACCTATTTTTTGTATTAAGTTTTCAATATTTTTATTGTTAATGTCATGATATTTTAGCTTATGAAATGATTCGTTCCTATGCTGTTCGACCATATTATTTTATCTATTATGTTATGACTATGTTTGTCATCATTTAGTAGGTGTTTGATACATATGTTTGATTCATATAAAATACAAAGAATTATTAATCGAACCTTTGTGAAATACATATATAGCTGATTTGTTAAGGAGTTTATGTTGAAATGTCTT
The DNA here is from genome assembly GCA_030864215.1 of Capsicum pubescens. Taxonomy (NCBI): domain Eukaryota; kingdom Viridiplantae; phylum Streptophyta; class Magnoliopsida; order Solanales; family Solanaceae; genus Capsicum; species Capsicum pubescens. The sequence continues at coordinate 324,949,307 of CM061548.1, forward strand.
AACAATGAATCACGAATTACTAATATGAATCACATGTCTTTATTGAACGCTTAATATGAATCATATAACAATCACAAATGTTCTAATATGTATCACTAGAAAATAATTTGTTGTAAATGTATCACCAACATTTCAGTTGTGTTAAATAGACTTAATAATAAATCACACATTACTAATATGAATCACTTAACTTTCATGAACGGTTATGAATGATATAACAGTTATAAATTTTTTAATATGTATCACTTTGTAATAGTATGTTGGAAATGTATCACTATCATTCCTCATTTGGTGAAATCTCTTAACAATGTAATAGAGATTGGTAGTACGAATGACATAACTATCATGAAATCTAACATATCTGCATCTGAGAATAGTACTAATGAATTATAAACATTGATCTTAAAAAATATTTCTGATTCCATTGTAAGCAAAATATCTCAAGCAATAAATTTTTGAGTATTTAACTCAAATTATTGAATTCAAAATATTAAACTAAGTAATAATTTTGAGTCCAATTCAAAGAAAAAATATCATATCTCTATTGGAAAGTAGTTGTAAGTGCGTCTGTTATGACCTTCATACCCACACTTTCCACAACGATTTGAGGTTGATGAACACTTTTTGCTATTTTTCTTTTGTCTTTCTTTCTTAGGTATTCCTGGAAGACATTTATATTTTGAAGTCAAAACCACATCTTCCAATACCTCGTACATGACAATCTCATTTATCGGACATTAGACACAGTGGCATTTCATAAGTCTTGACTAGTGTCTCCTTCTTGTAGAAATCAGAACAGTATGGCTTTATTTCCTTTACATTTTTGCTTTTAAAAACATCAATAGCATGCACTCATGGTATCTCGTCAAGCTAAAATCTACCACAGTTGCATGTTCTATTATCCAACCGACCTATGTATTTTCTTCCTTCTTCATACACACCTTATATGTAGTTAGTAGATTTCCTAACCTGAAAAATATTTTTACATATAGAGTTATGTTAGTCAACATAATATATGAATCATAAATATTACAGATTAATTAAATATAAAGAATGAGATCTCAAGTGGTGACATTTTTTTCCAGATGTATCAAAATGATACATATGAGTTTCAGATGTATCACTTTGATAGATCTGTTATCAGAAAAGCTAAAATAGACTGCATTAAATAACTTATCATCACACGTGATGACTTTGCCTCGTTTAATTGAAGAATTTGTTGAAAATTACCTCTCCATGAGTTTTTAGCAAGAAAGCTAGACCGTTCTTTATTTTTGCAATTTCATGCACCAAATAAGATTTTGACCTGTTTAAGAAAATCTAAAATCGACAGTTCACGTGCCTCAACAAGACGAGAGTTGATACATTCTGCAATGTTGGAAGTCATCATCCTCTCCCTATTTATTGGAGCATGAACTCGTGACCATTTTTCATATCCAGTATTTTTCAGATATACCTTTACTCTATTATCAATCTTTCCCACTTTACACATAATATCATCAAAATCATCTAACTTGTATGCTTTAGCCATGGCAAAAAACTCACTGGTCAGCTTGTCCTTACTCTTTCTATAATTCGTGCAGACATTATTTCAAAGATGCCAAACACATGTAAAATGTGGTATATATTGATAGACCACACTAACTGCCTTGATTATCCTTTCATGTCTATCAGGGACAACACACATATTATCACGCTCACCGAAAGCACACTTAAATTGCTGAAAAAATCATATCCAGGAGGAATCATTCTCAGAATCTATAACCCCATATGCAAGCGGCAATATATGACCTGATACATAACATCAATCAAATATTAAGTCTAATTTATATAAAAATTACCAATATTTGATAGAAAAATATAAAGAATCACTATACGCAATACCTGGTCCATCAAGTGTGCTAGCTGAAATAAATGTTCCCTTATATGGTCCACTCATGTGACTACCGTCTACTACCACAACAGGCCTACAATATTTAAATCCCCTAATAAATGGATGTAGCGTATGAATAGATACATGTAATGACCCAAAATCACCTATCGGGACGTCATATGGTGCTTAGGGCTACAAGTAGCCCCAAGCTAACCCTTTGAGCCTATCATTCTCATAATAACTCATTCAAGAAGGAATATAAAAAACATTGGCACTGTCATATCAAATGAAAGGAAATAAAAAGATAATACTCGGTCCAAACGACCATAATACTGGAAATCTCAACACAACCATAGTCTGATAACTAGTCTGACAAAACCTCTACTACTCCATGAACTCGAGAGCCTTTGGGACAGGTCCCCAACTAACTCAAACTGAACTGAAAATAATAACACAAACACTCAAATACTAAAATATCTGAAGATAGGTCCTCGAACCATGAGGACTCACCACTGTAGAAATGTAGATGAAAGTACTCGAGAATCACTGACGAGGCTGAGATTGAGCACCTGAACCTATATTATAAGATAATGTAGCACATAGACGTATATGTGGATCAACACTTGGGAATGTACTGAGTATGTGGGGGTATATGCATTTATATAAAAACAGTATCAATACTCTTCAATCAAATCATGCATGCAATTAGGAATGACTCACATGGCTTGAATAAGTCAAAATGTAAAGCTCATAAATCATGTAGCATAAATCTCGTGAGTCATTATACTTTAGCTTTAAAATCTGTACTCTTCTCTTATTCTCATTACTCATAGGCTAAAGGAAATTTTAAACAATACTTCACCTCATGCATATATCTCATGGGGAGTAAAAACTTCTTTAATGCTCAAGAACTTATAACTCTTTTGAACTCAAACACTTGGAACTCGGAATCATAAGACTTTGGTTTAAAAACTGATGATCAACTCGTAATAGTAGAGAAAACTACTTTCTTCTTTGAAAAATACTCAAAAGCAATTCGTTCACTTTAGAAAATATCTCATCTCAAAGTTTTAGGAAAAAATATTCTATCTCAATGGAAAATACTTTAGTTTAGGGAGGTTCTTTTAACCAACATAAACCATGCGAGCTACATGGAGTCCAACGTCTTATCCTCCTAAGGAAAAAGTCTCACGTTGGGGAGAGGCATCATACTCTTTCCAAGGAGTATAAACTCAACTCAGTGATCACTTATCTCGGCCTCGGGCCCAATCATCTCGGACTTAGGCCCAAAATCTCAAACCTACGATGGCACATAGTTCTGGGGTAAGAAACCATAGTAACTTATCCAACTCGGTGCTAAATACTACTCTCTTTAGTTTGTCTCTCTCATCTCATGAAAACCCATTTTCAAAAATAATCTCATGGTTCATAAGAACCCAACAATTAAATCTGTAATCTCATGTAGTGAAGTGGATTTCAAAGCTCTATGATCATTAGGTCAAAAAATTTCTCAATAATCTCAGAATACTCAAATCATGGGTGCTTATAGAACAAGAGTTCATAAAATTGTAAGTCTCAAGTAGGGCTTACTGACCCATAATTCTATCTTAAGATAAAACTCATCAAAATGCATATTAGATAACATATAGGTTCATAAATCATATATAAATCTAGAATTTACAACAATTTAGCTCATAATCTCAACATACTCATATACTTCAATATCTCAAATGTTTCAACTATTAACTTCTCAAGAATTAAAATCATAGGGTATAGATCCAACTGCAATTTCACAAGAAAACATGTAAAAATCATGCCATTTGACTTTCAATTCATGGGAAACATCAAGATATTGCAACCAATAATAATGGGTGAAAAACCCTAATTCAATATCATGTAAAATCTCATAGATTGCAGAAAATTATAGTTTAAATAAGCCTTTGGGCACAAGGGTGAAAGGATTACCCTTGTTCAAAATCCCACATACCTTAGATTATGAAATTGGATGAACAAGCTTGCTTCAAACTCTTCTTCTTACTCTTGAGAGAGGGTTCTTGTAACCCTTGAACTTGGGGAATTCAAATCTCAACTCAATTTGTAGAATCTATGATAAGTTCCTGGATTTCTTGGAGAAGGGTTTTAGATTTGATCTTAAGGGAGAAACCTTAACTCTCTTATGTTTTGGATGATGAATGAAGTCATTTGCTTCATTTGGAATATATCTGGTTGATAAAAGAGTGGAAAAGACTGAAAAACCCTTTTAAAAATGAGTTAAAAATACTGAACGGGGGCTGCGATGGTCGGAGCGATGGTCCGTCGCTAGTCTGACGGTCCGTCGGATCGTCCGTCTCACGCCGGTCGAAAAAATGACATACTTCCTCAATGTGATGGTCGAAGCGATGGTCCATCGTAGTCTTTATGGTCCGTCGAATCATCCGTCGCACGTTGGCCAGGATGAGACCACACTGTCTTAGTGGCGACGGTCCGTCGCAGCCTTGATGGTCCGTCGTCCTGGCCGTCGCACTTGGGCTAAAAAAGGGAGTTACTGCCTTGGTTACGACGGTCTGAGCGATGGTCCGTCACAGACTCGACGGTTTGTCGGATCGTTCGCTGCACCTGGGCGGTTTCGATAACTCTCAGTAAAACGGCCATAACTTCTCACCCCGATGCCGGATTTGGACAAAATTTATATTGTTGGAAAGCTAATTCAATTCTCTACATGAAAAAATTTAAATTTAAGAAAATTCTATCTGGTTTAAACACCAATCACTTGGGCAGTCTCTTCTCAATCTTTTAGGGCCGGAATTATACTTCACTTGACACGCTCTAAGACTCAGACTACGAGGGAACTTTGCGGGGTCTTACAATACATGAACTGTTTATACGGAGACTTATGCATCCTTATATGTGAATTAGGATAAACAAAATTCAACATATATATAGGTAGGCATTTTCTTATATTCGTCTGCCGGTTGCCCTTTTAATATCGTTAAAGTATGTTCTTTAGCACGCCATGCCTTCATGTAATCTATGTCCAAACCAAGTTCCCTTTTTATATCTTCAATAATGTCACTTGGTGTGATTATTCTTTCATGATTCGCCAACTTTGGAGCTGTTATTCCAACTACAAAAGCAATTGTTGCATGCTGCTGATCAAAAACTCTGTCCATTATTCGACAGGTGTGTTCATCATTGAAAGTACGTACTAAAAATATATCAGTACCAAGCTTATATGATGCCTTAAATAACCAACTACATTCTAGAGATTTGCACATCAAGACATAACTGAAATAAATGGCAATAAAATGTATCACAGGTATGAATATTCGTTAATCTGTTATTAAATGTATCACATACATTATATATGTATCTCACAAATTTTATACTATGTCACACTATTTAAATATTAATAATTTTTTTTACAAGTAATCATATTTTTGGTTGTATGCTACAGATTTCATATATATTCAACATTTTGATATAAAAATGAAATACAACCTAATGCTTGACAGAGGATTTACATGTATAACAAACTGTAACTAAATGTATCATCATTTTTCTGGCATAAAAACACCAACTACCATATGAATCACCATTTAACAAATATAATTATAACATATATATCATTCATATGAATCACCTTACTCCATAAAAATACAAACATTGTCATGCGTTATCAAACTATAACTAAATGTATCACTGTTTTTTTGACATTAAAACACCAACTACCATATGAATCACGATTTTAAAAATATAATGATAGCATATGCATCATTCATATGAATCACATTTACTCTATAAAAACTCTAAAATGGTTATACGTTATCAAAAAGACACAATACATAGCAGCAAGTAATTATATGAACCACATACTACAACAAACAATATATAGATCCACTTTTATAAAAAAATTAACAAACCTTTACTTGCAAACAAAAAAAATCAACAAATCTGTATAATTTAGGCAAATGTATCACCATAATTTTCAGATGTATCAATTAGCAATTAAATCATAAATTGATGATGAAAAACTTAAATCAAACCTCTGTTTGTCAGATTTCTCATCTCTGAAATTGAACCTGTGCTTGATTGCATAGTTACGCATTACCGATACAAGAGTAGCTTTATTTTTATACTTTTGTTTCACCTTTACAACACCGTTATAGCAATCACTTATTATTTCTTCACCACCCATATCAACAACTGGCAGAGATTCAACGTTACCAACTACAACTACTGCAAGTTCAGATGACTCAACAATATCATGGCACTCAATTGCCATATCATTCGCATCAAAATCATCACTTTCAATTACAATATCACTTGTTCTAATACACAGTGGATACTTTCCAAATACAGGTTCATGTTTCAAAATCTGAAGAAATAGTTTCACAGTCATATCATTATGAATCTCTAATGCTGATGAATTGCCTTAAACAACGTATTTGACATGAATTTTTTTAAAGATACATCAATTTTAAATTGAATTGATATAGCATCCATTAAATCGCAATATGAAATTTTTTCATGAATTACAATTCCGTCGACCCGATAGTTATCGTACCTAGTTTTTGAAATTCAGACCCCGAAAAGACGCAATAACACAGTCATGAGTTCCATTGAAATTAATCAGAAAATTAAGAAGAAAGAGCGAAGTTTTTTCTTGGGAAAATTTAAAACAATTGAGCTTGTAATTTGGTTTGCTTCAAAAATTTTGGTTTGCTTCAAATTTGAAATCTGATCGAATGGAATTGGATATTTTATGCTTGTAATGATTTTGGCGTGATTGCGTCGGGGAATTAAACAAAATTCGTTACTTTCTAAAATAAAGATCTAATATGTTTCAAATGTATCACCTTTTTATATCTATCACAGCATAATAAATGTATCACTATTTTAAAAAATCGAAATAAAATATAATTAACAAAATAGTCAGAATTTTATGTAATATCACTTAAAGATTCAGGGATTTATGTAAGTTACCCTTTATTAATAGTAAATAAAAAGCAAAAACATAATATACTGAGGCCCAATCCACCAAATCCAATCCCAAAGAAGCTCCGTCCAACACAAAAGGCCCCTAGGTTTCCTAATTTGTTCCTATATCTAGAAAGTGCATCCTGATTAACCTCCGCCCTGTAAAGATGCCGGTGTATTTTCAAAGGAATTCCAAACTGTTTTGGCTCCTTTTGTGGGTCATTTTTACACTCGAGCTATGCTTGATATTTTTGAAGCTTTGTCTATCGTCTTCACTGTTACCTGGTAAGCCTCCTCTCCCCTTTTCTCTTCCATTTATTTTATGCCCTACGAATATTTATGTCTTCAGATATTAATGTTATCTGGCCATTGGACCGACCGAAATAATGTAACTTATTATTTTATTTGTAGTCCAATTAATGTAAAGCTCATAGCTAACATTTAATGAATAATAGATCTCGTTCGTACAAAGATTACTTGATGGGCGCACCGGATGAAGTCTTTAACCTCTATCAATTGATCCTCCAGCCATCCATTAGGGTTACCCCAATTCTTTACAATTTTTGTTACCACATATTCTTTACAATTTTTTCATCATTGTCTACAATGGTGAAGTAAAGCTAGGGCAAGGCGATAGAAATCGGATTTGCTATAAACGCTTTCGCTTTTATCTGAGATTATATCTTCGGTATTAGGTATGTTTCTATGTAACATCCCACTCTATAAAATTATCATGTTCAATATCCTAACAAGTATTACGTTTTGCTTACACTCTAGCTTTAAAGGGCCATTTGGTATGAAGATAAGTAATACATGGATTAGTGATGCAGGGATTAGCAATGTAGGGATTAGTAATGCAGGAGTTGTAATGCTTGAATTATTTTTATCATGTGTATGGTTCGTTGTATTAAAAACTAGATATACCATGTATTGTGTTTGATTTAAAATGCTGCAAAAATCTCCTTTACAATTATACCCTTGATTTTTTGTGGGATTTTCTATTTCATTAAATTAGTCAAGTTAGAAATTAAAATATGAATAAAATTTATTACTAATTTTCAGGTGTGATGTTCCACTATCGAAATCCTTGATAGTACAGTGTACTCTCCATATTCGATTGATATTGAATTTTATTTAGCAACGAACAACTCTCTCTAAATAGTTAAATTTGTAAATTAATTTAGTTAAATAAATTTATCAGTACAAATATAAAAATAAAATCAAGAAAATAAAAAAAAATGTTTAAAAAAATTGAGGGATATTTTTGTCTTTACACATATTAGTTTCATGGTATTAAAACCCATGTATTACTAATATCACCAAATAGGATGTATTAGTTATACACCCTATAATACCATGTAGGGTATATAACTAATACATGTATTAATTATACATTGCTCCAAAATTCTACTAAACATAATACTAAATAATACCACACTTAATACATGGATAATTTCTAATAATACACCCTACCAAACGCCCCCTAAAAGTTGAAAGAAAATGTGCATTTTATGAATTTGTCATATTTTTATACTTATCAAAATCAATATTTGACAGAAACAAGTATGCTAGCTTCACAATATCTCATAGTACTTAACCACATATAGTGCTTAAATCAAGATAGGTAATCAATAATTAAAAAGTTAAGTCAGATACCTTACCCTAATTAATTAGTACGAGCAGTATCTCACCTTTTGATGCAGTACATACCTCCATTAGTATACATATGTAGTGTCTAATTGGATTGGCTTATTTAAGAGATTTTAAGTTAAAATTGCTTTTAAGATTTTTATTGTATTTGGATAAAATAAAAAAATATTTTTAAGCACTGATTTTAATCCCAAAAAATTAAAATAAGAAAAAAATTTTAAATTAAAATTTCTAACTTATGATTTTTGACTTATGTCAAATGCTCATTTAAACAGACTCTTATCTTGTCTCATGTCACAAGCATGAAAGGTATAATGAAAAGATTAAAATGAAGTTATTAAATATCAAAGTAAGCCTTATAGGAAAATGTCATTTACCTTTTTACCCTTTTAAAATGGAGTTAACACCTAAGAAAATATTTATTTAATTATTTTTCTAATTTTTAGTATTTCAAAATTAACTACATTATTAAATCCTTCTCTATAAGAAATATATAGAAAATTTACCAAGGTAGCGTTCAAATTTGGCACAATTTGTAAATTACACACTTTAATTTTGTCAATTTATAAACTATTTATTGTTGGATTTTTGTTTAAATTAAATAATAATTATAAGAGGGGTGTTTTTTAATGAAGTGTCTTTTAAGTAAAATATTGTGTACTTTCCTTGTTTGGTTTTCCCTCTTATTTCTACCGTATCTTTTACAATTTTTTTTTACAGTTTTTCTTTACACTTTTTCCAAAAGAATATTTTCTTCTTCAAAAAGATGAAGTTCAAGTTCTTGCTTTTAATAGAATTTTCTTCACTATTTGCTTAGTGCAGAAATTCATAGGTTTGTGATATCCATCAAAACTATTTGCGCACAATCTCATAGCAATTTTCCAGAATAGAGGGAGCAAATATCATTTTTAGATTGTTGTAATATATGTTTCCAGAGCACAAAAATATATGAAGAAGAACCCAGATGAAAGTTTGGCAATTTAAACAATGAACACAAGATTTGAGGCTTGAAACACGTGCGAAACGTTTAATTCTGTATTCATTGTTTGGATTATTAAGCCTTCATTTTTGTAATTCTTCATATAATTTTTGTGTTCTTGAAAACAATCTAAAGATGATATTTGGGTTTTACATGGAACTGCTATGGAGATTTTCAAAGACGATTCTTAATTGAAGAAGAGAAATGAAACTTTGTGGTTCAAGTTCTTGCTTTCCAATAGAATTTTCTTCGCTATTTGCTTTGTGTAGAAATTCATATGCTTGTCATATCCACTAAAACTATTTGCATATGATTCCATAACAATCTCACAAAGGAGAGAGAACATATATCGTTTTTAGATTGTTGGGATACATGTTCCAAGAACACAAAAATATGTGAAGAAGTACACAAGATGAAGGCCTGAAAATATGAACAACGAAGCGTGTAAAAGTAAAAGTGATCAACTAATAAGGGATGGAAGGAGTAATCTATTATGCAACTTTGTGTTACAATGCATATTTGTAATGCTAATATTTATAATAAATGGTACTCCATTAACAGTGTAATAGAACATATTTTCTAATAATTGACATGAAATATACATATAAAGCTCATGTAGGAGCAAAAACATTGTTGCTTTGACATGGCTGAGACCTCATGACGAGGAGACTAGTCAAACATTGGAGGAATTTATGGAGGTCAACATGAAAAGAAAGGATGTAAACGAGGATGAACGGATCGGCCCGCAGAGCGAGCCTTGGATCCAAAAAGAGGGGCAGTGCCCCGCTTCCGATTCACGGAATAAGTAAAATAACGTTAAAAGTAGTGGTATTTCACTTTCGCCTTTCGGCTCCCACTTATACTACACCTCTCAAGTCATTTCACAAAGTCGGACTAGAGTCAAGCTCAACGGGTCTTCTTTCCCCGCTGATTCTGCCAAGCCCGTTCCCTTGGCTGTGGTTTCACTGGATAGTAGACAGGGACAGTGGGAATCTCGTTAATCCATTCATGCGCGTCACTAATTAGATGACCTCTTTCCTAATTATGTGTCTTTGAAGTACGTCTTTTGCAATGGTTCATTAAGGTCAACAAAGTACTATAGCCAATTAGCCGTTGCTCTTGCTTTAGGCAGGAAGCTTGCTTTGGCTCCTATTGTATTATCTCATTTCTATCGACTTTGTAGAAATTTAGTTACTAGAGGATTTGGTCCAGCAGGGGGTCCGTTATAAATCTTACAACTCTGAGTACATTCTTATTTTCCTGAATATGAACCTTTGGTCTATGATTCACAAAATTGTCCAACTTATAAGTTTCGTAGTTCAAGGCAGTTAAAACAGAAAAGCTTCCAGAAATGCTTTAAATTCTTTTATTCACGTTCCTTCAAAACTCCAAGCCAATTCACTCCATTTTCTTCTAGGAACGTTGGTCCTAAATGTTCGTCCTGAACATCTGAGATTGCCGCTACAACATTCATATAATAAGCAAGAGATTAGAAACATCTAGTCCAGTTACCTTATTTCTTAAGACCTCCACTATGACGTCCTTGTATGGGGAAACTCAATTTTTGGCAATGCTGGAGTGGACTATTAGTCTTCAAATCAATTTGTACGATAATTTGGCATGACACAGACAATGCATATCCCTCCTTATCAGTTTGTCAATACTTTATCACATGGTAGAGTTATTTTCGATTTAGTAAATTGTGTCCCATAAGCGGGTTTAAGATTTGACCAATCGAAGAGAAATTTTTCGGTTGTACACTTTGATGTCAATCCAAAATGTACGTCATCCTTTAAGTCTTGGTGTGGTCGACTTATATATGTAAAACTCGGACAAACATAAGCAGAATCGTAATTTCACATAATCGATAGTACTCTATATATGTATCATTTTATTGTGGGGGTACTATTTTGACAACTTTAACTAATATTAATATGGTTCTGCAACTAGGGTTTCTCCTCCTCACCATTTCCATTTCTCTTTAAAGTTTCTACTACTGGGTCACTCTATTTTCCTCAAGAAAAGTTTCAAGTTTTTTCCCATCACTTTCTCACCCAAACAACGTACTAAAAAAGATACAAATAATTGATAGTACTCTATATATATGCAATCCCAAAAGGAAAAATTTTAAGACTTTTTTGAGGAAAATAGAGTGACCCAGTTGTGGAAACTTTAAAGAGAAATGAAAATGGTGAGGAGAAGGAGAAACCGTAGCTGCAGAATAATATTAATTATAGTTGCCAAAATAATACCCCCACAATAAAATGATACATATAACATATATATAGAGTACTATCAATTATGTGAAATTTTTATTCTAATTATTTATGATGTTGTTTAGCATTTTAATATTATTATGCATGATTCTTACGTTATGCAGCATTATGATGCATTACTCTTTCTGTTATATTTTTTCTTGTAATTCCATCACCAAAAAATGTAAGATAGCGTATAGTAATTGCTGGATATTTCTTTTTCCACTAAGGCACTTTATGCCTATTAACTTAATTGGAGTTAATGATTGTTTAAGGCACAAAAGTGGACTTTGCATGGCTGTTTTAATGTCATATTCCCACAATCGGCATGGCTGCTTTTTACAACCTCAACTCCTATTTATTTGTGTCTTTAAATACCATAGTTAGCTATGGAAGAATGTGGACATAAGTTTCATGTAACTCTTATAACATCCATCATTATTCTACATCTTTATTTTTGTAACCCTTGTAACTCTTGTAACTTCTATATCATTCATCTACCATATTATCTTCCTATTCATGACATGGAAGATTTCTTCACCTATATATAGAGGTGGTCTTGCATGATATTGATACACACAAGATTATAGAGAGTTCACAAAAGTGAGTAAAAAAGAGAGTTTATTAATTGAAGGGAAGTGTTCTTTTTATGGAGCTTTGAACTAAACTCTTGTCCAGAGTCGTTGAGTTGTTCTTTGAGAAAAGATTGTTGTATCCCGGAGGGACAAGTCAAGAAGATTACTGCTGGACCGGTGAGAATATTTGCTGCAGTGGGCTTGAATCTCCTTAAAAAGAGCGAGATATCCGCGCCTCAGCTGAAGAAGAAGATAGTCTTTTTTATTTTCTTATTGTAATTTCACCAACAATTTATGTCCGAGTTTTACATATATAAGTCGGACACCAAAACTCAAAGGATGATGTACATTATGGATTGACATCGAAGCGGACAACTGAAATTTTTTTCTTCAGTTGGACAAACTTTAAATCCACTTATTGGATACAATTTACGGAATCAAAAATAATTGTCAAGTGGTGAAGTATTGATAGACTGATAAGGACAGAGAGGCACTGTCTGTGTCATGCCAAATTCCTGTGCAAATTGACTTGGAGAATAAGACTTCAGTCCAACTTTTCCAAATACAAGGCCATAATGGAGGTCTCGAGCAATAAGGTAACTGGACCAGATGTGGCTCAGCTCTTGGTTATTAGATGTATAGTCGACCGACAATCTCAACCATTCAGGACCAACAGTCTAAGAAGAAAATGGAGTGACCAAGCTGGGAGTTCTGGAGGAGCACGAATAAAAGAATTTAAAGCATTCTCGAAACTTTTCTGTTTTAACTTGCCTTGAGCCAGGCAAACCCCATAAGTTGGACGATTTCGTGAATCATAACCCAAAAGTCCATATTCTGGAAAATAAGACTGCAGCCAGAGCTGTAGGATCCTAGAGGGACCCTCTGCAATACCAAACTCTCCGGTAACTAAATTTCTACAACCTCGATATATATGAGATAATACAATAGGAGCCAAAACAAGCTTCCTACCCAAAGCAAGAGCAACGATTAATTGGCTATATTCCTTTGTTGGCTACCTGAGACACACTTCTGCCAAGTTGAAGTGTTATCTGGTCACTAGATAAGTTAAAATGTCCAACTTACAAATTATGCCATGTTTAATCAGAAAGAGGATAACCTTGTTTAGTTCTGCTTAACAATATCTGACTGTTTGCCATTTAATTTCTGACAAGAGGGATTTCAACAATCAACAAATACTTAACGATATATGGTGCTTAAATCAAGATAAATAATTAATAATTAAAAATTCAAGTGAGATACGTTACCCTAATTAATGGGGGTTGTATGCATCTTCTGATGAAGTAAGTACACATTCATTTAGTGTACATTCTTAGTGCCTATTTGGACTGACTTATTTAAGGACTTTTAAATCAAAATATACCCTTCATTCACTTTTACTTTTCATATTTTGTCTTGACATACTCATTAATATTGATATGATTTTTTTTTTACCATATTACCCCTATTAGTTGATGCTTAGTATTATGTCTTGAAAATAGTTTGGAAAATAAACAATTAATATTAAGAGTAAAACAAAAAAAAAATTTGTGTCTTTTCTTGATATGTCAAAATTAACAAGGAAAAAATGAAAATCTATTTTAGAAATAAGTAACAACTAAAAGTGAACGGAGAGAGTAGCTTTTAAGCACTTTTATAAGTGTTTGGATAAAATAAAAAAGTTCTTTTAAGTACTTGATTTTGATCCCAAAAAGATGAAAATAAGTCAAAAACCTAACTTATGATTTTGACTTATAAGTCAAAAGCTATAAGCTCATCCAAACAAGCTCGTAGTTTTATCTCATGTCACAGGCATGAAAGGTAAAATGAAAAAACTTAAAATGAAGTTAATACCAAGAGTGTCTGGTATGAAGGAAAACATTTTTTAGAAAATGTTGTCCAATTTTTTCATGTTTGGTTGACTTAAATATTTTGAAAACTATTTTTCAAAGTTTATGTTATGAGGAATTTTTCGAGGTCAACATGGAAAGAGAGGATGTTATATCGGATGAACACATCTCTTTCCTAATTGTGTTGCTCTGTAAGTACATCTTTTGCAATGGTTCATGAAGCCCAACAAAGTAATATATCTAATTAGTCGTTGCTCTTGCTTCAGGCAGGAAACTTGCTTTGGCTCCTATTGTATTATTTTATCTATATTGAGGTTGTAGAAATTTAGTTACTAGATTGGTCCTGCAGGGGGTCCTTCTGGATCCTACAGCTCTGGCTAGAGTCTTATTTTCCTGAATATGAACCTTCGGGTTATCATTCACAAAATTGTCCAAGGTTTTCCAGATTCAAGGCAGTTAAAATATAAAAGCTTTTGGGAATTCTTTAAATTCTTTTATTCATGATTCTTCAAAACTCAAAGCCAGGTCACTCCATTTTCTTCTAGGAACATTGGTCTTGAGTGTCTGAGATTGTCTCTATATCATTCATTTAATAAGAAAGAGCTTAGCGATATCTAGTTTGGTTACCTTATTTCTCGAGACCTCCCTTATGACGTCCTTGTATTGGGAACTCAGATTTTGGCAAAGCTGGAGTGGAATAGTACTCTCCAAGCAATTTGCACAATAATTTGGCATGACACGGACAATGCCTCTCCCACCTTATCAGTCTGTCAATACTTCATGTAGAACTGCTGCAGGTTGCTCCTCAACTTAGGACCTATTCCTAAACTGACTCAATTAGCAATAACTAGGAGAAACTGAACGATAAAATGCTTGGAAAATAAATAAGAAACACAATAGTTTTACGTGGAAACTCTTTGCTCAAGAAAAAAATCACGATCTGCCTTTAGAATTTCTAAGCTCCACTATATCCAAGCAACTTTTTGAATATAGGATCTAGACTTCTGGATTAAACTCTTAATCCTTTCTCTCCTAGTAATAACTCTATTACAAGGAAGAATGCACAACGACTCTACTGCACTCACACACCAGCTAACTCTAACTGGAAAGCCAAGCTAACTCTTGCTTGAGAATTACCTAACTCTAGATGATTATAGAGAAAAGAGGTTTACACCACAAAACCTACTAATAATCAAACAAACAGAAGTAGGCAACGTTTAAGATCATAATAAAAGGACTCAAATACAACAAGAAAAGAAAATATAACTTAGGTGAGCTATTGATTCCCTATTGCAAAGTGAGTTTTTGATCTAAGAGCTTCGAGAAAGATATATATTGTAAGTATGTGGAAATTTGGTTTTCTTGTTGAAAAAATGAGTAATATATAGTATGATACAAGAAAAACTAGGAGGAATGTCATTGGTTGAGACAAAAAGGTGGCAACAGATTTTCACCAATTTATGTACTTTCGTCCAGCTGTGGGGTTGACTATGATAGTGACAAGTAAGCCCAACCTATTTCCTAAGTAGTAGCAGTTTTTTCATCACACAATCTCTAGGAAACAGGTCCCCAATATCCAATTTGTTAATCATTAAAATTAAGGACATAACAATTTCCTCCTTTTTGATGATGACAAACCCATACAGGTCTTCAACATCTTCAAGCAATAGAATTCAACAACACATGCCCTTAAGCCTTCAACTCCACCAATTCCCCCTATCATTGATGCCCCTAGGCATCCCTTCACATGTTCCCCCTGTCTATGAGCACTATGAGCACCTAAGGATCCCCCTAAGTGAGAGAACCCCTTCATTCACTCACCTTCACTTACCATCCACCACCTTTTTCCCTCTTAACATCTCACACTCTCAGCCACCTCTTCCACTTTCATATACACAACATCATACATTATTCTGCAATTATATTTCAATAACAATACCTTTCCTTTTTGGTATCATCAAAGAGGTTAAGCAGTAAACCAAGCACAGATAAGTATACAAGTTAATTCTTGACCATTGAGGCGACACTTACATGAGAAAGAAATATTAGACAGAATTAAGAGAAGTGATAGCACAAAAGTAAGTCATTAATTAATTAATTAAGGCAGTATTAAGAACCATTCAAAATAGGGACCACAAAAATATAATAATAATTATTCCAAGTACAATCCAGAGACAACAAAACTTAAGAGAATTTTTTTTTACAAGGCTTAAAGAGAGAGAACTAAGGGGTGGGGGTGAGAGAGGGGGGGGGGGGAAGGAATAGGGACCATATTTAAAAGGATTCAGGAAGGATGTCTAGAAGCATGAGATAGTTATCTGAGGAGGATAAGTCATCCTCTGTAATACCCCATACTTTTACCTAGCTTAAAATTGTCTCACAAATGTCAAAGACTTATTTCAAAGATGAATCCACTTTTATACATCTGGTATTTTCAATATTTTCACTTTTTATCATATGTAAAATTGAATAAGCTTTCCATCGATACCAAATTCGCCCAAATTCGACACCCGTACGAAGAGTTAGAGCCATTTTAGTAAGACAGTGTGCCACCTGAGCCATCAACGCGTCGCGGAGCCAGCCAAAATGGCAATCATCAAAATTCAGTGAGCCTCTGCGATTATGGCGCATTGCGCCAAGGTTTAAATTCATAGTTTTCAAATTCCAATCACACGGCGCGATAGCGCCGCGTCGCGCAGGGGTCCAGGTCGGGAAATTTTCACAGAATTAAAATACGCGTTCAAGGGTTAAAAGGATCAATTTATCACCCCTATATATACCCAATAACACGTGATTCAGCCATAATTCACCCAAAATATATTGTTTCTCTCAAGTTTCTCTCAAGAACAAGCTAGAGTTTTCAATTGGGGATTCAAATCCAAGACTCAAATTCAAGAATCTCTTAGTCAATCTTCGTAGAATCAAGAACTAAGGTATGTACAATGTTCATTCATGGATTCCTTTCATCCATGAAGCCCAAGAATCAAGTTTTAAATCTTGTATTATGAATATTTTGTTGTGGGTTGATTATGTTCATGTGATTATGGTTGTATGATTCCCAAGTTGGAATCTTTATGTGTTGTTTATGAACCTATGCTAGTATGTGGTCTGAAACATGTGAAATTAAGTTAAAATATGGAGTTTTGTTGTATTAATTTGATGGTCATGCCTATGCCCTAAGTCATGCATCCTAGGTGTTTGATAAAATGCCTAAGAGAATAAAAATTATGCATTATAGCTTAAGTGTGACCCAAGTGATAAGTGAATGCTTTACCCTATGACTAAGAATGACTTTCATGATATTGAGTGCATTATGAATGGTTGAGGGAATGTCCATGAGATTAGGTTGATGAAAGTATGACATGTTTATATGCAATTCCATTCATGTACAAGACTATGATAACCATGTGCTTCATGAAATCCCCAAATTAATGTATTATGAATTGTTGATATTGGTCATGTGTTCAAGAAATGTCATGTTCTGTCAGTTTCATGCTATCGAGTCCTGGGGGATCTTTATACCCGATAATTTAGCTATGTGCCTAGAGCCAGTGTCATGCTTTCAAGATACTCTCAGTCAAGCCATGATCCTTAGAATTCAGTCAGTCTCATGATTCAGGAAAACTCAGTAAATTCAGTATCAGTCTAGTCCTACTCAGTAATCTCAGTGACCTCAGTGGTCTCAGTAACATTAGTACTTAGTAATCTCGGTACTTGAGTATTCCCAGAAATCTCAGTAACTTCAGTACTCTCCATCAGTCCTCATATCTCAGTAGCATTCTGTCAGTCAATGGAACTCAATGACCTCAGTTTTGATCCGCTAAATAATACCATTAGTATCAGTTCAGTTCAGTTAATCAGTTCAGTGTCTATTCAGTTGGGAGTAGGATTCAGCACCGAGTGAACCCAGGGATGAGGACACACACTGTCAGCCAGTAGAGGGTGTGATCCTTAGTAGCAATCCCTGCATTCCAGAACTACGTAGCCAGCGTAGGTTGAGATGCACCCTACGCGTTTAGGGATTTATACATCTCATTTTAGTTTTCTACTAGGAGGTGTTGACGGAAGAGCTCTCTGTCAGAGAGGATATACTCACAACTTGTCTTTACCCGTGGTATGGTACTGATACCCTTCTAGCTAGGGTTATGGTTGGACCCCACCAGTTCAGTTTCGGGGAACGTTGGTTAGATGATTACCTCCCACAGTCTCAGTTTCAGATCCAATTTCTATAATAGAACTCAGTTCAGTTCTACAGAAATCCAGGACTGTCAAATACAGTCAAATCAGTACAGTGCAGAACCCAGCTAGTTCCATCAGTATCAGGACTGTTAGATACAGTCACTTATGTTATCGGTATTCAGTTTCAGGACTGTCAGATACAGTCAATTAGACTAGTTCTTCATAATCAAAACTGTCAGAAATAATCATTCCTTTATTAGTAATATGACATTAGTTCCTCAGTATTCAGTAGACTCAGTCATTCAGTATCCTAGTATCAGTACTCAGATATCAGTAAATCCATGTTATCAGAATTCATGAGTCAACGTTATCACGATCTCAGTTACAGTTACGTATTCATACATGTATTCTCACATTTATATTATGTAGTTATTTATTATTGTTCATGCATATGAACCCTTACATTTAGCCTACCTCACTTACATACCAGTACATTCAACGTACTGACGCATCTGTGCTATGGTGTTTTATACCATAGGTTTAGAAGCATGAGCTCCCGAGATCCTTAGTAGATCAAATGTTCAGCAGCTAGACTAGCAGCGAGTCCTTATCTTTTGAGGATAGCATAATTATTTTATTACTTTATTATTTTAGTAGTTCGGAGTTAGTTGGGGATATGTCCCATCAACTCTACAGTTTTCAGACAGTTTAGAGGCTTTCAGACTACAGCATGTGTTCAGACAGTTTATTTTAGTTTTGGGTATTTTTATACCCCATTAGAGACATTGTATTATATTCAGTATTAGTTCAGTTTTGAACCTTATGGCCTTACAACTTATATTCCGCATATTTATAATGTATTATTTAATGCTCAGTTAAAGATATCAGTCATGGGTTAGCTTGTGGTCCTTCGGGGTCATGAGCACCGTGTAGCATTCCGGGTACCAGATTCGAGGAGTTATATTCTCTCACTCTAAGAAGCATGGGCCTTGATAATTTGTTGGGTTAATTCTTTATTTTTCTTAGTCATGACTTCAACTCTAGCTTTCAACTTCTTCACCCTTTTCTGCAGGCCAGCATTTTCATCTTTCAACTTCCCATTTGAGCTGGTTCCATCTCCCTTTCATAAATGCTTCCTTCAATGCAACAATCTCAATATCCCTTTGGTCGACAAGTGCTGTCATGGCATTTAGTTCTTCCCTCATCTTGTTCTGAACATCTACCAACTCTGAAATAACAGACTTAGATTTTTCTCACCCCTTTCTGGGAACACATTCATTATCCTCAAAGGTGGTTATATTGAACACCTGCTTGACAGAACCATTCTTCCCTTGTCCACATTCAACACTGAAGTAAAAAAACACCCTGTTTAACCAAAACCCATAAGCCAAGCCATGTTTTCCATATTTGGAAGTCATCACAATGTTTATGTGTTCAATTAAAATAACAGCCAAATTTACCTTTTTGTACTTGGACAAGACTTCCATGAGAAATAAATTAGGACCAGTAACAGTGGATCTTTTCTTAGATTTGGGAAGGAAGGTTTTGTTTACTAACTCAAAGAGAAACTGATTGTTGTGCCCAAGCGCACACACAAGTGTACGTGGTCTCACCAAGTAATAAAATGGCCTTAAATAAAGCCTAATATCAATCCCTTAGAGACTTGTTTTGACAACTATTCAATTCTAGTTTAACAATTGAGATTAATTAGTGCAAATGTAACCAAAAGAGTTTTTGAGTTATAAACTAAAAGTAAAGTAAATAATTTGGTAAAGTAAAAGTCTTGGACAATCAATGGAGAGAAACCCAGGGTTAAGGCTCTACAAATAATCATGCTACACTATTGAACATAATTGGTTAGATTTATTATCTTGGTTGATGATTCGCGGGGTTAATATTATGATTATGGTCATTTGAGCCTCTAATCCTCTATCTAACTTAGACCCACACCTATATTATTGAGAAAGGATGTGAGAGATAAGCTAAATACATTTATATTTCATCCCATAATTGAACCAAATAAGTCACTTAGGTATATACCTATCCTAAGTGAAAATTATAACCTTCGTTATGTAGAAGTTTATAATCCTACTCTATTAATCCCCACATACTATCTTCTTGTTCCTCCTCTCGAGTTCACAAGTTGACTATGGATGTATTCTAAGGGTATCTAAGCCTTAAAATAGTGATAAAAAGGATGAATAAACAACCAAATATTATAAAAAAAAACTAAATCAATTCATAGCAATAGTATTCATGTTCTTGGCCTTAGCCCCAGAAAGGGGGCTTTTAACCGCTTATGGACATAACCGTAATCACAAAGATAGAAAATATGTTAATATGCATAAAAACATAAATTAAAGATAGAAAACCCTAATTGAAGTGTTTTTCATCCTCCCTCAATGTTTCCAAGTCATATAAGGTGTTTATCATCATGCACAAGTGTCTATTCATAGGAGGACAAAACTAGCTGAAAATGGCATGGGTGCGCGTCACGCCACTTATCGCGGCACCATGGGTCTGCGTCGCATTATAATCATGATAACAAACTGTTTTTTAGTCCTTTAGGAATAATCCAAGGTTGAATCACGTCCCCCATCGTAGTGTCTTGCCTCCGCGATGCGCCATTACTCCAAAGTGTCCATTTTCACATCGAATCTTGTCCCATGCTTTCGTTATTCCATTCCAAGCCTTGTGATGTTGTTTACACTTGATTTACATCTTGTATATAATATATATATCATCATAATAAACTCACCAAGCATCCTATAGAATCAAACACCACGAATTAGAGTCCAAATCAATACACAATCTACAACTTTGAACTAGAACTTAAGCTAAGAACTAGCTTCGTATTTTTATCTTTATCTGAGTGTTTTGACTCTTGGATTGATACAAACCTTGAACACTATCAACAAGTTTTTCCACACATAATTATACAATTATAGTAATAGGAACATATTACACATATTAAAATCCATCGAAATCAACTAGAATAACACCTAACTCAAGCTAGTAACACTAGTTTCCTCGTTTGAACTCTAAGTGACCAATTTAAGTACAAACTTGTTTGAAAAATACCTTAAACATTGTAATCAAATACTTAAACACTTAGATGCTAAATTATATTATTATTAACATATTAAGCACATGAAAAGTCCTCAAAACAAGGCTAAATAGGCCCGGATAACAACACTAAGGTGCATAAATTCACCTCAGATCATCACCCTTCACTTAAATCCTTGTTCTTCCTCGAACAACTCTTTACTCTGAGCAATGCAATAAGAGAAGACTTCACACTTATACAACAAGCAATACACTCAAGCTAGTAATACAATGACTACAATGAATGCAAGTTTTTACACTAAGCATGTTATATACACAATTAAAAGCTCAAGAACAGTACTCCAAAACATCCTAGCCTCAAGAATTGACTCACCAAGTTAGAAAAGTCATACATATTGCTCAATCAAAGAGATCATAAAAATTATGCAACTATCATCAAACATGTACCATCACCACAAGAGAGTTACCTATACTTACTCACTTAGACGCAGTTTATCATAAGCTAGATATAAGAATCAAATTATGCTCGCTCTCACAAAGAATTCACAAGTTACACAAGATGAACTATAAGCTTGCACTTAGTGTAGTACTCCACTAATATTAGAATGTTAAAGCTCTGGATCAAGTAAGTCTTTAAGGGTTGTAATGTAGGTTAAGGGATAGGTAGGAACTATTTTTTCCAAGAATAATGACTATCTTCTCTAAGCGCTTTAATACATCACACTTTTTATTCAGTTCACTTCTAACAACCAACTTTAACCACTTCTAACTAAATACATCTTTTGTTTTACCCCATCTCATTAAGTTCACTCATATACAATATGAAAGAGAGTATTACCTATTAATTCATGATCAATTTTTAGCATAAATTTCCTTCACGCATCAATTTTACACACCAATAACAATTACTTTAAGACTTTACTTTTACCTTTTCTCCTCTTATTTTTCAAACTAATTAACTTTCTTAAGTTTTCTCTAAAGTTCTTAGGAGTTTTGGATCAAATTAAGGTCAATCAAAGACGGGGATACAAGCTACATATGAGGATACCAAAGAAAACTAGGTAGAGGATCAATGTGGCTAACTAGGAATATGCACAATGATAGATCACAAAAGGGGTATGAAACATGGTTATCACATAAATGCCTATATCATCTCCTAAATTCATACTCTTTATTTTGCTTCGCACCCACACCAGGCAAGTAGGATCATCATACTCAAGTTTATGTGAATGCACATGCTCAACACTAGTAGGATCATCATAGACTCTCAATCAAACAATATCATGAATTCAAAATTCAGCCAACAAGTACAAGAGTCGTAAAACTAGAACCTAGGAGTCTCAAAAGTAATAATTCACACAGTCAACAAAACACTTGCATCATCCAATCACACATATCTTACTTATTCTAACACAAAAATTTTAAAATTTTACTCCTAAAAAGAAAAAGGATACCATGGGAATTTCCCACCCCACACTTAAAAATATACTTTTTACCCAAAGTATACTCAAAAGTAGAGATAGAAATACTCCCTGTGGCCTCTAGGCCTAGATAGTATCATCTTTATATATTAAGAGGATCCGGGGATTCCATACTTAGTCTTTCCCATGCTCTTTAGCACAGTTTTCCGGTACTCAGACTTCTTTTCAACCTGTGACTCAACAAAATCAAAAACTACATGAAGTGAAAACTAAAAATAGTGAAAATAAATCCTACATTAACTTGGGTTGCCTCCCAAGCAATGCCTGATTTAGTGTTGCAGCACAACCCAATATCATATTTAGCTGTTTTCCTCTATTCTTTTCCTTCTACTTAGATACAATCTTATTATTCATTTCTTACCTCTTGAGTGTGTACTCTCAAGGTCAGCAACTTTCTCAATGTCAGCCTTTTTAGGATCATCAATCAACATCCCTTTAAGAGTACGTATTTATGGCTTAGGTAGCTCAATGAGAAATTCTGAAGAGGCCATTGGTGGACTAAACTTTACCACCCTACACTTATCCCCTTAGATCACTGTAATTATGCATAAATCTATATAGTGAAATAGTGTGTTTAGTGGTTTGTAAACTTTGAAAACCGTTGCTTTATCATCCAACCTCATTGTGAGCGTGCTCTTTCTCAAATCTATCAATGCTCCTCCCGTCACCAAGAATGGATGTACTAAGATAATCAACACCCTTTTATTTTCCTAAAAATCTAAAATAATAAAATCTATAGGAATAATAAACTAACCAACCTTAATGAGAACATCCTCTATTATTGCTCAGGACGGGCTAGGATCCGGGATACCAATTGGAGTATCATAGAGCTCGGTCTCGGCTTCTCTAAACCCAAAGTGTTGAAAAAGGATAGGGGCATAATATTGATACTTTCTCCCAAATTACTTAGTGTCATGACCACCTCACTATTGTTAATCTGAATGGGGAGAGTGAAACTACCAGGATCTTTGAGATTCTTGGGCATCTTCTACAGCACCACATAGCTGCACTCTTCAATGAGTGCTATTATCTCAACATCCTGTAACTTAATTTTACTAGTCACCACATCTTTCAAGTACTTAGCGTACTTGGGCATTCCCTTCAAAACATCTAAAAGAGGAAGGTTAATATGAAGTTCTCTAAATGTGTCAAAGAACTTCTTGAAGCATGCATCCTCATGTACTTTTCTTAGCCTCTATGGAAATAGAGGTGGTGGATACGCCCTAACCTGTTCAACAACCTTTGTTTTCAGGTACTCAAACTTTCCCGAATAATCAACAACTTTGTCTGCAACTGGTTGGGGAATTAATTTTGTATCTACCTCCTTATTTGTGGTTGGAGGACTTTCATTCAAATCTTTACCATTCCTTAAAGTGATTGCCATTACTTGTTTAGGAGGTTCATTATCACTTGGAAAACCACCTTGAGGCTAGGAATTTTATGCCTGCTGTATTTGCCCTAACTGATACTCCAAATTATTTTGCAATACTTGCTGATTTTTGAGTTCAACATCCATATGTTCTTGGGTGGCCATGATTTTCTTTAACATGTCCTCTATGTTACTGGCCTGTGTGCTTTGCTGTTGCTGCTAAAACTGATGCTATTTGTAGTTGTTCCAAGATTGATTTGGTGTCTGAGTTTTCCACTTTTGGTTGTAAGCATTACCATAATTTGGCATTTGAGTATTGCCCACAAACATGACTAACTTAGGATTTGCACCACACATAGTTGCAGAGTGACCACTATTTCTACAAACCTCACACCAACTCATGGTATGCTTCATTGCATTCACTTGAGCCGCAGTTTGATTCACACCCAATTTTCTTAATGATAACGCTCAAATTACACCTCTCTTACGAGAGAGTAAGCGGTCATTGTCAAATATATAACCCAACTAGGATGATGCATGGTAAACAACTTGGTCTTAAAGTGAGGTGTGTTTTTATGTTGCTTATCAAGTGTAAAATAAAGAATATAGGATTCTTGGTCC
Organism: Capsicum pubescens; assembly: GCA_030864215.1. NCBI lineage: Eukaryota > Viridiplantae > Streptophyta > Magnoliopsida > Solanales > Solanaceae > Capsicum > Capsicum pubescens. The sequence goes on from CM061548.1 coordinate 324,974,179, forward strand.
TCATCTTCACACTCTTCCACTATTTTAAATGATTCCACGGACAAGATATCATCTAAACATAATGTGGAAAAATGCGTTGAGTGAGGCCCAACTAATTCTACTTCAAAATTTACACTATCTACTACACACTCACTTTTACTCACCTTCTCGACATCTTCTCTTGGAATTGGGCTAGAGTCTTTATTAGAGATTTTCTTGGTTTCTTCTTTTACCTCTAGCACCAAGTCCTCAATCTTGGCATCATCTCTAATGGTTGGTTCGGTTGGTTAGGAAGTCACTGAGGGTTGCTCAACATTAATATAGGGTTCTAGCTCCTCATCTTCACACTCTTCCATTATGTTAAATGATTCCACAGACAAAATATCATCTAAGTATATTGTAGAAGAGTGCTTTGAATGATTGACCTCTATATACATCTCCTCATGAATGATTGGCCTCATGCCTTGACGCATATCAACTACGATATCGTATATTTCTTCCTAGAGATCCAACATTCATTGAAACATAGCTTCAATGCCACTCCTTCCGATGCTTCGTTCTTTTTTTTCTTGACCATAAGACCTACTAAACTCAAAAGAAGAACTAGAATTTGGGTTAGCGTAATGGGGGGAGGGTGCATTAGGGTAATCACTCCAATGTCCATCTTGACCACCACATAAAGAAAAATCATACTCCCAGTAGGATGGAGATGGTGCACACATCTCTCTCTGGGGAGCATATCTATAATCTTGCCAAAAGTGAGGTCCATCACAATATGGACATGGATCATCAAGATAAGATTTCCAACCACCAAGCTCATGTTCATTCCACGGTGCCATAGTAATAAGTAAACTAAAATAAAAATCTACCTAACACAAGAAATAAAAGAAAACTAAAAACAAATATTTACAAGTTTGAATTCAAGCAAGTAGGCTAAAATTCCAAACCAACTCTCTTAAACGTAAAATTAAGAAACTTTACTAGCAGTCAATTAACACACATAAACTCAATCGACAACCGTATTCCCCGGCAACGACGCCATTTTTGATAACGCTCAAATTACATCTCTCTTACGAGAGAGTAAGAGGTCATTGTCAAATATATAACCCAACTAGGTTGGGGTCGAATCCCACAGGGAATATAGTGTTAATTAAGTTGTGTGCAGATTAGTTGACTTTTAATCGTTCATTTCCGTAAAATAAATAAGGGGGTTTGATTCAGTTCACAAATTAATGGTTTCAGTTTAACGAGAAGAAATATGTGTAGTAGTAATCAAATTCAGAGAAATAGCAAGCTAGGGTTATGTCCACCTTGTAGTTTTTAATACTTTCTAACTATGGGTTTTATGAATTCATACATGTATCGTATTTACAGAGAAATATATTGTATTTAATAACATAATCCAAGTGTTTATCAACCATCAAGGACTAATTCACTTTAGTTCTCTCGAATCAAAAGCATTTACCAAAAATAATACGAAATCTCCAAGTAGTTAATCCTGCTAAGGCATTAACTTATGAAATAAGGGTTGGTAATCCTATTTTCTTGTCACTACTCTCTATTCTAAACATCAACCTTTCTTTCAAACAAGTTTCATTTTAAGGCATATACTCTATGTTTGCAACCATGAGAATTCAAGATAAGCGAAGAGAGTATGATGTAAACTAATCAATGCATAATGAATTCAAAACCCAAAGTGATAGATCGTATGCTACAAGGTTTCCATAACCCTAACTAATAAACTTAGATACTCATTAATAAAATGAAAATCATCATAAATATATTCATCATACCAAAAACTAGAAGACGATCTTGGTGTGCGAATAGTGAAAGTAAGAGAGAAGAAACGTTTCTCTCTCTCCTCAAGCTAAACCGCCACTCTTCCTCTTCAAAAACTAATACAGAATAATTCGATAATGAATAAAATTTCAGCATTAAGCCTTTTAATAATCTTTTCTCTCATAATTGCCTTCTAAGTCCCTGAACTAATTATAAATGACAAACTAGTCTTGGACATAGTTTCTAGGCGCCACATTTGGTCCAGATTGCTACTCTCTCTTGTGTCATATGCCATCCGCATTCCACAGTCCCATAATGTCTTCATCTACCTCATTAATACCTAAAATCATGCTAATCACATCGGTTAGCTCAATTACATAGAAGTAGAGTAAAACATAAGAAACTAGGCACTTTGTTCTCTAAACATAGCTAAAACATGGATAAATTATGGTGCTTAGGCATGTAAATACACCCAAGATCACTTAATTGGGTCATTATCTAATTCTGCATGGTTGAGAGTTGAGCGACCAAGGCTGTAACACTGCCAACTTCAATTATGTATGCAACGTTTTTCACTAATCCTCAAGGTATCACCATGCCAATACAGATTACCTTGAGCAATCCGGTTCAATAAGGTGTATAGCTCATCATACATCTTTTCCAAAGCTTGACCACCTATAGCTGAATCTAGCAAAATTTTCGTGTTATGGTCAAGCGCCTCAATAAAAATGTGAGCTAGTACCTCATTAGTCTGCTGATTGTAGACACCTAGTTTTTGCTCTCCATGACTAAATTTAATCCCGAGTTTCCTTAATTTTAAATAAAATTGGAATATTTATTTCATCCTGATAAATATCCCCTAAAATATTTATTTGGGTTAATTTTGTTGTTTCAATAACGACTATACATTTTCGTATTTACATATATGAGATCTTACAAATTATGTTACTTAAATGAATATTTTTATCAAAATTAGACTTGTACTGAGATTAAGCTTAAAAATTAAATCAAGTGGATAAAGTCTTGGTTTAAACATAATTGATTCTCAAAAATAATTTATTTGGAAAATATTTATTTGGTTTTATTAAATCAAGAAGCTCGGGATTAAAGTAGTGATTAATTTGGTTCAAATTATAATTAAATTTGATCAATTTATTAAATTTAACCATAATTGAAATCAACTTGGCGACAATTGCAATGCAATTGAACCAATTGATATTCAATTTGGTCAAAATTTAAATAAATTCGCCCAAGGTTTAATCCAATTTAGGCTATTTTATGAATGATTTGGTTTCTATCTAAATCTTTTTAACATTAGCCCAAATTCAACCCCAAAATCCACCAGCCACACAATTAACCCAACAACAACAAACAAACCGTCCCAGTCCAATTGCCAAATATCCCGACCTGGTCCGGCCCACTATTTCTTTTCCCCTTCAACCAGCGCCTTCAACAATTTCAATGACAATAACACCTTCAACATCGGCAAACAAAAACTTTGGAAAAACTGACGACCATTCTAATACCGACAGTGACAAAGCCCAACACAGACCCAGGTTCATCATGAACAACCCAAAATCGCGATAACAACAACTTTGAACATCCAGAAAATTCCGACCCGACCTCAAAAATCGATCTCAACCCAATTTTTTTCTTTCCCGCTCAAATACTTTTCCTCCCTTTGATTTGTAGCTATCACGTGGCTCTCACATGAGTTTCTACGAAGGAAATTCAAGAATCTTCTAGAAAATAGCATAGGTGTCCTCTCCCAACGTTTAATTTTGTTTTTCTTAGATAAAGTAGTACGAATTCATACATACTTGTTGGATTTTGATTGGTACTTGGGGGATTATTCTTTTGCCCCTATTCTCATTGGTTGAATTTTTAGAAATTCTTCAAAAAATCCATAAATGGTACAAGTTGTTAGCTGGAAATCCTATCCCAAGCCTCAATCCGAAATTCTCCATTCTTTTATAATCCCCAAAATGCTCCTGGGAGAGGCTATCCCATATCGGTTGAGGGCTAAAATTCAATCCTAAAGTTTCCCTATATAAAGCTCATTTAAGAGCAAAAGGAGGGGGGGGGGGGGGGGTCTGGAAAGTGAAAAAGGCCAAAAATATTTGAGCAAAAAGTCTTCTTTCTAGTAATTTTTTTTATCGTGAAAGTTGTTGGTTTTTTCAAAGTCGCAGAAGTTTTTCGGTGGTAGAGAAAAGATTCCTACAACTATTTGAGTCCCGTTTTGCTGCTCCTAAAGGGGAACACTTCTCGATGCTTTATTTTTCTTTCTTGTGATTCTGCTTCATTTTCGTTATCGTAGTAGCAATTTAATCTTCTTTTATATGCTGGAATTTATTCGCTGTAGAAGCCTCGGAGGTCATAGGTTTTTGTTTCAATAATTATGACTCTGACATACCAAAATTTCCTTAAAGTATTGATTTATGTTTTTTCAGATGAATGTCTTGCCTTTTAATCTTTAGTTTGATGTTTTAGTTCATAGTTATCTGATCGTCTGTCTAGCTTGGATGCTTGTTGTTTGATTTCATTGTTAGCTTGTCGTAATGAGATTTTCTTTTGAAAAGATTTTGAAATTTCTTGAAACAAATGAGGTTTCTTACATAGACCATGTTGCTTACTTGTAAAGGTATTTTGGTGATATTTAGTCTTTAATATTGATCTTTTCGAATCTGCCTAGTCTCTTCTGTCTACCTTGGTGCTTGTTTGTTAAGTTCATTGCTGGCTTGTCGTAATGAGATTTTCTTAAAAAAGCTTCTAAAATTTCTTAAAACAAATGAGGGTTTATACATAGACCATGTTGCTTACTCGTAAAGGTGTTTTGGCGATATTCAGTATTTGATGTTGATCTTCTCAAATCTGCCTGACATCTTTGATTATTCAAAATACCGTTTTTTAGGAAATGGTTGATTGAGGCTGATTAAGTCTATGTATTAGTATAATATCAGGCCGTAAAATGAATTAAAATTGCTTAGAATAGATGATACATGTTTCTTGATAATGTTTGCCTCTTTTTAAGTATGTAAACCATAGGTAGAGGTTCATTATGCTGTTACTTTGCCTTCTTGTTTGTGTATCTGCAATAGGTTAGATCTAGCCACAAACATACGTGTCTTTTTTTATTTTCTATGTATTGTTCCTGTTCGTGTCTGTATTTAGTTTGTTTTGATTAAAATTTGTTCATATGCTAAATTCAGCTAGCCCCTTTCAACCATTTGTTTGCAACCTGAGATTTTGAGTATGCTATGCTTTTTAATTTTGGAGACTTAACTGAAACTATCCTTGATTCCCATACGTTATTTTAAATTTCTAAACTTAACAAATTTCAGTTGGCACGACTTCGATTTAGGATCTAAATACTTCTTTTGGAATCTGCCTTGATAATTATGATTGATAACTTTATTGGGTTCTTGGGATAGAAACTCATGGTACTTAGTTTGGGATCCTTTTAAATGCGTTTGAATGCTTTAGATTGTAAAGTTGATCAAATTGCATTACTTATTCTTATCAAAGTTTATTTACCAATCTCCTTATCTTTTCTTGGACATATATTATTTCCTTCATTTTTTTTCCTTCTTTGCATGAACCCGTCTTGGAGTCCAAATGGACTCTTTCCCCTGACATTTCGTAATGAGCCAATAAGGTCCGTCTGTTTGAGTTAAGCCTGAAATAAAGTCCAGAAGACAGTTATACGGCGTACAAAAAGATGAAAGAAGAAGAAATGGGTCAGAACCCATTGATAAAGTTGTTAAGAGACTCGAAAATCTCAATTTTTTTTGTTTTATTTTTTTTGTATTTTGCTTATTTATTTAACTATTTATCTATTCATTCATTTGGTGCCTTGAAGATAAGGTTGTAAATTAATACAGGTGAAGTCGATTATGGGCCAAAAGGTCCAAAAAGATAGTTTAGGATAGGTTATCGGCCAAAGCCCAATATTTAGTTTAGGAAAGGTGAAGATGGGTCAAAAATCCAATTAGATAAGGACAGGGTTGTTGGATTTGGGCTTAAGATCCTAAATCTCTTATTTCTGCCCCTTTCCCTTTTTTATATTTATTTTCTATATGTTCCTTCGAACCTAGTTAAATCCCCTACTAAGTCGTTAAAAAACTGACTTCGTATAAACCTCAAGAAATAGTTTCTTAATCAATTCTCTTTTCAATAATCAATTTTTATTTTTTAAAATTTAGTCAAAATGGTTTTCAAATAGTCTGAATAACCGCAAGTTAGTGGGCATTTTAGGTGCCTTAAAAACCTTCCTAAAATGTTAATAGGAACCTCTTGCCCAGGATTTTCATAAAAGCCTAAGTCTTTTTTCTCTTTTAAGACTTAGGATTTTATTTCAAAAAGTTTTATTAATTTCTTAGATTGTTTCGAAATTTTCTTTAAATTTTGAAACAGTTTAAAAAGTCAAAATCTATGTTTTCCAACCCTTCAAAACCAAAAAATGGCAAAATAGAAGACGACTCTGCTGGAAAATTTAACTAGGTTCTAACCAAACGTTTAAATATATCTTTTGACTAATTATTTAAACTGTTTATGTGGTTATATGTTTCAATTCTGCAAAAATTTAACTGTTGCATTTCATGGGATAATCCCGCATGATGATTATTATACTATTTTTCGGTTTCATGGATGTTTCGGCCCCTATTGATCAACTCTAAATCAAGTGTTGGAAATACGACAGTGTATCAGAACATTAGGCGGTTGGAGGCTATTCGTATTTCCAAACCCAAGTTGTCCGCTTGGGAACCTGTGTCCAAACCCACTCTAGCCACCCAGGATAGAGCTAAACCAACATCCTCTTTTAGTTATGAGCCTAGGATGACCCAATACTCGAGCGAGTATTGGACCCATTAGAAAACTTGCCTTGCGTCTATTGAACCCGAGTTAATTACAGATAAACCATGTTTATGTGTTCAAGAAAATATATGTTTGTTTAAACCAATTCATTATCCTTTGGGGAAGGGGGAAGGCTTATCATTGTTTGCTTTCATGTAGGAATGGCCAGATCATACCCTTGCAAAAGGTTCAAGATGGTTACCGTACCTGACAACTTCTTGAAAATATGATGGATGCATATGAGTGGAGAATATAAAAAGATTATTAGTACGCATATAGAGAACCTTCCTTCGCTCATAGAGATGGATGTCTGGCCCGAAATGATTCATCTTCTAATGACATTTTTGGATGATGACAATATGGTGTTTCGCTTCGGGGAAGTAGAATTGGCACCCACTTTTGAAGAAGTTTTGACTTGTTATGAAAGCCTTGATATGTGTAGAAAGAGAAGGAGTACACCAGACAACAATGTTCTAGTCCCTAGCATGTGGAATCGTCAAGAGATCAAGAAAGCCTTTGCAGTCAATGATGACACTTGGTTGGGGGAATATGATGGGGAAAATATATATTTTCATGAGTTGTATCACCGATTTGGAAAGTATAATGCTTTTGAGAAGTTCGATCATAAATTTGAGTCAGAAGAAAAATGGAAGGAGAAGAGAGCATTCACTTGTATGGTAGGTTTACTTGGAACAATGGTGTTCCCAAAAGGATAAAATAACACCATCCATCTAAGGGTCGTTATGGTAATACACTCTCTCTTTTATGAAATAGATTATGGTTAAACTAAGGTGTTCCATACCTTAGCCCCTATGTTAGTGCTGAGATATATCGGGCATTGGGAATGTGCCAAAGCAGTGATCATTTTATTCAAGGTTGCAACCTTATCTTGCAATAGTGGATGATGACTCACTTATTGAAAAATCCTAGAGTAGGGAAGATGGACCCTTGGACAAGGGTAAATCTCCTATCATCACAAGACATGTGTTTATTCCTGCATAAGCTTAAGAGGAAAGAGTCTCCGAAATTTTGGTTCAAGATTTTCAGGGAATTAAGTGACGACAAAATTTAGTGGTTAATCATCTATCTTCACCCAGGAAAGTACATTACTAAGGGGAATGAATGGCCTTTCCTAGTGCTTCTAGGACTCAGGGGAACTCTTCCTTATAACCCCATCCGATTTCTCAGATAATTCAAAATCAGGTAGGTAATACCACAACAACGCCTATGCTTAGATTCTTCACTGAGTATGATGAATACGAAAATCCCCTAAAAATATACATGATAGATGGGTGGAAGAGAATAAAACATAGGAATTTTCCCTCCATATCAGGTATGAACCCAAAGTTAGTGGCACATACAAGGAATGGTTGAAAAAGAGTTTTGCTGGAGCATTGATCCCGGGACCAAATGTACCCACTCAAATTGTTATATGGAATCAGAGTATCAGATGCGACTTCACAGGCTTCAAGATAAATTCCAAAAGTGAGATCACACACCAACATATGAATATGTAGGATGCCTTAACCATACACATGTTGAGAGAAGAGTTAAAGTGAGCCAGACAAGAAGATAATAATGCTAGGCAGTGTCTGATCAATTTGGATGATTGCATGGTTTCTCAAATTGATAGCATAGAAAAAATGAACTATGAGAACAAGGTGTAGTTGTGCGGGAGTCACCTGATCATCAACAGATATCACATATGGCAAGAGGTGAATAAGGCTAAGAAGGCAAGTGATAATGAAGGAGCATCTAGGAGCTAGTTTTTCTGTCCCCTGCGCGGGACCTTGTTATTTCTTTTATGTTATTTTCCTTTTCCCCCAAGACTGTGTCCCTTTTATGCTACTTTTGTAGGCATTTATGTCTTTTTATATATCTATGAAAAGTTGGGGGATAATGGATTGGCCTTAAAAAAGGCATATATTTGCTTCAAAATTCGTTTGGCCAACCCTTGGCTCAAAAGGGTCACCCCAACTAGGAGACACATTTATTTCAATGTTTTATGAGGTATAACTTCCTATGTGCTTATGTGCGTTTGTTTGAATAAAAGACAAATTTATCCAGTATGCTCCCGTGGATCAGTTTGCCTATGACGCAAACAACTCTATGTAGTTACTTTTTGTCGAATATCTAGCATTATTTATCATATATGGGAACTAACACATCTTCCTTTGAGTTATTTTACTTTATAAATACTAAAACTACCCTGTGTTGAAACAAGCTGGCAGAACTTCCTTACTTCACCCGGTCAAAAGTTCACAAAATACCATCCCCTAACTATTATTCAAATATGACTGGAAACGACGGAGATAATGAGTTGACTATCAGGGACAATGTGATAGCAGAACAAAGTGAGATGATAGCTAAACTTACGAGAAAATTAAAAATACTTCAAGAGGAAATGAACCATACTAGAGATTTGACTAATCTGGCCATCACTGTCAACGCTCCTGCCCCAGGAGGACACGTGCCACCACTCGAAATTTCTCACCTCAGTACGCCTATTCTCGAGAACCATCCAAATAACATATCGTCTTCCTTTGCTTCCTAATTTCCTATAGATCCTATAATCAATAATCCTCCAATTCATGCTGACCTAAACACTAATCAAGAAAATAATCCAGATGCCTATCATCTTCAAAATCCATACCTAACCCCAGAAAATCCATCGCCAAATCCACAAAATTCATTCCCACATCCCCAAAAACCATTTTTAAACCCGCAAAATCCACTTCTAAATCCATAAAATCCATCTCCAAATCCGCAAAAATCATTTCCAAATCCATAAAATCCCTCTCAGATTCCACCAAACTACTCTCAAATTCCACAAAATGTCCTCAATTTTTAAAACATCCTCCCCACCTACCACCCAACCTCCTTTCATTCTCAAAATCAAGCTACCCTTTCAAATCCTTCTCATGCCATTATATCCCCTTATATCTACAATTCCTTTCCCAATATCAAGGTAGATTATTACAAGGAAAAGGAAAAGGAGTGGAGGACTGAGTATGAAAAGAAGTTGTTGGCCATGAATAAAGAGATTATGAGGATCAAGGAATCTCATGGGGAAGGTGATAATAATTCTTTGGGGTATGATGATTTGTGTGTACACCCCAGAGTAGATCTACCAGAAGGATACAACGTCCCTAAATTTAAAGTGTTCAATGGTATTAGAAATCCGATGGCCCATCTAATAAGGTATTGTGATCAAATGGTTAGGGAAGAAAGAAATGAAGCATTTTTGATGTGCTTATTCAGCCGAAGCTTAAGCAGCGAAGCCTTAGATTGGTTCACATCTCAAGAACTAAAAAGAAGCTTTAGTTGGAGGGCATTGTCTAAAGAATTTCTCGATAGGCTTGCATTTAACATTGAAATAGTCCTTAACCGATACTTATTAGACCGGATCAACCAAAAAAATGATGAGTATTTATGAGACTATGCCTTTTATTGGAGAAAAGAAACTGCTAGGGTATAACCTCCTATGTCTGAGGAGGAAATGGTATAGGTTTTCGCTCGCACTCAAGAGGTAGAATTTTACACTAGGATGGTATCCGCGGTAGGGAGACTATCACAAATTTGGTAAAAATCAGTGAATCACTAGAGGAAGGCATTCGAACATGAAAGATTGATAAACCCTAACATCATCTGGTACTTCTGTGTTCCCAAACAAGAAAAAGAAAGATGTGAGTGCAGTCTCTACTGATTCAGTTGCTAAATTGAAAAAGAAATTTAAGCCTAGGAATATTCTCTCCTCTCCACCGTCACCAAATTTTTAGCATGTATTCTATACCCAACCCCAGTACCAAGATCCACGTCCAAATATCTAATCCCAATACAAAGCTTCACTTCCAAATATCCAATCCTAATACCAAGCTCCACTTCCAAATATCCAATCCCAATACCAAGCTCCACTTCTAAATATCCAATCCCAATAAAAAGCTCCATTTCCAAATATCCAATCCTAATACCAAGATCTATAAACAAATATTTTACTCCAACACCAAGTTCTGCAGCCAAATTATCAGTCTCATGTTGAAGCTGCCCTTCCAAACAACCGAATGAACATTCGAACACCTCCAAATTATCATCAAGTACCTCCTTACGCTAATCAAAAGCATTATAACCTCCCACATCTAAACCTAAAAAATGACCTCCCCAAAACTTCACTCCATTAGCTGAAAGTCGCACCCAACTCTTTGGAAGATTGAAGGTCACTAGTCATTTACAACCTATCCAATCGAACCTTACCAATCCCAATTCTTTATTTATCATGTCGATCAAAATTATTCCTATCATTAAGTAGTGGAAAGGCATAATACTGAGGATTGTGTTAGCCTAAAGCATAAGATTCAAGATTTGATTGATCAGAAGGTCATTGCGCTTCAGTCGTGGACACCAAATATCAATAGTAATCCATTGCCTAATCATGGGGGAGTCTCAATTAACATAATCAAAATAGAGGGAGAATGAGTATCTAGCAAGACCACACTAAGGTGGATTCAGAAAATTCCAAAAGGATATAAAGAGTGGAGAAGATAGAAAGAGTCGTAGTTGCCTTAAGTGTCAATGAGAGGCCCCTATTTATAATGATGACAACCCCAACTCAGGTATATACTCCACCGCCTAGAAAGGAATTTATTATAGAGACTGCTGTCACCCAGGGGATGACACGATATGGATGATGCTACATTTCTGAAGATTTAACCAATAGGAAGGATTCATAAAAAAATCCAATCACTGAAGGGGAGGCCGAGGAATTTTGGAGGCCTATGCAACCACAAAAGTATTCAATTGTCAAGCATTTAGAAAAGACTCCAGCCCAAATTTCTATTTGGGTACTATTAATGAGTTTGCAATACCACTGACAAGCTTTATTGAAGGTCCTAGATGAAGCCTAAGTTACTGCAGGCACGAGCGTTAAGAATCTGTCCGTAATGATAGGGAATGTTGTGGTAAGTCATAGCATATAGTTCACTGAGGAAGAGTTGCCATTTGAGAGAGTGATGCATAATAAAGCCTTGCATGTCACTATCAGTTGTCGGGACTATGTGATTAATCGAGTATTGATAGATGAAGGATCTGTTTTGAACATTTTTCCTCTTTCCACATTGGTTAAAATGGGCTATGATTTTGGAAAAATTTACCAAATCCACGTAAATATGTGGGCATTTAATGGAGGGTAGAGAGATACCATATATGAATTTGACTTGTACATCCAAAAGGGACCTGTTGAATTCAAGGCTAAATTTTATGTTATAGATATCCATCCTAGTTACAACCTTCTCTTGGGGAGACCATGGATCCATAGTGCAAAGGTAGTTTCATCGACCCTTTATCAATTATTGAAGTTTATTTGGGAGGACCATGAAATAGTCATTCTAGAAGAAGGAAGCCATTCAAATTATCCCAATGGTTATGTGATTATGATTGCATATATTCTGAGGGGTAGTAGTTTTTATACAGTGGAAATTATAAGTGTTGTGGATAAAGATCTGACCCACAAGCACCAATGCCTTCTGTCTAGAAAATGATTATGAATGTGATGTTAAGAAGTAGGTTCAAGCCCGGCCAGGGCTTGGGTAGAAATTTGGAAGGAATTATTGAGCCCATTATGGTCCAAGAAAATGCATCTAAGTATGGGTTAGGATACTAACCAAGAAAGAAATATGAGATTGAAGATAAGCCACAGATAAGTCTGTCTAAACCATTGCCACTCCTGTACCAGTCATTTCTTGTGTGTGAAATGTCAAAAAATAATGGTCTTGGGGATGGGATAGGAAATCTATTCAAGGGATGCATTTGTATACTAGATGATTTCCCAAAGTCCAGTGGAGTGAGGAAGGTTGCACCAGGAGAGGATTTTCAAAACTGGATCTCTGCTCCACTCATAACCCATCGCCCATCATGGTAGATGAAAGGGCAATCACTAATAGTCTAAAAAATAGGTGATGATCTGGAGGAGGCCCCGTGATCTACTCTTTTATGTCTCAAATTTTCTTTTCGTGTTTTACTACTTTCAAAAAGGCATGAACCCACATTTGTGCAGGTCAAGAGCCATATTTTGTAATTATTTCCCAAATTTTAATGAAAAGGCCTCTCTTTATTTAAGAAGATATTTTGAAATATGATTATATTAGTGTATTTTATTACTCCCACCGTTTAAAAAAGAATGACCTACTTTGACTTAGCACAAAGTTTAAGAAAATAAAAAAGACTTTTGACTCTTGTGGTCTTAAATTAAAGTTGTGTCAAATGTACCAAAATACCCTTTAATCTTGTGGTCCTAAACATGCCATGTGGAACGTTGAAATTAAAGTATTTCCTAAAAAAAGGGGTCATTCTTTTTGAAACAGACTAAAAAGAAAAATCGACCATTCTTTTTAAAACGGAGGGAGTATCTTGTTGTCATCTAACTTGGTTTGTTTGTTTATTACAGTAGCAGTAATTTAAAACCTGCCAATGTCATGTCATGTTAAGGTTTAGACAAACAAAGTAAGGGGAAGGATGATTATTGGAAATAAGGTGATGAGGAGCGGTTAGTGGAAGACATAGAAGAATTTGAAAATCAAGAGAAGCCCAACCTTAAGGAAACTGAAAGTGTCCACCTAGGTGATCATGATGAAATCAAAGAGGTAAGTGTTAGTGTTCACTTAGCAGAAGCATAATAAAGAGATCCCATTCTCTTGTTGCAGGAGTACATTGACATATTTTCATGGTCCTACAATGATATGTCGGGATCGAGCACCAACATCATGTCACATAAGTTACCAATCAATCCCGAGTTTGATCTAGTTAAGCAAAAATGTGGAAATTCAAGCCTGATTTGAGTTTGAAGATCAAAGAAGAAGTGATGAAGCAAATTCAATCCAAGGTTGTGGAGGTCACAAAATATCTAACATGGCTAGCCAATATTGTCCCAGTGCTAAAAAAGGACGACAAGATTTGAATTTGTATTGACTATAGAGATTTGAATAGAGCGAGTCTTAAAGATAATTTCCATTACCCAACATTCAAATCCTCATCGATAATTGTGCGAAGCATGAAATACAGCCTTTTATAGATTGTTTTTCCGGGTATCATATGATATTAATGGATGAGGAAGATGTAGAAAATACAACTTTCATCATGCCCTGGGGTGTTTATCATTATAGGGTGATGCCATTTGGTCTAAAGAATGTGGGTGCAACATACATGATGGATATGCCATCGATTTTACATGATATGGTTCATAAAGAGATTGAGGTATATGTGAATGATGTAATTATCAAATTCGGAAAGAGTTTAGATCATCTGATCTATCTGAAAAAATTCTTCAATAGACTAAGAAAGTACTACTTGAAGTTGAATCCTGAAAAGTGTGCTTTTGGTGTTCCAACCGAGAAATTAATGGGGTTCATAGTCAGCATAAGGGAAATCAAGATAGACCCATCTAAGATCAAGACAATTCAGGATTTACCACCACCAAGGTCCAAGAAAGTGGTTAAGAGTTTCCTTTGTCATTTGAATTACATTAGCAGGTTCATTACCCAATCAACGGTCATATGCGAGCCAATTGTCAAGATGTTGAAGAAAGATGCATTGAATGAATGTACAGAAGAATGTTAGAAAGCTTTTGACAGAATTAAGGAATATCTATCCGTTTCACTTATTTTGGTTCCACCAAGGGAAGAAAGTCCATTGTTTTTTTACCTGTCAGTCTCAGAAAATGCTTTCGGCTGTGTCCCTGGGAAAGATGATGAGACCGGTAACAAAAATAAAGCAATATACTACTTGAGTTAAAATTTTACGCCATATGAGGCTCGTTACACTCTTGTAGAAAGGATGTGTTGCTTTGACCTGGGCCGCACAAAAATTGAGGCATTATCTATATTCGTACACAACATATATCATTTCCAGAATGGACCTGCTGAATTATATATTTCAGAAAGCCATTCCTATGGGAAAGTTAGCTAAGTGGAAAATATTGTTGAGTGAGTTCGACATCATGTATGTGACTCAAAAGACAATCAAGGGGCAAACCTTAGCGGATCATTTAGCTGAGAATCCAGTCGATAATGAGTCTGGGACACTTCAAACTTACTTCCTAGATGAGGAGATTTTATTTATGGGAGAATACATTGCAAAGATCTACCCCGGATGGAGATTGTTCTTTGATAGAGCAGTCAACTTTAAAGGTTCAGGAATCGGAGCAGTTTTGGTGTTAGAAATAGGCCAACACTATCCAACAACTACTAAATTATGTTTCCAGTGTACTAATAACATGGATGAATATGAGTCTTTCATACTAGGTCTCAAGTTGGCACTTGATATGGGTGTTCATGAATTGCTAGTCATTGGAGACTCAGATTTGTTGATTCATCAGGTACAGGGGGAATGGACAGTGAAGAACTCCAAGATTACTCCTTATGTGGAGCTAGTGCCAGATTTATGTGGAAGATTTAAGGAAGCTGATTTCAGACATATCCCAAGGATACAAAATAAGCTCTATTTTTGATGCTTTGGATACTATATCCTCTATGATTCAACACCCAGGTTAGAGTTACATTGATTCTTTGAAAATAAGCTTGAAGGAATAACCTGCACATTGTGCGCACGTCAAAGAGGTCCTGATGGAAAGACATAGTGCTATGATATTAAAAGGTATTTAGAATTCGAAATATATCTTGAGGAGGCTAGCAATAATCAGAAAAAGACAATCCGGCGTTTAGCAAAGAATAATTTTCCAAGTGGGGAAATTCTTCTTAGGAGAACTCCAGGCTTAGGACTCTTAAGATGTGTCAATGTCGTGAAAGCTATGAGGTTAATAAATGAAGTACATTCTGGAGTCTGTGGGCCCCACATGAATGAGTTTGCCCTTGTGAGAAAGATCCTGAGAACTGGTTACTTCTGGATAACTATGGAAAATAATTATAGAAAGTATGTGCGGAAGTGCCCAAAATTCCAGATACACGATGATTTGATTCAAATGCCTCCATACGAGCTTTATGTAATAAGTTCACCTTGGGATTTCGTAGCTTGGGGTAGAGATGTTATCGGACCAATAGAGCCACCAACATTAAAAGGGCATAGATTCATTTTGGTTGCTATTGATTACTTTACTAAGTGGGTTGAAGCTGCTTCATATAGAGCCATCACCAAGAAGGTAGTTGCATATTTTGTCAAAAATAACTTGATTTGTCGATTTGGCATACCAAAATCCATCATTACGAATAATGGGGCTAGCTTGAACAGTTACTTGATGAGTGAGATTTGCAATCAGTTTAAGGTTGTTCATCGCAACTCAACCGCATATCATCCACAGATGAATGGAGCCGTGGAAGTCTCCAATAACAATATAAAGAAGACCTTGAGGAAAATGATCGAAAATAATAGATCACGGCATGAGATATTTCCCTATGCTCTACTAGGGTATCATACAACAGTTCAAACCTCCACTGGGGAAAATCCTTATCTACTTGTGTATAGGAATGAAGATGTGATACTTGCTGAGGTTGAAATACCTTCCTTAAGGATTATTCTAGAAGCTGGCTTAACTAACGAAGGATAGGTTCATGCTCACTATGAACAACTCATGTTGATTAATGAAAAGAGAATGGTTGTCATATGTCATGGTCAATTGTATCAACACAGTATGATCCATGCCATCAATAAAAAAGTAAGAGATAGAACATTTGAAGTTGGGTAATTGGTTCTCAAATGCATATTTCCTCACCAAGAAGAGTACAAAGGCAAGTTTGCTTCGAATTGGCAAGGACCATACATAGTTCTCAAGGTAATATCCAGAAGAGCTATTATTCTATCTGAGATGGATGGTCGAGAGTGGACCAAACCAATCAATTCTAATTTGGTAAAGAGATACTATGTTTGAAGAATGTCTTAGTTTTGTTTCCTTGGTTTATTTGTAATCACCTTTATAATAGTATTTGTTTTATGATATGTAATTTCCTTGAATCCTTTCCTTTTATGTACGAAATACGATTTACCTAAATTCCTAAGAAAGGGATATGTAGGTGGCCTATGTCGGCCTTGGTCAACCCCTTAGGAGGATTTACCCTTTCCTTTTATGTACGAACTATGTTTGACCTGAATTCCCCAGAAAGGGATACGTAGGCGGCCTATGTCGGCTTCGGTCCACCCCTTAGAAGGATTTACCCTTTTTATTTAAGTACAAACTTTGTTTGACCCGAATTCCCAAGAAAGGGATACGTAGGCAGCCTATGTCGTCTTCGATCAATCCCTTTGGAGGATTTACCCTTTCCTTTTATGTTTGAACTACGTGATGACCTGAATTCTCTAGAATGAGATACTTAGGCGGCCTATGTTGCTTTGGTCAACCCTTTAGATTTTTTCTATATACCACTAGCGTAGGTCTTGAACTATGTTTAACCTAATTTCTAGTTCAACGGGATACATAGGCACCCCAATGGATCGGTCATATAAATCCAGGAAATGGAATTTTCGAGAAGGAATCTCAAAAATTCACAAGAGGAATATAATCATCTAATAAAGAAGATGAAGACCCGCGAAGGCTGTAGATCCTCTCAAGACATGATCATCTCAAATAGTATTAAACTGGGGAAGAAATTTTGAGGAGTTCCTCAAAATTCCCACTAATATATTGGAATATATTTCAAATCCCCCAACACCATAGGTTAAAGTCATGATTTAGAAATCACCGGCTGCGACAAAGTGTAGACAGACTAAATCTCTTGCTATGACGAGACTTTTGAAGAACTCTCTGGTAATGATGATGAGTTTTGGAAATAATCCATCGGATGTCGAGCATAGATGAACATCATGAAGAAGATGTTCGTTGAGCTAGTACATGACATGACCGGCAAATATTTTCTAAAGTTTTTACAGAATTTTTGAAACTAGTTTCTAAAAATTAAGACTACTTTCGAAAATCTATACAAATATTTTTACTTAGTGATTGCCTAGGAATCTACTGGAATAGGGAGTCAGGGTGGAAGTCCCAACATGACGGAATACCCGAGAGATGGCGAAGAGCAAACCAAGGATTGAAAGAGGTCAATACAGAGTAGTTTCACTCAAAACTAATCATTTTTCCATGGATGTAGAGATTAATACACCAAAATATGAATCTTTTTCAAAAATCCCCAAGCGAGTGAGGAGCCACACCAAGGAATATAATGCTCAACAATGGTATTTTTGGGTAGCCCCAAAGATGGGTTTAATACCCATTTATCAAGGACTTTTTGAATTGTCTATCTTATTTCTTGAGACCATGAAGGACAAATAAAAGCACCTTATCTTCTTTATGAATATTGTATTTTGAATTTTCTTAAAAATTAGTCTCTAGAAAAAGTGACTTTGTGTCTACTAAATATTTACCTTGAGCGCAGGTGCATCCAAGGGAGTCATCACAATAAATACAACAATTAGAGAATCACTCAATAGGAGGGAGAGCAGAAAGTCATCCTAAAAATTCACTTTGAAGCAAAGTAAACAATATTTTAGTAATCTCAAAACAAGGATTTTAACCTATTCACTTGCATTCGGTGGATCTTCCACTTAATTATTTCTTCAAGAAGAGAAAATTAATAGCGGAATAAGTTATTCATAGTATGATGCTCAGTATTTGTCATTAAACTGTCATAAAGCTTGACTGTGGCCGCTAGTGAGAGTGACATTGTGTCTACTAACTGTCTACCTTGAGTACAGGTACATGTAAAAAGCAAAATACAGACAAACGGACTCAGGTGAAACTATTTTCAAATCACCGGAAGAACCATTTCATATCATTGCTGAGAGGACCAATTCATGCTATTGCAGAGAGGGCCATTTCATCTCATTATCGAGAGGGCTATTTAATATCATCTCATTTCCAAGAGGGCCATTTCATATCATCTCATTGTCAAGAGGGACATTTCATGCCATTGCCAAGAAGGCCATTTTATTTTATGCCATTGCCCCGAGGGCCATTTCATCTCATTGGCGAGAGGGCCATTTCATATCATCTCATTGCCAAGAGGGCCATTTCATTTCATGCCATTGCCAAGAGGGCCATTTCTTCTTATTGCAGAGAGGGATATTTTATATCATCTCATTGCTGAGAGGGCCATTTCATGCCATTGCTAAGATGGACATTCCATTCATCTCATTTTATTGTCAAAAAGGCTATTGTATTTAATATTTGTTGACACGCGAGATAGCATACAGTGGCATCGAGGATATCATTAGAATTTAATATTTGTTGACTCGTGAGATAGTATAAGATGGTGTCAAGGATATCATCAATATTTAATATCTATTTACACGCGACATAGTATAAGTTGGCATCGAGGATATCACCAACATTTAATATCTATTGACACACGAGATAACATATGATGGCATTGAGGATATCATCAATATTTAATATATGTTGGCATGTGAGATAGCATACGCTGGTGTCGAGGCTATCATCAATAGTTAATATCTGTTGACACGCGAGATAACATTCACTGGCGTCGAGGATATCATCAACATTTAATATCTATTGACATGTGAGATAACATACGCTGGTGTCAAGGATATCATCAACATCTAATATCTGTTGACACATGAGATAGCATACACTGGCATCGAGGATATCTCATAATTTTATGAATTAGCATCTGAATGCATCAAAAGAACATCATTCAAAGAGATGTCTTTAAGTCGCTATCTGAAAGTGAATGACATATGAGACTTTCTTGAAATTGACAATCCTAGGGTTATCTATAAGTCATATTAATTGAAATTGGATAGTGTGAAAGATCACCTATGAGTTGATAGTCCATAGGTCATTCATAAGATGCAATAACATCCTAACCGAAAGTGCGCAGAGTTACCCTTAGATTGATAGTTTAAAGGTCATCCATAAGTCACAACTAAACCTTATCGGATAATATGCAAGATTATCAAATTGATACATCCAAGAGTTCTATTTAAGTCGCGTCATATACAAGATTTTTTATGTGCAGGATTACCCAAAGACTAGCAATTTGAGAGATATCTATAAGTCATATTGTATCCAAGGTCAGATGATGTACAGAATACCTAAGAGCTAGAGATTGGAGGGACATCTGTAAGTCATCACTTATCCAAGGTTACATAATATGTAGGATTATCTAAAACCTATTAATTCAAAGTATATCTATAAGTTTCCTCATATCGAACATCAAATAATATGATAGTTATTTGGCGATAGATTTGTAACAGTTAACAGTGTCTTTGGATAAGTGACTTGAACCATGAACACCAGGTGAATGCTTGGTGATATTAATAGCAGATTTCAGCATGTTATTTGGAATGATATCCAGGAAGCACTGAAACAAGACAGAGGAAGAGATGTCAACCCACAAAAAGTTGAATTAAAATAATAATTTGGCTTCAAAGATTTAACTTACATCCCTCTTTTCCTTTATAGAAGGCCTCTTATCTTTTCTTACCCTTCAAACTTCTGTTGCTCTGAAATTTATTCATCAAAAAAGATAAAAAATAATGTATAATAGTTAAGGAAATGCCAATAATTTATATTTTTACTTCTCTATAACAACATGGTACCAATAATAGTAGTGAAATTCATTATAATGGTAGTCTTTGTAAAATTAATCCTTTATCACATTCATACTCAAATATTATATAAAAATAAAATAATAAAATAATTATCATAATTTCAATAATTCAAATAGTAAATTTTATTGACTAAAAATTTGATTAAATTATTGATGAGTGGTAATCCTACCACTCCTTCATACTAATTCTACACACACACTACCATATTTTATATTAAAAAATGAGGCATTATCTGATTTTAAGTGCACCAACACCCATATTTTTTAGGTATGAAGTGAAGAAGGTGAGCATATGTGGAATGGAGCTAAAAAGGGAGAAAATGGAAGCAAAAAGAGTGCAGCTGGAAACCTAAAGCAGTCATCCTCGATTACCGTGACCGCTATTTAAGGACGGCGATCGCCAGTAGTCCAGGTGGTCAGCAAAGCGTGGTCGCAGAACCTAATCACGGTCGCATAGCTGCGGTAGCGGTCAAACACACGCGATTGCGGATCAACGGGAATTGGCCCAAGGGAAGAATTGTAAAATGTTATGGATGAATCCAAAATCATATATAAGCAAAAACCCTTTCTTCTTTGTGTTTTGCTTGTCTCATAATATTATTTTGAATTCTAAGCTTGAAACCCTAATTGGGTAAGTGTGTAATCAACTTTGGAGACTCAAATTTCTTAGTTTCTTGTTGAAGAATGAATGCTTTGGTTGACCCACATGGTATATATCTATTTACTTTCTTCATGAGTAGCTAAGTAATTTGATCTTATGATTATGTTGAATTAGTGTGTAATTGTGTGTGGGTATTGTTGGGTATGCATGGATTTTAGTTGTTGAGTATGGAATTCACCATTGCTTGAGCTTATGAGTTGGGATTTGATGGGTGAAAACTCCAAATTTCCAAATGGGTTTGATGGGTGAAAGATTCAAGCTCTATAAACCCTTTGTCATCCTCAAAAGAGGGACTTAGGTGAATATTAGGTAACCCATAACATCATCGAAAGAGGGTTATCGGGGGACAAGGCAATGGTAAACAACTAATTCTATGGTTTACTATCCTTTGCAATCTTAGAAATAAGTGTTTAGGAAGTGTAAATCATGTCAAGAGGATCATCCTAGAAATAGGGATGCTTGGTTGAGGTTTTGGGTGGTTACATAAACTCCACACTTATTAGGTTCTTAAAAGAGCCAATGGGTGAAATCATTGTGGTTTTATTGAAAGATTGAACTCAATGATATTTGACCTAGCCTATCAATTAATTAACTACTAAATCCCATGATAAACCAACATTATCCCACATACTTTACCTCTAAGGAGACATAATCCCAAGATTCCTCCAAATCTTGAATTTAGACCAAAGATAAGCATTCACCTCGTACTGGTTAAAGTTTGTGTGAAGAATTTTTTACAAATTCCCCCCATTTACTTATGCATGTTGTTTCCATTAGCATTCCGGGTAACCTTATAGTAACTTGAGTACCCATAGATTAGAAGTCTATAGCATTCACTCCTTGAGATTTGACCCCAATTTACATTGGGTTATTTGAAAATAACCGCCTCACCCCTCATATATGGGAGTGAGTTGAGCATTATCAAAATGGCACCGTTGCCAGGGAGTGAAATATATATTTCACTTGTGTAGTGCTTTTCTTACTTGGGAATACCCGGAGTGGGGTAATTTGCTTTGTTTGTTGTTTTTGACTATTTTGTAGGTGATCAAAGTGTGAACGGAGAGATGAGCGATAATGCAAGTAATTTTGTCCTCTTTGATGCCCCACTAGATGATGAAGGCCAATTAAATAAGGTGGGGCAAACAAGTGCTATTCACATCTCGCCAACCAACGGGAATAGTGTGTTTCATGTGACTAGCGTGATTCTTCACATGTTGAAAATTAAAGTATTATATAGGGGTCAAGCATATAAAGACCCAAATGTTCATTTAAAAAACTTTATGGAAGTTTGTACGCCATTTGACATAACGCATATTACGCAAGAATGCATCCGGCTTCGACTTTTCCCATTTTCACTAACGGGCGAGGCGATTTTATGGCTCTGCTTATTTCCACCCGACTCAAGCTCCTCTTGGGAGGATCTCACCATGTTGTTCCTTGATAGATACTTCCCACGATAAAAAATGCTTTAAAAGCGGGATGAGATTATAAACTTTTGGTAATTTAATAAAGAACCATTGTTTGAAGCGTGGGAGAGGTTTAATAGAAATCTTGCCCAATGTCCAAATCATGAGGTCCCGGATAAGATGCTCCGTGATATTTTCTATACAGATCTTGAACCCTTGAACAAAACGGTTGTGGATAATGCAACGGGTGGCTCTATTGTAAAATTGCATCATCTTGCAACTTTTTGATTGATAGGTAAAGTATACAAACAAAACTGGGGGTGTCACACCCATGATACCGATGCTCCTAAGACCTCTTATACTACCTCCATGGTGACCAATGAGAAAAGAAAACAAGAAGAGGAGAAGGGGGAGAACATGGACAAGATGATGACCCAGCTTGAGCTTTTAACAAAACATGTTATGGGAGTACCTGCGAAAGTGGTAAATGTTGTAACATCTAAGCCTTATGAAGACAATAAAGAGGCAAAGAAATTAGATGAAGAAATTCGGTACTTGGCAAACTACTTGGGGGGTTCCTGCCTCGCCTATCAAAGGCAAGGTGGGAATCAAGGTTAGATGGATCAAGATCGAGATAGAGATTGGAGAGATAAGGAATATGACTATGATCTCTAAATTCCTCCTCGTGATAAGTCTAAGGACAAAGAGTCAAATTCCATTGACCCTGACAAGTTCAAGACCGAAGATATTTTGGCATGAATCTTGAGTAGAGTTGAAGGTACGGACAAAATAGTCCATGAGTTGAAGGGTGACTTCTCCGTACTCCCCCAAACGGTGGTGTATCACTCCGCCTCCTTCAAACAATTGGAAACCTAAGTCGGGCAAATCTCCACGCAACTAAATGCAAGGGTTAAGGGTTGACTTCCAAGTGACACAATTTCTAACCTAAAGAATGAAGCACAAGTCCTAGCAATTGTCACTAAAAGTGGGAAAGCACTTGAAGAGCCCCTTAGAGGAGATGTGAGTGAAAATATACCTAAGATCAAGACAAATGAGGTGACACCTCAAAGACGAAAAGTAAATAATGAGAAAGAGATAGATGAAAGCAATGAAGAAGTGGTCGAAGTTGAAAAACCGCAAGGAGAAGCAAAGCCAACCATCCATGTTCCTCCTTCGTTCCCTCAACGGTTGCATAAAAAAAAAGAGTGACAAATTGAGAAAATTTATGGCAAAACATAGCACTCCTTCAATAAATATCCAACTACTTAAGGCGATTCAAGAGATTCCGGGATACGCTAAGTTAATGAAGAAGTTAATGTCCAAGAAGAAGCTTGTTGAGGGTAATACCATCGAAGTTACTCATGGGTGTAGTGCTATCATATATAGAAAAGTTGTGAAAAAAAAACCCGACCCCGGAGCCTTCACTATACCTTGCACCATTGGGACTCATGAGTTTGCAAAAAGTCTTTGTTACCTTGGTGCAAGCATAAACCTAATGTCGTATGTTATCTAGAAGAAACTTGGCTTGGACACTCCTACACCAACCTCAATGCGACTTTTGATGGTGGACCGATCTATAAAAAACTGGTGGGTATATTATTTGATGTCCTTGTAAAGGTGGACAAATTCATTCTCCCGGTGAATTTCATTGTATTATATTCTAAGATGGACCAAGAGGTGCCTATAATTCTTGGTCGTCCTTTATTATCCACCGAGAGAGCCATTATTAATCTAGAGTTGGGGGAAATAAAATTTTGGGTGCAAGAAGATGAGGTATTATTTAAAATTTGCAAGTCAAAGAAGCAAACTGCGGAGCTCCAAGTAGTATCCGCGGTGGATGTTGAAAATGATATAGTGAAAGATAAGGGATTTGAGGACCCACAGTGATATTGAAAGAATAAAGACGTCGTTCCACGATGATAACTAAGGCTCTAGGTGGGAGGCAACCCACAAATGCTACAAGAGTGGCTCATATCCTCTTTTGTTATGTTCTCGTAGTGTAGATGTTGTCTTCTGCATTTGAATAACCCATGAATTTGTGTCACTTTAGATTGCATTGAATGAACTTTGAAAAGGGTCAAGTGTGAAAGTTTACTTTGAAAATTAGAGCAGGAAAATTCTGTGAAAATTGAGTAAAATGCTAAACAGGGGAGTAAAAACTGCTCTTAATTACCGCGATTGTGGCCACCGTGTGCGATCGCGACTACACGGGTGTTCGAGGTCGTGGCCCCTGACTATGATATTAGTCATTTCAGTCATTAACCCCCTAGTCTCCTTCACTTTCCTCACACTCCCTTTTCAAGATTATACTCTCAAGTATAAGATACATTGTAGGCCAAGTTGTAAGCTCTCAAACAGCCTCTGTGCACATCCCTCTTGCATCACAACTCTGGTAGGTGACATGAACCCTTGCTTTCATTTTTGAAACTAGGCCATTGAGTGCATGGTTAAGAAAAGGGCCTAAAATTTATGAATGTTATACTTTACAAGTTGTCATAATTATTATGGTTATGGTGTTGGCTATTTGATTGAGGTGTGCACACAAGAGGGGAAATCTTGAGTACCCAATAGTGTGTGAAAAAAGTAGACAAATAAGATGTGCACACCTAGTGTTTGATAAATTGCTCAAATAAACTTTCAATAGTAATGTTTGCTTGTTAAAGGGTACATTCACTCACTTGTAGCATTGTTCACCTGATCTTCATTTTCACCCATATTATAGAACATGCTAGTAGTCTGAAACTGGGAGGAAGTCGAACATGCATAGCTGGCACGAAACCAACCTCAAGTGTCGAGATTGCGTTCAAAGAATGCAACTATGGTAAAGTGAATGCAGTCCTGACTCCCAATCACGGTAATAGAGTGCAGGTTCCTGCCCTGCCAGAAATCTTGTGCTTTCAAATTTTGGCCTATGCAATCCCAAGAACCTAGTCCACTAACCTTTAATGATCAATATATCACATCTTGCATGATTAAAATATCATTGAATAATATAATGTGTGTTTAGTGCTTTCAGGACAACTTCATGGATAAGTATGATCACAGTTGGTTTACAGCACTTAAGTGCCACACTCACTACTATCATGATTTCCTAAAGACAAAGCTTCTTCTGGAAAGAGGGATTTTCTTGGCGATTATTCCAGAGAAACTACCGGCCTTTCATGACAAACTTGAATCCATCGGGTAGAGGTTCTTTTCCTTGGATCCATGCCTTGCAAATTAACAATGGGTTTGAGAATTTTACGCCAATATCAATGAGGTATCTTTCTCGAACCCACTCAATGTGACTGTAAAGATTTGGGGAAAGCCAGTGAAAGTTGGAGCCAAGCAAATCAATGATGTTTCTGGGCTCAAGCAGGAAGATATGGGTGAATTCAAAGTAAAGGGGTGTAAATCAGGTAATTGGTTGGCACAACAGCCATGTACCGAAAAGGAAGTCTCGTGGACCAAAACTAAAAGCAATATTTCCATGAACAACTTCACTTCCGAGACTCGAATATGGTTGTACATCATTTGTAGCTGAGTGTCTCCTTGCACTCACATGATAGAAGTCCCTGAATTATGTACTCATATGGTTTCTTGTATTTTAGACGACATTCCATTGGATGTTGGTCAACTTATGGTCAATAAAATAGATCATTTCAAAGGCCAAGTTGGTACAAATCTCTTTTAACCCTTCTTGATTACTGAGATTTGCAAGAGAGCAGGGGTGGAGGAGTATGCTAGTGATACATAGGTACATCCTAGAACCCCCATCTACCCATTGAGGATTCGAGGAGATGGCACATCAGGCAAAATTAAGAAAAAAAGACCAACTTAGAAGAGCCAACATGTAGCGAACCCGAGCCTCATAGGAAAACCACCTTGGGACCTCTTGAAGATATTAGAGTTAATATTACAACCTTTAAAGAGCTTGTGGCTAGCTTACCACAAGGGCCGAGAGAGCCCTCCACCAAACATCACTTATATGTGTCACGTGCCGATTATGATGAGTACAAAGAGAACCAAAAGAAGAAAAATACTATTATTGATCAGCTTGAGAAAACCTACTCCTCTTTTGTGGTATCACACGATGACCTTTGGATCGCACATGGAAAGATGATCACTAGGGAGAAAAAGAGGGTCAAATTCTTTACTAAGATGTGGAAAGGGGTGAAGGGTCTATCGAAGGTCCTCAAACCCCGAAGTAGGCTTCCTACTTCTTGGGTAGATAGTGATGAATAGGCCTCAGCTGAGTGGTCAGATCTTGAGGAGGATGGTGATGATATAGGGTTCGAGAGTGATAGAAGCCCTTGATGCGGACTCAGGGAGTACCTATATCTCTTTTATCCTTAATTATCTCTGCAGTGCGGACACTTCGACCTTTTCAGTTGGGGGTGTCTCCTTATTTATTTGATTTGGGCATGTACTATTGATATTCTGCAAACTTTTTTGCTCTTTTGGATAATTCTTATTTTTTAATGGATTGTAATATTCGGAAACTCCGATGGTGACAACACCTGCATGGAGTAGTTATTTAGTTCTTGTTTTTTTAATTTGTGGTTTTAGTTTCTAACCATAGATGCAAGGGAAGTCTGAGTTCCTGTGGCATAAATTATTTTGGATTCGCATTCCCACCCATTGGTGAAATCTTTGTAAACATGTGGTAGTTCTCCCATACTATAGTTTACAATGTAAGACGATAGCTTGGGTTATTGCCATGACTAGAAAATTATGCATGGTTCGGGTACAAAAGCAAACACCCCCTCCATCCAAAATAATTTATTTTTTTGCAAAAAGTCGAAGGCATGAACGTGAGCAACTTTTTGACAAAATTCTCTCTCTTTCTTTGACTCCAAAAGTTGACTGCGGAAAAATAGGGGATACTCCACCCTTGTCTTGAGTGAGGAGAACAATTCACTTCCCCTTGAAAACATTCACATATCATGTGGTGAGATTAATTATCTATATCTCATATGTACTTGTACCATCTAGAACATGCCCCCTTAGTCTTTCAAAGCTATTTTTTGACTGTGCTTGGTTGGTAAAATGATTATAGGCCATCTTGTGATTTTGGAAGTCCACTTTAGCCTAAAGATCTTATCAATACATAAGAGTTACCCCTAGTCACCCTCTTCGAGCCTTTGGACCTTTCTTTGGCAAATGCATTACAAGCCGTGACCTGTCTATTCATCCGTTCTTGAACCCTATCCTCTTTGAACTTGAGAATACAAATTGAGGATAAAATTCTAAGGTGGGGCTGCTGGAAATAGAAAGAAGTATAGTTGGGCCACTAAGTCTTAAGAAGGTTTCTACAATCTTAAGAAAGTGAAGCTTTTTGGATTTGAATAAAAAAATGATCCCATTAAGGAAAAGAAGGCTTTATCTATGTGCATATAAGAAAAAAAAAGGTTGTAGAAGAAGAAAAAAAGAGGAAAGTGGGAAAGCCAAGAAAAAACAAAAGTAGCTACAGTATCAAAAGAAAAAGAAGTGGCCCAATAAGAAAAAAATGATGATAATTTGATGTAGAAGTTCAAGGAGGGTATAGCCTTATTGTCCAAAATTGTTATCCTACCTTAGCCTAAACCTACATTACAAGCTCAAAAAACCCTTTTTGATTTCTAACCAAGTGTGGTCATTATAGTGACGATTGAAAATAGGGGCAAGCCTATGGCATGATACTTGTATCATGGAGAGTTTCTTAAGAGAGCGAGTGATTGCATTTAATTTTCCTTGTTTCATAAGTGCTAACTAGGTGTGTAAACCTTTTTTCTTGTGAGGGGGCATGTGAGTTAGTTAAGGTGGGTGATTTTGTCTTCTTCTGCACAATGAGATGAATGGATGTATAACATAATTAAAGTTATCTTGTAAGTCACTTCTAGAGTGTTAGTAATTATCACATAGTCGCTCCCCAAGATCCACTGCATCCTTCATCACTCTATTTTATGATGAAGGGCACTGGTAATACTTTTCTATCCATGTGTGAAAATCTTTTTGAGGTGGCAACCAAGTTGGAGTCTTTATGGTAATTAGGAACATAAATAAGGGCACACATGAAAAAGGTCTCATGGTATGAGGTAGTGTTGCTTGAGGACAAGCAAATGTCTAAGTTGGGGGTGTTGATGAGTGGTACTCCTACCACTCCTTCATACTAATTCTACACACACACTATCATATTTTGTATTATAAAATAAGGCATTATCCGGATTTAAATGCACTAACACCCACATTTTGCAGGTATAAAGTAAACAAGGTGAGCATATATAGAATGGAGCTAAAAAGGGAGCAAATGGAAGCAAAAGGAGTGCAGCTGGAAACCTGAAACAGTTAGCCTTAATACCGTGACCTCTGTCTGAGGACCGCAGTATCCTCCAGTCTAGGTGGTTAGAAAAGCGCAGTCGCAGAACCTAATCACAGATCAGCAGGAACTAGCCCAAGTGCAGAATTGTAAAATGTTATGGACGAATCCCAAATCATATATAAGCAAAAACCCTTTTTTCTTTAGGTATTACTTGTCTCATAATATAGTTTTGAATTCTAAGCTTGAAACCCTAATTGGGTAAGTGTGTAATCAACTTTGGAGTCTCAAATTTCTTAGTTTCTTGTTGAAGAATAATTGCTTTGGTTGACCCACATGGTATATCTCTATTTACTTTATTTATGATTATCTAAGTAATTTGGTCTTGGGATTATGTTGAATTAGTGTGTAATTGTGTGTGGATATTGTTGGGTTTGCATGGATTTTAGTTGTTGAGTATAGATTTCACCATTGCTTAAGCTTATAAGTTGGGATTTAATGGGTGAAAACTCCAAATTTCCAAGTGGGTTTAATGGGTGAAAGCTCCAAGCTCTAGAAACCCTTTTTTATCCTTGAAAGAGGGACTTAGGTGAATATTAGGTAACCCATAACAACCTCAAAAGAGGGTTATCGGGGGACAAGGCAATGGTGAAAAACTAAGTCTATGGTTTAATACCCTTTGTAATCGTAGAAATAAGTATTTAGGAAGTATAAATAAAATCAAGAGCATCATCCTAAAAATAGGGATGCTTGGTTGAGGTTTTGGGTGGTTACATAAACTCCACACTTACTAGGTGCTCGAAATAGCCAATGGGTAAAATCATTATGGTTTTATCTAAAGATTAACCTCAATGATATTCGACCTAGCCTATCCGTTAATTAACAACTATATCCCATGATAAACTAAAATTATCCCACATACTTTACCTCTAAGGAGACATAATCCCAAGTTTCCTCCAAACCTTGAATTTAGACCAAAGAAAATATTCACCTCGTACTGGATAAAGTTTGTGTGAAGAATCTTCGACAAATTCCCCCTATTTACTTATACATGTTGTTTCCATTAGCATTCTGGGTAACCTTATAGTAACTTAAGTACCCTTAGGTTGGAAGTCTATAACATTCACTCCTTGAGATTCAACCCTAATTTACATTAGGTTTCTTGACAACGACTGCCTTACCCCTTAAATATGGGAGAGAGTTAAGCGTTATAAATTATGAAGTCAAAAGTTTCATACAAATACCTTCATTCCTCCTTTTGTTGGTTGCTTCTCTAATAATCCTATTAAGGATCATCTCAGCTGATTCAGTCCAAGTTTTACTAATATAAGTTGACCACCAACACTCAAAGGCTGGCGTATATTTTGGAATGACATCAAAGCCGACAACGGAAATTTTTTTCTCCAAATGGACATACTTACAATCCACCTTTTTAATACAATTTACTGGATCAAAAATAATTCTGTCAAGTGATGGAGTATTGGTAGACTGATAAGGAGAGAGAGACACTATTTGTGTCATGGAAAATTGTCGGGTAAATTAATTTGGAGGAGAATACTCCACTCTATATTTGCCAAAAACTGAGTTTCCAAATACGAGGCCATATTGGAGGTCTCGAGTAATAAGGTTGTTGGACCAGATGTTGCTCAGCTCTTTCTTATCAGATGTATGATACAACGATGATCTCATCCATTTAGGACCAACGGTCCAAGAAGAAGATTGAGTGAATTGACTGGGAGTTCTGCAGGAGCATGAATAAAAGAATTCAAAGAGTTCTCAAAAGTTTTTTGGTTTTAACTTTCCTTTAGCTAGGGAAACCCCATAAATTGGACAATTTGGTGAATCACTTGCCAAAGGTCCAAATTCAGGAAAATAAGACTACAGCCAGAGCTGTAGGATCCGGAAGGGACCCCCTGTAGGACCAAACTCTCTGGTAACTAAATTTCTACAACCTCTATACAGATGAGATAATACAAAAGGAGCCAATGCAAGCTTCCTTCCCAAAGTAAGAGCAACAACTAATTGGGTAACACCTCAACTTAGGATAAGGAGTCTCATATCACCAAAAAGTAGTAGAGATGCTGGGTATATAAGTAAACAAGCCTTTCAGTCTAGTAACTCATTTTAAAGTTGTAAGGATCTAGGCCCTACATCGGGAAAACACAGGAGAGATGCTCTTTATATAAGTAAACAAGCCTTTCACTTTAGTAATACATTATAAAATCATGCTGGTCTAGCCCCAGAGCGGTTAATATCACTAGTGGGTTGGGTCGTGTTGGTCTAGGCACAGAGCGATTAATATTACTAGTAGGTTGGGCCGGTTCACTATAATCCTTTATTGGTATAATCCACATAATTAGGAAAAAGATATGTTTATCTTTATTTTTCATAAAATAAATAAAGTTTGAGTTCGTGCTGGTCTAGGCCCAGAGCAGTCAATATCACTAGTGGGTTGGTCCATTTCACTATATTTCTTTGTTGGCCTTAATGAATCATTAAAAAAACATACCTAGAAAGCCACATACCGTTGGACCCATCATGCCAATGTTGAAGTGGAAAGAGTTACTTGTGACTGACAAAAATCATGACATAGAATATAAAAGATCTTTGTCATAGGGTATGTCAATTTTAGAAAGAAGGATTACATAATATATACCAACAGTTCTCCACTAGTCCTATTTTACCTTCTCAAGGCAATCAACCCAATTAATTCATGCTTGAGTTACATTAGGCCATGACTTCCATGTTTTGCTTTTGAACCAACTAGGTTGGAGAGAGTGCAGAAAGAGCTTTTCCCCTCTGCTAAGGGATAAAATAGATCATGCCTGGAAGGAAATCCATCCCTTAAGGATGGACCTAATACAAATTCAGAATTTGCGGAAGTAGGAACAAAAACCTCAGGAACAAGAATATCACTATCCAACTCCTTCATTTTCTGCTCCATAGTGGCAGTAATTGGGAATGAACTTTAACACAAAGTAGTCCGTTATCATTGCAAAATTCAATCGAGGGTGGAGAAAAACAAAGGTGAAAATCAGCATATGGTGAATCAAACATAATATTATCGAATAAAAGTCTATTAATAAGTGAGCATTGGCTAATACTTTGGCAAAATGAGAAACTATAAATGATCAATGCAGTAGTTGCTACTGCATTAACTTCATAAGCTAAACAAACACAAATGTTATTAGTATAAAGGTGAGTAGAGTATGAAAGTTTCCCTTGATTTCATTGATATGTATGTGTATATATACAATAGAACACAAATTAAATAAGGAAAGAATCAACGAATAAAGAATTGTGATATTCTCCTAAATAGAAACTAAATCACTATG
This sequence comes from Capsicum pubescens, assembly GCA_030864215.1. Taxonomy (NCBI): domain Eukaryota; kingdom Viridiplantae; phylum Streptophyta; class Magnoliopsida; order Solanales; family Solanaceae; genus Capsicum; species Capsicum pubescens. The sequence continues at coordinate 325,006,035 of CM061548.1, forward strand.
AGATACTGAGGTATGGAAGATCTACTGAGATATGGAAGATCAATCTTGAGATATCTTCCAAGATAGGATGTATGCACCAATACGCCCTCCCAAGATAGGCAATGTGTAGCAAATCCTAGCTTGAATAAGTGTTTATCAAAGGCTAGATTTGGTAGAACTTTAGTTAGAGTATCCATGATTTGTTCTGCATCATGAATATGAACAATGTAAAATTTATTCTGCTAAACTTGTTTGCAAACAAATTGAAAGTCTACAACAATGTTCTTTATAAGGCTATGAAAAACTGGATTCGCGCTCAAATAAGTTGCTCCAACATTGTCACAGTAATGGTTGGTCTTGAAGGAAGTGAAACATATAGTTCTTTTTGAGGATTTGTCACTCAGTTGGTTTCAGCCAGCGCACTTGCAACGGCACGATACTCTGCTTTAGTTGATGAGCGAGCAATTGTTCTTTGTTTCCTGGAGGACCAGATCATAGGATTTTGTCCAAAAAATAGTATGTAACCAGTAGTGGAAGCTCTATCACTCACATCTACAGACCAATACGAGTCAGAGTACATGTGTAGCTTGAAATCATTACCTCTATGAATATGAAGAGCGAACTGAAGTGTTCCTTGGAGATACCTGAGTACTCGTTTGAGTTCTTTCAAGTGCACTTCAGATGAAGAGTGCATAAATTAAGACAATTTATTCACAGAGAAGCTAATGTCTGGACGAGTAAAAGACAAGTACTGTAGTTTTCTAAGAACTCTACTGTAGCGAGTGACATCAGTTGGTTCTGCTCCATTATGTAGTTGTGGCACTTTAGTGGCTCTCATTAGGGTTTTTGTTAAATTATAGTCCTTCATGTTTTTTTCAGAGAAGATTTCATTGATGTAGTTGGACTGTGATAAAGTGATTCCTTTGGCAGTTCAGAGCACCCCCACTCCAAGAAAGAAGTTTAGATTCCCAAGATCCTTAATGAAAAAATGTCCAACAAGACAAGCAATAACCCGATTTACCTCTGAGTTGTCATTCCCTGTAATAATAATATCGTTTACATAAACCACTGTATATAAAATGTTGTTTGACACTTTGTGAATAAAGAAAGAGGCATTAGATTTTGACTTGACAAATCCTAGATAAAGAAGAAGTGTCTTAAGTTCATTGTACCACACCCGAGGGGCTTTCTTGAGGCCATATATTACTTTCTTTAGACGACATATATGGGAGGGAAACTACTCATCTACAAAACCTGGAGGTTGGACTATGTACACTTCTTCTTCTGGATGACCTTGGAAGAACTCATTGTTAACATCAAGCTGGCGTAGGGGCCAACTCCGCTGGATAACAATAGAGATGACCAAACATACAATAGTTGGTTTGATGACCAAAGTAAATGTGGCATGATAGTCTACTCCAGGATGTCGTGTAAACCCCTTGTAAACAGGTCGAGCATTGTAGTGATCGATTGTCCCATCAACTTTTATTTTTGACCTGTATAAATATTTGCAAGAAATAATATTTTTTGTGGGGTCATGTGGTACCAAATCCTATGTATGATTATTTAATAATGCATCAAATTCATTTTTCATTTCTCTTTTCCACTCTGGGTGTTTGTTTGTTTGTTTATTTGAAGCTGGTCGGGGTGATAGAGGGAGATAAGTGAGCCATGAAGTCAAGAATGGTTTTTGGTTTGTAAATGTTGTACTGTGAATGGGTCACAACACGATTTGGAGTATGAAGAGAAGGTTGTTGAGGTTTTGTGGCATGAGAAGGGTTAGGGGAAGGTTGTAGAGGAAGTGAGGTGGAGGGACGGGCAACGATATATTGGCTAGCAGATGACATTATTTTATTTCTGCGACTATGTACAATTGGAAAAGCTGATGATTGAGGCAATGAGGGATAAGGGTGGATATCACAGAGATTTGTAGGAATAACAGAATTTGTAAGAGTAGGAGAAGAGTTACCTGAACTTGCAGATTCTGTTGGAGCGCAGGCAGAGGAGACGGTGTATTTGAGAGCGTTACTTTTATCAGAACTTAGAATAAGTATGGGGCAGAGTAATTCACTAATAACGGGAGAAGAAAAACTAGGGGATGTTGTTGGGGTAGTGTCAGTTGGGTTTTCCCATGAAAGTTCTTTGCAAGTTGAAGAAATACTTAAAAATATATTTTAAAAAGGAAATTCTTTTTCAAAAAAACTCACATCACGAGATAAATATATTTTAGAAGATTTTTGATCAAAATATTGGTGACAATGATGAATTAAAGAAAATCCTAAATATATACATGGTGTTGATCGTGGCTCTAATTTATTTTTTGAATAAGGTTTGAGCCAGGGATAACAGAGACACCAATTTTTTTAAGGAATTGTAATTCGGATTATGACCAAAAAAATTTGAAAAGGTGATTTATTTTGTAAAAGTGAGGGTGGTAAGCGATTTATCAGATAAACTGCATGTTGACAAGCAAAAGACCAAAGAGTTGATGGATGTGAAGCTTCATGAAGTAAAGTGCGAGCCATCTCAATAATATGTCTATGACGTATTTCAGAAAGAGTGACTCTTTGAGGGGTGTATGGAGGGGATAAAAGATGTTCAATACCCTGAGATCTTAGGTATGGATCAACACTTTTATATTCGCCACCACCATCTGTATAGATTGAAAGAACTTTCGTATTAAAAATATATTCAATTAATGCTTGAAAATTTTTGAAAAGTTCTGTAACCACACTTTTATTTTTTAATGTGTAAAGCCAGGTGTATCGGGTATACTGATCCACAAAAATACAAAAGTATAATTTTTGTCAATCAATTAAACTAGAGAAGGACCACATAAATCACTAAATATTATTTGAAATGGTTTGGTACTTGACAAACTAAAATGTTTGAAAGGATGGAGATGAGCCTTATTCGAGGAACAAGAATTACAAACTGAAATTTTTCCTCACGAGAAAGGTAGAGAGAATTTATTCAAAAGAAAATTTATCACTCTTGCATTCAGATGACCCAACTGACTATGCTAGATAGAAATGGATATGTTGGTGGAGGTCAAATATACTTGAGAAGAAGACATAGAGGGTAAATTTGTCCATTCATAGAGACCGTCCTTATTTTGACCGTGCACCAACGGAGTCCGCATATCCAAGTCCTTCACAAAAAATAAAAGGGAAAGAATTCAATAGAGGTTAGATTATCTTGACAAAATTTAGAGACAGAGAGTAAATTGTGTTTAATGCTAGGAGCACAAAGAGTGTTAAAGAGTTTGAAAGATTTATTTAATGCATTTAATTGAGTTAATCCAATGTAAGTTATTGGTATTTTTTACCATCGCCCATAGAGACCTGCCCCATCCCATTGTATGGATGTAAATTTTGAGGTTTGGCAGTGATGTGATGAGATACGTTGTAGTTGAGAATCCAAGGATTTTCTGATGCTTGTAATCCCGAAACATCATTGGCTTTTTCCTGAAAGTGATTGTGAAATTTCGATCGACAAACACTTGCAACATGACCTGGTTTGTTGCACAACTGACAACGAACACCATCAGAAGATCTATTGGTGGTTGAAGATCGCCGCGGTTTGGGTGAAGTAAAGTGATTGTTTGACCGCTATTATTGGTTATTTCCATTGTTATTGCTGGGACGATGATTGGTGTGATTGTTCAAAATACCATACTTGTTGGAGGTAGCAGCAGATGTAGCAGCAACAGTAATATGATTGGGAACTTTTTTTGACTCTTCATGTCGAAGGAAAAACTCATTATCCAGATGCTTTTTGTAGAGTTCTTTATATGTAATAGTGGAGTCACGACCACAGATTGTTGCAAAAATCTCATGAAACTCTGGACCCAAACCACTGAGGATCTTGACAATAAGTTCAGAGTTGGAGACCGGAGCACCAATAGTAGAGAGTTCGTCAAAAATCGATACAATAGTTTGCAAATATTTAGTGACTGGCTGGGATTCTTTGGCCAGACACATGAGTAGATCATGCAGACTGAAAATTCTGGTTTGGGACTTGTTCGCATAGATGATGTGCAGTGCATCCCAGGCTGTCTTTGCTGAGGTAGCCATTGCAACAGTTATGGAAATTATTGGATCAATAGATACCATAAGTACATTTTGAATGAGTTGGTCTTGTTGAAACCAAAAAGTAAATACAAGATTCGTACTATGTACTATGCCAATTGTGATAGTGCGATATGGGGAAGGTGTAGACCCATCAATATGACCATAGAGATCATGACCATGCATAAGCATGGAAAATTGTGCCTTCCACGTAGTAAGATTATGGATGTCAAGTAATTTAATGGGCAATTGGGACGCAGGATTAAATTGAACAACCATCGAGCTGACGTTGTTGTCAGCATTAACAACTCGAGGAATGTCTGCCATTTGTAGAGGGTGGGTGGGAGAGAGAAAAAAATCTTACTCGTTAAAGTATACTGAGGCTTCAGATACTATATAAAGGTGAGTAGAGTATGAAAACCTCTCTTGATTTCATTGATATGTATGTGTATATATACAAGAGAACACAAACTAAATAAGGAAAGAATGAACTAATAAAGACTTGTGATCTTCTCCTAAATAGAAACTAAATCACTATAAAATACTGAGATATGGAAGATCTACTGAGATATGGAAGATCAATCATGAGATATCTTCCAAGATAGGATGTATGCACCAATAATTAGCAAGGGCGCCTCAACACAATCAGTGGCTTAAAGCCAAAACTTAATAAGAAATTGCAGATAGATTTAATATATTTCATACATTTCTTTCAAATGCACTCTTTTGACCTTTTTAGGTACAAAGTTATAAGTTATCCTTTTTAAGGATTATTTTATTCATTTCTGTTCAAATAAAAATAAAAATAATCTATTTAGAAATGAGTTCAAAACATTACATAAAACTATCATAAACAGGAAAAAAGAAAAACGAATTTATAAGAATATTGGCAAGGCCAGGATTTTCACTAAGGGGTGTCAAAATATAAAGAAAAGTAGACACAAAAAGGCCAATAAAGTAGATATTACTAATGAAAGCAAAATATAGTTACATTAACTCGACGAGATGCTAATAAATAAGTAAAGTGTTTGTTGTTAAAGTTGTTTAAAGCTGAAAAAGGAAATGGTTGTAGTCAAAAAGTACCCCGGGGATAAATAACAACCCTTTAACCACTATGCTAGACCTTCAAGGTGTGTCAAGAAAGGTCAACACTTAGGGGTCGTTTGGTTGGGAACAAGTTATCCCGAGATAAGTCATTCCACATGTATATGGGATAACTTAGTCCATCATTATGGTATAAATTGTGGGATGAATAATTCCTGGACTATCAAATAGTCCCCTTACATATATATATATATATATATATATATATGCAAAAGTAGAAGCACCAAAAGAATCCATGTGGCATTTTTAGGATAAAACTTAATGGTATTGTAATAATTTTTTTTAATTAAAGGATATTAAATAGTTGAATTTGAAAATATTAAGGTTTTAGAAGAATTAAATTTTTTTCATTAGCTTAAAACTAGGAACCCATAGTTGAAGAATCCTATATAAACTCTAACAAGAATAATAAAAACAACAATAATAATAATTAATACAACACAAAATCCCTCAAGACCATTCACTAGAATCCAAGTGAAAGAACTCCAAAAGGTGCAAGCTTGTTCATGAAAATCAGGGTACTTGATCGAGTGTTGGCTACGAAGCAAGGGTTCCATGTGTTGAGGATTAATGTGAGTAAAATGGTAAAGTGATAAGAGGCCAAGTCCAAGCCAAGATGAAAACCAAACTAAGGATATGAATCTTTCCATTTTGGCGCACCTTGAGCAAATCGGTGCACCAAGGGACCATTTGGTGCACCATCTTTGTGATGAATAGGAAGATTATGTGAGATACGGAGAATTCTGGACATTTTGGTGCACTATAGAGCCGATTGGCGCATCGTCAATGTGATAAGCGATGAGTCTTTTCTTTAAGGATCACTTTTGGACCTAAAACCCATGTTCAGGGTCACTTTTGGGCTTATTTCTATAAATAACTTGTCTTTTCATTCCTTAGGTATTTTTTGATTATTATTTATGAAAAATACTCTTGTGACTATTGGTCAACTTTGGTTGAATGCTTTTGGATTAGAAACAGTGGTTTTGAGGCGAATCGAATTTCCTCTTGGCTAGTGGATGATTTAGGTGCTCATTGATAATTTTAAGGAATATTGTTAGTTTGGATACCTATGGTTGTCCTTCTTCTTATTTACTTGTGTCTATCTTAATCTCAGCTTTTGAATCTATCCCTTTTCCGATTTCTTTCTTAGTTTTGTAGTTTATTTTTTGTTTTCCATAGTTTGGATCCTATAATTTGGTATCAGAGTCAAGCTTGAATTCATTCCTATGAGTTTAATTTGGGTATTAATTTTATGTAATAAAACAAAAAGTAAAAGAGTCCAATTTTTTTTATGAGATCCAATATATATATATATGATGTTGGGTGAATTATGCATTCTAGCGTTACTATTCTAGCCTTTTTAGTCTTGTTTTGAGGATGATTCATGTTATTAATGCGTTTATAATGAGATTAATATGAATATATGTGTCCAAGTATGTGTTTACAATATTTAATGATGTTCCCACACAACTTTTGATTCAAATTGATCATTTAGAGGTCAACCGAGAAAACTAGTGTAACTAGCTTGAGCTAGATGTTTGTCTAGTCTACTGTGTTGAGTTTTAATGCATTTAATTAGTTCTTAAGGTTTTTATTGTGCATTTATATGTGAAAAAACTTGGTTATAATGTTCAAGGGTTAATTGCATCAGGACAAGGGTCAAAACAAGAAGTTAAAGTTCAATGTGAATTTAGCCTATACTTAGCTCATGTTTCTATCTCATCATTAAGGATGTTGTATTATTTTGAGGTCTAAATTATTGTTTTTAATGTTATATGATGATTGGTGAATGGAATATGATGATATATTAAGGATTTACAAGCTTCAAATCAAGTGGAAACAACTTAAAAAGTCTTGGAATGGATCATGGAAGCACAAAACACAACTTGACGCCAATTTGGACACCTGAAAAGTATTGGGAGAGTATGGGCGCATGGGAAGGATTCTGGGCGTGTGCGACCCACCAATAGATTAATAAGTCACCCAAAACAGTGATCCATTATGATTTAAATGCAACGTGATTCCCCCCAACGTGATAATCATTGAGGCGCGTCACTGGGTTCGCAAACGACCAAAAACTATTTCCTTGTTCAACAAGGCATGGGCTATTTCTTCTACTATAAATAGGACATTATTCAATTTTTTTACTTACTTTTGGACATCCTTGGAAGATATTGGAGGCTACCACAACTTCTTTTTTGGGTTTTTATCATTCTTTAATTTTAGTTTCTTTCATGGTTTGTATCATTAATCCAAGGGATTGGATGATGAATATTTCCATTAAAGGATAAAACTCCTTTTCTAGGGTTAAGTCCACATTCATGATTACTTTTATTTTGAATTAAGTTTGTTGAATTGCATATCATTGTTGTTTGTTTGTTTATTCTTGTTTTAACTATTTTAAGGATTAGCTACCCTTAGAATACATCAATTGTCAACCTTGTGAACTTGGGAGGGGGAATAGGGTGATAGAACATGGGAATAAATAAAGTACGATTTTTATTCTTTTATGAATTGAGGAATTCAAATTAGTTTATAGGACAGGGATGTACTTAGATGCCTTACTTGATTTACACGTGGGATGATAGCTTTAAAGAACTTAAGTGGACTATTACATCCTCGCTCAACGATGCAGTTGTAAGGTTCAACTTAGGTAAAGGATTAGAGGTTGGGAGACCATGATCATGGAATTAACCCTACGAATCAACAACCAAGATAAGAAATCTAACGAATGAGGTTCAATAACGTAGTATGATTGTTCGTAAGCCTTAACCCTGGGATTCTATCCATTGGTTTTCCTAAGTCATTTACTTTTCCGCATTAGTTTAGTTTCTTTTTCTTTTACAATTCTTAAACCTCCTTGTTTACTTTTTCTCAATCGTTAAGCTAGAATTGGATAGGTGGCAAATGAAAGTCCCTGAGAGATCGATACTTGGGCTTTCTTGAAGCCACTTTACTACTTGATAAGACCACGTATACTTGTATGTGCGCTTGGGATACATACACGTACCCAGCGTATACACCAAACTAATACTTTTTTTACCATGGTTATGTAATTAAATTAAGTAAAATACATGTTGATTAATCATGATTAAGTAATATGAATTTTTAATTCAAACACATGGCATGCATGTATTGGCTTGGTGTATACACTGCGTGCGTTAGCTGTAAATAGTTTTTGTTTAGTTTTTTTTATCTTCTTTTATTTCTCTTTTTATCACACTTTTTGATATGTCAGCCTGGGATAGATGATTTTCAAGTGATGACGATTCTTATTATTTTTGTGGGGGACCACATCAAGCAGATTTTTGTCCAAATTTTAATGGAAGTGCGTGGATGGGACCTTCACAAGATGATGCGGATACTGTTCTATTTGTGGAGCAGACTGCAACTTGGTACTTGGTTTGTGGTCAAAGTGGTCATACTGCAGCTATGTGTGCTGTCAACCCCAATTCAATATTGTTTGTGGGCTATGCTGAAAGGAAAAATTATATAAACTACTACAATCGAACGGGGAAGAATCAATCACAAATTCAGTTATGGAACAACCAACAACAGTTTCAGCGGCAATAACGAATCATGCAAACCACAACTCAAACTTGTAATTTAGAAGAGATGATGAAATAAATTTTAGCTTCTCAGGCATAGTTGTTGGCAAACATGAAGAACTATTGGGAGAATTCAAAGCAATTGGATAATAAGTTGGAGTTAGGTGCAGAGTTGACTACCCAATAGATTGTAGAGAAAGTTGTTGATAATTCGAAGAAGTCTGAGTTCTCAAAAACTTAAATTGTTGAACAGGTTAAGGTAATACCACCACCACCATGTCCACAGATGATAAGAGGAGAAAAATATGAGGAGGATACTAGCCAATTTATGGGGAAAACACAAGAATCACAGCCACTCGACTGCCATCTTTCTTTTGAGACTGAATTGAGAAGGTGAACAAAAGTGAGTGTGGGGTAGATTGTGTAGATTTTAAAGTGGGAATATTTGGGCCTCACTTAAAGCACTTTTCTACATTATGTTTAGATGATGTCTTGTCTATGGAAGTATTTAAAATAGTTGAAGAGTGTGAAGATGAGGAACAATAATCCTATATTCTTGATTTTGCACCAGTGAAGCAATATAAAAACACACCTTACTTTAAGGTCGAGTGGTTTACCATGCATATTCTATTACTTGGTTCCTTAATTTTTATACCATCTTCCTATGATCGAGGCAACAAGATGGATGCGATGTTGGGGATGAAATTTATATCCCCAAGGTAGAGGAAAAAGTTGATTGGGTCATGCCGCAACAATAAATTAGGCGCTTTTTGGAAGGCTACCCAAGTTAAGGTATGTTTTATTTTTTTAGTATTTTTAGTTTTTAATTCACGTAGTTTTTCTTTTTGGTTGAGTTACAAGTTAATGGGAAGTCTGAGTATCATAAACTTGAGCTAAGGAGCATGGAAAAAACTAAGTGTGGGGTGCCATGGATCTCCTTTATGTGTGAAAATGCTACTAGCTAGGCCTAGAGGCCTCAGGGAGTATTTCTATCTCTTGCTTTTAAGTTCACTTTGGGGACAAAATAGATTTTTAAGTATGGGGTGGGGAAATTTCCAAATTTTGGCTCAATTTAAAAATTATTTGTGTAAGATATTCTTGTTGGTGCTATTTTTGATTACATGATGCAAGTGGGTTTGTTTGTAAGCATGTTGATTGAGTGAATTGATACTTTTTAGACACCTAGGCTTATGTTTATGACTCTAGTATTTGTGGCTTAAATTTGAATTCATGCTATTATTTGGTTGAGAGCCTATGATGATCCTATTGAGTTAAGCATGTGCCATGTGCGTGTTAGGGTTTTGTATATTCCTTGTTGTATGTGATATCTAGAACTTGCCCGGAGTGTGTGCAAAGTGAAATAAAGAGTGTGGGTTTAGGAAATGATATAGGCATTTCTTTGATAGCCTTGTTTTATACCTTCTATTTGTCCTACCCTTTGTGCATTATCCTAGTTAACCCCAATTGAGCCTTTAGCCTTTTCTTTTGTAACCTCATAAGTAGCCTAATCCCTTCTTTGATAGAACATAATTTGATCTAAAAAGCTCCTGAGTGCTTTAATGAAAAATTAATTGAGTAAGGAGTTTGAGAAATAAGCAGGAAAAGGTGAAATTGATGCTCTAAGGTAAGAGTTATTGGTGTTTATATTTGATGTGTGGTGGTTGGATGCGATGTAATTTATACTAGAACTATTGCCATGGTTATGAAAAAGGAGAAAAATTGACTCTTGTGGTAATAAACTATATGCCCACCAAGTGTTTGTGAAAATGCTTAAAAGACATGGGACAAAAATAAAGGTGATGGGTGGATGGAAAAAGTGTAATTTGGTTGTTGGAAAGTGGTTTTAAATGTATGAAGTGATGTGTTAAAGCTCTTAGAGAGGTTAGTCACAATTCTTGGCCAAAATTATTCCTACCCATCTCTTAGCCTGCATTACAACCTGTAAAAGACCTATTTGATCCTAGGTTCATCATTCTAATATTAGTGAAGCACTACACTAAGGGAAAACCTATGGTTCATTATGTGTAACTTGTGAATTTCTTGTGAGAGTGAGCATAATTTGATTAATATACCCATTGTGATAATTTGCATTATTATGAGTGAATTTGGGTAACTCTCTTGTTGTGAGGGTCACATGTTTGATGAATATGGGTGATTCTTTTGATGTCTTTGATTGAGAAATTAGCATGATTTTTCCACTTGCGGAGTCCATTCTTGAGGCTTGGATGTTTTGAAGTAGGATTCATAAGCTTTCAATTGTGTATAACATGATTAGTGTTGTAAACTTGCATTCCATGTAGCCATTGTAGTGCTAGCTTCAATTTATTTCATATAGTAGAAGTGTGGAGTATTTCAAGCCCATGATTCTTATAGTTAAGATTTGTTCGAGGCAAAACAAGGCTTTAAGTGTGGGGTGGTGATGTCAGGTGAATTATGTATTCTAGCGTTACTATTCTAGCCTTTTTAGCCTTGTTTTTAGGATGATTCATGTTCTTAATGTGTTTATAATGATATAAATATTAATCTATGTGTCCAATTATGTGTTTACAATGTTTAATTGTGTTCCCACACAAGTTTTGATTCAAATTGATCATTTAAAAGTCAACCGAGAAAACTAGTGTGACTAGATTGAGCTAGGTGTTTGTCTAGTCTATTGTGTTGAGTTTTAATGTGTTTAATTATCTCCTAAGGTTGTTATTGTGCATTTATATGTGAAAAAACTTGGTTATAATGTTCAAGTGTCAATTAGATCAAGAAAAGGGTCAAAACAAGAAGTTAAAGTTCAATGTGAATTTAGCCTATGCTTAGCTCGTATTTCTAGTTCATCGTTGAGTATGTTGTGTTATTTTGAGCTCTAAATTGTTGTGTTTATTGTTATAGTATGATTGGTGAATGGAATATTATGATATATTAAGGTTTTAAAATCTTCAAATCAAGTAGAAACAACTCAAAAAGGCTTTAAATGGATCACGAAAGCACAAAACACAGCTTGACGCCAATTTGGACACCTAAAAAGTATTGGGAGAGTGTGGGTGCGTGGGAAGGAGTATGGGTGCGTGCGACCCACCAATGGATTAAGAAGGAACTCAAACAGTGAACCAACATGATTTAGACACGACATGATTTCCCTAACGTGATAATTAATGCGGCGCGTCACTAGGTCTGCAGATGACCAGAAACTGTTTCCTTGTCCAACAAGGCATGGGATATTTTTCTACTATAAATCGGACATTATTCACGTTTTTTACTTACTTTTGGACATCCTTGGAAGATATTAGAGGCTACCACAACTTCTTTTTAGGGTTTTTATCATTCTTTAGTTTTAGTTTCTTTCATAGTTTGTATCATCAATCCAAGGGATTGAATGATGAATCCATTAAAGGCTAAAACTCCTTTTCCGGGGTTAAGGCCACATTCATGATTACTTTTGTTTTGAATTAAGTTTGTTGAATTGCTTATCATTGTTGGTTATTTGTTTATTCTTGTTTTAACTATTTTAAGGATTATCTACCCTTAGAATACATCAATTGTCAACCTTGTGAACTCGGGAGGGGGAATAGGGAGATAGAACATGACAATAAACAAAGTATGGTTTGTATTCTTTTATAAACTAAGGAATTTAAATTAGTTTCTAGGACAGGGATGTACTTAGATGCCTTACTTGATTCACATGTAGGATGATAGCTTCAAAGAACTTAAGTGGACTATTACATCCTCGCTCAACGATGTAGTTGTAAGGTTTAACTTAGGTAAAGGATTAGAGGTTGGGAGACCATGATCATTCAATTAACCCTATGAATCAACAACCAAGATAAGAAATCTAACGAATGAGGTTCAATAACGTAGTATGATTGTTCGTAGGCCTTAACCTTGGGCTTCTATCCATTGATTGTCTTAAGTCATTTACTTTTCCGCATTAGTTTAGTTTCTTTTTAGTTTACAATTCTTAAACTGCTTTTTTACTTTTTCTCAATCGTTAAACTAGAATTGGATAGGTGGTGAACGTAAGTCCCTGAGAGATCGATACTTGGGGTTTCTTGAAGCCATTTTACTACTTGATAAGAGCACGTACACTTGCGTATGCGCTTGGGCGCTATCAATATATGTATTGATTTACACACACATTTCTTGTTTGAGTCTTGTTTTGAGATTCTATTGTTAGATTTGTTATCTCTAACAAAATCTAGGTCGAAATATGAGTTTGATGAATTATTGAAGAGTTTTGAAAAAATCTCCCTTGTTAAGTTCTTGAGTTTGAAGAATTTGGAAAAGTGTGTTCTTAGAACTATTGATTTTGGAGAGAAATTAAAATATAAGAGTTATTAAAAAGTGTTTCCCATATCAAGAGGACCGGAGATCTAAAATTTGGTATGGATCCGAGCTATTTTGAGTGATTAGTGTTATTTAAGTTCTTCATCTTGCTGTGTTCTTGAGAATATTCAAATCTTCAAAAAAGAATAAATAGAAAAAAGGTTTGTTTGATTCAAGAAATCACCCAAAAAGGAAGGTATAAGTGTTAAAGGCAAAAAGAAATATTCCAAAAGAGGTAAAGGACAAGGTGTAGGGTACAACTTAGACCACAAGATCCCGAAAAATACCGAGGTTTTAGGTGCACTTAATTGATAATTCAGCACACCTCTTCACCCTAAGTAGAAGTGTTTGGTGTAGCACCATTTTGTAGCTAGTTGCACTGAATTGCACTTCTGAATACTAGACAATTCAACCCACTAGAATGCAAAAGGGCGATGTACAAGCTGGTTTGGCGATAGTCCATGAAACTTTGGCAAACCTAACTCACTTTGGGTGATCCAAACTTCGTATAATCCAATCAAAATCACGTTTTATCATCGTTTCAATTTCTTGATTTCTAACCCATTTCTTGATTCTGAAACTAATTAACAACTAGTAATTGATCTACTTAGTTGATTGATTAGTCTTTGAGTCCTTTGTTTCTTAGTGCTATTTTCTTGTGTTCTTTTATAGTCTTTCATTAATGTATTTCTTCTTGATTCAAGTTATTAATTTCTTTGAGTCATCCTTATTTCTAAAAATCAAGAACCTATTCCATCCAAGAGTATAAATTGACACTTCAACCACCATTGGAGTACAATCAAGCCTTCAACCTTAGTGACACCAAGTGTGAGACAATACAAAGGTATGTATCAATTGTGAGGTTATTCTTTAATGCTAATTTATTTGTTGTTTGTGTTTAGTGTCTTTTCTAATAGGTACAATGTCCCTGGAAGGTGAAACACTATCAACCATGTATGTCAATACTTTGAATACAATCTTGGCAGCAATTAAATCTTTGAGCCGTAGAATAGAAGCCATGGAAGGTCACATGACCACACTCCAAGGAAGTATGTCAACCATAGGTGGGAAGATAGTGAACATTGAAGGCTGTCTAGTCTCTACCCTATACACTTCACAAAACTCGTATGCCTTATTTAGCGGACATTCTCAAAACACATCCACTACTATCTCCCCAGAAACACTCACCAAATGTTCGATCCAACGAGACCAACACAAGACCCCACTACCGAAACCACTACATGTTGACATAACCAAAATCTCGTTCGTCCACTCCAACCCCTAATTCAACCAATAAGAACCACAAAACCAAATACCTCAACATCTACTAAACAGAAATCCCTCACTCCAAGTACCCCTTAACCAAAACCAATCTATCTAAGTCGAGGAGGTAGGGAGAGAGGAGCCTCAAATAGAGTTTGAAGCATATGATGAAGTGGACATATGGATGGAGAACAAGAGGAATAGGCCAATGGGTCAAGGAATTCATAGATCCTAGGAGGCAGATTTAGTTTGGTCCCTTATGGGAGAGAAAACTTAGAAATCATACCCAAAGTGATGACTAATGTAACTACAATGAAAACTAGGAGGTCGAGATATTGGTATCAATTTAATCAAGACTACTATTCCAACTTTCAAAGAAAAGAGTGATCTCGAAGTTTATCTAACTTGGGAGTCTACTTGTGAAAGAATTTTTAGAGTCAATGATCTCATTGATGCCAAGAAAAGTTGCTATGCCATAGCCCAATTTAAAGAGTTTTCTATTACATGGTGAAAAAATATGCCAAAAGATTTGAAAATATGTTAAATGGGGGATAACTAGTACTATAGGATGCATTGAAGGCTCTCTTAAGAAGAAAGGATATTCCGGAAAGGTATAGGCATGAGTTAATTGCCAAGTTGTACAACCTAAGTCAAGTAAATAAGAATGTCTTAACCTACCATGATGAATTTCAATAATTAATTTGAAGCTTGAGTATCATGAGTACAATGAACATGTTGTCATCCACTTCAAGGTTGGGTTGAACTAGGAGATTTCCTCATACATGACTTTCCATAAGTTTGCTAGCCTAGAAGAACTCTTTCAAGCGACCTTAGAAGTTGATATAGATCTCAAAGAGAGGACATATTTAAAACCTAAAGGATACTCATCTACCAACTCTTGGAGTAAGAACAAAGAAGTAGCTCAACCTTCATCGAGGTAGAACCAACACAAGGATATCAATAAGTCTTTTGACAAGAAACCCGAGAAAAAATACTACTCCAAAGTACCCACCAAGGAATAAAGGTAACAAATACCTAACTCCCAATCCTAAAAGTTTTAAATGTCAAAGTTAGGGCCATAAAGAAAATGAATGTCCTAATCGGAGCAATGTGATTCTTAGAGAAGGAAGAATGTATTACCTTGGAGAAGAGGTGGGTCAAGAAGATGATAATGATGGAGAAACCCAAGATGGAGAGATATTTAAAGATAATAAGAAAGTAGAGGAATGAAATGAGGATGCTTAACCTAAAGGTTGAGAATTTTAAGTATTAAACATTGTGGTAAGAAGAGAAATTATTAGTAAGGCATTAGATGTCTGAGCTAAAGGGAAAATCTATTCCATAATAAGTGTCTTATCATGGATAATTTGTGCTCATTGGTCCTTGATAGTGAGAGTTGTGCTAATATAGCTAGTGCAACCATGGTGGATTTCATAAAGTTACCCACAACCAAGCATGCCCTCCATACAAACTCCAAAGGTTAAACAAGCGTAGGGAATTTAAAGTGACTAGGCAAGTGATGATTTTGTTTAAGGTTGGAAATTATCACGCTGAGGTGCTTTGCGATGTGATTCCTATGAAATCTTGTCATATTTTTCTTAGTAGACCATGGCAATATGATCATTCAAACAAACATAATGAATGAACTAATTGGTATTCTCTTGAGTTGAATGGTTAAAAGTTCACACTTTATCCTCATTCACCTTTATAAGTGAATAAGGTTCACCAAAGAATGAGAGAGTTGAAAAAAAGGCATTCTTTGTCATGTAAAAGCAAGAATTAGAGTAGATAAATCTAACCTCAAAGAATGACAGAGATCAAGAAAGAAGGTATAGTTCCTAATACGTCCCGTAACCTCTTTCTTATAAGTGTGGCACGCTTCACACCAATGATCAAAACTCTATGCAACACGGCTTGTCAAACTCCCTAGGACTCTTTAAAACCTTAGGCTCTAATTCCAAGTTTTTAATGACCCAAAGGTACTCCCTGGACGTCACTTGGTGCTTAAGACTATGAATAGACTAAGCTAACCCATGATATCTTCTCAACTCTGAACTCTTATACATGTAAGCTTAAATTATGAATGAATTTGAAGAGAACTTAACAAAAAATGGAATTAAATGATAAGAATAATCCTAGATAAAACTCTGTAACTTAATAACTTCAAATTTGTGGAAAACAGAAAGAAACCTAATCCGACTAATCTTGACAAACCTTTAATCTAATGACTGAAAATCCATAGGGACAGACCCCACTTACCCAACTGAAAACTAAGTAACTGGAATAACTGGATTTATGTAATGACCCAAAATCTCCTCCCAGGACGTCACACAGTGCTTAAGGCTACAAGTAACCCCAAGCTAACCCTTTGAGCCTGTCACTACATATAATAACTTATTTTGAGAAGAAATAAACAAACCACTGGAACTATCATATCAAATGAAAGGAAATACGAAGAAAATACTCGGTCCAAACGACCACAAAACTGGAAATCTCAACATACTAATAGTCTGATAACTAGTCTGACAAAGCCTCTACTACTCAAGTCTACTAGAGAGCCATTGGAACAGGTCCCCAACTAACTCAAACTGAACTGAAAGAAATAATATGTCTACTAACAATACTAAAATATCTGAAAATAGGTCCTCGAACCATAAGGACTCACTAGTGTAGAGATGTAGAAAAAGGTACTCGAAAATCACTAACGAGGCTGGGACTGAGCACCTGAACGTACATTATAAGACAATGTAGCACATAGACGTATATGTGTATCCTCACTTGGGAATGTACTAAGCATATGGGAGTGTATCAATTTATGAAAAAAAATATCCATCCTCTTTAATCAAATCATGCATGCAAATATGAATGACTCACATAGCTTGAATACGTCTAATATTATAAGCTCATAAATCATGTAGAATGAAGCATGTAACACATATCTCGTGAGTCATTATACTTTAGCTTTAAAATTTTAACTCTTCTCTTATTCTCATTACTTGAAGACTAAAGAAAGTACTTTCCAACTCATGCATATATCTCATGGAGAGTAAAACTTCTTTAATGCTCAAGAACTTAGAACTCTTTTAAACTCAAGACACTTGGAAATCAGAATTCTATAACTCTTACTAGTATAGAAAATTACTTTCTTCTTGGGAAAATTTTACTTCAAGAAACTATTTTAAAAATCTTAATATTAGGGAAAAATCACTTATCTCAAAGCTTTAGAGAAAATATTCTATCTCAAGGGAGGTTCTCTTAACCGACATACACCATGCGAGCTACATAGAGTCCAACGTCTTGTCCTCCTAAGAAAGAAACCTCACATTGGGGAGAGGTGTCATACTCTTGCTAGGGAGTATAACCTCAACTAAGTGATCACTTATGTTGGTCTCGAGCCCATAATTCTCAATCCTACGGTGGCACATAGTTCTGGGGTATGAAACTATAGTAACTTACCCAACTCGGTACTAAATACTACTCCCTTTAGTTAGCTACGCTCATCTCAGGGAAATCCACTTTAAAATAATCTCATGGTTTATAAGAACCCAACTATAAAATCTGTAATCTCATTTGGTAAAGTGGATTTCAAAGCTACTATGACCATTAAGGTCAAAACTTTCTCAATGATCTCAAAATACTCAAATCATGAGTGCTTATAGCACAAAAGTTCATAAGAACTGAAATCTCAAGTAGGGTTTAATGACCCTGTAAGACCCCGTGAAATTGTCTCGTAGAATGAACCTTAGGGCGTGTAAAGTGAGGCGTGATTTCAACCCTAAAAGATTGAGAAGTTACTTCCTAAGTGATTATAATTTTAACCATTTAGAATTTCCCTAATTTCAACTTTTTATCACATGAGAAATTTAATAAGCTCTCCATCGATATAAGATTAGCCCAAATCCGATATCCGGGTAAGAAGTTATGGCTAATTTAAGTCATAGTCATAAAACAACATCATTTTAGTGCTTGGAGAGTCGTGCAGAGGTCTATTTGACAATTTTCAATTTCCAGTAAAACTCCACGATAGTGGTGCCTCACGGATGACCCCAATTTCCCAATAGTCAATTTCCAGTGGCCTGGCGCGATTGTGACGCGTCGCGCTCAAGTTCTAGGTCCCAACTAGTGGGACAACGTGATGGCTCCACATCGCAGTGACTACCAATTTCCCATTTGTCAATTTCCAGTGAGCCACCGCGATAGTGGTGCGTCGCGGTGACCCATGAAATTGGGTTCCTAGTTCATTTTTTTCAGCTTCGTACAGAAGTTGAAAAGGGCAATTTGGAGTTTTTCCAAGTCTCTTTAACCATGCAAACACCAAATAAAGGTCATTTACAAGCATTCTATGAAGTCTCTATCAATTTTTCTCTCAACAAAAACCCTAAGTATCTAAAACCTCTTCCAAGAATCTCAAGAATCCACCAAAGATTTTCTTAATTGAGTCAAGATTCAAGGTTCCCAAGTCAAGGGCTTCAAGAACCCTCATTCAAGAGTACAAATAGATTCCCAAAAGCGAGAGTTCATCAAAGCTTCTAATTCATGGTATGTGAAGTTTTGAACAAGGGTAATCCTTTCACCCTTGTGCCCAAAAGCTTATTTAAACTACAATTCTCTGTAATTTATGAGATTTTACATGAAATTGAATTGGGGGTTTTCACCCATTGTTATTGGTTGCAAGCTTTTGATGTTTCCCTTGAATTGAGAGTCTAATGGCATGAATTTTTACATGTTTTATTAAGAAATTGCAGCTGGGTCTATACCCCATGATTTTACTCCTTGAGAAGTTAATAGTTGAAAAGTTTGAAACATTGAAGTATATGAGTATGTTGAGATTTTGAGATAAATTGCTGAAATTTCCATATTTCTACATGATTTATGAATCTATATGCTATCTATTATGATTTTGATGAGTTTTAACTTGAGATTAAACTATGGGTTACTAAGCCTACTTGAGACTTGAGATTTTATGAACCATTGTGATATAAGCACCCATGATTTGAGTATTCTAAGATTATTGAGAAATATTTTGACCTAATGGTCATTGAGTTTTGAAATCTACTCTACTACATGAGATTACAAATTTGATTATTGGGTTCATGGTGAACCATGAGATTATTTTTAAAAGTGGATTTTTATGAGATGAGCGCTGATAATCTAAAGGGAGTGGTATTTAGCACCGAGCGAGTAAGTTACTATAGTTTCTTACCCTAAAAATATGTGCCACTGTAGGTTGGGCTTAAGGCAGAGTTTATGATTATCATTAGGCCTAAGGCCGAGTTAATATTGGGCCCGAGGCCAAGTTTTTTTAGTGATCACTGGACCTAGGTTATACTCCCTGGCAAGAGTATGACGCCTCTCCCCAACGCGAGGTCTCTTCCTTAGGAGGACAAAAGGTTGGACTCCATGTAGCTCGCATGGTTTATGTCGGTAAAGAGAACAACCTCCCTTGACATGTAAACTTCGAGATCAGTTACCTCTCTAAACTAAAGTATTTTCCATTGAGATAAGATATCTTCCTTTAAAACTAAAATACTTTCCCTTGATATGAGTATTTTTCCTTAAAGCTTGAAATGAGATATTTTTTGAACGTGAATGAAATGCCTTCAAGTATGTTCCAATGTTATATGATTTTGAATTCCAAGTATTTGAGTTCAAAAGGGTTATGAGTTCTTGAGCATTGAAGAAGTTTTACTCTCCATGAGACATATGCATGAGTTGAAAGTATTGCTTAAAGTTTCCTTTAGCCTTGAGTAATGAGAATAAGAGAAGAGTACAAATTTCAAAACTGAAAGTATAATGACTCACGAGATTGTGTTACATGTTCCATTTTACATGATTCATGAGCTTTGCATTTTATACTTATTCAAGCCATGTGAGTCATTACTTGTTATATGCATGATTTTATTAAAGAGTATTGATGTTGTTTTATATAACAACATTCACCCCCACATATTCTGTACATTCCCAAGTGCTGATCCATATATACGTCTATGTGCTACATTGTCTTATAATGTAAGTTCAGGTGCCCAGTCCCAACCTCATCAGTGATTTTTGAGTACCTCTATTTACATTCCTTCAGTGGTGAGTCCTCATGGTTAGAGGACCTATATTCAGATATCTCCATATTTTGAGAGACTATGTTGTTAGTTCCAGTTCATTTCGAGTCAGTTGGGGATCTGTCCCAATGGCTCTCTAGTTCATGGATTAGTAGAGGTTTTTTCATACTAGTTATCAGATTGTGGTTGTGTTGAGGTTTTCGGTATTTCTTGATCATTTGGACCAAGAATTTTCTTCGTATTTCCTTTCGTATGATATGACTATGCTAGTATTTGAATAATTTCATTTTGAAATGAGTTCTATTAGTAGAAACAGGCTCAAAGGGTTAGCTTTGGGATACTTGTAGCCTTAAGCTCCGTGTGACATCCTGGGAGGTGATTTCGGGTCATTACAAACATGGTATCAAAGCCTAAGGTTTTAAAGAATTCCTAGAGAGCCTGACAAGCTATGTTGAGTAGAGTCTTGATCGTCGGTATGTATCGCGCCACATCTATGAGCAAGAGGCCATAAGACATTTTAGGAAAAGTTGTTTCTTTCTTTCGGATTCTATCGTGCCTACAGTTGTCCCTCTTATCCAATAATTCGTTCTCTTCTATTTCAAAAAATGCCTCTCCGAATAGCGAATTCTCACAGGAACGATGATGAGCAACCCCTACCTATTAATTCTTTAAATGAGACTGTGTCTCATGTCGAGTTTTAGGCGGCCATTCAGGCGTCAGCCCAAGCAGTCACCGTCAATGTTTGGGCTAATAATCAGAACGCAGTTTCTAATCAGTAGGGAGGTGATGTAGCTGTGGCTAGGATCCATGATTTTATGCGGATGAATCTGCCAGAGTTTTATGGGTCTAAGGAAGATGAGGACCCACAGTTGTACCTTGAGGAGGTGAGAAAGATCACATAGGTGATGCATATTTCTGAGGAATAAAGTGTTGAGTTGGTATCCTACAGGATGGAGGACATTTCTTATGACTGGGTTGTATTGTGGAGGAAAGGTAGAAGTGAAGATGCTGCTCCTATGACTTGACAGGTTTTCCAAGATGCATTCTTGGACAAGTTATTCCCGCTTAAGATGAGGGAAGCAAAGATTGAGGAGTTTATGAACTTGAGGCAGGGATCCATGACTGTTAAGGAGTACTGCTTGAAGTTAAATCAGTTGGCCAAGTACGCTCTTGATTTGATTTCTGACACTCGGGCTAGTATGAGCAAGTTCGTGACCTTAGTTTCTAGTTTAGTACTGAAAGAGTATAGGACTGCGATGCTGCCTAGAGATATAGATATGTTTAGGTTGATGACGCATGCCCAGTAGATAGAGGCAGATAATATTAGGGAAAGAGATCGAGTGAGGGGTAAAAAGAGGGCTAGATCTGAGCAGCATGAGTATTGCCATCCTAGGTTCCATGGAGGGAACCGCCCTCAGTTTCAGAGGCATCCGTCTATCCCAGCACCTTCAGTAGCTAGTCTCCCGCGTCTAGAAGCAGGCAGGAGTAAGGGGGAAGATATTTTATGTCTAGGTCACAGAACAGTATTGGTAATAGGCCCCGCTATCTTCCTTGTGCTAAGTATGGTAGTTGTCATCCCGGTGAGTGTTTCATAGATCTGAGGGGTTATTTTTGTTGTGGCAAGCAGGGCCACAAACTTAGAGATTGTCCTCATGCTAGACAGGGGAACAGAGATGCCCAACCTCAGGCACAGACTACTAGTGCACCAGCTCCTGTACCCTGTCCCGTCCCTGCTCAGGACACTTTATCTAGCACTGTTGGCGGCCACCGCCAGAACAAATTCTTTGCCTTACCATCCCATCAGGTGCAGGAATCCTCTCCCAATGTTGTTACTTGTATGCTCCGTGTCTTTTGTCTTGATGTTTATGTGTTGTTGGACCTCGGGTCAAGTCTCTCTTATGTGACCCCACTTGTAGCTGTGAATTTCAATAGGAGTCCGAAAAAGATTCCTGAGCCTTTCCTAGTCTCCGCACCCATCGGGGAGTCAGATGTTGCTAAACAAGTGTATAGAGATTGTTTTGTTATTGTTCTTCATAGAGTCATACTTTCTGATTTGATAGAGTTAGACATGGTGGATTTTGACCTTATTCTGGGTATGGATTGACTTTATTCTTGTTATACGTCTATAGACTGTCGTACCCATGTGGTCAAGTTTCAGTTTCCCGATGAACCAAATTTTGAGTGGTCCAGGAATTTGGTATCTCCCAAGAGTCATTTTATCTCCTATCTCAAAGCTGGAAAACTAATATCCAAAGGTTGCATCTATCACCTAGTTAGAGTCAAAGACACTAAGTCCGAGGCTCCAACTATTTAGTCAGTCGATATTGTTAATTAGTTTCCAGATATTTTTCCGAAAGATCTCCTAGGGGTACCTCCCAATAAAGAGATAGAATTCGGGATTGACCTTCTTCCTAACACTCGTCCCATTTCTATTCTGCCATACCGTATGGCACCTGCTGAGCTTAAGGAGTTGAAAGAAAAACTCAAAGATCTTTTACACAAGGGTTTCATTAGGACCAGTATTTCTCCTTGGGACACACTTGTCTTATTCGTGTGAAAGAATGATGATTCTTGCATATGTGCATTGACTATCGTCAGTTTAACAAGGTTACAGTAAAAAATAAGTATCCTCTTCTGAGAATTGATGACCTATTTGATCAGTTGCAAGGTGCAAGTTATTTCTCCAAGATAGACCTTAGATCTGGCTATCATCAACTTAAAGTGAGGGAATGTGATATTCCAAAGACAGCTTTCCGAACCCGCTATAGTCACTTTGAGTTTCTAGTCATGTCCTTCGGTGTAACCAATTCCCCAGCCACCTTCATGGACCTCATGAATCGGGTGTTCAAGCAATATCTCGATATGTTTGTAATTATTTTCATAGATGATATCCTTGTGTACTCCCGTAATAAGAATGACCATGCGAATCATCTTAGAATTGTCTTGTAAACCCTCAGAGATCACCAGTTGTTCTCCAAATTCAGTAAGTGTGAATTTTGGCTAAGGTCTGTAGCCTTTCTGGGTCATATCATTTCAGCCGAGGGTATTAGAGTTGATCCCTAAAAGACAGAAGCTATAGGAAATTAGCCTAGACCTATCTCTCCGCCTGGCATTAGAAGTTTCTTGGGTCTAGCGGGATACTATTGTCGTTTTTTTGAGGGTTTCTCTTCTATTACATCTCCCATGACTCGATTGACCCAAAAAAAGTTAAGTTCCAGTGGTCAGATTCCTGTGAGAAGAGTTTTCAAGAGTTGAAGACTCGACTTACTTCAGCCCCTGTGTTGACTTTGCCTGATGGTACAGATGGTTTTGTGGTGTATTGTGATGCCTCTAGAATTGGTTTGGGTTGTGTGTTGATGCAAAGAGGTAAGGTTATAGCCTATGCCTCTGGGTAGTTAAAGCCACATGAGAAGAATTACCCAACCCATGATCTTGATTTAGCTGCTGTGGTCTTTGCTTTGAACTGTTCTCTTATTCTCATTACTCGAAGACTAAAGAAAGCTTTAAACAATACTTTCTAACTCATGCATATATCTCATGGAGAGTAAAACTTCTTTAATGCTCAAGAACTTAGAACTCTTTTAAACTCAAGACACTTGGAACTCGGAATTCTATAGCTCCTACTAGTAGAGAAAACTACTTTCTTCTTAGGAAAATTTTACTTCAAAAAACTATTATTAAGATCCTATTATTAGGGAAAAATCACTTATCTCAAAGCTTTAGAGAAAATATTCTATCTCAAGGGAGGTTCTCTTAACTGACATACACTATGCGAGCTACATGGAGTCCAACGTCTTGTCCTCTTAAGGAAGAAACCTCATCTTGGGGAGAGGTGTCATACTCTTGCCAGGGAGTATAACCTCAACTAAGTGATCACTTATGTTGGTCTCGAGCCCATAATTCTCAATCCTACGGTGGCACATAGTTCTGGGGTATGAAACTATAGTAACTTACCCAACTCGGTGCTAAATACTACTCCCTTTAGTTAGCTACGCTCATCTCAGGGAAATCCACTTTAAAATAATCTCATGGTTCATAAGAACCCAACTATAAAATCTGTAATCTCATTTGGTAAAGTGGATTTCAAAGCTACTATGACCATTAAGGTCAAAACTTTCTCAATGATCTCAAAATACTCAAATCATGAGTGCTTATAGCACAAAAGTTCATAAAAACTGAAATCTCAAGTTGGGTTTAATGACCCATAGTGAAATATCAAGTTAAGACTCATCAAAATTCATACTAGATGTCATAAGGATACATAATTCATATAGAAATCTGGAATGTTCAGCAATTTGTCTTAAAATCTCAACATACTCATGTAATTCAATTTATAGAACATTGGCAAATCTCAAAACCTCATGCATAGTAATATTGGGGTTGAACCCACACTTCAAATTCATAGGAGAACTCATAAAGTCATATATCTTTGTAATTTAAAACAAGTTTTGGGCACAAGGACAAAAGAATTATCTTTGTTCAAACCCCACATACCTTAGATTGTGAAACTAGATGAACAAGCTTGCTTGAAACTCTTCTTCTTACTCTTTGAGAGAGGGTTCTTGAAGCCTTGGACTTGGGAAACTCGAATCTCAACTCAATTTTTAGAATTTATGGTGAGTTCTTAAATTTTCTGGAGAAGGGTTTTGGATTTTCTCTTGAGGGAGAAACCCTAAATCTTGGATGTTTTGGAAGATAATGAAGTCATATGCTTCGTTTTGCATATATCTAATTGTTAAAAGGGGAAAAAGGCCAAAAAGGCCTTTTAAAATGACTTAAAAATAATGAACCGGATTTGCGATGGTCGTAGTGATGGTCCGTCGCTAGTCTGACGATCTGTTGGATCGTCCATCGCATGTTGGTCAGAAAAAGGCCACACTACCTTAGTTGTGACGGTCCCAGCGACAGTCCGTCGCTAGATTGATGGTCCGTCGTCTTGGCCTTTGCACTTGGGATAGAAGAGGGAGTCACTACGTTGGTTGTGACGGTCCGGGTGACGGTCCATTGCAAACTCAACGATCCGTCAACCTATCCATCACACCTAGGCTGTTCTGACAACTCTCAGTAAAACGACCATAACTTCTCACCTCGATATCGAATTTGGACAAAATTTATATCGTTGGAAATCTAATTCAATTCTTTACATGTAAAAAAGTCGATATTTGGAAATTTCTACATGGTTTAAAATATTTCTCACTTAGGAAGTTAGCTCTTACTCTTCTTAAAGACGAAACTCGACTTAAAGAAAAATCTGGGGTATTACAATTTAACATTTGGAATCATCATAAACTTGGCCCTTAAAATATGAGGACTCACCATCTACCTGGACGTAGGAAATGGTGATTGTGATTAACTGTGTTGCTGGGGACGAACACCAGAATCTATATTATGAAACAATGTAGCGTATAAACATATATGTGGGTTATTATATCTAGAATATACTGAGTATGTGGGGGTGAATGCAATAAGTAAAATTAATTGAACATACTTTCAAAATATGCATACTAAGTGTAAAGGGACTTACCTTGATTATGAATAAAGATGAAAATTGAAACATATTAAGACATGAATAATAAAGCATAATCTGATAAACTTAGTGAGTCATTACAGTTAGTTTCTAAAATCTTTACTTTTTTTCTTTGTGGGAGATTCTTATAATCGACATAAACCATATAAGCTATCATGGAGTCCAACATTTTACCCATGTTGGGGAGAGCTGTCCTACCCTTGCCATCAAAATAGAACCTTAACTTAAGTGATCACTAATCTTATCCCATATTGGGTAAAGGAGGGGACACTTCTGGTGAGGCTGCTAACTTAAACCTACAATGGTACGTAGTTTCTAGAGAATAGGATGCACTGAATCCAAATTTCCCTCTCGAAGCTAAATGCGACTCCCAAAATATATACTTATATGCTCATACTTTTAAAATCCACCTTAAAATAGCATATGGGTTTATAAACTTAAAACTGACTATGTTTTTTTTACTTAAATCATATTCATGAGGAAACTTGTGGATTTTATGTCTTATCTTAGATCATAAGATGAAGCTGAACTTTAATCATGCTGTAATACTTATAATTTGAACTGGTAAGCTTAGACTTCTTTTAAACTCAGTAACTTATGCTTGAACTTGAAATCATTCTTTATCTTATAGAAACTTCATATCAAAATACCAAACTTAATGCTCAAATTGAAATCTTTTATCAATTTGTTAAACTTCAGTCAAAATAATGAAATTCATCTCATAATAGAAATCATGTAATTAATAACATGAGTAAAGGTAAATTCTTATAAAAATTAAACTTTGAATCATATTATGAATCCTAATTAAAATCACACAAATTCAACTTTTAAATCAAAGCGTTTGGGAATAAGGATGAAAGGGTATCCTTGTTCAAACCTCACATACTTGTATTTCTCAACTTCTTAAAGGAAACTTGGACTTAGGGACTTGGGAGATGAATTTGTGGAAGAAACCTTAGTCTTGTTATTTTTGAAAGTGGAAGAGGGATGACTGTATATAACTGATTGAGAAGAGGGCAAATTATGTTTATTTGGGGTTATAGGTCGTGAATTGGGTGTTTCAAGGGAAGAAAAAGACCAAAAATCCCTTAAGACTTAACTGATTGCTCGTTTTCTTACATAACATCCTGACACAAAGCCTATTACAGAGATTTGCCTCCATGACACACTGCCTATCATGGAGGCTTGCCTCCATGACATGTTGTGTATCGCGGAGGGTGGCCTCCGTGACACATCAAAATCGTGGAGGTACACTAGCTCCACGGTAAGAAATCACCCTAAATGTCTTTCAAAAAATCAAAAACTCTCTCGGATGACCCCTTTAACATTCCTAAACATATTTGAAGAAAAAAATAATATTACGAACATGGGAAGGACAAAAATAAATATTCAAAATATTGAGGGTGTCAAAATGATCAAGAAAATTGTACTTAGTGTGGAATAATTGCTTTGGGGACCTTTTAACACATGACGACTAATTGGGAACTTTTCTAAGATCTTGTGGGGTATTACTATATCTCTCCTTTGGGATCATTCATCCCATAATAAAACTGTCTTAGGTGAGGATACTGATATTTCCATACCCATGCTTAAAGACTCAAGAACACTTGATATGATATAAAGATACTTAGATGGTCTGAGATAAAAAGAATTTGATAAAGAGAAACAATTTACCTTCAGTAGGGACTAGAAAAAAGGGAAAGAGATGAGGGTACTTGGCCATCAAGTCTTCTTTGGCCCCCCAAGTGGCTCCCAAAACCAACTAGTTTCTCCAATGTAACACCCTACATTTTGGGCTAGAAT
The DNA here is from genome assembly GCA_030864215.1 of Capsicum pubescens. Taxonomy (NCBI): domain Eukaryota; kingdom Viridiplantae; phylum Streptophyta; class Magnoliopsida; order Solanales; family Solanaceae; genus Capsicum; species Capsicum pubescens. The sequence goes on from CM061548.1 coordinate 325,033,693, forward strand.
AAAAACTATCATTTCTATGTGTATATGATCCAAAATAAATAAATCCTATGAAAATTTTCCATGTTAATCAATTATGTAGTGCGAGAAATTGAATGAGCTTTCCGTCGATATAAGATTCACCTTAATCCGATGCCCAGGCAAAATGTTATGGCTAATTCAACTCCTAGTCGTAAAACATCATCATTTTGGTGCTTGGCGCATCGCAGAGGTGGACTATTTAAAAATTGTCAAATTCCAATAGCCTAGCGCGATTATGGCGCATCGCGCTGAAGTTCCAGGTCCCAACCAGTGGGACAATGTGATGGTTCCAAATCGCGATGAACCCAAAAATCCCATTCATCAATTCCCAGTGAGCCACCGCGATAGTGGCATGTTGCGATGGCCCATAAAATTAGTCTCCCAATTATGTTTTATTCCGTCTTATTAAGGGTATATTGGGTAATTTCCAACCCCCTTGTCAGCTTTTACATAGGATTTTTCTCCCAAGTGACTACATTATTCATATTTCCTTCAAAAATTCATAAGAACACTCTCTAGGGTTTTAAACTAAAAATCCAATAACTCAAGATTCAACCGTGGGTTTTCAAAATTGATTGAAGATTTAGAATTCCCAAACCATAGGCTTCAAGAATCATCCATCAAATTTCTAAATTGAGGTACGTTAGGTTTATCCTAAAACTACATGGGCTTGTTGAAAACACCCAATTATGATTTAAAAATCATCAAGCATGAATTTGTTAAAGGGGTTTTGACATACATGATTTTATTATGCCTTATGCATGTTTAATGATATTGTTGTTTTGTCCTTTAGGCCTTATCCCCTTAAATTGATTTACACATATAAGTATATGTATGAAACTTGAAATTGAAGATTTGTTTGAGAGTACAAATAATGAAAAATCCCTATCTTGTGATAACCTTATGTTTATGATCTTATGGCAATTGATTAAAATGTACGATTCATGGCTTGAAAATAGTTTACTCAAATACCATAGTATTTTGAGCACGATTTAGAGATTTAAGAGAGAGTGTTTCTTGATGTAAATATATTTTGTTAAAAGAGAAAGATTTGCATGAGATTAAGAGATTTGACATGAGCACCTTGCATCATTGAAAGTTTGAAAATGAGAGTTGTATACATGTGTTTACATGAGTTTTAAAGAAAGAGTTCTTTGAAATGATTTATTGATATGGTGGTCTCGAATTTATGTTTTGAAAAAAGAGATGGAAATATGCTAAAAATGGCTCAAAGATGTGATTTTCAAGTCAATGGTATGATGATACCATATAAATATATGCCATAAAAGAGTTAGAGTTTTTAGATTATGTTTTCAGAGAATGCATGTCTTAAAGAATTAAAAATGAGCATAAAGAGAGCTAGGTGGTTGCCTGAAGAGGGTTAGAGTTCAAGTAACTCTTAGCCTAAAATCGTAATTTACCGATCCGGTTATATTATTTTTACACAAGAGACGGCCGTGTGGCATAGCAGAGTCAGAGACTCCAGCCCTTGCGGCACACATGGGTTGGAGGCTTCCCGGAAGAGTCAATGGCAGATTCTATATAGCCCATGGAATTTTAGACTTGTAGGGTATACCATCTAGCACAGAAGTAAAGCAAAGAGTGTCACAGAGTTCAGATGATTTTACAGAGTATTTCAAAAATGCCCATGAGATTTCTTACTATATGATATGTTTATGAACTATTTTAAATTTCTCTCATATATGTTGAATATGAATTATTATTTTGGATTCACTCTATGTACCAGTACTTCTGTATTGACCCCCTACCTCCCAGGTTCGGAGGCTCAACCTAAGGGTCTGACTAATCAGTAGAGGATTCTTGGGAGAAATGATTTGTGCAGTGGTGAGCCTTCTTTATTCTAGAAGGCCTATTATTTTAGGTTATGTTATTCCGCTGTTTTGGTCTACTGGGAGCTTTGTCCCAGTTTTCAGAATAGTTTTGAGATGTAGTAGAGATTTTGCAGACTGATTCAAATTTTATTCATATGTTTTGAATTGCAGCTTTCATTCTTATGTCTTGAATCTTAGAGTTAATGACTATGCTTTCGTATTAGATTATATTTCTGCATATTCTCTTATTATATGAATGTGTGCATGATTACCAGATAGAGTAGGATGTTCGGGCCTTCATGGTTTGGGATAACCTTTATGGCCAAACCCTAGTTCGGGTCGTGACAGACTTGGTATCAGAGCATGGTTCATAGTCCTAGGGTGTCTGCGAAATTGCATTGGGTAGAGTCTTGTTTATGGGTGTGTAGAACGCCACACTTATTAGCAGGAGGCTACTAAACATTAAGGAATGTTTCCTTTTCTTCATGTTTTAGTTTGTGCTATGGAGTCAGAATGTTCCTCTTTCATACTCTAATTCGTGCTATGGTTTCGCCCATACGGAAGTAAAGTCATCCCAATTCTTTTCTTACTTTGATGTTCTCAGATATGTCTCATTGTTGAAGTGATTCAGGAGAAGAAGTATGGAATATAAATAGTATAGTTCTTTCTGATTGAGCCTACGATATTAAGTGTATTCAGTCTCTTTTAAATTTTTTATATTGCAGATTTCATGCTTAAGAGAGAATGATGGTAGCAGAATATTGGAATTGTATTTCCTTCCGAGTAGTAGTATAAGTTAAAGTGTCAGTGTCATGACCTATTGGTAGTGAGATTAGACCAAGAAGTTGGTGATACAAATTCACAAGGTTAGAAATCAGAGTGAGGATGACTTTTGTGTAGATAAATATGTTTTGTTGAATAACTGATGTTTGAGAATGATTTACCTCTTTATGGTGATAGACTAATGTGGTAGCTAGTAGCATGTGTGGATTGTATGGTAGTCTATGAGGGGAGTGTTTGACTCAGATTTTTATTCATACAGAGTAAGATATGTATTCTTAGATCATTAATTATTGTGTGTCAAGTTTCTATCTCTTGTAGCCTTGTTATCATTGTGTTGTTGAAAATCAAAGTCTAGTGAAGCTACGTGGGGTCTATTTTAATTCACTTGAAACTTTTTGTCCATCTTGTTGATTCTTATGTTGGTTGGAACTGGGGGTTTAGAGGTGTAATGGCAAGAAAAGTGGTAAGGGAGATTTATTAAATGTATGTATAGCCAAACCTTTTTATATGAGATTGAGTTGGTATTAAAGTGATACATCCTTATGTGTTAGTTTAGTAGAAGGTAGAGAAGGAGTTATTAGCTAAGGTGAGTTATTGTTTGCTCGAAGTATGAAAATGGCTAGATTAGCCAGTAAGTTATAATTATAGACACAAGGTTGTTTGTGGAATTTAAAGGTAATCTAAATGTACGCTTAGGTAAGTAAGTGTGATGTGAGAAAGCCATATAAGTACATACGATTGTATGGGGTTATAATAAAAGATTAAGGTTGACCATGTCTATTATGTGAATCTACCCCCCTTGACTTTTTTTTCTTTGGTAGTTGTAAACTAGTACTACTTGCGAGAAGGTATGTAGTAGATTTTGAGGCATAGTAGTGATTTCATGAAGGTGTTTTGGTTGTGGGTTGTATCTAAATAAAATGAGATATTTAGGTAGAATGTCCCAATTTAATGGACTAGTATATTATGTTGCATTCTTCATTGGTGGTAGATGATTGGTGCTAGACTATAAGCTTGATGTGTTGAAATAGTGTGTGTTAATGAATTATAATAAGGAAAACCATAAGGTCATGATCGATTATTATGGGTACGGAGTTCTAGTGTACTATTGTTTCTTGATTCTTTATTTTGTAGATTCCAAGTGAAATTGTGTGTAAGGTTGGGTGTTAAATCATGTTTAGCCCTAGACATTAAGTTTGAACAGTTGATGTCCATGAAGGTGGATGTGATTATTTCTTGTTAATGATACTAGTTTTATGGAAGCGATCTAATAGGCTTGAACAGTGCATGGAAGAACTTAAGTTTATTTGATTCGTAATAAAGTATGATGTTGTATGTATGAAGTAGAAGTATGCCAAGGTGATATGAGGTTGCGGTATTTTTCTAAGGCTATTACATGTTGTGTGTGGCTAGTGGTAGCGTTGAGTTGTTAGGTGGAGAAAGACTAGTTAGATGGTAAATGGTGTTCTAAATAGCCAAGTTAAGGAGTTTTGATAGATAATGTTAAGACTTTTGATTTGATCTTGATTCTCATAGTAGAGAGATATAAGTTTGGAGTCGTGATACTGGTAGACTATGACAAAAGTTGTATGGTTCATCAAAGGTTTGGAGATATCCATGTTTAGTGTTAGAAGAATCTGAGTTGGTGAAAGTTTAAGATGTTATGTGATGAATTTTGGGGCTATAGAAACCTAAGGGTTAAATCTTAGAAGGAGGTACTAGCATTGGTTGTTATACATGAAGATACCGTCTTACAGGGTAAGTTTAGTTTTATATGTATTGTTATATCCCTGACTCTAGAGTAAAGTGATTTCAGTTTATACCAGAGTGTATATAGTGGTCCACATACTTAGAGTAATGGCTTAAATCTAAGGGGGAGATGATAGAATGAATAACCAAGTCAAGTTTCCAGATGCTAATAGATGTGCCAGTAAGTTGTGGAATTGGCCGTGAGAAAGAATGATGCTCAATCTATTCTTATTTCAGCAGTTTACCTTAATTATTCCGACACATACTCATGCTTTATGTTTCAGCTTCATGATCATAGCTCGTGTTCATGCATATGATAAGGAATCATGTACTCTCCTAGTTCCTAGTATGATGAGTTCCCAGTTTGTTTAGCAGTCAGAATCGCTTTCCGTAAGTTATGAATTCCAAAATTCAGATCATGCAGTTCATGACTCTTGTGCACATGTGATACTCTTAACGATTAGTGAAAATTCAGATTTATATCAGGTACGTTCTCAGACTAGATCTCGTTAATGAGTCCATGCCATGAGTGCTCTATTCCTCGCACCTCAGTAGGGTATCAAGTTATGCTCAGTACTCCCTTTATGTTCCGGATCCCGATATTCCAATTTGCAGTGGCATCTCCCCTTAGGTCGAGATAGTGATGATGAATGGTTCTTTAGATGGGAAAGAGTAAACATTTCTTGTTGATGAAAGATAGTTGTATGCTTATTTGAGTTAAGGCGGTAATTGTGGAGTAATATTGAGGCCGAGTCTTTGATATGTGTCAAGGTTAGTTGAAGTTTTATGCATTATATTTGGGAAAAATTATTGTGCGCTTATTTTATGTAAGTCTATAAGTTGAAAGAATTTTGAGGTGAAGTTCCGTGTATGGCTTGGTTAGTTGAGGATATTTTAAGTGTATCATCTAGATAGTGCAGGGAAGTTGTTATAGATAGAAGTATTAGAGAATATGAGAAATATGCTTTATGAGTGGTTGTTTAGAAGTGCATGTGTGGGTAAGAATATAGGCTTGAATGTCATGTTTGTATTCATATGGATGGATGCCTTGAGTGTTTGTAAATGTCTAATACGATGTTAAAGGTGATTGATGGAGTGGAAATAAGAATTATGCAGGAGATGAGGAATTGTGAAATACAGGGTGTGCTTAATTAATGAGTCAGACTAGTACTACAATATTATGTGGTGCGTCTTGTGATTTCGAGTTAGGCTTGAAGATGATGATGGGATTTAGTTCAGTTTAGACATTAGTAGATGGAAATATCAGTGGCCATGTGAGAAAAAATAAGTGGAATCAATGAGCATGGTGTTTAAGGGGAAAGTATAGTTGAGAGAGTATTTTAGAAGTGTGGCCAATCTTGAAAGTAAGAAGTTGCAATGCCTAAGGTTTGGTAATTCTATCCTAGTTTTCGAGTTATATGTTTATATTCCATGCTATAGAGTAGTGTCATTGTTGTAATTCCTTAGTTGGATGTCTTGTGTAACTCATGTCAGTGATTTTTTGATCCATAATACTACTAGAACTTCTTTAGAAAGAGTGTTGAAGAGATACTCCAGTTAAGTATAAGTGTCCAATATAATTCAGTTTAACAGTCAGGCAGACGAGTTACTGTGGTTTTCCACCTTTTCACCCAGTCCTACTATCTGAAGTCCAATGCGTATGACTATCCCAAAAGATAATATATTCCATCCGTTTAAGTTGCGAACTCAGTTCAATCCTAGCATCATGTTTCAGATTCAGTTATTTAGTCATGACTCAGTTCATAAGAGTTCAACACGTAATCTCAAAATTTTCCAGCTATTTTAGCTCAGACAAAGTAATACCTTTCTACGATCTAAATATTGTTGCCTCATGATTCGTACTTACCTAATTTATCACTTCCAAATCCAATGTGTGTTATTTGAGCATAAACGCTTTGGGGGAAATCCTAAACTCTCAGCATGAATCAACTTCTTAAAACAAGTAAGGGCAAGTCAGCTCAGAATTCAGTTTCATGATAGAAGTTTAAATATTTCATATCAGTTATATCCTTTCTTAAAAAAGACATCAGGTTCGCATTATTCCATACCTTTAATCTTCAACATTCCTACCCATCATTCAGGGATGAATGATCCCAAGGGGGAGATAATGTAACACCCTGTATTTTGTGCTAGAACAAAAACTGTCATTTCTATGTGTAAATGATCAAAAAGCCATAAATCCTATGCAAATTTTCCATGTTAATCAATTATGTAGTGTGGGAAATTGAATGAGCTTTCCGTCGATATAAGATTCGCCCAAATTCGATACCCGGGCAAGATGTTATGGCTAATTTAAGTTCTAGTCGTAAAACATCGTCATTTTGGTGCTTGGCGCGTCGCGGAGGTGGTCAATTTAACAATTGTCAAATTCCAGTAGCCTAGCACAATTATGGCACTTCGCGCTAAAGTTCCAGGTCCCAATCAGTGGGATAACGCGATGGCTCCGCATTGCGGTGACCCCAAGAATCCCATTCGTGAATTCCCAGTGAGCCACCGCGATAGTTGAGCGTCGAGGTGGCCCATAACATCGGGCTCCCAATTATGTTTTATTCCATCTTATTAAGGGTATATTGGGTAATTTCCACCCCCTTGTCAGCTTAAACACAAGATTTTTCTCCTCAGTGGCCACATTATTCATATTTCCTTCAAAAATTCATAAGAACACTCTCTAGGGTTTCAAACTAAAAACCCAAATAACTCAAAATTCAACCGTGGGTTTTCAAAACTGATTGAAGTTTAGAATCCCCAAACCGTTGGCTTTAAGAATCATCCATCAAATTTCTAAATTGAGGTACGTGGGGTTTATCCTAAAACTACATGGGCTTTTTGACAACACCCAATTATGATTTAAAAATCATCAAGCATGAATTTGTTAAAAGGGTTTTGAGATCCATGATTTTGTTATGCCTTATGCATATTTAATGAAATTGTTGTTTTGGCCTTTAGGGCTTATCCTCTTAAATTGATTTACACATATAAGTATATGTATGAAACTTGAAATTGAAGATTTGTTTGAGAGCACAAATAATGAAAAATCCCTATCTTGTGATAACCTTATGTTTATGATCTTATGGCGATTGATTAAATGCATGATTCATGGCTTGAAGATAGTTTACTCAAATACCATAGTATTTTGAGCACGATTTAGAGATTTAAGAGAGGCTGTTTCTTGATGTAAATATATTTTTTTAAAAGAGAAAGATTTGCATGAGATTAAGAGCTTTGACATGAGCACCTTGCATCATTGAAAGTTTGACAAAGAGAGTTGCATACATGTATTTACATGAGTTTTAGAGAAAGAGTTCTTTGAAATGATTTATTAATATGGTGGTCCTGAATTTATCATTTGAAAAAAGTAATGGGAATATGCTAAAAATGGCTCAGAGATGTGACTTACAAGTCAATGGTATGATGATACCATATAAATGTACGCCATAATAGAGTTAGAGTTTTCAGATTATGTTTTCAGAGAATGCATGTCTTAAAGAGTTAAGAATGGGCATAAAGAGGGTTAGGTGGTTTCTTGAAGAGGCTAGAGTTCACTCTTAGCCTAAAACCATGATTTGCCGATCCGGGTATATTATTTTTATGCTGGCGACGGCCGTGTGGCGTAGAAGATTCAGAGACTCCAACCCTTGCGGCACACTTGGGTTAGAGTCTTCCCCGCCGAGTCAATGGCAGATTCTATATACCCTGTGGAATTTCAGAGTTGTAAGGTATACCACCTAGTGCAGAAGTAAAACAAAGAGTGTCACAGATTTTAGATGATTTTACAGAGTCTTTCAAAAATGCCCATGAGATTTCTTACTATATGAACCCCTACCTCCCAGGTTCGGAGGCTCCGCCCAAGGGTCCGACTAATCAGTAGAGGATTCCAGAGAGATGTGATCGATGCAGTGGTGAGCCTTATTTGTTCCAGAAGGCCTGTTATTTTAGATTATGTTATTCCGGTGTTTTGGTCTAATGAGGGCCTTGTCCCAGTTTTTAGAACAGTTTTGAGAAATAGTAGAGATTTCGCAGACCGAGTCAGATCTTATTCAGATGTTTTGAATTGCAGCTTTCATTCTTATGTCTTGAATCTCAGAGTTAATGAACATGTTTCTGTATTAGATTATATGTCCGCATCTTCTCTTATTATATGAATGTGTGCATGACTACCAGATAGAGTAGGACGTTTGGGCCGTCATGATTTGGGATGTCCATCACGGCCATTCCCTTGTTCGGGTCGTGACATCCAAAGAACCTTTACTAACACTACATACTTATTTCTTAGTCTTTAAACCTGGCAATCAAGAATTTTTACTGAAATTTCCTCATAGGACAAGTTATCCTTGACTCCAATACTCTTTAGGGGGACTACTAGGGATGGATCCCCAATGCACTTCCTTGGCATCGAGACCTAAAAAACTTGATAGATGGAGGATAATTAAGGCAGGAGACATAACTCATAAACAACTTCTCCAACACACCTTATTATTTTATAAGGACCAATAAATCGGGGACTTATCTTTCCTTTCTTCCAAAATCTCACTATCCCCCTCATAGGTGACACTTTTAGGAACACCCAATCACCTATTTCAAACCTTAATTATTTGTTTCTCATGTTTGCATATGATTTCTAGTGACTTGAAGAAGTTATCAACCTCTTACGAATCAACTGGACTTTTTCCATAGCTTCGAGAACAAAATCCAACCCAGTCAAGGCCAATTCAACAACTTCAAACAAATCTATAGGTGACCGACATCTACACCCATACAATGGTTCAAATGGATCCATTTGAATACTAGAATGATAACTATTATTATAGGCAAATAAAATGCAAGGTAAATGATCATCCCAATTTTCCTTAAAGTCCATAACATGACACGAACCAGGACCTAGTTGTGTTGGGTGCCTTAAGCCCCACCTAGGACTGAAGACCACCCCTAATACCTAAGCATTACCACCCTACACCTTATCCTGGATGAATTCTAAACATATAACAAGATATAATAGAACAATCATAAATCAAATATATCCAAATGGTCTCAGCCCCAATGCCAAGGCTAACACTAATACTAACACCAACCATGCCCATAGTAGTCATACAAAGCCTCTTTCCGAAAGTATAACAATATCCGGCCAGGACATGCCCCCGACTATAGCCAAAACCAATGTCCAAGAAATAACAAAAGTATGTAGAGAAATCCATACTATGAAATAAAGTCTTTCGGAGTATGAAAGCTCGCCACTTCAGTCCAATACAAACTGTCCCCGAATTCAAGATCACTGAGCATGAGGATTAGTATGGTCGGTTCGTGCATCATGTAGGGATACATCATCTGAAGATGGGTTAGTAGGTGAACGCTAACAAGTAATCAGGAGTAAGGATAAAATAATGCCAACATTTATAACCAAGTAAATATCCAAATGTAATCACATTCATTGATATATATATATATACAACATACTTGGAAATAGAACTGAGTTTATCATGTATTTAAAACCTTTAACCTGGAATTATATTATTAGTCATCCTAAAACAATCCATGGGCTATATGGGTTCAGCTCCCCCTGCTGAAAGGGACCCGACGCGTATTAGCCGCACGAGCCGGAGAAAAACCTGAGATGACTAGTATATCTCCCAAAGTATAAGTATGACATGATGCACACATTCACCAAGACCTACCTCATATCAGCAAATGTGACCACCATGAAGACCGATCTGACATTCATCAGTCAGTTGGTGCACTTACACTCTACCGCAATCAAATAGTTGGAGCAGCAGATGAGCCAACTGTCCATAATATTCAACCAGAGGAAGAGTGGAACATTACCAAGTGATACGGTCCAGAATCTGCGGAATGATGGCTTATGCATGGAGATTACCACTAGGAGTGGTAAGATGTTATCTGGCCCTTTTATGGGAAAATCTGTAGACGATGAGGTAATTATTGATGAATCGAAAGAAGGTAAGCCAGTGGAGTCTGAGAAGATGGATAATTCTGATGATGTTTCGGAGAAAGGTAAAGAGAAGGAGAAGGAGGTAGTTCTGAAAACTATCCCAAGGACACCACCTCCCTTTCTTCAGCGATTAAAGAAGAAAGCAGATGATACAAAACTCAGCAAATTCATGGCAATGCTCAAGAGATTGACAATAAATGTGCCTTTGGTTGAGGCACTTGAGCAAATGCCAGGTTATGCTGAGTTCATGAAGGATCTGGTGACCAAGAAAAGAGTGGTGAGCTATGAATTGGAGGATAATATCCATCTTGTAGTGCTATTTTTATGAGGTCCTTGGTGCAGAAAAAGCCAGACCCAGGAGCATTCACTATTCCTTGTACGATTGGGTCTATGGAATTCGCTAAGGTGTTATGTGATCCAGAAGCAAGCATTAATTTGATTCCGCTTGCAGTATATAGAAAGATGGGCCTGGGAAATCCCACACCCACCAACATACAACTCGTGATGGCTGATAGGTCAGTGAAATGACCTATTGGTATTTTATATAATGTGTTGGTAAAGGTAGTCATCTTTATATTCCTTGCAGACTTTGTCATTTTGGATTGCAAGGTGGACTTCAAGGTGCCCATAATCTTGGGTCGACCTTTCCTCGCAACCGAAAGTGTGTTGATTGATTTGAGAGCGAATGAACTCCTATTCAGGATGAATGACGAAGTGGTACAGTTTGATGTGTGAAAATCAATGAAGTATCATGAAGAAATGAGAATGTTCTCAGTAGTTGATATGTATTATGAGGATGAATAGGAGGTGTCAATAGCTGAGCAACTTTTTGCCAAGCCGTTGGCCGCAGTAATGATGAATTTTGATAGTGAAGGCATCGGGAAGTATGAAGAGACTGCTTGTGATTTGGAAGGTATGGGGTCATACATTTATTCTCCTTAGAATCTAGACCTTAACCTCGCCAATCTACCATCACTACCAGCCAAGCCATCCATTGAGGAACCACTGGTGTTGGAATTGAAAGAACTGCCCGAGCACTTACGGTATATGTTTTTGGGCAACGAAAACACTCTACCTATTATTATTGCGGATTATTTAGGTGAGCAATAGGTAAACACACTTATTGTAGTACTTCAAAGGCACAAGAAAGCTATAGGATGGACCAACGCAGATATTATTGGTATTCCCCCTGGCATCTGCATGCATAAAATTCAACTTGAGGAAGATTGTGTTCCAACCATAGAGCATCAACACTGTCTTAAACCACCAATGCAAGAGGTATTCAAGAAGGATATCATTAAGTGGTTGGATGCTGGAGTGGTTTACCTTATTTCCGACAACAAATGGGTGAGCTCGATTCAATGCGTGCCAAAAAAAAGGGTATGACTGTGGTTACAAATGATAAGAATGCGATGATTTCACTTAGGCCTATGAATGGGTGGAGAGTTTTCATGTACTATCGCAAACTAAACTCATGGACTTTGAAGGATCACTTCCCTATGCCCTTTATGGACCAAATGCTTGATCGATTGGTTAGAAGGGGATGGTGCTGCTTTTTGGATAACTATTCTGGATATAATCAGATTTGTATTTCTCCTGAAGATTGGGATACGACTATATTCATATGCCCATATGGTACCTTTACATTTAAGAGAATACCGTTTTGGCTGTGCAATGTACCCTCTACTTTTTAACGATGCATGATGTCTATCTTCTCGAATATAGTGGAGGACACCATAGAGGTATTCATGGATGCTTAGTCTGTGGTGGGAAACTCGTTTGAGTCATGTTTGGAAAACTTGAGTATGACCTTGCAAAGATGTATTGAATTTAACTTGGTGCTAAATTGGGAAAAATGCCACTTTATGGTAAAGGATGGCATTGTACTCGGGCACAAAATTTCAGCAAAAGGCATAGAAGTTGATCGGGCCAAGGTTGAAGTTATTGAGAAGATACCCCCTCCCATTTCAGTGAAGGTAGTTTTCTTGGACATGCTGGCTTTTATTGGAGGTTTATAAAAGACTTTTCGATGGTTGCAAGTCCACTTTGCAAACTTTTGGAAAAAGAAGTGAAGTTTTCCTTCGATGGTGATTGCTTGAAGGAATTTGAATGCCTTAAAAAGAAGCTGGTTGAGGCCCCTATTGTTGTTACACCAGAATGGTCAAAAACGGTTAAGATCATGTGTGATGCTAGTTGTGTTTCCCTTGGAGCTATATTGGGACAAAAGAAGAAAAAACTATTTCATCCGATATATTACGCCAACAAAGCACTGAATGGCTCACAAAAGAATCACATCGTCACTGAGCAGGAACTTCTGGCTATAGTGTATATTTTGAGAAATTCAAGTTTTATCTGCTTGGGACTAAAGTGGTGGTCCACACCGACCATGCAACCTTGCGGTATTTAATAGCGAAGAAGGATGCAAAACCAAGGCTGATTAGATATGTATTGCTTCTACAAGAATTTGAATTTGTGGTCAAAGATAGGAAAGGTTGTGAAAACCAGGTTACAGATCATCTGTCTAGAATGAAAGGTGAACATGCAAGTAGTGATCAAATAGAGATAAATGATGCATTCCCCAATGAGGAGATCTTGGCTGCTGCTGTAGAAAAATTGTCTTGGTATGTGGATTATGCAAATTATGTTGTGAGTGAGGTTATCCCAGAAAATTATTATTTCCATCAAAGAAAAAAATTCCTACATGATGTGACACATTTTTTCTGGGATGAGCCATACCTCTTCCGGCGATGTGCGAATAATATTATAAGGAGATGCGTGCCGAAAGTGGATGTGTTGTGCATATTGGAAGAATTCCATGCTTCCCCAGTTGGAGGTCACAATGTAGGAGACCAAATGTCTAGGAAGGTGTTACAGAGTGGCTAATATTGGCCAATATTTTTCAAGGATGCCCACAAGTTTGTGTTGAAATGTGACCAATGTCAGAGGCAGGGGTCAATCTCTAAAATACATGAGATGCCCTTGACTAAGATTCTTGAAATAGAATTGTTTGATGTCTGGGGCATTGATTTCATGGGTCCTTTTGTAAGCTCATATGGGATGAAGTATATTTTGGTTGCTGTAGAATATGTCTTGAAATGGGTCGAAGCTGTAGCCTTGTCTGATAATGAAGGGAAGAGGGTTGTTGCTTTTCTCAAGAAGAACATCTTCTCTCGCTTTAGAGTACCACACACTATTATAAGCGATGAAGGATATCATTTTTGCAACAAAGTATTGCAAGCATATTTAGCAAAATATAGGGTGAAACAACACAGAGTAACTACTCCATACCACCCACAAACTAGTGGGCAAGTGGAGATGTTAAATCAAGAGATTAAAGCCATCCTAGCCAAAACGGTGAATGCTAGTCGGAAAGATTGGTCTCGAAAACTTGATGATGCCTTGTGGGCATATCAGGCTGCTTTCAAAACATCCATTAGCATGTTACCATTTCAGCTGGTCTATGGAAAACTTGCCACCTACCAATAGAACTGGAGCACAAGGCCTTATGGGCACTCAAAAGGCTGAATTTGAGTTGGAAGAAGGAAACAGAGCTGAGACTGGGGATACTGAATGAGATGGATAAATTCCATCTCAGGGCATATGAATGAGCGAACCTATATAAAGAAAAGATGAAAAAGTACCATGATTGTAGAATAGAGAAATGAGACTTCCAAAAAGGTGACTTGGTGTTTCTGTTCAATTCCAGGCTCAAACTGTTCCCAGGTAAGCTTAAATCTGAGTGGTCGGGTCCTTTTAAGGTTAGTAAAGTCTACTCATCTGGAGTAGTGGAACTTGAAAATGAAGACGGAAGTACCTTTAAGGTAAATGGGCAATGTGGTAAGCTTTACATTGGTCCAAAAGAATTGATGAAAAGTATCACGATTATCTATCTTGATGAAATCTGAAGTAATCGAGGTACCCGAGTCATACAGAGATGTTAAATCAGGAACTGGATGGGAGGCAACCCATGACCCTCGAGATTGATCTATTTCAGGTATACTCTAACCTTAAGCTTAGATTCTCTCTAATTTTAAGTGTAGAGTAAATTTGTTGTAAAAATTAATAGCCAGCTAGGAGAAGTACTTGTACTTGAGGCAGTTTAATCATTTTTGTGATTTTTGTACACCTCTTCAAGTGGTCTAATTCTGTAACTGTGTGAATTGCATTTAAGTCTTACCGCTATGCATCAATGTATGGCATTAGTTCTAGTAACATAGTAACCATTGCTAAACAGTTACATAAATTGAATGAGTCGTAGACTATGATATACTTGTATTCCATGTGTGTGTGAGCAACTACTTAGTTCCCTCTGTATGCTGAAGCCAGAACTTGCCCGGTTAGTCATACCTAGGTTGAAGGATAGGGGTTAGGAAAGGATCATAGGCCATTTTGATATTATCTCATTTTAGCCTAAATGACCTTTCCTATGTGTATCATATCCTTTGATCCCTGCTTTGAGGATAATTTGCCTATTTCTTTCTATGACACCTGTCACCTTCCCATTTAGATCACAATGAACCTGTTTTGGCCCTGATCCTCCTTGGACACTGTGCACCTTAACTTAGGCAAACAACCTAAGTTGAGGGTGGCTATCATAGGGGTGCATGATATAAAATGAGTATGAATAAAGGTAGCACAAAAGGATAGAATAAAAAGCTGGGTGCGGAAGAAAAAGAGAAAGAAAAAGAAAAATTGTGAAAAAAAGTGATTGAGAAAAGACCACACCCATCCTAAATCAGTGTGATCAAGAAAAGAAAAGAGTGAAAAAGGCTAATGAGTGAAACCCGGAAAAGAAAGTGTAGTGTCAAGGAGTCTTAGTCACTTTAAAGACCATCGAGTATCCTAACAACCCCTAACCTGCATTATAAGTCTAAGAGAAGTCCTATAGTGATCCTAACCGACCTATCTGAAGATCTAGGTAATGGAAAATAAGGGCAAGCCTATGGTGCTTAGCATACACTGGTTGGAACTTCATTCTGAGAGTGAGTGTTTTCATTATCCCCATGGTTACATATATAATTTCTAATATAAGGTGGGGGGATTTCTTTGCTGTGAGGGCACACTGGTTACATTGCTAGTTACTGATTTGTTCGAGTAGTGTAATAATGGTCTATGCATGGTTTTTATAACTGAGTTGATATCATATCTTGATTCCTGTGTGTTGCATTGGTGTTCTTCATTATTCTTGAATTGAGTGACTTTGGAGATGGTAAAATTGTTTTAAGATGATACGGATGATTGACTGCTAAGTGTACTTTGTATTTTCTTAGTTGTGTTGAGTTGCTTAAGGACAAACAATTGTTTTAAGTTGAAGGTGTTGATGTGTGAGCTAATGCTAACACATTTGAGGCTTTTAACTAAGAATAATTGCGAAGTCTTAAGAAACTTTTGTCGTTTTTGATTGGTTTATGTTTGATTTTACAGTTTAAGCTGATATGATAGAGAACCAACAAGAATGGAAGCAAAGAAGTTGAAATCTAAACAAATCTAAAAACAAGTGTATCTTACGACATTTGGGATAAGTCGTCATCCCTGTGATAAGCTATCAAGTTGATCGTCAGCAGTAGACAAAGAATTGACCTAAAGTGGAAGCTGTGACGACATTTTGTGATACGCCGTCAAGCTTCTGATAAGCTGTCAGGAATGTCGTCAACCTAAGGCAGCCAAGGAAAATTGAAGCAAAGCCTTGATGACATTTTGTGATAAGCCGTCATGGAGCTGATAAGTTGTCACGTTTGTTGTCAGCCTTAAGTAGGAAGATCCAAAATTGAAGAAGGAGCTGACGACATTTGTGATAAGTCGTCAGTCTCCTTATAGGCTATCACAAATGTCGTCACCTAATTCGAGGGATTTTTGATTTTTATTAATTTGTTTCCTTATTTAGAGTTAACTATTTAAAGCTTTGTTTTAGGGTTTTTCAATGGAGATTCGGCACATAGAGTTTGACATATTGAGTTTTTTAGAGTACTTGATATTTTTCTCTCTCTCTACTTTTGGCTTGAAAAAGCAAATACTTTGAAAGATTATTATTATTATTTTGGGATTTTCCTCTGTGATCTAATCTGTGATCCAATAGTTATTATTCTTCTAGTGGTAAGTTTAACTTTCAAAGCATGAATACAACTTGTTGTTTCGATTTTAGCATTATGAGTGGCTAAATTCCATTAACCTAAACTATGGGATCTAGGGTTAAGTCTTGACAAGGTGCTTAGTGTTCAAGATTCAAAAGGTGGTAGGATTTCTTGATAATTCTGAGGTTTTAATTAAAGTTTGTTTGTTGCAAACGATAGACAACACCTGCTTTGGTGTGATTGAGAAAGAAATCAAATATAGTGGGAAGTGAATTATCAACAGGGACTTGGAAATAATCCGTTTAATAATCAGCGTTGTAACAAGGTTGGTTAACCTGAGGTAAAATCTGGGCAGTGAATATAAATTCCCTAAGTCCGAGAGAATTAGGTAGTTAAATGCTTAAGTAGGTCGAGAGATATTTAAGCATAATATCGATAAAGATAACTTGTTGTCCTACCTACTGTGAGAATCTTGAACCACTTTCAGCATCTATCAAGTACCGAAAGCCCTAGTGAACATAATTTTGGTTTCTCTATAAACTCTTGAGTACAGACACTAATCAAAGTAACTGGAAATTACTTGTTAAACTAAACCCCCCATCTCTGGAAACATTCAACTATCAGTTGATTAATTCACAAAAGACTTACGCTTGCACCATATTCCCTGTGGGATTCGACCCCAACCTAGTTGGGTTTTATATTGACAACGATCGCTTACATTCTCATTGAGAGGTGTAGTTTGAGCATTATCAAGTGGCAGTCCCACTTCTGACTAACTTGACTTCCCCAATTCAAAGACCTATTGTTGGAGGAAATTTTGAGTTAAAGCACATCATGGTGCAGCTTCTCATCAACAGTGGACAATTTGCAGGGCTTTCACATGAGGATCCATAAGTCCATTTACAGACTTTCATTGAACTTACTGACACATTCATTTTGACTGGGGTGAGTACAAATTATGTGAGGCTGACACTTTTTCCCCATTCATTATTGGGGGAAGGTAAAAGGTGGTTGAATGAGGAGCCGACCAATTCAATCACATCATGGGACGACTTAGCCAGAAAATTCCTCATCAAATTCTTTCCATTAGGAAAGACTGCGAGACTTTATAGTGAGATAGTGAGCTTCAAACAAAATCCTGATTAAAATCTATATCATGCTTGGGAGAACTTCAATGCCCTTCTTCAGGATTGTCCATACTACCAACAGTCCAATAAGGTACTTGCTCATACTTTTGTAGAAGCTCTGAATCACAATACAATGATTTTTCTAGATTCAGCCGTAGGTGGTCAAGCACTGGAGTTGACTTATGATGAGTGGTAAAGATTGTTTAACCACATAGCACAAGGAAATCTAGAGTGGCATTCAGATTCTAGAAGATCCATGAAAAGAAATGCAGGTGTATTGAAGGTGGACCAATTCACGGCCTTATCAGCTCAGGTTGCAGCATTGCATAGTAAGATAAACACTCAGTTCAACATCCTGAAGTTAGGATCTCCAAAACCTACAGCCATAGTTAATGCCATCCAACAAGCTGCAAGTTGGTGTGAAGTGTGCGGTAATAGTGGTCACTTAACGGCTATATGCGCTTCTAATCTGGAATCAGTGATGTATGTAGGTAATGCTCAAAGGCCAAATTATGGTAATGCCTACAAAATGAAGTGGCAGACTCATCCATGGAAATACCAACAACAACAAATTTAGCAACCACAGACACAAGGGAATCAGTCAACTAGCAACATGGAAGAGATGTTGAAGCAACTTCTAGCTAGTCAGACACAATTGGCTGTAGACATGAAAAATTTGCAAGCAGCTCATAGAAGATTGGAGATTCAAGTGGGGTGTATAAAACAAGCATTAAATACGAGGCCACAAAGTGGTTGGCCAGCAGATACAAAAAATCCAAAATAGGTTATGGAAATTAACTTGAAGGGCGGTAAAAAGCTTCAAGAAGAACCTGCCAAGGCAACAAAAGAGGTAGATGTAGATTTGAATCCCCAAAAGGTTTCTGAAAAGGTTAATGAAAAATCAAGAAAGTTTGAGTACTTGATAGAGAAAGTTTCTAACAATGAAGAGAAGAAGATACTACCACTACCATTCCCTAGAGGCAAGTTAAAGCGAAGGAGGACGCAATATTTAAGAAAATGTTTGACACTTTCAGAGAGCTTTACATTAGTTTACCTTTGTTAGATATTTTGCAGGGTATGCCTAAGTATGCTAAGTACTTGAGGGATGTGGTTTCTAATAAGGTGAAATCTTAGGATGTGGGGGAAATAACACTCACTGAAGAGTGTAGCACTGTAATGACATAGAAAATCCCCAAGAAATTGAGAGATCCGGTGAAGTTTACTCTCCCTATCAAAATTGGAAGTAAAGTGGTATATGCATTGAGTTACTTAGGGCCTAGCATAAATCTGATGCCTCTATCTCTGTTTGAAAATTAGGCTTGGGAAAGCCTAAATCGATCACTATGGTTCTTAAGCTTGCAGACGTGTCATTTTCATATACAGAAGGAATAATTTAGGATGTCCTTATAAAGGTTGGTAAATACATTATTCCTTCTGAGTTTATTGTTCTTGATTTTGAGGTAGATGAACAGGTACTAATCATCTTTGGTTGCCTATTCTTAGAAACTGGAGGAGCGTTGATTGATATTAGAGAAGGCACAATCAAAATAAGGGTAGAGGATGAAGAGGTGGTATTTGATGTATATAAAGAACCCACATTAATGTCCCAATATAAAGATTTATGTATGATCAATATGATTAAAGTGGACGAGTGTGGGGTGGTTAGTCCATCAAAGACCTCTTTGCACTACCTGATTGAGCAGCCTAAGCGTCTACCTCCTAAACCTGATTTGATGCTAATTGATAAGCCTAAAAAGGCTAAAGTTAAAAAATCTATTGCACTTGAGAATTCATATCCAAGAGGGGTGAAAAGAATAAGAAGATGGAGACAAAGTATGAGAAAGAAAAGAAAAGAAAAGAGAACAACTAATTCGTTAGTTGGGTTGTGCCGTGACAATAAATCAGGCGCTGCTTGGGAGGTAATCCAAGTTAAGTAGGTATGTTTTCCTTTTTAGTTTTTAGTTTTTACTTCATGTAGTTTTTGTTTTGATTGAGTCGTAGGTTAATAGGACGTCTGGGTACCGGAAACCTGAGCTTGAAGCATGGCAAAAAACTAAGTGTGGGGTCCCACGGATCCTATTAATGCAAAAGATGCTACTAGCTAGGCCTAGAGGCCTCGGGGAGTATTTCTATCTCTTACTTTTAAATTCACTTTGGGGACAAAGTAGATTTTAAAGTGTGGTGTGGGGAAATTCCTAACTTTTGGCTCAATTTAAAAATTTTTGGTGTAAGATATTCTTGTTGGTGCTATTTTTGATTACATGGCGCAAATATTTTGTTTGGTAAAAGCATGTGGATTAAGTAAAATACTACTTTTGAGACACCTAGACTCAAGTATTTTACTCTTGTACTTTTTGGTTTAAATTTTAATTCTTGCTATTGTTTGGTTGGGAGTCTATGATGATCCTACTGAGTTGAGCATGTGCCATTTGTGCGTGATACTTTTGTATATTCCTTGTTGCATCTGATGTCTAGAACTTACCTGGCGTGTGTTTAAAGCGAAATAAATAGTGTGGGTTTAAGAGATGATTTAGGCATTTCTTTGATAGCCTTCTTTTATACCTTCTATTTGTCCTACCCTTTGTGCATTATCATATTTAACCTTCATTGATCCTTTAGCCTTTTATTTGGTAGCCTCATATGTTGCCTAATCCCCTTCTTTGATAGACCATAATTTGATCCAAAAAGCTCCTAAGTGCTTTAATGAAAATTTGATTTAGTAAGGAGTTTGAGAAATTGAAGAAGAAAAAGGTGAAATTGATGCCCTAAGGTAATAGTTATTGGTGTTTATATTTAATGTGTGGTGGTTGGGTGTGATATAAATGGTGTTAGAATATTCCTATTATTGTAGAAAATGAGAAAATTTGAATCTTGAAGGAATAAACAATAAACCCACCATGTGTTTGTGAAAATGCTTAAAAGAATGGGGTAAAATAAAAGATAAGGGTGGATGAAAAAGTGTAACTTGGTTGTTGGATATTGGTTTTTAAATGTATAATGTAGTGTATTAAATCACTTAGAAAGGTTAGTAACTATTCCCAAAATAGTTCCTACACATCCCTTAGCCTACATTACAACCCGAAAAAGACCTATTTGATCCTATACTTGACATTCTAATATTAGTGGAGCACAACACTAAGGTAAATCCTATGGTTCATTTTGTGTAACTTGTGAATTCCTTGTGAGAGTGATCATAATTTGATTCTTGTACCTATCATGTTATAAATTGCTTAATTGTGAGTGATTATGGGTAATTCTATTATTGTTAGGGGTACATGTTTGATGAATGTGGGTAATTTGTATGATGTCCTTGATTGAATGATAATCATGAGTTTACCACTTAGGTGAGTAAATTCTTGAGGCTAGGATGTTTTAGAGTAGTGTTCATGAGCTTTAGATTGTGTATATAACATGCTACATGAAGAAACTTACATTTTGTGTAGTCATTGTAGTACTAGCTTGAGTGTCTTGCATTTAGTAGAAGTGTAGAATCTCTACAACTTATGATTCTTAGATTAAAGAGTTTTTTGAGGACAAACAAAGGTTTAAGTGTGGGGTGGTGATGTTGGGTGTATTTAGGCACTCTAATGTTACTATTCTAGTTTATTTCTCCTTGTTTTAAGGATGACTTGAGTGATTAAGGTGTTAATATTGATATAAATAATCATCTAAGTGTTAAAGTATTTTTTTACAATGTGCAAAGCGTATTTCAAACAAGTTTGGGTTTAATTGGATCACTTAGAGATCAATCGATGAAACTAGTGTTACTAGCTTGAGCTAGGTGCATGTCTAGTCTCATTTGTTGGATTCTAGTGTGTTTAATGTGTTCCAAATGGTTTTAACGGTGTTATTATATGTGTAACAACATATTTATAGTTTACAAAGTTCAAGCAAGTCAAGTAAAGAGTCGAAACATGAAGTGAAAGACCATGGAAATTTGCCTTGTCTTAGCTCTTGTTTTTTATTCATCGTAATAGATGTTGTGTTTTTTAAACTTCTAATTCGTGTGGTGTGTTCTTGTAGGATTTATTATGAGATGTTTATGATGATATATATATTAATTGGAGGATGGAAAACCATGGGAAAGACACCACAATGTCGAGGATGAAAGAAGGAATGTCCAACACTTATCCATAGCTCATGACACTACCGCCATAGATGTCTCCTGAACTCACAATGCGACTTCTACACACGTATCCAACTTGTGCATCGCGAGTTCCGATCCATACATGGAAAAACAGGTGCAATTTGAATCCTATACGGCTTGGGACTTGTTGTCCACTATACATACATCTTTGTACTTGTTGTTAATCATTTTTGAAAGTATTGGAGCATCAAGGAGGCTTCTACAACTTCATGGCTTAGGTTTTTATAATTTTAATTTAGTTCTTACATGTTCTTAGTCATTAATTACAAACTAGTGATTATGATTATGAATATGCATGGCTAAACACCCTCTTTCCAGGGTTGAAGCCGAATACATGAGTAATCTTGTTTTGATTTTAGTTCATTGATTTGCTTATCATTGTTTGTTGTGTGTGTTTTGCGGAAATTTTGACTTTTGAAGAGAGTCTCCACTTAATTTTGAAAAGGAATTAAGAAACCTTTAAACACTTTAAACGATTCAAAACAAAAAATCATTTACATTTTTGAAGATTCTGAGTAAGCGGTTCCTATTAACGTTTTAGACACGTGTTAGGCCCCTAAAACGTCCGCTACTGCGGTTATCTGAACTATTTGAAAATCATTTTTGACTAACTTTGAAAAATTATTTTTTTGAAAAGAAAGCAATTTTAGAAATATTTTGGTGTTTTTACAAAACCAGTTTTTTAGCGACTTGACTAAGGATTTAACTAGGTTCACAAAATACATAAGGCAAACAAGCGTAAAGAAAAAGGGGAAGAGGAGAAAGTAAGGGATTTAGGCCATTAGGATCAAATCAATAAGACCTGTCCTAGTCTAATTGGGCTTTTGACCCATTTTCACCTATCCTAATTCTATGTTTTTGAGCCCTTTTGGCTCGAGCTTGCTTCACCTGTATTAAGTACAACTTTGGCTACGAGGCCCAAAATACATGAATAATGAAATGAATAAATAAATAAAATAAATAAAATAAATAAAGACAACAACAAGTAAATGAATAAAATAACAAATGAGACTTTTGAGTCTCTTAGCCGCTCCGAAGATGGATTTCGATCCAATCTTCTTCTCTCAATTCCTTGCATTCGGTGCACGATGGGATTTCTTTTGAACTTAGATCTTCAGACTTGACTTAATGAGACAGGCCTTATTGGCCCATTAAGGAAATGTGAGGGAAAAGATCCCATTTGGACTCCAAGGCGGATTCACATGCAAAGAAACAAGAATAATGGAAATTAATGCATGAGCAACCAAAATTGAAAGTCAAACCAAAATGGAACAATTTTTAAAGGCTCAGATGATATATGATAAATTATACTTTATTGGAGCATAGGTCAATTCTTACATAAGATGGAAATAGCATGTAGGTCTATTACCAGATCTTGGCGGAAAATGCATGCATATTCAAATAACACATCTTCACTATAAGATAGGCCAATTGCAGCTAATAGGAAAATGGATGACTCTTAGAAGTTCGTTGACGAACAAATCCACTAAAGAGAGATTAATAATTAATGATAGTATAAACTTGCTACAAGGTCTCCAAATTTATATCGTAGAATCTAAAGCAACGTATAAACCAGCAGATCAACAATAGAGTAAAAAAATTTACTACATCAAGGGAATACAATCTACAATGCATTACTAACAAGACAAAATTCATTACTAAGTCTCCACATAGTTTCGAAAAGGTAATCCGAGATAAAGAACACAACCCGAATACAAAATGCATTCTTACGTGGGCTACTGAATGATTTTAAACTAATATAACATCTCCCTTATCCCTTCTTGACATTATATTTCTATGGGGATTTTGGGAATATTTCCTCTTGATTTTAAAAGATTCGAAACAGATGGATACAGCAAAATCGAGGCAAACTACCCATAGTATTGAACTAAGGCAACGAATCAAGACTAAAACAGAAAATAGTCGGCGAAATGAATAGAAAATTGAACCCAAATATTCTGGAAAAATAACAACATAATAACAATAATCGAATCGCTACAGTGATTTTGAACATAGAATTAAAATGAAATTATAAGGTTAATGTATTGAGACCCAAACTGAGATAATCAATAGCAAATTGAATGAAATTACTGGATTTCATCAAAACAAACAATGAAATAATTCTACAACATATGTTGACTTCTTATTATATAGGTCAATAACTACTCAACAATACTTAATGCGAAACAGTGAACACAGGGCAAGTGAACATAAACACGAAGCTAGTAATGGAACACAGATTTTATCACAGAAAATGATAACATATCAAACACCTCAAAAAGAAACTACTGCTTTCTGGAGCCCCTACAACAAGCGATTATCAAAAAACAACAACGTATTCAAACACATCCTACAGCCGACAAGGCCTCTAAATCTATTTCCGGCAAAGGGCACCAAAATTACATTAGAAGGAGATAAAGCGGAGAAACAACAATTGATGATAGGAATAAAGGTAGAAAAAGGTGTTTACCTTCTTTGGAGCAACAAAATGGAAGAACGAGCTAATTTCAAGATGTGTCACTACCATAGAAGCATCGTCGCCCACTCGAGGACTTTGATTTGCCAACCAACTTCCAAAAAATATGAACGAAAGGAAAAAATTTCACTAAAAAAACTGTTTTCTCTCCAAATTTTCTTCGATATTTAGAACCCAATAATTTCCAAACCGTCCAATCTCTAACCCCTTGAAACAGTGATCCAATGGGTCTTTATATAGAAGATGAATTAGGGGTAATTTAGGGATTTGAAAAAGAGGATCTTTGGAATTTTAAAATTTGAAATTCCCCTTCCAGCTTGAGAATTCATCAGCAAACTTACCAATTTGGATTATCTCCTAGATAATTCAAAATAGGTGGACCAATCAAAATTGGGGAAAACCGAATCCCCTTTTCAAGAAATGAAAAACGCCCAAATAAGCATGAAATTGTCCTGTCTCATCCAAGAATCACGGGATTGAACCATTGGAGAGGGAAAACTCATCCGATTCTAGAACCTTTAAGGGTTTTCTCACATGAATTTGCGCGTGATGGAGTGAGACACATGTGGAGAAGGGTATGGTTGACTCAGATGGGGCTGGGTCGGAGTTGGTTCGGCATCGGGTTAGGGTTTGGTTTTGGTTGATAAAGTCATTATTTGGGATTGATGTTCTTATTGTTAATGAAGAGAGGATATAGAGGAATGGGTCGGGTCAGCTGATCGAGGGATTGGGTTGGAGAGTGAGTTGTTGGACTGGTGATTAAAATAAGAGAAATGGACTGCAGATGTTGGGCCTGGGGAGGATGGGTTATTTTTGGGGTCTAGGTATTGGGTTTTAATTGGAAAGGGTAGATTATGCTATTTGGGCTATTTATTAAATAGGAAAAATTTAGACAATGTCATTTAAAATTTAACCTAATTAAAACTCAATCAACCAATTGCATTGTAATTGTGGCTGGATTGATTTCAATTAAGGTCAAAATTTAGTAAATTGACTAAATTGACAAAATTCGATATGAATTATTACCTTGTTTATTCTCGAGCTTCTCAATCCAATAAAAATTTAATAAATATTTTTGAATAAATTATTTCTTGACGATAGATTATATTTAAATCAAGATTTTAATCCTTTAACTTTATCTCAAGGCAAACTTTGATCAAAATTTGATACTTTATGAAAAATAGATATTTAAGTAATAGAATTATATGATTTCGTATAATTGAATACAATAATATAAAATCATCACTTAAAATGCCAAACTTACCCAGATAAATACTTTAAAAAATTTCTTTTATTCGACAAAATAAATGTTGTAATCTTATTAAAAATCGAAGAAACTCAAAATTAAAATTAGTTATGGAAGGCAAAAATTAGGTGTCAACAGTGTGTTCAATCATATTTTAACTATTTTGAGGCTTAATCACCCTTAGAATATACCCATTTTCAACCGTGTGAACTCGGGATAGGGAATAGGGAGATAGAACAGGGGACTGAACAAAGTATGATTCTTAATCTTTTATGGAATAAGAAATACGGATTAGTGTCTAGGACAGGGATGTACTTAGATGCCTTACTTGATTCAAACATTGGATGATAGCTTAAAGAGCTTAATTGGATTATTACATCCTCGCTCAATGATGTAGTTGTAATGTCTACATTAGGTAATTGGTTAGAGGTCTGGAGTCCATGATCATGCAATTAACCCTATGAATAGACAACTAATATAAGCAAGTTAACGAATGAAATTCAATAACATAGTATGATTCTTCAAAGTGTTTCAACCTTGGGTTTTACTCCTATTAATTGTCCAAGAGCTTTACTTTACGCACCATTTAGTTTACAAACTCCAATCTCTCTTTTGGTTACTTTTACACCAGTTGAATCTAAATTGTGAACTAAAATCGAACCGTTGTTTAAACAAGTCTCTGTGGAATAGATACTTTGCTTTTATTAGGCCAATTTAACACTTGATAAGACTAATTACACTTACGTGTGCGCTGTCACTAATGTAGTGTAGTTTATTTGTAATTGCAGTAAATCTGGTGTACATCTCTTGGATGGTTTTAATCTTCTTCATAGATAAGGTTTCATATTGAGTATTTAGAATATCAAGCATTGATTCCTTTACTTGAGTTATTCCCTCATGGGTAGTACTTAAGCAGTCCCAAATCTATTTGACACTTTGGCATGTAGAGATACAGTTGTAGTCATCTTGTCCTACCCCAACAAACCAGTAATATTTTTTATTTGAAGTTTTTTATAATATTCTTATGATTTTTCTTATTGTACCCTCTTATGTTTTTTACTACCATCATGTTTCTCTTACTTTTTCTAACCTCTTTTACTGTAGTATAAGGGCTATCGAGTATCACATCCATCCTAGTTTTCCACCACCTATAGTATTTTCCATTGAAATGGGGTAACCTGGTAGAAGATTATCCTTCCTCCAGGTTTAGTGGTGCAACCATAATAATAAAGAAATGCTTGGTGTAAATATTTTAGAGTGACCTCCCTCTGATACAAAATATTGATACACAAGAGTATACAACGGCTAAGGTACCAGGTCCCTAAAATAAAATATATGACAATAAAATAGTAATACTCAGAGAATACAGTTATGAAATCAACACTATAATTTTACGTGGAAACCTCCTTGCTCATTGGAGGAAAACCATGGCCTGTACTCACAACCTCTCAAACTCTACTATAATAAAAACAAATCTTGATTACAAATTCCATAAGAACTTAACTCTATGTTCCTCTAATTTGTAGTAACTCTATTACAATCATCTCTTTACAACTCTGTCAAAATCACTCTCAAGACCGGATAACTCTAACCAACACAAGCTTAGGTAACTCTACCTAAGAAACTTAAAAGGAAAAAGAAAGCTTTACTGTTAATATTTGAGTAAATAAATTATAGGGATTGACTCAAGAACACAAACACTATAAGCAGTAAATGTATTAGAACTTGAGCTTAGAGAGTTTTCACCGCCAAAGTAGAATCCTTTAAATTGCAAAAACTATGGAGGAAAGAGCATCCTTATGTGCTTATAGTAGTGTATTTATGATTGATCAAATTTTGATTTGACCAGATGTCCATTCTGATACGTTGTGCACCTGCATAGTTATTGCACTTGCGGACATTACTGTGCAGAGTGTGACAGCTGTGCCTGGGCATGGTAAGCGAGAGACCTGGTTTTCTGAGTATCATATATCCATAATCAAAACATGAGACAACATTCCTTATAAAAATAATATAAATAAGGGACAAATTCCATGCAAGATCAAGATGTAGAAAGTCAGTTTCATGGTTCAAGTAATTTTTGGGCACTGCTATAAGAAGGTAAATACATATTGTATCATTCCAAAAATTTTATTTATATACTTACATTGGTTTTTATGTACATATATTATTTTGATTATTTCTATGTATGAGATGCTATTTTATACAATTATAAGACTTAATTTATTAGTGATAAAAAAGTGAGAGTTGTCAAAGAGTCTGGACAACCTTTAATATTTAATAAAATGGAGATAAATAAGAGTCAAATACCTCTAAATTATGGTCAAAGTTTCTCTAACACAATCCACTTCATAGGGGTCCTATAACCCCCCTGAATTCAATGTTAGCATATTTTTGTCACCCTTTTGTGGATACCTTTCTCTGAGTATTTTAGTGGATACCTCACCGCTAGAGATGATGTTTGGTACATCGAGTGGTTCTCATATTATATTTTGATTTATTGGTGTTCAGTAGGGTTCTCTATCTATTTTAGAGTGTCAGATTGGATTTTTCAAGTGGGCCAGACATACTCATATACTATATCCTTCAAAGTAGAAGATAGTGTGTGGATTTCTTAGAGGGTTAGCTTGGCTACTTTTAATGGTGTTGGAGTATTTGATACCAACTGAGTATTCTTTTTATCAGGTTGTTGATCATATGAGGACCACAAAGAGGTCATGTATATAGACATATGGAGGTGGCGGTATAAGTCCATGATCAGTACTATATTATTAGCATTCCATTTGGGAGTAGTTTTCTCCCAGTAGGGTTCAACATCACTTGTAGCCTATTAATTTCATATAAGTATCACCTCATGTTATTGGTGGCCCTTCAATCAATTATGGTGTTAAAAGTGGGAAGAGTTTTTTTTATACATTGTAGAGTATTCAATATGGATCTTTTGGTCATTGTGACCATTTTTAGATCAGTGGGTACAGTGCATTCGATAGTTCTAGGATCATGTATAGAGAGTGAGAGATTGGTCATTAGTATAGGGTATGTCTTAGGCATGAGTTAGTTGGTCAGACATGGTCAACACATATTCCTCACCAACCTAGAGCTCCTCGGGTATGTTATGATTGCAGGAAGGATAATCACTTCCATAAAGAGTTTACCAAGCATCAGTTGGTCAGCCAGTTGGGAACGACTTGTGTTTCTCAATAGGTTAGAGCTTTAGGGGTTTGTTATGAATATAGAGACACAGGCCATAGTCTATATAGTGTTCTTGATATAGGACTATTATTCATTCAACTCATGAAGATCATTCTTATCGAGTTGTGTCACCTTCAGATAGAAGTAGTGCACTTAGTGCCTTAGTTGGTGATTTAGATGCTCAATCTGGTTTGGACATGCTCAAATTTGTACCCCTTCGAGCATGTCAAGATAATAACTTCATACTCCATCGATATAGGTTCTCTTTGATTTACTATATTTTGATTCTATTTGATTGAGTTGGGGGTTTTCATACCCCTCAGTGGTTATATGCTTTGCTATTACTATATGGATTAGTGTATTCCTTTTTGTGGAGTTATGCATATATTAATACCCCATAGATAATTTCTTTTAGTAGTGAATTGGGTAGATCAGTGTGGTATTTTCCTTGGGATATAGCATTTGGGTTAAAGTTGCTTTTCTTTGCCATATTAGCCTTGTTATGGTTATAGAGTGGTAATGTTGTGATTTTTCATTTTGTTGCCTCTTATACTTTATGTTAGTGTTTTTATTGTTGCTATTATTACTTTGGATGTAATTAATTCTTTCTCAATAGACATCTAGACTAGTGTTATCTAGTTAAAATCCCCTACCTCGCAACTCTTATTCATTAGCTTAGATGACTAACTCGGTTGGTTCATTCTCTCTCTTTAAGCAAGGTAAGGTTGGTTATTTATCTTCTATTAGCAAGTTTAGATTATTTGTTAAGTGGTTTGCGATAGTGAAGATATGTTTGTCTTTCCATGGTTTGTTATGATTATAGAGTTGGCAATTTGATCCAATTTCCCATTTTTGATATGGAAAAGTCTAAGACTTATTTTTCTGGTTTGCTGAGATTTTAACGTTTGTTATATTTTCTATACACCATAATGAGGTCAATAAAATTGAGACTATAGATCCTCACTAGGTGGTGGTCTTGATCTTGATGTTTAAAAGTCTAGGGTTTTGTTTTCCAGTTTTTTGGGTTCATCTCCTAGTGATAATCTTGGTATTAGTAATAATGGTGAGTTGGATACTCCATTCTTCGTATGTTTTAGGTCATGATTCAGGTGATCTAGATTTGGTATAAATGGGTGAATTTAGGAAATTCTCATATTCTCATAAATGGGTGAATTTAGGAAATTCTCATATTCGGTTATGAACATGAGAGTTTACAGATTTGACCTAAACTATGTTGCTCGCTCGGTCCTTGATAACACTCAAACTACACCTCTCTTACGAGAAAGTAAGAGGTCATTGTCAAATATATTACCCAACTAGGTTGGGGTCGAATCCCATAGGGAATATGGTGTTAATTTGAGTTGTTCGTGAGTCAATCAACTGATAGTTAGCAGTTTCCTGTAAATAGGTCTTTTTGGAAGGGTAACAAGTAATTATTTCTCAATTCAGTGTCAGTGTTTGTAATCAATACTATATGGAAAACCAAAGTTGTGTTCACTATGAGTGTTGGTATTTGACAGACACTAGTAATGGTTTAAGATTCTTTTGGTAGGTAGGAACAACAGATTATCCTTGTCGAAGTAATGTCTAAATGCTTCTCAACCTATTTAGACATTTAATTACCTAATTCTTTTGAACTTAGGGAATTTATATTTCATAACAGGATGTTGTCTCAAGTGAATTAACCTTGTTACAATGTTAATTATTAAATGAAAGTTTGATGCTTCCAAGTCCCTGTTGATAATTCACTTTCTACTAGCGTTGATTTCTTATTTCAAGCAAATCACTAGTAGGAATGACCTATCGTTTACAACCAATAGAAAATATGTAAAATAGAGGAATTACCAAGGAGTTCCTACTACATTTAGAATCTTGAACACCTAGTTACTTTACAAAACCAAACCCATAGATCCCATAAATTGGATTAAAGGAATTAGCTACTCATAATGTAAAAAGCAACAAGACAATTTGTAATCATAATTAGATAAATGATAACTTACAGAATAATGAATAACAATAAATTTTTCTCAGATTAGATCATAGTAGAAATCCCAAGAAAATTATGATAACAATCTCTCAAAAGTTAATTGTAAAGTTCCAGCGAAAACTAGAGAGAAAATAGTGTAAGTTAGTGTTAAATCGATGAATGTCATGAAGTTCAAGATGAATGTCCGCCTCCAATAAAACCTAAGAACTTTCTCTTAAATACCAAGAGCTAAATTAGGAATAAAATCATAGAATACAACTTTTTATCGCGCAGTTGACGACGAAGTGTGACGCCTTATCAGGAGTATGACGACTTATCAGACATTGTCGTCAGCTCTTCCTCCAAGTTTGACAATTTCTACCTAAGGCTGGCAACAACTCCTGATGGCTTACCAAAAGTCTGACGACTTATCAGAAATGTTATCATCTTCTCTTCCATTTTCATCATCTCTGCCTTAGGCTAAAAGCATTCTTGATGGCTTATCAAACACCTGACGGCTTATCAGGGGATGTCTTCATACTTCTGCTCCAAGTTCCTCACACTGTCTATAGATGATGATGACTCTGATAACTTATCACAAATTTGACGACTTATTAGAAATGTCGTCAACTATACTTTCATGGCCACTTGTTTCAAATTCACCTCTTTTGCTCTTATTATCTTTGGTTTACTTGTATCTTGACTTTCCTGCATTATCAAAGAGAAAACAATAAAAAAATAACAAAAGTTGGTTAAGACTTTACAATTATTTCTAGTTAAAAGCCTCAAATGTTTTAGCATTAGCTCACACATCAACACCCTCAACTTAACACAATTGCTTGTCCTCAAGCAACTTAAACATAACTAAGAGGATAAAAAGCACATTCGGCAGTCAATCTTTCATTTTAGCTCAAAATATATTTACCATCTCCAAGTTCAATCATCTCAAAATCAACTGTGTATATTACTGAAAAGCAACAATGCAACACAAAGGAATCAAGATATGGCATCAACTTAGCAACAACAACCATGCATGTACCAATATTACTCTACCCAAACAAGTTAGCAACTAGAAACATAACCAGTGTTCCCTTAAAACAAAGAAGTCCCTCATATGTAATTATGGGGACAATTTATTTTGCGAAGAAATTTTGACTTTTTGAGAAAAGTAGCCACTTAATTTTGAAAAGGAATTAAGAAACCTTTAGAGAATACTTCAAATGACTGGTAAATGAGTGGCAAGGGCCTAAACAGACTCTCCTTTGAATTATCTTCAATGTCATCTTCCTTTCTTGGTTGGCATCCTACTCCATGCTTAAATGCTATTTCCGAGACCATAATAGGCCCAATAATTCCTTCCAAATTCTTACTCAAGGCAGCCACAACTTTCTCTATCATTTCCACTCCTTTTTTATCTTTGGAGTTTCATGAATCCACATTAGCAATTGTCTCGCTAGATACCCATTCGTCTGTTATTTCGATCATGCTAACCATGGCTCTCTCGTGATTAGGCAATGGGTTACTAGTAACATTTGGTGCCGGTTCCTGAAGAGTGATGATCTTTTGGTCAATCATGTCCTGGATCTTATGTTTTAGATTGATGCAATCATCAGTATAATGCTCGGGAGCTCTTGAATGATAAGCACAGACTTGATCGGCATGAAAGAATAGAGAATTAAGATTGGTAGTCTTTGGTGGAATAGGCTGTAAATAACTGACCTTCATCTATCTTCTGAAGAGATGGGTACGACTTTCAGCCAATGGAGTGAATTTTTTGGGAGGCTTCTTCTCGAGGCTTACACGTGGGTAGTTATAGTAATTTTGATTAGCAGGAGGAGGTACTTCATGATAGTTTGGAGACGCTTGGACATTTATTTTATTGTTTGGAAGAATAGCTTGAACATGAGATTGATAATATGGATGCGGAATTTGGCACTGGGGTAAAATATTTGAAATTGGAGCTTGATATTGGGGATGGGCGTAGAAACAAGCTGAAAATTTGGTGACGGTGTTGAGGAAAGAATACTCCTAGGCTTGAATTTCCTCTTCAATTTATCAATAAAATCAGTAGAGACCGCAGTCACATCCTCTCTTTTCTTCTTTAAGAATGCAGAAGATTCAAATGATGTTGGGGTTTTGGCAATTTTTCCTGTTTGGATGCCTTCCTCTAACGATTCCCCAATCTTTACTAAATCTGTGAAAGTTGCTCGGACCGCGGATACCAACCTGGTATAATATTCTCCCTCCTGAGCACGAGAGAACACAAACACCATTTCTTCCTCAGACATGGGAGATTGTACTTTGGCAGCTTCTTTTCTCCAACGAAAGGCATAGTCATGAAAACACTCATCTCTTCTTGATCCGATCTAATGAATATCGGCCAGGGACTATTTCAATGTTGAATGAAAACCTATTAAGGAAACTTTTGGCCAATGCCCTCCAACTAGTCCATTTTCTTAGTTCTTGAGACGTGAACCAATCTAAGACTTCTCTACTTACGCTTCGACTGAATAATCTCATCAATAATGCCTCATTTTTCCCTACTCCCACCATTTCATCACAATACCTTCTTAGAGGGGCCATTGGATTTTTGGTTCCATAAAACATTTCAAATATAGGGACCTTGTACCCTTCTGGTAGATATACTCCAGGGTGAACACATAAATCATCATAACCTAAGCCATCGTTATTCCCCGCTCAATGAGATTCCTTGATCCTCATGATCTCTTTATTCATATCTAGAAACTTTATTTCATGCTCGGTCCTCCACTCTTTCTCTTTCTCCTCATAATGGTCCACCTCGGGATTAAGAAGGGAATTATAGATGTCAGGGGATATTATGACATGAGAAGTATTTGGAAAGGCGGATTGATTTTGTGGATGAAAAGAAGTTGGTTGGTGGGTAGGGAGAACTTTTCGGAAACTGGAAAAGTTTTGTGGAATTTGAGAGTAGCTTGGTGGGATCTGGGAGGGATTTTACGGATTCAATACTGAAGTTTGTGGGTTCAAAGATAGATTTGGCAGATTTGGTAGATCCTGGTATAAATTTTGTGGATTTACCAATGGGTTCTGGAGATTTGGGAATGAATTTTGTAGATTTGGAGAAGGATTTTGTGGGGAGAGGGCTAGATTTTGTGGATGGTAAGCATCTGGGTTATTTTCAATAGTTGGTATTTTGGACAAGTGAAGGGGCAGATATGGAGGATATATTATTTGGATGATCCCCGAGAATAGGCGTACTGAGGGGAGGGATTTGGAGTAGAGTCCCGTGTGATCCTAGAGCGGGAGCATTGACAGTGATGGATAGGTTAGCCAAAACTCGAGTACGATTTATTTCCTCCTGAAGCATTTCTAGCTTTCTTGTGAGTTCCGATCATCTCACTCTGTTCCGCTATTACATTGTCCCTGATGGTCAATGTATTTTCTTCGTCATTTCCATTCATTATTGAATGATGGTCAGAGGATGGGATTTTGTGTGCTTTTGACCGGGTGAAGTAAGGATGTTGTGCCAGCTTATTTCAAAACGGAGTAATTTTTTATTATCTGTAAAGTAAAACAACTCAAAGGCAAATGTGTTAGTTTCCATATGTGATAAGCAATGCAAAATGCTCAAAAAGAAATAGCCACGTAGAGTTGTTTGTGTCATAGACAAATCAATCCATAGGAGCATAGCGGATAAATTTGTCTTTGATCTAAACAAACTCACATAAACACATAATACAATTATATCACATAAGAACATTATACTAATGTGTATCCTAACTGGGTTGACCCTTTTGTGCCAAGGGTTTGGGCCTAACGATTTTTGAAGAAAAATATACGCTTTCTTAAGGTCAATCCATTATCCCCCAACTTTTATAGACACTAAAAGGGCATAAATGCCTACAAAATATAACAAAGAAGGGATACAATTTTTAGGGAAAGGGAAATTACATGAAAGAAGACACGTTCCCACACAGGAGATAGAAATACTAACTCCTGGGTGATTTTTCTATCAGCCTTCGCCTTCTTAGCTTCGTCCATTTCTTATATTGATGACATCCGTTGATGTTCAAACTATGCCTTAGATGCAACCTTCCAAATTGATCAATTTCTTGCTTAACTTGCTTCAATTCTTCTTACGAAAGAAAGCAAATCAAGCTTTTTCCCGACCCTTAAAGGATAATGGATTGAATTAGACAGGCATATATTTTTTTTAACATATAAATATGGATCGTCTGTAATTGACGCGGAGCCAATAGACGCAGGGCAGGTTTTATAATGGGCCCAATACCCCGCTTGTGTATTGGGTCATCCGAAGCTCATGCCTAAAATAGGGTTTTGATTTCATTCTATCCTAGGTGTCTAGATTGGGTTTGATCACTGGTTCTCAAGCGGACAACTTGAGTTTGAAAATACGAACAACCATCAGATAACTCACGTGCTAATAAGCCATTTGTATTTCCAACACATTATTGTAATTGTAGAATAGGGGCAGGAACATCCACGAAACCCCAAAATAGTTTAAATAATGCAGGAATATGCCATGTGATGGGATTGTTAAACTTTAAAGAATCGAAACATATAAACACATAAACAGTTAATCAAAAGAAGAAATCAAACATTTGGTTAGAACCTAGTTAAAGATCCCCAGGAGAGTCGCCGTTTCTTTTTTGCGAAGAAATTTTGACTTTTTGAGAAGAGTTGCCACTTAATTTTGAAAAGAAGTTAAGAAATCTTTAGAGAATACTTCAAACGATTCAAAATAGAAATATCGTTTAAGTTAAGAGATTCTGAGTAAGTGGTTCCTATTAACATTTTAGGAAGGTGTTAGGCACCTAAAACGTCCGCTAACTTGCGGTTATCCGGACTGTTTGAAAATTGTCTTTGATTAACTTCTAAAAGATTAATTTGTTGAAAAGTGATTGATTTTTTAGAAAATAGATTCGTGTAAAAACAGTTTTACAAGACCTAATAGGGATTTTAACTAAGTTTACACAAATGAAATAAGCAAGTAAACACATAAACGGGGAAAGAGAGGAGATATGAAATGATTTAGGCCATTGGGCCTAAAGCAACAAAACCTGTCCTAGGTTAATTGGGCCTTCGACCCATTTCACCTGTCCTAATCTAGTTTTTGAGCCTTTGACTCGAATCTTGCTCCACCTGTATTAAGTACAACTTTGGCTTTTAGGCCTAAATAAATGAATAAATAAATAAAATAAAATAAAATAAAATAGCGACAATAATAAATAAATAAATAAATAAAAGAACAAATGAGACTTTTGAGTCTTTGAGCTACTTTGCCGATGGGTTTCAACCCATTTTCTGTTTCTTCTATCTTCTTATATCCCTTTGCTAAGTAACCGATTTTGAATTTATTCTAAATCTCTCTTGGAGCATGGGCCGCATTGGCCATGAAGAGAATGCAAGGAAAAATTGAGTCCATTTAGACTCCTATGCAAGTTCATGCAAAGAGAAAGTATAAAAGAATTAATACTCGTTCTAAATTTTCAACCAACAAGTAAAATATGTAAAATGATTTAAAGAAACATATACCAACCAGGGAATTAGAAGCTAATTAATACAGAATATATTAACATCAATCAACAATTAATGATTCGAATTAACCATTAAGCACTCGAACAATTAACATAAAAATGCATAATTCAAAATTAATCAGTAGGCTCTTACTGTAATCACACATTACGATAAGAGTTATATATTATAACAAGTTTCCAGTGGCAATCACCCAGAAAATTCATGTATATGATGAAAATAATTTCATGGATTCAAGAGAAGATATGAGGAAAATTTAACGATCAGTATAACCTTTGGAAAGGAAAGTTTTAGAAGTCAATCTTTAATCTTTTCAATTTGCGGGGGTTCAACACGAAGTGGGCATGACACGATTCGAAGGCATATCAAGCTAAATTCACCATAATGTTCAATCGAATAAAATACAAATCAGATTAATAGACAATAAGCCATCAACACAAACCTTGCAGTTCAACCATATGAGAAATGGGATATATCATACGTATACGTCTATTACTTGTATTTAAGAGAATGCACAAAGTGATTTTCAAGCTTTAATTAAGAAAAGATCGATGTGTTTATTACTTAATACTCCTAGAACAGTGAATCATTAATTGAAAAGAAAGCAATCTTTAACCAAAAAAAAAACCAAGCAAACTTAAGAATCTGTCATTTACACCAATCAGTTACTTGCACCAAAGGAATGCAAATGGTGAACTACTAATTAAAGAAGGAAAACATTTTTTTTTTGGAAGCTTCAAACAACATTATCAATTGACTAAACCTATTTGGGCAGATACATCATAACTACGTCGAGAAAAAAATCAAACGACTAAGACAACCTTCACTACTCGAAAACTTATAATTCTCGAAGCATTCTACTGCACACAAATCCTATGGCCTATTGAGGCTTCTAGAATGAAGAATTCCCAGCAAACAATATTATTACAATGAAATCATAAAGAAAGAGATGAAGAAAAAGAAAACAATAGCAAAATTAAAATGAAAAGAGGTGTTTACCTCTCTTAGAGCAGCAAAACGGGACAAACGGGCTAGCGTCGAGATCCACTACAACTAGCAGGACAAACGGGACCGAGTTTAAAAAAAAATGGGAGGAAAAGAAAATTTTAACTCCCAGAACTATCAGCCTTGAGGATTCTCTCCCCCTTTTCCCTTATTTTGCTTTCACAGAACTTTCTCCCCTCCTTATCAGACTCAAAAATTTACAACTACCAAATATTTTTCTTCTTTCTTTTGATCTAAGAAAAGTTCCTAACCTCTCAGCTCCTTGAATCCGACCCCCCCCCCCCCCCCCAAAAAAAAAAATAAATTTACGAACCTCCGAGCCTTAAAAAATTCCCCGAAAACTTCTAAGGAATTTTCGAACCCCCAAATTCCAACTCCCAAAATATCCAACCTTTCTCTTCTACCAGTGACCCTTGAAGAAAAAAAAACCCCGCTTCTTGCTCTAGAGAGACCTATTTATAGAAGGGGGTTTGAGGGTTCAGTTTTTAAATTCAAAAGATGAGCATTCTAACTAATTGTACCCCCTGTTGATCTTTTGAACAGATTTCCAAAAGAGGCCAATAGAAATTTAGGAAAAATGGAATAATCCCCCCCAATCCAATGAAAACCTTCCATCTATGTACGAATTCGTACAACTCTATTTGAGAATTTCAGGATTTAAACGTTGGGAGGAGCCAACTCACCATATTCTAGAAGATTCAAGGCTATTCTGTGAGAAATGAGAGCGGGAGGATGGGGAACACGTCATTGTTGGTCGAGAATGAGTCGCGGGTCGGGATGGTCTCTGCCGAATTTCGGGTTGTATGCAGTTGAGGAATGTCATCGTTATTAGGATCTAGGTTTGTTTAAGCATTTATGTTGTGTAAAGCTAATGAAAAAGCAACCAAAAGTGGGCTGGGTCGGGATATTTTTGGTGTTGGGCCACTGGGCTATTTTTGTTGGGTTAAAATTGTTGAATTGTTATTATTTTATGAAAGGGGAAAAATGGTCTAATGTTTAAGTTGGGCTGCGGATTGCTGGGTCGGTATTGTTGTTTATATTGTGGGTCTTTAATTGGGGTTATTCAATAACCCTTATTAAATCTAATTGAGATATTAAATAACCCTAATTAAATTTAATTAGAATAATTATAATTAAATTTAATTGGATTAAGAATAAGTCAAATTAAATTTAATCGAATTAAAATAATCCCAATTAAGAAATGGTAAATTTTGGGATTAAGATTGAATTACAATTTAAACGACTTATTTAAATTCTAACCAAATTGAATATCTATTAGTCAATTACATTACAATTGGGCCAATTTGATTTCAATTGAGGTCATATTTAGTTCATTCGCTAAATTGAATCGCAATCTGGCACGAATCAAGTAACAAATTAACCTCGAGTTTCTTAATTTGATAAAAATCCAACAAATATTCCTCCAAATAAAATATTTTGATAGCAAATCATATTTAAAACCAAGATTTTATCCATTTGAATTAATTTTCAAGTTTAATCAATAAAAATATAATTTTGATAAAAATGTTTATTTAAATAACAAAATTTATACACTCTCGTACATAAAAAATACGAAAAATGTATAATCGTTAATTAAATTATAAAATTTCCTTGAATAAGTACTTTAACCAACATTTATTTGAACAAAATAATTATTGTGATTTTATTTTAAAATTGAAGAAACTCAAAGTTAAATTGGATTGTGGAGGACAAAAATTACGTGTCAATAACTGCCCCCTCCCTTTGGGTAGGGTTGATGCAAGTAATCCTAGGTAAAGGGAGGTTTACGTTCCTAATTTTTGTCCGACCATAAAATCGTATCTGAAAGAGGTTTGTTTTTGCATGAGTTTCTTGGAGTTATGGATGGACCTCGGTATCAGGTTTCCTACATATCTCAGATTACATGAGAATTCAGGCCACTAGTAGTTCATAAAGCTTGATTTAAAGCACGATTTTCAAAAGATCCACCAACTATATGAAAGAATCGAAAGAATGGAAAATGGAGGAATTTGGAGAGAGGTTGGAATGCAGTCGAGTTTTCTACATAGATCCCAACCTACATATCCTCAAGATTTCCAGGAATCAGACTGCTTGTAGTTCGACTCGATCGGTAGAAAAGATAGTCTTCTATTTCAGATGATCTTTGGCTCAAAATGAATGACAAGTTAATGATCGAGTTGTGGAAAAGACCCTTGTAACCTCTTAACCATGAATGTGGGATCCTTCATACCCATAGGCAAGAATTTACTTGGACATAATTTCCAAAACTCTAGGTGTGTTGTCACTCAGATTTGAAAGAAAGTGAAGTTTACCCTTGGTATGAGTTTAGGAATATCTTGAAGGTGAAGCTGAAACCAGAATATCCCAGAATTCCCACATGCCTTCTAACAGGGGTGTGGTTAGATGGTGGTGTCGATCATCCTTTATCTCGCATCCAAAGAGTTTGACGTCCCACTTTAGACTATATCCCGTTTTGCTGCGAAGAAAAAGTTCCACGTTGTATTGCATCATTTTTGGAGTCATCCTCACCTGTGGTTTTGATTTGAGATTTTCATCCGCTCGGATGCTCTCGACAATATCTCAAACATAAATCATTAGTAATAAACCCAATTCACGAAAGAGGTGTATAGTTTTTTACCATATCTCTGAGTGAGCTGTTGTCTAAAAGCGAAGTCATCCTTTCTTGTACCTATTTGGTAGGAAATAAATCGCAATAATGAACATAATAACTTTCATGGTTGTTGCATAATTAGCTCATTTGTTGAGAGAATATGTTTTCAAAGTGGGGTGTCCCTTTTGGACACCGACGACACTTTATGCGGAACGGTCCCTACAACCGTGTAATCTTGTGCTAGTGTGGCAACCCTTTTGGTTACCTATATCACTTATTGTATGTGGAATGATAACCTCTCTGGTTATAGCCGATGATTGATTTATAAATTTCCCTTAAATTATAAATCATTGGATAATCTTGCGCATTATTTGATGTTGGATACGAGGAGACTTACAAATATCCTTTGAATTGCTAGTTCTTAGGTAGTCCTTCACATTATCCGTCCTTGTATAAGAGATGGCTTACAGATATCCCTCTAATCACTAGCTTTTAGGTATTCCTACACATCATCCGACCTTGGATACAATATAACTTATAGATATCGCTCAAATTGCTAGTCCTTGGGTAATTCTGCACATAATTGATCATGGATATGACGCGGCTTATAGAGAACCCTTGGACGTATCAATTTGATAATCTCGCATATTTTTCGGTAAGAATTTAGTTGTGACTTATGGATAACCTTCAGACTATTGATTTTTGGGAGATTTTGCACACTATCCGATTAGGATGTTGTTAAGGCTTACAGATGACCTACAGGCTATCAACTCATAGGTGATCTTGCACACTATCCTATTTCAAATAATATGACTTATTAATGACCCTCAAATTATCAATTTCTAGGAAATTCATATATCATCCTTCTTTAGATACCTACTTAAAAGCGTCCCTTCAAATCGTGTGCTCTTGATGCATTCAGATACTGATACATAAAATGATGAAATATCCTCGACACCAACATTTATGTCTCGCGTGTCAACAGATATGAAATGCTGATGATATCCTCGATGCCAGCGTTTATTTCTTGCGCGTCAACAAATATAAAATAGGATGATATCCTCGACGCAAGCATTTTTGTCTTTGCGTGTCAGCATATATAAAATACTGATGATATCCTTGACGCCAACATTTATGTCTTACGTGTCAACAGATATAAAATGGCCCTCTCGGCAAATGATATGAATGACCTCCTTGGCAATGATATGAAATGACCCTCTCGGCAATGCTATGAAGTGGCCCTCTCGGCAATGCTATGAAGTGGCCCTCTTGGCAATAATATGAAATGGCCTTCTCGGCAATGATATGAATTGACCCTCTTGGCGATGATATGAATGGCTCTCTTGGCAATTTGAAAATAGTTTCACCCGAGTTTGTTTGTATGCTTCTTTCTTTCTACATGTACCTGTACTCAAGGTAGACGATTAGTAGACACAAAGTCTCTTTTTCTAGCGACTATTTTTAGAAAAACTCTAAATACAATATTTGTAAAGAAGACAAGACACTTTTGTTTGTCCTCCATGATCTCAAGAAGTGAGATGGACAATTCAACAGGTCCTCAATAAATGGGTATTAAACCCATTTTTAGGGCTACCCAAAAATACCGTTCTTGAGCATTAGTGCTCTGGTGTGTCTCCCAATTTGCTCGGGGATATTTGAAAGAGACTCTTATTTTTGTGTATTGGTCCCTGCATCCACAGAAAAATGATTAGTTTTAGTGAAACTACTCCGTGTTGACCTTCTTCGATTCTCCATATGATCCACGCCATCTTTTGGGTACTCCACAATGTTGGTACCTCTACCCTGGCTCCCTGTTCCTATAAACGCCTAGGCAATCACTAAGTAAAAGATTTTGTAAAGATTTTTCAAAAGTAGTCTTATTTTTAGCAAATAGTTTCAAAAATTTCTATAAAAGATTTCGAAAATCTCTATCAGTCATGTCATGTACTATCTCAACGAACGTATTCCTCTTAGTTTGACTATATCCGTTAGAGGAGTTCCAGAATTCATCATCATTGTTGGAGGTTTTTTCAAATGGTTATGTCATAGCCGAAGATTTAGTTTACCTAGACTTTATCACAAGTGGTGATTCTCAAATCTCGACTTCGGCCTCTAGTACCGGGGAATTTGGAAATATATTCCAGTATTTGGTGGATATACTGAGGCCTCCCTCAAAATTTCTGCCCCAGCTTAAAGTTATTTGATATGATGCCAACTCGAGAGGATCCAAAGTCTTTATTGGTCTTTGTTCTCTTTGTTGGATGACGATATTCCTTTTATGAATTTTTGAAATTCCTTCTCGAAAATTCTGCCCCAGTTTCCATTTCCTGGGGTTATATGACTGAGCCGTTGGGGAACCTACGTATCCCGTTGAAGCAGAAATCAGGTAAAACGTAGTTTAAGACTACGCTAAGGATATATAGAAAAATCTAATAGGTTGACCGAAGCCAACATAGGCCGCCTACGTATCTCATTCTTGACAATTCAGGTCATCACGTAGTTCAAACATAAAAGGAAAGGATAAATTTTCCTAAGGGGTTGACCGAAGCCGACATAGGCCGCTTAATCATTCTTGAGACTTCAGGTCAAACGTAGTTTGTACATAAAGGGAAGGGGTTCTAGGCAACTACACATCATGAAATTGATACTATTATAAAGGCGATTACAAATAAACCAAGAAACAAAAACTATAACATCTTTAAAGCACAATATATCTTTACCGCATCAGAATTGATTGGTTTGGTCCACTCGTGACCATCCATCTCAGGTAGTATTAGGCCTCCTTCAGGTTGGGCTTCTTTTGATTTTCACATTCCTCTGTATCTACTACTAGTTGCTCCTCGTCACCTTTTCTGTTCATCATTATTTCCTTCGCTTTGTTTGTCTAACCCTTGACATGACATGATATTGGCAGGTTTTTAAATTATTGCTACCAAAATAAACCATGCTAGATAATCATATTTTTTAAAAAATAAATTTTTAAATAAAGGGAGGACTTTTGGAAAATAAATAAAGAACTATGGCTCATGACCCACACAAATGTGGGCCCATGCCTTTTTGAAAGTTGTAAAACACAAAACAAAAATTTGAGACATAAAAGGGTGGATCAAGGGGCCTCCTCCGGATCATCACCGATTTTAAAAACTATTAGTAATTTCACTTTTCATCTACCACGATGGGTGATGGGTTATGAGTGGAGTGGAGGTCCATTTTTGAAAGGCCTCCTCTGACACAATCTTTTTCACCCCACAGGACTTTGGGAAATCATCTGGTAGAGCATGGCATCCTTCGAACATATCTCCTATCCCATCCCCAAGACCATCATTGTTTGACATCTCATGTATGGGAAACGACTGGTACAAGAGAGGAAAGGGCCTAAATAGATTCTCCTTTGAATTATCTTTGATGTCATCTTCCTTTCTTGGTTGGCATCCTATTCCAAGCTTAAATGCTCTTTCCGGGACCATAATAGGCTCAATAATTCCTTCCAAATTCTTACTCTAGGCAACCACAAATTTCTCTATCATTTCCACTCTTTTTGTCTTTTTGGAGTATCGTGAATCCACATTAGCAATTGTCTCGCTAGATGCCCATTCGTCTGTTATTTCGATCATGCTAACTGTGGCTCCCTCGTGATTAGGCAATGGGTTACTAGCAATATTTGGTGTCGGTGCCTGAAGAGTAATGATCTTCTGGTCAATCATGTCTTGGATCTTGTGTTTCAGATTGATGCAATCTTCAGTATTATGCTCGGGAGCTCCTGAATGATAAGCACAGACTTGATCGGCATAAAAGAATAGAGAATTGAGATTGGTAGTCTTTGGTGGAATAGGCTGTAAATAACTGTCCTTCATCTATCTTCCAGAGAGATGGGTACGAATTTAAGCCAATGGAGTGAATTTTCTGGGAGGCTTCTTCTCGAGGCTTACACGTGGGTGGTTATAATAATTTTGATTAACAGGAGGAGGTACTTGATGATAGTTTGGAGGCGCTTGGACATTTATTTGATTGTTTGGAAGAATAGCTTGAACATGAGATTGATAATTTGGCTGCGGAATTTGGCACTGGGGTAAAATATTTGAAATTGGAGCTTGATATTGGGGATGGGCGTAGAATACAGTCTAAAAATATAGTGACGGTGGTGAGGAAAGAATATTCCTAGGCTTGAATTTCCTCTTCAATTTATCAATAAAATCAGTAGAGACCGTAGTCACATCCTCTCTTTTCTTCTTTGAGAATGCAGAAGATTTAGATGATGTTGGGGTTTTTGCAATTTTTCCTGTTCGGATGCCTTCCTCTAACGATTCCCTAATCTTTACTAAATCTGCAAAAGTTGCTCGAACCACGGATACCAACCTGGTCTAATATTCTCCCTCCTCAGCACGAGAGAACACAAACACCATTTCTTTCTCTGACATGGGAGGTTGTACTTTGGCAGCTTCTTTTCTCCAACGGAAGGCATAGTTATGGAAACACTCATCTCTGGTTGATCCGATCTAATGAATATCGGTCAGGGACTATTTCAATGTTGAATGCAAATCTATTAAGGAAACTTTTGGCCAATGCCCTCCAACTAGTCCATTTTTCCAGTTCTTAAGATGTGAACCAATCTAAGGCTTCGCCACTTAAGCTTCAATTGAATAAGCGCATCAATAATGCCTAATTTTTCCCTACTCCCACCATTTGATCACAATACCTTCTCAGATGGGCCATTGGATTTCTGG
Organism: Capsicum pubescens; assembly: GCA_030864215.1. Classification (NCBI taxonomy): domain Eukaryota; kingdom Viridiplantae; phylum Streptophyta; class Magnoliopsida; order Solanales; family Solanaceae; genus Capsicum; species Capsicum pubescens. The sequence goes on from CM061548.1 coordinate 325,078,143, forward strand.
TGACCTCAAGCACTTTATATATAGGGACCTTATACCCTTTTGGTAGATATACTCCAGGCTGAACACATAAATCATAGTAACCTAACCCTTCGTTATTCCCCACTCAATGAGATTCCTTGATCCTCATGATCTCTTCATTCATAGCTAGAAACTTTATTTCATGCTCGGTCCACCATTCTTTCTCCTTCTCCTCATAATGGCTCACCTCGGGATTAGGAAGGAAATTATAGATGTTAGGGGATATGATGACATGAGAAGGATTTAGAAAGGCGTCTTGATTTTGTGGATGAAATAAAGTTGGTTGGTGGGTGGAGAGAATGTTTTGGAAACTGGAAAAGTTTTGTTGAATTTGAGAGTAGCTTGGTGGGATCTGGGAGGGATTCTGCGGATTCAGAAATAAAGTTTGTGGGTTTGGAGATAGATTTGGTAGATTTGGTAGATCTGGGGATTGATTTTGTGGATTTACCAATGGGTTCTGGGGATTTGGGAATGAATTTTGTAGATTAGGAGAAGGATTTTGTGGGGCGAGGGCTGGATTTTTTGGATGGTAAGCATCTGGGTTATTTTCACGGTTGGTATTTTGGACAAGTGGAGGGGCAGAGATGGACGATATGTTATTTTGATGATCCCCGAGAATAGGCGCACTGAGGGGAGATATTTGGAGTGGAGTCTCGTGTCCTCCTGGATCGGGAGCATTGATAGTGATAGCCAGGTTAGCCAAATCTCGAGTATGATTTATTTCCTCCTGAAGCATTTCTAGCTTTCTTGTGAGTTCCGCTATCATCTCACTCTGTTCTGCTATTACATTGTCTCTAATGGTCAATGTATTTTATTTGTTATTTCTAGTCATTATTGAATGATGGTCAGAGGATGGGATTTTGTGCGCTTTTGACCGTGTGAAGTAAGGATGTTCTGCCAGCTTATTTCAACACGGAGTAATTTTCTATTATCTGTAAAGTAAAACAACTCAAAGGAAAATGTGTTAGTTTCCACATGTGATAAGCAATGTAAAATACTCGACAAGAAATAGCCACGTAGAGTTGTTTGTGTCATAGAGAAATCAATCCATAAGAGCATAGCGGATAAATTTGTCTTTGATCCAAACAAACGCACATAAACACATAATACAATTATATCACATAAGAACATTATACTAATGCGTATCCTAACTGGGGTGACCACTTTTGTGCCAAGGGTTTGGGCCTAACGATTTTAAAAGAAAAATATATGCTTTCTTAAGGTCAATCCATTATCCCCCAACTTTTATAGACACTAAAAGGGAATAAATGCCTACAAAATATAACAAAAGAGGGATACAATTTTTTAGGGAAAGGGAAATAACATGAAAGAAGACACGTTCCCACATAGGGGATAGAAATACTAACTCCTGGGTTCTTCTTCTATCAGCCTTTGCCTTCTTAGCTTTGTCCATTTCTTATATTGGTGATATCCGTTGATGTTCAAACTGTGCCTTAGATGCAACCTTCCAAATTGATCAATTTCTTGCTTAACTTGCTTCAATTCTTCTTACGAAAGTAAGCAAATCAAGCTTTTTCCCGACCCCCAAAGGATAATGGATTGAATTAGACAGGCATATATTTTTTTTAACATATAAATATGGTTCGTCTATAATTGACTCAAAGTAAATAGACGCAGGGTAGGTTTTATAATGGGCCCAATACCCCGCTCGGGTATTGGGTCGTCCTAAGCTCATGCCTAAAATAGGGTTTTGATTTCTTTCTATCGTAGGTGTCTAGATTGGGTTTGATCACTGGTTCTCAAGCGGACAACTTGAGTTTGAAAATATGAACAACCATCAGACAACTCACGTGATAATAAGCCGTTCGTATTTCCAACAAATTATTAGAATTGAACAATAGGGGCCGGGACATCCACGAAACCCCAAAATAGTTTAAATAATGCAGGACTATGCCATGAGATGGGATTGTTAAACTTTACAGAATCGAAACATATAAACACATAAACATTTAATCAAAAGACGAAATCAAACATTTGGTTAGAACCTAGTTAAAGATCCCCAATAGAGTCGCCATTTTTTTTTTGCGAAGAAATTTTGACTTTTTGAGAAGAGTTACCACTTAATTTTGAAAAGAAATTAAGAAATCTTTAGAGAATACTTCAAACGATTCAAAATAGGAAAACCATTTAAGTTAAGAGATTCTGAGTAAGTGGTTACTATTAATGTTTTAGGAAGGTGTTAGGCACCTAAAACGTCCTCTAACTTGCGGTTATCCGGACTGTTTGAAAATCTCTTTGATTAACTTCTAAAAGATTAATTTATTGAAAAGTGATTGATTTTTTACAAAAAAGATTCGTGTAAAAATAGTTTTATATGACTTAATAGGGATTTTAACTAAGTCTACACAAATGAAATAAGCAAGTAAACACATAAACGGGGAAAGGGAGGAGAAAGTAAACGATTTAGGCTATTGGGCCTAAACCAACAAAGCATGTCCTAGGCTAATTGGGCCTTCGACCCATTTCACCTGTCCTAATCTAGTTTTTGAGCCTTTGACTCGAATATTGCTCCACCTGTATTAAGTACAACTTTGGATTCTAGTCCCAAATGAATGAATAAATAAATAAAATAAAATAACGACAATAATAAATAAATAAATAAATAAATAAATAAAAGAACAAATGAGACTTTTGAGTCTCTGAGCTACTTTGACGATGGGTTCCAACCCATTTTCTTTTTGTTCTATATTCTTGTATCCCTATGCTATGTAACCAGTTTTGAATTTATTCTGAATCTCTCTCGGAGCATGGGCCGCATTAGCCATGAAGAGAATGCAAGGAAAAATTGAGTCCATTTAGACTCCAATGCAAGTTCATGCAAAGAGAAAGTATAAAAGAATTAATACTCGTTCTAAATTTTCAACCAACAAGAAAAATATGTAAAATGATTTAAAGAAACATATACCAATCAGGGAATTTGAAGCTAATTAATAGAAAATGAATTAACATCAATCCACAATTAATGATCCGAATTAACCATTAAGCACTCGAACAATTAACATAAATATGCATAATTCAAAATTAATCAGTAGGCTCTTATTGTAATCACACATTACGACAAGAGTTATTTATTATAACAAGTTGCCAGTGGCAATCACCCAGAAAACTCATGTATACGCTCAAAACAGTTTCATGGATTTAACAGAAGACATGAGGAAAATTTAACGATCAGTATAACCTTTGGAAAGGAAAGTTTCGGAACTCAATCTTTAATCTTTTCACTCTACGGGAGTTCAACACGAAGTGGGCATGACTCGATTCCAAGGCATATCAAGCTAAATTCTCCATAATGTGCAATCGAATAAAATACAAATCATATTAATAGACAATAAGCCATCAACACAAACCTTGTAGGTCAACCATATGAGAAATGGGATATATCATACGTATACGTCTATTACTTCTATTTAAGAGAATGCACAAGGTGATTTTCAAGATTTAATTAGGAAAAGATCGATGTGTTTATTACTTAATACTCATAGAACAGTGAATCATTAATTGAAAAGTAAGCAATCTTTCACCAAAAAAAAAACAAGCAAACTTAAGAATCTGTCATTTACACCAATCAATTACTTGGACCAAAGGAATGCAAATGGTGAACTACTAATTAAAGAAGAAAAACATTTTTTTTGGTAGCTTCAAACAACATTATCAATTGACTAAACCTATTTGAGAGAATACAACATAACGACGTCGAGAAAAAAAACAAACGGCTAAGAGAGCCGTCACTACTCGAAAACTTATAATTCTTGATGCATTCTACTGCACACAAATCCTATGGCCTATTGAGGCTTCTGCAACGAAAAATTCCCAGCAAACAACATTATTACAATGAAATCATAAAGAAAGAGATGAATAAAAAGAAAACAATAGCAAAATTAAAATGAAAAGAGGTATTTACCTCTCTTGGAGTAGCAAAACGGGACAAACGGTCTAGCGTCGAGATCCACTACCACTAGAAATCAGCCTAATCAACTTGAAACTTCTGATTAATCGACCGAGTTTCAAAAAAAAAACAGGAAAAGAAAATTTCAACTCCCAGAACTATCAGCCTTGAGGATTCTCTCCCCCTTTCCCCTTATTTTGCTTCCACAGAACTTTCTCCCCTCCTTATCAGACTCAAAAATTTACAACTAACAGATATTTTTCTTCTTTATTTTGACCCAAGAAAAGTTCCTAACCCCTCATCTCCAAGAATCCAAAACTCCCTCCCCCAAAATTTTCGGACCTCCGAGCCCTAAAAAATTCCCCCAAAACTTTAAGGAATTTTTGAACCCCCAAATTCAAACTCTAAAAATCTCCAACGATTCTCTTCTACCAGTGACCCTTGAATAAACCCCCCCTCTTCTTGCTCTAGAGAGAGATATTTATAGAAGGGGTTTGAGGGTTCATTTTTTGAATTCAAATGATGAGCATCCTAACCAATTGTACCCCCTTGTTGATATTTTGAATGAATTTCCAAAAGCGGCCAATAGAAATTTAGGAAAAATGGAATAATCCCCCCCAATCCAATGAAAACCTTCCATCTATGTACGAATTTGTAAAACTCTATCTGAGAATTTTGGGATTTAAACATTGGGAGGAGCCAACCCACCATATTCTAGAAGATTCAAGGCTATTCTGTGAGAAACGAGATCGGGAATATGGAGAACACGTCATTGTTGGTCAAGAATGGGTCGCGGGTCGGGCTGGTCTCCGTCAAATTTCGAGTTGTACGCGGTTGAGGATTGTCATCGTTATTGGGATCTAGGTTTGTTTGAGCATTTGTGTTGTGTAAAGATAATGAAAAAGCAACCTAAAGTAGGCCAGGTCGGGATATTTTTGGTGTTGGGCCACTGGGCTATTTTTTTTGGGTTAAAATTGTTGAATTGTTATTATTTTGTGAAAGGGGAAAAATGGTCTAATGTTTGAGCTGGGCTGTGGATTGCTGGGTCAGTATTGTTGTTTACATTTTGGGTCTTTAATTGGGGTTATTTAATTACCCTTATTAAATCTAATTGGGCTATTAAATAACTCTAATTAAATTTAATTAGAATAATCATAATTAAATTTAATTAGATTAAGAATAACTCAAATTAAATTTAATCGGATTAAAATAATCCCAATTAAGAAATTGTAACTTTAGGGATTAAGATTTAATTACAATTTAAACAACTTATTTAAATTCTAACCAAATTGAATATCTATTAGTCAATTGCATTACAATTGGGCCAATTTGATTTCAATTGAGGTCATATTTAATTCATTCGCTAGATTGAATCACAATCTGGCACGAATCAAGTAACAAATTAACCTCGAGTTTCTTAATTTGATAAAAATCCAACAAATATTCCTCCAAATAAAATATTTTGAGAGCAAATCATATTTATAACCAAGATTTTATCCATTTGAATTAATTTTCAAGTTTAATCAATAAAAATCTAATTTTGATAAAAATGTGCATTTAAATAACAAAATTTATACACTCTCGTATATAAAAAATACGAAAAATGTATAATCGTTAATTAAATGATAAAATTACCTTGAATAAGTACTTTAACCAGCATTTATTTTAACAAAATAATTGTTGTGATTTTCTTTTAAAATCGAAGAATCTCGAAGTTAAATTGGTTTGTGGAGGGCAAAAATTAGGTGTCAACACAATCAATAGACACTCACTCTCAAAAAGAAGTTTCAGTCAATGTATGCCAAATACCATAAGCTTGACCTTATTTTCATTACCAAGGTTTCCAGACAGGTAAGCTAGGATCACTATAGGTTTTTTTCTTCGGCTTGTAACGTAGACTAAGGGCTAGTATGATACTCGATGATATTTAAGGTGACTATGCCTCCTTGGCACTACACTAACTTTTGGGGTCTCACTTATTTACCTTTACCTAATTCTCTCCTTTCTTGATCACACATACTCCGGATGGGTGCGGTCTTTTTGACAATCATTTCTTTTTTTCACAACTTTTCTTTTCTTATTCTTTTTCCACCTCACCCAGCTTTTTATTCATTTCTTTTATTCTACCTTTCTTCATACTTATTTTACATCATGCTCCCCTATGGTAGCCACCCTCAATTTAGGCTATTTTCCTAAGTCAAAGTGCACAATGTCCAAGGAGAACTAGGGCCAAAACAGGTTCATTGTGATACAAATTGGAAGGTGATAGGTATCATAAAAGAATAGACGTTTAGGCTAAAAAATGGGATCAAGGGATATCATTCATATAGGGAAGGTAATTTAGGCTAGAAGTGGACTAATCTCAAAATGACCTGTGATCTTTTCCTAACCCCTATCCTACAACCAAGGCAAGACAAACCGAGCAAGTTCTGAATTTAACATACAAAGGGAACTAAGTAATATCTCACACACACATGGCACACAGGTACATTACAAGCTACTACCCATCCGGTTCATGTAATTATTTAGCAATGGTTATCATGTCACTAGTACTAATGCCATAACAAGATGCACAGTGGTCACACATAAATGCATATCACACAGTTATAAAACAGACCATTGGAGAGGTGTTCAAAAATTAACAAAAACATGTTAACTGCCTAAGGTACTTGTATTTCTCCTAGTCAACTACAATATTTTACAACAAATCACCTTACACCCTCAACTTAAAATCAAGTATTTTCCTCAATGTACATGCAAAGAGAAACTGAACTAAGGGTTAGGGGTATACCTGGAGTAGCTCAAGATAGAGTGTTGCCTTATTTCAACATATCTGACGATCAAGGTTGATGGATTATCAAAGTTGTGATAGCCCATCACATTCTATCGTCAGCTTTATCCAGAACATATCTTAAATTTTCTCAGTTGACGACCTCGTGTGACAGCTTATCACAAGTGCGATAGCCCATCAAGTGTTTCCACCAGCCCTAAACAGAACGTGCCTCAAGCTTGGCTTCTATGATGACCTGGTGTGATGGCTTATCACAAGTGTGATAGCTTATCAGACTTTGTCGTCAAAACAACTTGATCAAACATAAAAACTTTGGGTTGCCTCCCAATAACGCCTGATTTAGTATCGTGGCACGACTCAATTATCTCGATCACTCAGAATTCATCAAGATATAAGGTGGTTGTACACTTTATCGAGTCCATTAGACCGATGTATAGCTTCACTTACTGCCTATTTTCCTTAAAGACACTCCCATCCTCATTCTTGAGTTCAACTACTCCAAATGAGTAGACTTGACTTACTTTGAATGTGCTGGACCACTTTGATTTCAACTTACCTAGGAACAACTTCAGTCTGGAGTTGAACAACAGTACAAAATCACCTTTTTGAAAGTTTCATTTTTCAATCCTTCGATCATGATACTTCTACATCTTCTCCTTGTATAAGTCTACTCTTTCATAAGCCCCGAGACAGAATTCATCCATCTCATTCAATTTCCCTAGTCTTAGCTCTGCTGCCTCCTTCTAATTTAAATTTAACCTTTTTAGTACCCATAAAGCCTTGTGCTCTAACTCGATCAGTAAATGCCACGATTTCCCATAGACTAGATGATACAGTGACATGGAAATTGGTGTCTTGAAATCAGGACGATATTCCCACAATGCTTCATCTAGCTATCGAGACCAATCTTGCCTACTAGCGTTCACTGTTTTAGGTAAGATGGCCTTAATCTCCCGATTCGAGACCTCTACTTGCCCACTAGTTTGTGGGTGATATGGGGTCGGTACTCTATGTTGTTTCATTCCGTATTTTTCCAAAACTTACCAAAATACTTTGTTGTAAAAATGAGATCCTCCATTACTTATAATAGTACGTGGTACTCCAAAGCGAGAGAAGTTGTTCTTTTTTAGAAACGCAACAACTCTCTTTCCTTCATTATCCGACAAGGCGATGGCTTAGACCTATTTTGATACATAATCAACAACTACTAGAATGTACTTCATCCCGTATGATCTTATAAAAGGGCCCATGAAGTCGATGCCCCAAACGTCAAATAATTCTACTTCAAGTATCTTCGTCAAAGGCATCTCATGCCTCTTGGAGATTGACCCCTACCTCTGGCATTGGTCATACTTTAGTACAAACTCCTGTGTATCCTTGAACAATATTGGCCAATAGTAGCCACTCTGCAACACCTTTCTAGTCTTTCAATCACCTGCATGGTGACCTCCAACTGGTGAAGCATGACATGCTTCCAATATACACAATAAATCCACTTCTGGTATACATCTCCTTATAATATTGTCAGTATATTTCCAAAAAATATATGGCTCATCCCAGAAGTAGCGTGTCACATCATGGAGGAATATTTTTCTTTGATGGAAAAGAAGATTTTCTGGAATGACTTCACTCACAGCATAGTTTGCAAAATCAACATACCAAGGAATTTTCTCCATAGCAGAAGAAAAGATCTCTTCATCAGGAAATGCATCATCTATCTCCATTTCATCACTAACTGCTTGCTCACCTTCCATCCTAGACAGATGATCTGCAACATGGTTTTCACAACCCTTCCTATGTTTGACTTCAAAGTCAAATTCTTAGATCAACAACACCCATCTAATCAGCCTTGGTTTTGCATCCTTCTTATCCATCAAATATCTTAAGGTTGTGTGTTCAGTGTGGACCACCACCTTGATCCCTAACAAATAAGCCTTGAATTTCTCAAAAGCATAAACTACAACAAGGAGTTCCTATTCGGTTATGGTGTAGTTCTTTTGAGATCCATTTAGTACTTTGATGGAATAATAAATTGGATGAAATAATTTGTCCTTCTTTTATCCTAACACAGCTCCAAGGGAAACACTACTTGCATGACACATGATCTTGAATGATTTTGACTAGTCTGATACAATAATGATAGTGGCCTCTACCAGCTTCATTTAAGGCATTCAACTACCTTCAAGAAATCATCATCAAAGAAGAACTTAACTTCTTTCTCCAAGAGTTTGCAGAGTGGACTTGCAATCTTTGAGAAATCTCTTATAAACCTTCGGTAAAAGCCAGCATGTCCAAGGAAACTACGCACTCACTTCACTAAAATGGTAGGTGGTAGCTTCTCAATGACCTCTACCTTGGCTCGATCTACCTCTATCCCTTTTGCCAAAATTTTTGTGCCCGAGAACAATGCCTTCTTTTACCATAAAGTGGCATTTTTCCCAATTAAGCACCAAATTGAATTCCATACATCGTTGCAAAGCCATACTCAGGTTCGCCAGACATAGCTCAAATGAATCTCCTACCACTGAAAAATTATCCATAAACACTTCCAAGGTGTCTTTAACCATAGCTGAGAAAATAGACATCATACACCGTTGGAAAGTAGCAGGTGCATTACGTAACCCAAACAGCATCCACTTGAATGCGAAAGTGATATACATGCATGTAAATGTTGTCTTCTCCTGATCTTCAAGGGCAATACAAATCTGATTATACCCAGAATAACTATCCAAGAAGTAATACCACCCCCTTACTTCTAATCAATCAAGCATTTGATCCATAAAGGGCATCGGGAAGTGTTCTTTCAAAGTACATGAGTTTAGTTTGAGGTAGTCCAAGCACACTTTCCACCCGGTCACAGTCCTGAGTGAAATCAACTAATTCCTTTCATTTGCAACAATAGTCATGCCCCCTTTCTTGGGAACACATTAAACTGGGCTCACCCATTTACTGTCAAAAATAGGATAAACTACTCCTTCATCCCGCTATTTAATAGTTTCCTTCTTAACCACCTCTTGCATCGGTGGGATAAGAAGACGTTGGTGTTCGATGGTTGGAGTGCAGTCCTTCTCAAGCTGTATCTTATGAGTGCAGATGCCAGGGGGAATGCTAATAATATCTGTAATAGTCCAGCCTATTGTCCTTTTGTACCTTTGAATTATCAAAATAAGTTCTTCCACCTATTTTTTGCCTAAACCAGTTGCAATAATAACAGGTAACACATTTTCGTTACCCTGAAACACGTACCTTAAATGCCTTGGTAGTTCTTTCAATTCTAATATCGGTGGATCTTTGATGGATGGATTAGCCGGTGGTGTTGGTCGATTAGCAAGATCAAGATCTATCTTCTTAGGAGCATAACAGTATGAACCCATTCTTGACAATGCACAAATAGTCTCTTCATACTTCTCAATGCCTTCACGATCAAAACTCATCAGTACTACAGTTAAAGGTTCGACAACAAGTTTCTCCTCTATCGACACCTCCTACTCATCCTCATAATATACGTCAACAATTGAGAACAAACTCATTTTTATGCTACTTCATTGATTTACGCACATCAAATTGCACCACTTTATCATTCAACATGAATAAAAACTCATTAGCTTGCAAATCAATCAACACACTTCCTGTAGCGAGAAAAGGTTGAACCAAGATTATGGGCACCTCGAAGTCCACCTCACAATCCATAATGACAAAATCTGCAGGAAATATGAAGCTTGATACTTTTACCAAAAAATCATACAAAATACCAACAGATCAATTTACCGACCTATCTGCCATCATAAGTCGCATGTTGGTGGGTGTGGGATTGCCCAATCCTAGATTTTTATAGATATATAGTGGCATCATATTGATACTTACTCCTAGATATAGGACAAATACTAGGATAGAGGGATAAGGTAGGGGGATGAATCGTAGTTCGTAGTTAGGAGGGTTTTGGTGTCTTTTGTTTGGTAATGTACATTATTTTTATGGATGTTGTATCGGTGTTAGTTTTATCATGTTTCATGCTTTGAATATTTTTGTATATTATCATGTGTCTTAAGCCAGGGGTCTATTGGAAACAGCCTCTCTACTTCTTTAGAGGTAGTGGTACGGACTGCGTACATTCTGCCTTCCCCATACCCCACAAGGTGGGAATATACTGGGTTTGTTGTTGTTGTTGTTGTAACCTCCCTAAACAGAATTCAAGTCAAAAAATTGACATTACGCATGCGGGAAGGTCAAAAATAAAATTTTTGAAATTTAATGGGTATCACAAATATTGCCTTGACTAGAGATCGTAGGCTTTGATCATCTTTATTTATGTATCCAGCTAACACTTTATAGTCATATTCTTAAACTTACTATTATAGATTTTTAGTAGATCAATTTTAGTATTTTGAGGTTAGTGTGATATAATTGCACGGTCAGGACGCAAATGGTATTCTTTACAGATCAGAGTAGGTAGCGGAGTTTGAAAAGTAAAAGAAAGGTTAGATTAGGAATTTGGAGTTGGTATCATGATTCGTGCCTTGAATTGTCTTTATCTTAGTTGAGTTTTCTCTTGGTTGTGCTTATATCGGTATTGTATTATTATATTACTGTCTGGATTTGGGTGCATCAGTAATTATCTATTTAGTTGGAGGCCAATTGGTGGTTGAGTGGTTATTTTGGTTATTTGGAAAGTGAAAAAAGGAAGTTTCTTAAAAAAGAAATACCTATAGCAAAATCCCTTGGAAGAATTATTTTTTCTTAAAGGTTATTTGGGGATACATGCTCGGGGCATGCAGGCCCTGTACCTTGTCTTTTTAAGCTTTCAGATTCTTTCTATCCGTTGACTTTCACAGACGAAAGTCATTTTAGTAGTGGATATTATAATGATCATCAAGGTTATTTTCTCAATTTTCATGCATTTCTAGCATTTTGAGATTTCCCATAGAAGCAACGGGTTATTTATGACTTGCTAAAACTGGTTGTTTGGTTATCGAAGAGTTTATTTGAGTTTTAGGCTCATTTTCATTTTTAGAGCTTTCACTATTAAGGAATTAGTCTCGGACCAAACTCCTAGGAAATGGCCTCGGATGCGAAATCCAACAACATAACTTTAGAATGTTGATTCAACTCTAGAAGGATCTCTGGTTCTCGTCCCGAGGGTTTCAGACTTGTTTTTGACTATTGGGTAAAAATAAGTTAAAATAAAACATGGTGTGGGATCCATATTTAATCGAAATAATCTCAAATGAAAGTTTTGATTGTTCTGTTGAGTCCAGAATGTCAAATTTGATATAGTAACATAGTTCATTTGCATGCATGCGATTTCAAACAAAACTAAAACCCAGTCGGAGTCCATAAGGACTTAGTGAAATTGTCGATATACAACATCTGATACATCTACAATTAGTCATTTTCATTCATGAATCTATAGCCGTATTTGCAAGCAAGGGTCAAAAATATTTTCCTTCACATTTGGAAGGGTTGATGTGTCGTGGAAACACGACACTTTTGATACTTAAAACCAAGAATTTAAGCAAGTACTTAGGTTATTTTAGAAGATAGGATTCACTTTTAGGTTGATTGTAGGTAAAACAGGTCTAAAAAGTGTTGGGATAAAAAATCGAAGAATAAGACTTGTAAAGACCAATTATGATCAAGATACGAGTTACCCCATGAGTCGTCAACAGTCGATACGACTCATAGGCTAACTCATAAGTATAGTAGAACCCAAATCCAAACTAAGAAACTAATTATAGGCTAGATACAACTATAGCATCTAAGTTGTAAGCGAGGGTACAAGCCGTACCATGAAGTCATAATCATAGAAAAATCTAAATCTACCATCCAAAGTTGATGTCTAAAATATATACGAGTTGGAAGTATGAGTACGACTTGTATAGGGAAACCGTAAGCAGACCAGTGTTCAAAGATTGGAAACACAAAAGTCCCAGGTGGAAACGAGTGAAGGGCTTGAGTTGTACACTAGAGTATGAATTGTGAGCAAAAGTCGTATGATAAATAGAAAATTGAAGCCTTGGGAGATCAGACACTAGAATAGATATGAGAGGCATAGGTACGACTCGTATGACGATGGAACAAGTTGAAGACCGAGTCATACCGAGTGCCGACTTAACTTTACCTTGCCCATTTTTATTAGGATTTCTGTGTTATTTTAAGATACTATAAATACCCTGGGGTTTATCTTTTATTAGGGTAAGTACTTTGACATTGTTCTTATTATTTTTCACATACTTTACAATTATTCTTAATATTTTGGGTTTTTATTCAATTCAAGACTTTGGAGTTTATTCATCTTACTCTTATGCATTTAGTTATCGGTCTTCTTCACTCATAATCATGGATTCTTACATGAATATGAGTGGCTAATCTCCTTGATTAGGGTTGTGGGAACCCTGGTAAATTAGCTATATAGAGGAAGTGTAATATTCATAGATTCTAGGGTTTATGAATGTATCTTAATATTCTTCACAATAATCCATCTCATAGCCACTGTAGAAGCTTTAGATTGCCTATATTTGCAAACGTATTCACAAGGGAGTTTATGATTAGGAAAAGGAGATTAAGACAGTAATTTGAGATTCACCTCTACCTTATAATTCCCTCCATCTCATCTAATCACTTAAACTCAAATAGCAATAGTAAACTGAGGTCAGAACAAGGAGCAATAAGGCAATGCCCTAAAATTGAACTGGTAAAGGGCGAGATTTATCTCACATTCACAAGATGGTAGATAATACCTATCTTGTAGACTTTATTTGCAAAACAACGAAATTTTTGTGTTGATCATGACAAATTTATAGAGTTAAGAAGCCAGGGTGAGCACAAGCCAAGTGTTTGATTTCTATTATTTACAACTCAAAAGAACTCAAGACTTGGTTACTACTTGCGATTGATACTAAAATCCTCCCATTTAATTTCTTGTACTACTCGTGAATTACATCTAACCAAGTAACTATTCAGCATCTTTCCTGTGGGTTTGATCCTAACCTAGTTGTGTTACTATATTTGTCCTCAACCACAATATACTTCTAAGGAGGTTAGTTTAGGGCGACATCAAATTTTGGCACCATTGTCGGGGAAGACGATGTAATTTTTTGATTGAATTTGGCAAAGTTTTCTGGTGTTATTTATTTTTTATTTAGCATATGCTTGTGTATGACAAACAATAGGAGAAGAGGCTATCCCTTACTTTATTTTGATCCAGAACCAGAAAAATTCTTTTTATACTACGAAGAATGGCAGAACAAGTGTGTGATGGTGTTTTGCTCGAGGTCAAGACCCTTCACTTATTGATCCAAATGTGAAAATCTTGCTTGATCCATTTGATCCATATAATGTTACAGATAAATAGACATAACAACTTCTAAAGTAAGAGAGATAAAAAGTTAAAGAGGCTAGGTTAGCTGATGAGGCTCAGAGAGCTCAAAATAGAGAACCAGTCAGGCGGAGGTAAGTGGGTGATAGAGTTCAGAGAGGTAGAGTTCCAGTGATCCCTTCATATTAGCCTATACAACCATATGAAAAAGACGATGAGGATATGGGATATGTTGAATCGTCTTGAATAGAAGCGATCATTCCTCCACCACAACCCCCCAATGTGAAGTTTGACATTACTATTCCTATGATCCAATTGTTGAACTTAAAGAATGTGTTTTCAAGAGAAGAAACTAATAATGCAAATTTGCATCTTGCTAACTTTAGAGGGATCTGAACATCTTATAATATTTTTGGGGTGGAACAAGAAGCTTTGAGGTTAAAATTGTTCCCATTTTCTCTTACTACGGAAGCATCACTGCGGTTGGGGGAACTTCCAAGAGTCTCAATCACTTCTTCGCATGAGTTACGAAAATAGTTTCTTAGAAGATTTTTCCCTCCTACAAGGATGCTACAGTTGAAAGATGAAATTTATAACTTCAGATAATTACCTAAAGAATCCTTGTAAGAGGCATGGTTTAGATTCACGAAAAAGCTAAGTATGGTACCTAATAATAGAATTAGAGGGTCAAATTTTTCTGGAAATCTTCTACAGATTTAAAAAGTTAGTTCGAGAGCAATGGCAAATACTGGTTTAGGAGGAGCATTTATGCAACTTAGGTGGGAGTATGTGCAAGAGATGCTAGATGATATTTTAGTGACCAATAGAATGCGGAATATGAGAGATGTTGAATGTGGTGAAGGTGCATATGCTATTGGAGCAGCTGGTGATTATGGAACTAATAATTATTTGGTCACAGAAGATGTTACTTAACTCCGTATAGATATTGGGCTTCATACTAAGCTATTTGCAGTAATGGGTGATGATAAAGTGAATACAATTAAGTCTCAGACATCTACTTCAAAAACTTTTGAGATTGAATCTGAAGAGAAGGTAAAGTATCTTGATCGTAGGTTGGCTGATTTTTGGGCCCAAGGGAAAGTGAATCAAGGTCGAAACTATTATAATGACAGATATAGAGATAGAAGTAGAGAGAGATGGTGATTGGAATTGGAAAGATGACTACAAGGAGAAGAGTGATAAGTATGTTCCTCCTGGGGGTCGTGATTTAGAATCTAAAATGGAGGAACTTTTGTCAAAATTAGTCAAAGGACAAGAGAGTTAAGAAAGTTTTCTTAAGGATATTAAGGTAGATTTATTAGGGATAAATCAAAAAGTTGAATAACATGCTAAAGAAATCAAACAGTTGGAGAAACAATTCGGTCAAATGTCAGCCATAGTGAATTAGAGGCAATCGGGTACTCTCCATAGTAATATATGTCAGAATTCAAAAAATAATGCTAATTGTCATGCTATTACCACTTGGAGTGGTAAATCCAACACAAACTGACCTATTCCATTGTAGATGAGCATAAAAATAATGATGATCCTTTTGATGTAGAGAGTAGTAGTAAAGAGGACAAAGAAAAAGGAAAGTTTGAGGAGCCTGTGCTGAAGACTATTTTGAGATCTCTTCCTTTGTTTCCTCAAAGAATGAAATAGAAACAAGAAGAGGGTAAGTATAAAAAATTTTAGTCTATTTTAAAGGAGTTGTCAGTCAACATACCACTTGTAAAGATATTAGAGCAAATGCTAGGATAGGCAAAATTCAAGAAAGATTTAACCACCAACAAAAGGTTATGAGTTATGCGACAATTGACAATATTCATCATTGTAGTGCTGTAGTTACTAGATCATTGGTAGAGAATAAAAAAGATCCTGGCGTTTTCACTATTCCTTGCACTATTGGATCTTTCAACTTCACTCAAGCATTATGTGATTTGGGGGCTAACATCAACCTCATGCTCTTTATAGTATTTAAATAGTTAGGGTTGGGAGCTCCCAAACCAACTACCATGAGACTAGTGATGGAGGATAGAACTGTGAAGAAGTCAGTTGGTATTTGATATGACGTATTGGTGAATGTGGCCTGTTTCATCTTTTCTGCTGATTTTGTAATCTTGGACTGTGAAGTAGAATTTCAAGTTCCAATTATTTTGGGAAGACCATTCTTGGCTATAGGTAGGACATTGATTGATTTAGAGAAAGGACATCTGATGCTGATACTCAATGATGAAGTGGTAACATTCAATGTATGCAAATCTATAAAGCAAATTGAAGAGTTGAGAGTGATATCTGTGATTGATGTGTATGATGATAAAGCAGATTCATTCCATGATATCTATGAAGTTACTTTTTAAGATGTTGGTTTTGATGTTGTTGTTCCTATTGAAAAGAGGTTGGGTGTTGAAGATCTTATCGCTTTGATCATTAATTTTAATAGTGATGGCATTGAGGAGTATGACGAGATGGACTATGCACTTACTGGGAGTGGTTCCTATACATATTCACCAATGAAGCTTGATTTGGATTTGAAGAATAAAACTACTCCACCTGCTCGCCCATCCATTGAGGAGACACCTATCTTAAAGTTGAAGGCCCTCCCTTCTTATTTGCGATATTTATTTTAGGGGGAAAATAACACTTTGCGTATTATTTTAGCAGATGATCTGGTATAGTCAGATGTGGAAGCATCATTGTCAGTATTTTAGAGATTCAAGAGGGCCATAGGTTGGTCCATTGTAGATATTGTGGGTATTTTGCATGGTTCGTGTACTCATAAAATTTAACTTGAGCTGGATTATATTCCAAGTATAAAGTATCATCAGTGACTCAATCCTTTTATGTAGGATGTGGTGAAGAAAGAGATAATTAAGTGGTTGGATGTTGGTACATTGTATCCTATTATTGATAGTAAGTGGGTCAGTTGGTACAATGTGTTCCAAAAAAGGTGGTATTACTGTTGTTCCTAATGAGAAGAATGAGCTAGTGCCAATGAGACCAATCATAGGGTGGAAAGTATGCATGGATTATAGAAAATTGAATGCATGGATACAGAAGGACCATTTTCCCATGCCCTTCATGGACCAAATGTTAGACAGGTTAGCAGGTAGAGGATGGTATTGTTTTCTTGATGGGTTTCAGGTTATAACTAGATTACTATTGCATCTGAAAATCAAGAGAAGACCACCTTCATAAGTCCTTATGGGACCTTAGCATTCAGACGTATGTCATTCAGTTTATGTAACACTTTATCCATATTTCAGAGGTGTATGATGTCAATTTTCTCTGATATGGTAGAATACACCATCAAAGTATTTATGGATGATTTTTCAGTCGTTGGTGATTATTTTGATGATTGCTTATTTCACTTAGAGAATGATCTTAGAAGATGTGAAGAATGCAACATGGTACTTAATTAGGAAAAGTGTCATTTTATGGTCAAGAAAGGTATAGTGCTTGGGCAAAAAATTTTAAAAAGGGGTATTGAGGTAGATAGAGTGAAGATTAAAGTGATTCAGAAATTACCTCCACCAATTTCTATGAAGGGTATTCATAGCTTCTTGGGTCATGCTGGATTTTACAGGTGCTTCATCAAAGACTTCTCCAAGATTGACAACCCTCTTTGTAGGCTTCTTGAGAAAGAGGTGAAAATTTTGAGTTTAGTGAAGCATGCCTGAAGGCTTTTGAATGTCTGAAAGAGAAGTTGATGACTTCTCATATCATTGTATCTCTATACTAGTCCTTGATATTTGAAATTATATGTGACATGAGTGGTTTAGCCTTAGGGGCTATACTAGGTCAACGAAAAGTAAAGATCCTTCATCCCATCCACTATGCTATCAAGGCACTAAGGCCTTCTCAAAACAACTACACCATGATGGAACAAGAGTTGTTGGCAGTGGTTTTTTCCTTTGAGAAGTTTAGATCTTATCTAATTGGGAAAAATGTGATTGTGCACACTGATCATGCAGCATTGTGGTACTTGATGAAAAAAAAAAGATGCGAATATTAGACTGATTAGGTGGGCGTTATTGCTGCACAAATTTAATTTTTAGGTTAAGGACAGAAAAGGAACTGAGAATCAAGTTGCGGATCATTTTTCTAGACCAGAGGAGGAAGCTATGCAGAATGTTGAAGAAGGGCTTGAGATTGATGACATTTTTCCAGATGAGAAGCTACTATCAGCTTTGCATAGTATGAAAATTATCTAGCCAGTGATCTAATCCTAGAAGATCTTTCCTTCTAAAAATGAAAGAAGTTTATGCACAAGGTAAGGAAATTTTTCTAGAATGAGCCTTATTTATTCAGAATTTGAACAGATAGGATTATTCGTAGATGCATACTTGAGGTGGAGATGATGAGTATACTTGAGGCTTGTCATTCTTCGCCAGTTGGGGGTCATCATGGAGGAACCTGCATAGCCCACAAGATCTTGCAATGTGGGTACTATTGGCCAACAATCTATAGAGATGCATATGATTTTGCTTCTACGTGTGATCAATGTCAACGACAAGGTAACATCTCTAGATGCCATGAACTTTCTATGACTCCTATGTTAGAATTGGAATTGTTTGATGTATGGGGTATAGACTTCATGGGTCCTTTTGTGAGTTTAGTTGGTATGAAGTATATACTTGTGGTTGTGGATTATGTTTCTAAATAAGCGGAAGAAATTGTGTTTCCCAATAATGAATCACGCAGTGTCACTATATTCTTGAAAAAGAATATCTTTTCTCGATTTGGCACACCCTATGCTATAATTAGTGATGGAGGGTTACATTTTTGTAATTGTCTATTAAAAAACTTTCTTGAGAAGTATGGAGTGAAACACAAGGTGGAAACACCTTATCATCCACAGACTAGTGGACAGGTTGAAGTGTCCAATAGAGAAATTAATTCCATCTTGGCGAAGACAGTAAATGCCAATAGGACTGATTGGGTGCGAAAGTTAGATGATGCATTATGGGCTTACCGACCAACATTCAAGACCCCAATTAGTGCTTCACCATATCAGTTAGTGTATGGCAAGGCATGTCACTTGCCTATTGAACTTGGACATAAAGCACTTTGGGCATTGAAGAAGCTGATTTTTGAGTGGCGAATGCAACAAAGTCAAGGATGAAGAGTATAAATGAGTTGGATGAATTTTAACTCCGGGCGTACGAAAGTTCTGTAATTTACAAGGAAACTATGAAATTGTATCATGATCGCAAAATTGAGAAAAGAATTTTCAAAAAAGGTGACCACGTATTGTGTTACAACTCAAGGCTTTGATTTTTTCAGGGTAACTTGAGGTCTAGATAGTATGGTCCATTCATGGTTACAAAGGTTTATCCCTATGGTGCTTTAGAATTGAAGAGGGATGGTGAATCCCCATTTAAAGTAAATGGGAAATGAGTAAAGAAATATATGGGAAATTATGAAGAAGTGAATGAGGTTTTTGAAATTGACCTTGGTGAAGGCTGAGTAACTAAGGCAATTACGTGGTGTCGCAATGTTAAATCAAGTGCAGCTTGGAAGGTAACCCATGGGATAGTTGGTAAAATTTAAGTACCCAGCTTAGCCACGTTTTCCTACCATATTAAATCAAGCATTGCATGGGAGGCAACCTGTGCTTTTATACTTATTTATTTATAGGTTAATATGTTTGTTTATTGTGCAGGACTAAAGAGTGCAGAAGATACCCAGATAAGTTCAAAAAGTTTGTTCATACGGATGCTTTATAAGTTTTATCTAGATGGTACGACTCGTGAGTAGGAGTCATATGGACCTGGGAGACTAATCAGAATAAGGTAAAAGTTTTTGGAGTGGATACGACTCTCAAAATGAGTCGTACCCTCAAGGTACGACTCGACACATTGAATTGTATCGACTCCATAGCCCAGGTAAGGTTCCAAGTCTATATGAGTTAAAGAAAAAACTCATAAGCCTGGGTATGAGTCATACACATGACTCATACCCAAGCTTACTAGGTTAGGGTCACTGGTTAACCCGGTCTAGATAAAGTGATTTAAAAGGAAATAGGGTACCCAATGGGCACCCAATAGCCAAAATTCGTACCAATCTCTATTTTTGCCCAAATTAAAGCTCCCGACACACCAAATCACTTGGAAACAACTTAAATTAACTACCATCTTGTGCGGATTCTTCATCTTGCTCGAATTTAAGCATGAATATGGAGGAATTTTGGAAAAATTAAAAGAAACCCTAATTTTCTCATTCAAGTAAGTATTTCAAACTTAAATTCATGATCTCTTGCATAAAATGGAAAATGTGAGATTGCTTGAACTTGTTTTGAGTTGATTTTGCATTTGCATTGAAGGTTGATACCATAGTTCATGGGTTTTAGGTTGAACATAGGGATTGCGGACATACTTGAATTTTAGTGATTGATTTTGTGTGATATTTTGACTAGAAATGAGTAATATTGTTGAATAAATTAGTGGGTATTTTGGGAAATTTGATTTGTAGTCAAATTTTAATGTTGGACTTCCATGTTGTAGTGGATATGAGACTCTTTACAACTCGTACCCACAGGTAACGAGGTCATAATGGGACTTGTACCCACTGACAACATGAAAGTCTAACAAATTTAAAGTTTTGGAATGGATACGACTTGACAAAATGAGTCATACCCAATCCATACAACTCGTATGCTTTAGTCGTACTGAACTGGGAGGAATAAGATTTAAAAAAAATGTTTTTGATAAGCATACGATAGTTGGTATCAAGTCATACCTACTCGGTACGACTAATTAGGATAAGTCGTAAGTAGACTAGTGAGAAATTATTCATTCACTGTGAATGATATGACGTCGTACCCAGTCGATACGACCTGTATCCCCCACTCATACCCTGAATAGAATATGCACACTAAAATTTTGTTTTTTATTTTTCCTTTATTTTCTTTAGTTATTTACTAATTAATGTGTACTTGCAGGTACCATGCCTCCTAAGAACACATCATCTTCTAAGCAAGTGGCCAAGAAGGGAAACTAAAAGGTACCAGCTACTAGTTTAGAATAAAGTGATTCTATGTTCTCTATGTCATCCAACAGTACCGGTGACCTATACAAAGGCACAACAACAATTACGGCTACCCCAAAAGGAAAAAAAGCTAACAAGGGGAAAAAGGTTGCATCCCAAAGGAGACACCACCATGAGGTCCAAGAATAAAAACTCTAACTACCTCTTCTCCTATTGCACCCCAAAGGAGACACCTACATGATGTCCAAGAATAAAAACTCCAACTACCTCTTCTCCTCATACACCAAAAGCTTCTGATGCTGATGATGATGTTGAATTGAGTTAAGAGAAAGACAGTTCTAAAAATATCCATAGTACTGAAGAGGTCGATGCCACCTTGATTGGCTGATAGGATCCTCCATTTACACTTACCACTGATTCGGTGATCATCGTTGAACAATGGGGGTACCCCAGTATGCAGGATACTTTTAACAGTAGGTTTAGCAGACCTTGGGGTGGTAAGATCAAATGGGTGTTAAATTTAGAGTAGAGATTGACGTCTACTAGTATTTCAGAGATCCCCAGGTTTGGGGAGCACTTCAGGAAGTATGGTTTAGAATTAATGATAAGAGCGCTCAAAAAATACAGTGAGGTACTGGTACTAGAATTTTATGAGGCCTACAAGGTTGAACTTTAAAGACAATATCCACAAGGCCAATTATCGAAGGGTGGTGAGCCTATTGCTTCGCTTACTATTTGGGGAGTGCGGTTAGACATTTCCTCATGTACATTGGTCGATTATTGTACGGACTAGAGTATCATCTTCTGGTAAACATAAAGGAGATGGATTATCGAATGGAAGAAATATTAAAAATAACTCGGAGGATGCTAGGTTCTAAGGAGAATATGGAGTTCTTTAGATGAATTACAGAGCGAATATGTTCTAACGTGCAGAATACGATGTGCATAGTTGGAGGCCCAAGGGTGGTCTCCTAGAATATTAAGAAGAATAACCTTAACTTCGAGGGAAAAGGCACAGTGGACATTGGCCTGGCACATGCTTTTTCATACCACGGGAGATAATGTTTTGATCACAATACTGATAGGTATGATAGCTGGGTTCATAACAAGTTACGATTTTGATGTTGGTGACTTTATATCTTGGAAGTTAAGAGATAAATTTGTAGGAGGTGAGAAGTCTCTTTTGTCATATACTTGCATGATCACACAGATGTCCCTAGATGCGTGTAACAACTCGACTACCCCTTAGTCGTTAGATGGTGCTTACAGTCCCGAGAGACCACAAGCTAACCCATGAGTTGGTACCTACTGTGCGCACTAAATAATATAATCATGAATGTGGAAGAATAATTGAAGTGCCATAAGGTCTTAAATATCTAAATTCAAACTGAGATATAAATCTAGGAAAACTGACTGTCTAAATCTGATAAAGTACTGATTAACTAAACAACTAATTGACTGTATTGTCTGAAAAGCCTCTAAGACTGAATGACTGAGAGTTGATGGGACAAGCCCCCAACTAAATCTATTGACTAATGAAACAAAGACATGAAATAAGATAGCCTATCCTCGGGTGATGAGGACTCACAACTTCTACTGTACTGCTGAGAATCTGAGGGACTAAGTGTGATCCGGGAACTAAGCATCCACACCTATGATATGAGACATCATAGCATAAAAAAAGGTATGAGATCAGTACTTTGAATGTACTGGTATGGTAAATAAGGTAGACTGATATGTATGGTTACATAAATAAGAATAATAAGCTATCTGAATATATATGTAAAGCATGGGATACTGAATAGGGAACATAAATCTTTAGGCACTGGAAATAAGTGAAGCATGTAAATACTGTGTATGCATGAGAATCTGTAAATACTGAAAATTTATGAAAAATCTGTAGACATTGAGGATGCATGACCAAGCATATAACATGGACTGAGTAAAATTTGTAAATTGAAATAATTGGAATCTGTATTTCTTGGTCAACAACACTAAGACTGAATAACTGAACGGAGGCTATAACTGAGACTATATCTAAGACTATAGGAGGTATCATCTAACCGACATTCCCCAATTTGAGATAATCGGGGTCCAACCTGTAACCCCAGTTGGAAGGATGTTAATATCGAGCAACGGGTACTAATGTTGGATGTGAGGATCAACTAAACTGATATCATGTCCAAAGGACTAAGAGTGTCAAGCCTGAAATAATGGGTGACCCCTGCAAGATAGTCAAGCCTAATCTAATGGGTGACTACTCATATCCTACGCTGGCTATGTAGTTCTAGAGTATAGGGACTCCTACTAATGACTCTTCCTATCTGAAGGGGAACCCGCCATCCCTCGGTGCTAAATCCTACTCCCAACTGAATGACACTGAAATGCTAGACTATTCTGAGTTTATCTGACTATTTTGATAATGCTCATGACAAAATCTGAAGTTATTCTGAAGATACTGAGACAACATTAAGTAAACATCTACGGTTTTGGGTATCCAATACCTCCAGGACTTAAAACAATGGTAGTAGCATGACAATAAAACATTAAAAGACATATTATGAAGAC
Organism: Capsicum pubescens; assembly: GCA_030864215.1. NCBI lineage: Eukaryota > Viridiplantae > Streptophyta > Magnoliopsida > Solanales > Solanaceae > Capsicum > Capsicum pubescens. Next base: position 325,101,732 of record CM061548.1, read on the forward strand.
TCTTATTAAAACAATTGCTCTTGTAGGAATTTTATCAAACACTTATAGTTCATGGCGTAAAATAATCATAGAATTACTAAAGGACTAGCATAATTGACATAAAATTATCATGGAAAACACTAAGTCATGATTTAGTTCAACAAATGATAACACTAAAACATGAGGAATCGAATAACAACAATAACTTCATTGAAACGTGGTGTTTAATCAAAGTTCATGGAGATTAATGGATGAAATGATGATTTAAAATCAAATAACTTAAAGATTTCGTAACTTTATGATTAAAAAGGTTACTTAGGCTCCATGGATGAACATCTAACATACCTTAATTGATAAATTTCTTGAAGTCCTTGATGGGTTGTTGAGGATTTGACTTGAAATTGGAGATCTAGAGTTCTTGTTGGGAGAGAAAGCTTCTTGATTTGGGGGAAAATAATCAAATAATGAATTTAAAAATGTTTTTATGGCTTAAAAGCACACCTGGGCTAATTAAAATAATGGGAAAGGACTATTTTAACCCTGGATGAAATATTAAATTTTTATGAAATTTACCCGATCTGGACCCCTGGCGCGACGTGTCACTATCGCTCCAGGCCACTGGAAAAAGGAAAATTGGGACCTGGACAAACACCGCAATGTGGAGCTATTGCGGTAAACCTTTGGATGCCAATTTAGCCACCTCCATGATGAACCAACATTGCGGAAACCCACTAGAAATTGACAAATGGGAATTTAGCCTGCTCTGTGACGCGCCATGATCGTGGAGTCACACAGGAAATTGACAATTGTCATTTGGGCTGACTACGCAATGCGCTGAGTGTTAAAATAATGGGGTCTTATGACTGAAACTTAATATCGCCATAACTTCTTACCCGGTTATCGGATTTAGGTGAATTTTATATCACTAGAAAGCTAATTGAATTTCCTATGCAAAGGAAGGCTCTAAACTGAAAAATAATGAGCATTTCAGAAATTTTATATATGAATACTCATTCACTGGGACTTAGATTATGCTAGGGAAATAGATGGTGTTACAATATCTCTCCCTTGGGATCATTCATCCCCGAATGAAATTGGTTAAGATGAGGAAAACTGTAGGACTGAGCTTACACATTTAATATGCATATATGATGCATGGAATGCATGACTAAACCAAATCATGAATGCACGACTAATAGGAACATGATGTACGACTGAAACTGAGCATGACAAAAAAAAAATCTTAAGAAAATTAGTACCTTATACTAAATTGGGATTCGCAGAGAAGAGATGAGGGTACTTGGTCTGCATATCTCCCTCTGCTTACCAAGTGGCTCCCTCAATGAACTGATTCCACCAAAGAACTTTGTCTAGTGGAACTTTTTTTTTCCTTAGTCTGCGAACTTGATGATCAAGAATTTCGACTGGAACTTCCTCAAAGGATAGACTATTCTGAATATCTACGTTTTATAAGGGAACAACTACAGCTGGATCACCAATACACTTTTTCAACAATGAGACATGGAACACTGGGTGTACTGAGGCTAAATTTGAAGGCAACTCAAGCTTGTAAGCTGCCTTTCCAAAACGATTGAGAATTTTGAAGGGACCGACATATCGGGGATTGAGTTTCCCTTTCTTGCTTAATCTTTTCGCTTCCTTCATGGGAGAGATTTTCAAGTACACGAAGTCACCGACCCCAAACTCAAGATCCTTTCTCCTCACGTCTGAATATGATTTCTGTCATCTCTAGGAAGTCCTAAACCTTTCTCTGATCAACTGAACCTTTTCTAACACATCAAACACCAAGTCAGTCCCTACTACTTCAGGATCACCTACTTTAAACCAACCAATTGGAGATATATATCTCCTACCATAGAGACCCTCAAATAGAGCCATACGAATACTAGAATGATAGTTGTTATCATGTGTTAATTCAATCAAAGTCAAATGCTCATCCCAACTACCCTTGTAATAAAAAATGCATGCTCTAGCATATCCTCAAGAGTCTGAATGGTCCTTTCTACTTGACCGTCTGTCTGAGGGTGGAAGGCTGTACTGAGGTGGACTTAGGTACCAAGACCTTTTTGGAATGCTTTCCATAAGTGAGAGGTAAACTAAGTACCTCTATCAGTAATGATAGATAAGGAAACACCGTAAAACCTAACCACTCTCTGAGATAGATATTGGCATAGTCCTCGGCAGAATAAGAGGTATGGACTGGCAAGAAAGAGCTAATTTGTCCATACTATCTACGATAAACCAAATAGAGTCATGCTGATAATGGGTATGAGGCAAACCTTTCACAAAGTCCATGTTCACTCGCTCCCATTTCAATACGGTAATACTGAACTCTTGCATGGACCCACTAGGTTTCTGGTGCTCAACCTTAACTTGCTGACATGTAGAGCACTTAGCTACAAACTCTACAATATCCCTCTTCATCCCACTCCACCAATAGATCTCCCGCAAATTGCAGTACATATTAGTGTTCCCTAGATGGATAGAGTAACGCGCCTAATTCACTTCTAAAAGAATTTATTGCCTCAAATCATCTACACCAAGCACACACAATCTATCCTGACAATGCAAAACACCATCTCCCCCTTGGGAGAAACCTTTCACTTTCTGATATCTGACTAATTCCTTCAACTTAACTAGACTGGGATCTCTATCCTACTTTTCCTTCACCTCAGAAACTAGAGATAACCCTGAACTACTCTATACCCATATATTACCTTCTGTTAAATCGAGTAAATGGAAAATAAGTCGGGAAAGATGATGATCTTCATGAGTTAACTTCTTCTTACCATCCTTAATAGGAGATACATTAACCATAAACATTCTACTAAGAGAATCATCCACTACATTGGCCTTGCCCGGATGATACAGAACACTCATGTCATAATCCTTTAATAGCTCTAACCATCTTCTCTAATGCATAGTCAAATCTTTCTAAGAGAGAACATATTGAAGGCTTTTATGATCTGTGAACACATCTACATGCACCCCATACAAGTAATGCCTCCAAATCTGTAAGGTAAACACTACAGTTGCTAGCTCAAGATCATAAGTCGGATAATTTTTCTCATGAGACTTAAAATGTCTGGAGGTGTAGGCTATGACCTTACCTCTCTACATGAGGACACAACCTAAACCTACTCTGGATGCATAACAGTACACAACAAAACCATCTGAACCATCTGGTAGAGTTAAGTATGGGGCTGAGGTGAGTCGAGTCTTCAACTTCTGAAAACTCTCTCGCATAAATCTGACCATTGAAACATAACTTTCTTCTGAGTCAATTTGGACATAAGGGATACAGTAGAAGAAAACCCTTTAACAAACCGACGGTAATAGCTGATAACGCTTCAATTACACTCTTGAATGGGTGTAAACGATCGTTGTCAATATAAAATCCAACTAGGTTGGGGTCAAATCCCACAGAGAATATGGTGTGAACTCAATTTATTTGTGATTTAATCCACTGATAGTTTCATGTTTCCTGAAATAGGGGGTTTAGATTTAATAAGTTGTTATTTGTCACTTTACTTTCGGTGTTTGTAAATCAAGAGTTTATGAAATAACCAGAATAATATTCACTAGGACTTTCGGTACATGACAGATGCTAAAAGTGGTTCAAGATTCTCACGGTAGGTAGGATAACAAGCTATCTTTATCGATGTTATGCTTAAATTTCTCTCGACCTACTTAAGTGTTTAATTCCCTAATCCTCTCAGACTTAGGGAATTTCTATTTACTGCTCAGATTTTACCTTAGGTTAACCAACCTTGTTCCAGCGCTGATTATTAAATGAAGTATTTTCGAATCCCTGTTGATAATTCACTTCCTACTAAATTTGATTTCTTTCTCAAGCAAATTAAAGAAGGTGTGTCTACTGTTTGCAACCAACAAACGTTAATTAAAACTTTAGAATTATTAAGAAATCCAGCCACCTTTTGAATCTTGAATACTTAGCACCTCTGCAAGACCTAACCCTAGATCCCATAACTCAGGTTAATGGAGTTCAGCCACTCATGATGTAACGAATGAAACACATAATTAAATTCATGATTTGAAAGATAAACTTACAGAGATGAATAATAACTAGTGAATCGTAGATTAGATCACAAAGGAAAAATCCCAAAATACTAATAATAATCTCTCAAAAATAGTTGTACTGTTCAAGTCCAGAAGTAAAAAAAGAAAATATCAAAATATCCTTCCAAAACTCGAGGTGTCGACCTTTTGTAGAACAATGATAATAATAATGTTAATATCTCTAGAAAACCCTAAAACAAATCTTTAAATAGTTACCCTAAATAAGGAAACAAAATCAAGGTTACAGTTTTTTCTCGGAATAGACGATGACTATTGGTGATGCCTTATCAGGATCCTGATGACTTATCAAGAATGTCGTCAGGTTTTATCTAAATCTGCACTCGTCCTGTCTTAGGTTGACGGCAACTTCTGTTGACTTATCAGGACTGTGATGACTTATCAGAAATATCGTCATACTTTTGCTCCAATTCTCATGTCCTGCCTAAGTCTGACGACATTCCTGATGACCTATCACCATTATGATGGCTTATCATAAAATGTTGTTACAACTTCTACTTTAGGCCAATTCTCTATCTACTGATGATGAACAACCTGATAACTTATCATAGGGCTGACGACTTATCACAAATGTCGTCAGCCACACTTGTTTTCAGATTTCTTTAAATTTTAACTTCTTTGCTTCATTTCATGTTGGTTCTCTATCATATTAGTTAAATGCCTTTTATGCATGTAGATGCCCGGGGGAATACCAATAATATCAGCGATGGTCCAACCTATAGCTCTCTTGTGCCCCTGAAGTACTAAAATAAGTGTGTTTATCTAATGCTCATCCAAATCAGCCGCAATAATAACAGGTAGCTTGTTCCCGTTGCCTAAAAACACGTACCGTAAGTGTCCAGGCAGTTCTTTCAATTCCAACACCGGAGTTTTCTCAATAGATGGATTAACTGGTGGTGTTGGTCGATTAAAAAGGTCAAGGTCTAGCTTTTTAGGAGCATAAGGATATGAACCCATTCCTGTCAAAGCACAAATGGACACTTCCTATTCGTCCTCATAATACACATCAACTAATGAGAACACACTCATTTCTTTATGTTGTTTCATTGACTTACCCACATCAAACCAGACTACTTTATCATTCTTCCTTAATAAGAGCTCATTCGCTCATAAATCAATTAACACACCTCCAGTTGCGAGAAAAGGTCAGCCCAAAATTATGGGCACCTGGAAGTCCACCTCGTAATCAAGAATGACGAAGTCTGCAGGGAATATAAATCTAGACACCTTCACCAACACATCATACAGAATGCCAACAGGTCGCTTTGCTGACCTATCCGCCATCACGAGTCACATATTGATGGGTGTGGGATTTCCTAAACCCAACTTTTTATAAATAGTCTGTGGCATCAAATTAACGCTTGCTCCCAGATCACATAATGCCTTGGTGAATTCCATAATCCCAATTGTACAGGGAATAGTGAATGCGCCTGGGTCTGGATTCTTCTGCACCAAGGTCCTTATAGAAATAACACTACAATGGTGGAGATTTTCCTCCAATTCATAGCTCACATCCCTTTTCTTAGTCACAAGGTCCTTCATGATTTCCGCATATCCTGGCATTTGCTCATGTTCCTCAACCAAAGGCACATTTATTGTTAATTGCTTAAGCATTGCCATGAATTTTCTGTATTTTACATCGTCAACCTTCTTTTTCAATCATTTAGGAAAGGAAGGTGGTGGTCTTGGGATAGTTTTTAACACCACTTCCTCTTCCTTCTCTCTTTCCTTCTCTGAAGTATTAATAGAACTATCTAGCTTCTCAAACTCCACTAGATTACTTTCTTCGAATTAATCAACAACTACCTCACCATCTATATATTTTCCCATAGAAGGGCCAGGTAATATCTTACCACTCCTAGTGGTAATCTCCATACATGAGCCTTTATTCTGCGGATTCTGAACCATATCGCTTGGTAACATTTTGCTCTTTCTTTGGTTAAATGTAGTGGAAAGTTGGCTCATCTGCTGCTCCAACTGTTTGATGGAAGTGGAGTGTGAGTGCACCAACTGACTAATGGATGTCAGATCAGTCTTCATGGTGGTTACACCAGAGTTGGTGGCCTCAACTCCCTTCAAAAATTTCTCCATCATGTCCTCCATGGACATCTTTCTAGAGCTAGTTGTAGTTGTTTCCCAATTTCCAGGAGGAACATATAAACCACTCCTGTCATTATTGCTTATCTAGTTTCCTTGCTCCATGTCTTTGTAACCAATATTGTCATAAACGTTCCGACCTTGATTCCCTTGGATATTGCCTCGGAAACCCCCTTATTATTAACATAATTCGACTCTTCTTCAGGCTCCATATCCACTCGGTCTTGAGTCGTTACATCTTTCAGTTTCTTAGTCTTCCCTAACAATAAGTTCTTGGTGAGCAAGTCCATCTGAGTCTTTATATGGGCCATGTCTTGATCCCACTCCTTATCTCTCTTGCATTGTTCAGTAGACATACCAACAGAAATAGTGGGGCTTGCTACCACAGACTCCCTGGTATTCCAAGCCCAACTTTGTTTGGTCATCCTATTTAGCATATCTGAGGCATCTTGAAAAGACAGATCAGTAAACGAACCACCAGTTGCATTATCTATAATCGGCTTTGTTACAGAATTGAGGGCCCTGTATAAAGTCTCTATCAAGTGTAAGTTTGTTTTATTATGGTTCGGACACTGTGTTAGCTTCTTCTTAAATCTCTCCCAAGTCTCAAGCAAGGCTTCAGTAGGAAGCTGTCTAAAATTGCTGATTTCGTCTCTCAATTGTACTCTCCTGGAAGGTGGAAAAAACCATTCTAGGAACACTTCTTTCAATTGCCTCCAGTGGGTGATGGAATCAAGCGTAAGCTCATTCAGCCACAATGTTACCTCCCCAGACAAATACAATGGGAACAACCTCAATCGGATAGCATTCTGGCCCACTCCTGGGTTAGCAAAAGATTTATAAATGGTGACAAAATTCACCAGATACAGGTTCGGATCATCCCCAGGAAGGAAACTAAACAACCCCTTCATATTGAGGAGTTGGATCATAGTACTTGTAATGTTGAACTTGGCTAAAGGTGCCAACGGTGGAGGAATAATTCAACCCATTTCACCTTCCCCATCCATGACATCATCATCATCATTTAGATTATACTAGACCGGCTGGTACTCTTGTCTTCTTTGGAACGAACGGTTTTGGTTAGCATTATGTGGAACTTGTGCAGCTATCTGCTCTGCACGCCTTGGATTACCATGGTTCAATAACTCCTCGTCCCCTAAATCTTCATCCTCAGGGTTTGGATGTCGTGCATGTTGCTTGATCTTTTGCACATTCACCTGAGCTCTAGCTAAGGCTGCCAGTCTGTCAGCCTCTTGTTGTTCTGCCTTTCTTCCAATTCATTGTGGTTTCGGATTTAGTGGTAATAATGTTTCTCCAAAACTTTTGGTGCTTGGCATACACTATAAAATCCTGCAAATAAAAAAAAACAGCAAATAAACATAAATCTAGGAAACTTAACTAACAATCAATTAGCACATTCAAAATTTAGCTTACAACCGTATTCCCCGACAATGGTGCCATTTTTGATGACGCTCAAATTACACTCTTGAATGGGTGTAAGTGATCGTTGTCAATATAAAACCCAACTAGGTTGGGGTTGAATTCCACAGGGAATATTGTGTGAACTCAAGTTATTTGCGATTTAATCCACTGATAGTTTAATGTTTCCTGAAATGGGGGGTTTAGGTTTAACAAGTTGTTGTTTGTCACTTTACTTTTGGTGTTTGTAAATCAAAAGTTTATGAAATAACCAGAATTATGTTCACTAGGGCTTCCGGTACATGATAGATGCTAAAAGTAGTTCAAGATTCTAACGATGGGTAGGATAACAAGCTATCTATATTAATGTTATCCTTAAATGTCTCTCGACCTACTTATGTGTTTAATTCCCTAATCTTCTAGGACTTAGGGAATTTCTATTTGCTACCCAGATTTTACCTCAGGTTAACCAACCTTGTTACAACGCTGATTATTAAACAAAGTATTTCCGAGTCCCTGTTGATAATTTACTTCCTACTATATTTGATTTGTTTCTCAAGCAAATCAAAGCAGGTGTGTCTACTATTTGCAACCAACAGACGTTAATTAAAACTTCAAAATTATCAAGAAATCCTTCCACCTTTTGAATCTTGAATACTTAGCACCTCCTCAAGACCTAACCCTAGATCCTATAACTCAGGTTAATGGAGTTTATCCACTCATGATGTAACGAACGAAACACATAATTGAATTCATGATTTGAACGATAAACCTACAGATATGAATAATAACTAGTGAATCACAAATTAGATCACAAAGGAAAAATCCCAAAATACTGATAATAATCTCTCAGAAATAGTTGTACTATTCAAGTCCAGAAGTAAAGAAATAAAATATCAAAATATCCTCCTAAAACTCAAGGTGTCGACCTTGTGTAGAATAATGAAAATAATAATGTTAATATCTCTATAAAACCCTAAAAAAAATCTTTACATAGTTTACCCTAAATAAGGAAACAAAATCAAGGTTACAATTTTTTGTCGAAATAGACAACGACTATTGGTGATGCCTTATCAGGATCCTGATGACTTATCAAGAATATCGTCAGGTCTTCTCCAAGTCTGCACTTATCCTATGTTAGGTTGATGGAAACTTCTAACGTCTTATCAGGACTGTGACAACTTATCAGAAATGTCATCACACTTTTGCTCTAATTCTCATGTCCTGCCTAAGTCTGACGGCATTCCTAACGACTTATCACCATTATGAAGGCTTATCACAAAATGCCATCATAACTTTCACTTTAGGCCAATTCTCTGTCTACTGATGATGACCAACCTTATAGCTTATCACAAGGCTGATGACTTATCACAAATGTTGTCAGCCACACTTGTCTTCAGATTTCTTCAAATTTCAACTTCTTTGTTTATTTCATGTTGGTTCTCTATCATGTCATCTTAAACTGCAAAACCAAACATAAAATAATCCAAAATAACTAAATTTTCTTAATACCTTGAAATTATTTAGAGTTAAAAGCCTCAAATATGTTAGCATATGCCCACACATCAATAGCCAGGTAAACCCAAGAAGCTCCTGATATCTGATGGAGAGATAGGTCAAGGCCAGTTTCTCTTCAGTATTTTGAGGATCAACTCTAATTCTATCACCAAAAATAATATGACCAAGGAATGCAACTGATCTTAGCCGAAATTCACACTTACTAAATTCAGCGAACAACTGATGGGCTCTAAGAGTCTGAAGCACTATGCTGAGATGGTCTGCATGATCACTTTCGCTACAAGAATAGACAAGAATCTCATCAATGAAGAATATGATGAACATGCCCAAGAACTGCTTGAACACTCGGTTCATCAAGTCCATGAAGGCTGTTAGGGCATTTGTAAGACCAAAGGACATGACTAGAAATTCAAAGTGACCATACCGAGTTTGGAAAGTTGTTTTCAGAATATAACATTCTCTGAATCTAAGTTGATGATAGCCTGATCTGAGGTATATCTTGGAAAAGTAACTGGCACCCTGAATTTGGTCGAATAAGTCATCGATTCTAGGAAGTGGATATTTATTCTTGACTGTGACCTTGTTCAACTGATGGTAGTCTATGCACATTATGAGAAAACTGTCTTTCTTACGTACAAAGAGAATAGGTGTGCCCCACAGGGAGACTTTGGGTCTGATGAATCCCTTATCTAAAAGATCCTTCAACTATTCTTTCAATTCTTTGAGTTCAGCTGGAGCCATTCTGTATGGCAAAATAGATATAGGCTGAGTATCTGGAAAAGGTCTATTCCAAAGTCGATTTCCCTTTTGGGAGAAACTCTGTAAAGATATTTAGGAAAAACATCTAAGAAATCATTTACTATAGGGAATGACTCAAGAGTAGGGGTTTCTGAGTTAGAGTCTTTGACTCGTAAAAGATGGTAGACACACCCCTTGGATATCATCTTTCTGGCTCTAAGGTATGAAATCAACTGACCCCTAAAAGTTGTCGTACTACCCCTCTATTCAAGGACTGGTTCATTTGGAAATTAAAAATAAACTATTCTATTTCTACAATCAACTGAGGCATAACATGAGTGGAGCCAATCCATGCCATGAATGACGGCAAAATCCATCATCTCTAGCTCCATGAGATCAACTAAAGTAAATTTTTGAGCTATTGTGATCGGACAGTTACTGTATACCTGTCTGGCTATAATGTAAACTCCTACTGGGGTAGACACTGAAAAGGGCTCTGCTAGATTTTCTAGACTGATTCTGAAATTGACGGATATATATATGAAGTTACAAAAGAAAGACAAGCTCCAGGGTCTAGTAAAGAATAAACATATAAGTGAAAGAGTTGCAATGTACCGGTAACTATGTTTGGAGAATTTTCCTTATCTTGGCGGGATCGAAGAGAATATAATCTATTTGGACGTTGACCACTGGTAGCACTGGAACCGGAACCTTACTGAGTCGGGCGACCGGATGGAACTGATGACTGATGGAACTGGCCCTGTTATCATGCATCCCTACCTTTTTTGACAACTACCCAACTCTCCTAAATCCGATGGTCTAGCTTACCACACCCGAAGTATACATCACTACCCGCTCTACACTCACCCTGGTGGTGTCTGCCATACTTCTGACATAAAAAATTAGTACGAGCACTGCTAATATTGACCTAGAACTTAGATGCTGGGGCCCTATCCCTATAGTCATTTCTGAATTTGGGTACTGGGGCACTGGCTGAAGAAGGTACTGGGGTTGATGACCTCTGATGAAATTGACGACAATTACCACCTTCTGACTTTGGCTGGTTGAAATTAAAACTACCCATCCTAGATCTCTTGTTTTCTTTCTCCCTCTCCATAATCTTTTGCTCCTCTATCTGTGGAGCATAGACCATTAGCCTAGACAAATCCATCTCAGTAATCAGCATTGCGGTCCTACTCTCTTTGACCACACTATCAGACACGCTAGACATAAACTTACTTATCTTGGACCTATTGTTAGCTACCACATGAGAAGCATATCTAGCTAACTGAGTGAACTTAAGAAAATACTCCCTCACACTTATACTGCCTTGCCTTAAATTAATAAATTCTAACACTTTGGCCTCTCTCAACTCTAATGGAAAGAATCTATCCAAGAAAGCTGTGGTAAACTCTTCCCATTCTATAGGCCCTGCATCAACTCTTTTATCAACTTTCCACTACTTAAACTAGGTATGGTTTATATCCTGCAATTGATATGCAACCAACTAGGCACTCCGACTAGACGTCACCCCCATAGCACCCATTACCTTCTGAACCATATCTAAGAATTCTTGTGGATCCTCTTCAGACTTGGATCCCGTGAAACAAGGAGGATTCATCAGGGTGAAATCCCAAATTCTGGTTTCAACAGTATTGGCCACTAGGTTTTCTGGAAAAACAGCTGGTTGTTCATTCTGTGTTGCTGCAGAGTTTTCTAGAAAAGAAAATGCAACCCTAATCTGCGTGAGAGACATGCTTATCTAGAGGATCTGCCTGGATGGGCTGTGGGGTTGGCTGAGTTCCTGTTCTTCTTTCGTTATTCTTGGGAGGCATGTTCTATAAATGGAAGGAAGAAATGAATTAGATTGAGAGTTTAACTTGTGCTCATGCTTAATCACAAGACATGAATACTTGAAAGAAAGGAAACTTTTCCTAAACGCCTTGTAGCCTCTCATCCATAATTGTGGAATGCTACATACCCATACAACAATCTACTCGATGCGGCTTTCAAACTTCCTATGACACTTTAAAACCTAGCTCTGATACCAAGTTTGTAATGACCTGAGACTATCCCTGGTCATTACACGATGCTTACAGTACCAAGAGACCACAAGCTAACCCATGAGCTAGTACCTATTGTGAGAACTGAATACTATAATCATGAATGCGGAAGTATAATGGAAGTGCCATAAGGTTTTAAATATCTGAATTCGAATAGAGATATAAATCTAGGAAAAATGACTGTCTAAATCTGATAAAGTACTGATTAACTGAATAACTAACTGACTGTAATGTCTAAAAAGCCTCTAAGACAGACTGACAGAGAGTTGATGGGACAAGCCCCCAATTAACTGTTCCGACTACTGAAATAAAGACATGAAATAGGATAGCCTATCCTCAGGTGATGAGGACTCACTACTACTACTGTACTGCTGAGAATCTGAGATACTAAGTGCAATTCAGGAACTAAGCATCAATATCTATGATATGAGACATCATAGCACAAAAGAAAGGTATGTGATCAGTACTTTAAATGTACTGGTATGCTAAATGAGGTAGGTTGATATGAATGGTTTCATGAATAGAAATAATAAAATATCTGAATATATATGTAAAGCATAGGATACTGAATAGGGAACATGAAATCTGTAGGCTTTGGAAATATGTGAAGCCTGTAAATACTGTGTATGCATGCGAATTTGTAAATACTAAAAATTCAGGAAAAATCTGTAGACACTAGGATGCATGACCAAACATATAACATGGACTGAGTAAAGTCTGTAAACTAAAATAACTGGAATCTATATGCTTTGGTAAACAACCCTAAGACTGAATAACTGAACGAAGATTGTAACTGAGACTATATCTGAGACTGTAGGAGGTATCATCTAACCGACATTCCCCAATTTGAGATAATTAAGGTCCAACCTGTAACCCCAGTTGAAAGAATGTTAATACCGTTCCACGGGTACTAACAGTGGCTGTGTGGATCCATTAAATTGATATCATGTCCAAAGGACTAAGGTTGTCAAGTCTGAACTAACGAGTGACTCCTATGAGATAGTCAAGCCTAATCTGATGGGTTACTACTCATATCCTATGCTGGCTACGTAATTCTGGAGTATAGGGACTACTACTAATCACTCTACCTATCTTACATGGAATCTTCCATCCCTACACCCGTTCGGTGCGAAAATTTACTCCCAACCAAATAACACTGAAATGCTAGCCTATTCTGAGTTTAACCGACTGTTGTGATAATGCTCATGACAAAATCTAAAGTTATTCTGAAGATACCGACACAACATTAAGTAAACAACTATGTTTTTAGTTATTCAACACCCCCAAGACTCAAAACAATGGTAGCAGCATGACATTAAAACATTGAAGGACATAGCATGAAGACTTTTATTAAAACAATTGCTCTTGTAGGCATTTTATCAAACACTTATAGTTCATGGCTTAAAATAATCATAGAATTACTAAAAGACTGGCATAATTGACATGAAATTATCATGGAAAACACTAAGTCATAATTTAATTAAACAAATGATAACACTAAAACATGAGAAATCGAATAACAACAACAACTTCATTAAAACATAGTGTTAAATCAAAGTTCATGGAGATTAATGGATGAAATCATGATTTAAAATCAAATAACTTAAAAAGATCATAACTTTATAATTAAAAAGGTTAATTTGTCTCCATGGATGAAAGGAATCCATGGATGAACATCTAACATACCTTAATTGATTAATTTCTTGAAGTCCTTGATGGGTTTTTGAGGATTTGAATTGGAATTCGAGAGCAAGGATTCTTGATTGGGAGAGAAATCTTCTTGATTTGGGGGAAAATAATCAAATAATGAATTTAAAAATGTTTTTAGAGCTTAAAAGCACACCTGGGTGGATTAAAATAATGGGAAAGGATTGTTTTAACCCTGGATGAAATATTAAATTTTTATGAAATTTACCCGATATGGACCCCTGGCGTGACATGCCAATATCACACCTGGCCACTGGTAAAAGGGAATTGGGACCTGTACAAACACCGCAACGTGTAGCTATTACGGTAAACCTTTGGATGCCAATTTGGCCACCTCCGCGACACACCAACATCGCGAAAACCCACTGGAAATTGACAAATGGGAATTTGGCTTGCTCTGCGATGTGCTATGATCACAAAGTCACACTGATAATTGATAATTGTCATTTGGGTTGACTACACGATGCGCTGAGGGTTAAAATAATGGGGTCTTACGACTAAAACTTAAAATCGCCATAACTTCTTACCCGGTTATCAGATTTAGGTGAATTTTATATTGTTGAAAAGATAATTGAATTTCCTAAGAAATGGAAGGCTATAAACTTAAAAATAATGAGCATTTCAGAAATTTATATCTGAATACTCATGCACTGGGACTTAGATTATATTAGGAATATACGGGATGTTACACTGCGGGAGTACAAGAACTCCCACGAATAAATGAGATGTTAGAGGCCATGAACACCACTGACTTATTCTATATTAAAGATGAAGACAACCCTTTATACTTGCAGTCTAGGAATGTAGCAGACTTGTTGGCTGATATGTTCCCATAAAGTTGTCAAGCTGAGACTGCTGAGGGAGATGAGATGGATGGACAAACATAGACTACTCAGACTGATTCAATGGGTGAATCTAGTGCCCTACATAAATTAAATTTTATTCCACCTAGGCCACGAGGTATTCCTTATAAACTTATCATGATTTCAATGGGGATGAAGACGGAGGCCATGGCTAGATTAGCTACAGTGGAGGCTAAGGTCGGTCACAAGGAAGGATACACAGTATGTAAACCAGGATAGATGGTTTCAAGGGTGGCTTAATGTATTTACGTCAGGTATTACTCGATAGCTGTGTATCGGGAAGACACCTGATATTGTGAGGATCAAATCGGAAGTTGCTGAAATTAAGAAGATGGTATCTGAGTTCTATAATAGACAGGTGATTTCGGAGCCCGTGATTGAGATGGTGGTGCCTACTATCTATGTTCCTAAAATTTAGGCTATTCCAAAGTCGGAAGTTGAGGAGACCTGAAATAAAATAAGAGCAAAGAAAAAAAATGTGAGGAGAAAGATGCTTTGAAGAAAATTGAGACAGACAGTCTTCAGGATGAGCAGGACCGGGAGATGAGGGTCCATGAGATGGCCGCTAAAGTTAGAGGTTCGAGACCACGTGTTATTGATACTGAGAGGAATAATTTTCTTCCACCAACTATTATTGATGAGCAGGACTGGGAGATGAGGGTCCATGAGATGGCCTCTAAAGTTGGAGTTTTGAGACCACGTGTTATTGATACTGAGAGGAATATTGTTGTGCCACAGACTATTGTTGATGATTCAGTACCGACAAATAAAAGGATGATTGTTGATGATAGTGGGACCCAATCTGAGGGCCCACATGCTGATATTGTTGAGCTGGTGCCTTGAGCTCCAGGTAAAGCCTTTCATCCTTACTTTACATTTTCTAGCACTAGGGACCATGCAAGGAGTTTCAGCTGGGAGTGAGGGTATATCTGATTTTGAATTTTTAGGAGTAGCTGAAAAAAATTAAAATAGCTAAAAGTTTGTTATGACTTGCAAGTTCGGTGATGACAAGGTGCTGAGATAGGGAGAAAATTGGCACCTATGGTAGAAAATTATTTTTATTAATTTTTGAGAGATTTTGAAAATATTTATAATGCATTATGATTTTTGAACTGATTTAGAAATTTGGGAACAATTAGGGATTTGAAATGATTATGTTGAGTATTTATGTTTAATGAAATTAAGTTGAAAAGTCAAGACCCCTCTTAAAATTGTTGTGCTATGAGACGTGCATGTGTGTGAAATTACTGTAACACTGAAAATGGCATCAGGATTAGGGATAGAACAATTAGGGTAAATAGTTGCATAACTAGATAAGTAGTACTTAGTAAAGTAACCCTGCACAAGAGTGTGTGAGGTATTACTGAGTTCCTGCTGTAGAGGATCTAGAACTTGCCCAGTTGTTTTTACTTAGGTCTAAGATAGTCAAGTAGGAGATAATCATAGTCCCTTTTGGTTATAAGTCCACGTAAGCCTAAAGTTCAACCAAATATGTATGAATCCCTTTGATCCAAATATTTTAGCCTTAAGTGACCATTTTATTTATTTAAAACACTAATTTCACCTTCCCATTTCTATAATGAGCATGTTTTTGCCCTGTTCTTCCTGTGCACGTTAACTCATGCAAATCGCCTAAGTTGAGAGTGGTTATTATATGGGTGAGTATGAAGAATGACAATGTAGAAAGAAAAATTAAAGAGGATGGGTGTGGTAAGAAAATAAATAGAAAACAAAAGAAAAAAGTAGGAAAGTGAACACAAAAGAGAAATAAAATAAAAATAAAGCGAGAAAACCATAATTGGCCTAAGTTAGAATGTGCTTTGAAGGTAAAGGGGAGAAATAAGGGCAGAAATAAAGTAAAAAATTGGGTAAGTGTAGATCCCAAAAGTTAGCATAGTGTCAAGGAGGTAAAGTCACTAAATAAACACCATACCATCCCTTAACCTACGTTACAAGACAAATAAAGTCCTTTAGTGATCCTACTTTGACTATTCAAAAACTTAGAAAGAGTGTATATGGGCACGCCTATGGTATTATGTATGCACCAATGGTACTTCTTTATGAGCGAAAGCATTGTTTGTTATATCCCTGAATAAGTTGAATAATCATAGCTGAGTGAATGCGCTTTCTTTAACTATGAGCGCACGGGGGTTGTGTTGTTAGGTTGCTAATCTGTTTGGTTGATGTGGCTTGTGTAAATACCTGGTTATCTATAACTAATATAATGCCATCATTGGATTCACTTTTATTTCGTCGTGTGTTGAATTGTTATACACAGTTTGATTTTTGAAAAGTGAGATTTGGAGAGGGAAACAATCTATAAGAAAATTAAATTCAAAATCACTACCATGGGTAGCTTATGATTTTCTTGTTTAAGCATCATGTTGAATTATAGAGATTAATTGTTGTTACCTGAGGACACGTAAAAGTCTAATTTGAGGGTGTTGATGTGTCGTGGAAACACGATACTTTAGATGCTTAAAATCATGACTTTATGTGAGTACTTAGGTTATTTTATTAGATATGGTGCACTTTTGGGATGATTGCACGTAAAATAGGTCATCAGAAGTGTTGGGATAAAAAAGAGAAGAAAAATACCTATAAAGACCAATTCTGATCATGATACAAGTTATCCCATGAGTGGTCAACACTCAATACAACTCGTAGGCTGACTCAAAAGAACAACAAAACTGAAAGCCAAACAAACAAGCTAAGTATAGACAAGATACGACTAGAGCATCTGAGCCGTAAGTGAGGGTACGAGCCATATCATAAAGTCGTAAGCATAGCATAATCTAAAGCTGTCATCCAAAGTTAAAGTCTCAGAAGTATACGAGTCAGAAGTCTGAGTATGAATCTTATAGGGAAACTGTAAGCAGACTAGTGTTCAAATCTTGGAAAGATAGAAATACCAGGTGAAAATAAGTGAAGGATATGAGTCGTATACTCGTGTGTGACTCATGAGCAGAAGTCGTATAATGAACAAAAAGTTGAAGCCTTGGGAGATCAGACACCATAATGGATACAAAAGTCACAACTATGACTCATATAATAATGGTACGAGTTAAAGACCGAGTCATCCTAAGTACGACATAAATTTACCTTTCCCATTTTTATTAGGATTTCTATGTTATTTTAAGATACTATAAATACCCTAGGATTTATCTTTTATTAAGGTATGTACTTTGACATAGTTCTTATTACTTTTCACATACTTTACAATTATTCTTAACATTTTGGGTTTTTATTCAATTCAATACTTGTTGATGTTGGGTGTATTTACACGACTAAAACACCATAATTAACTCATATTTTAGCTAAGTTTTGAGGAAAAAATATATAATTCCTGCACTTTTAGTCTATTTTCCTGTAAGTGAGCTAACCTACGTGATTAGCATATTTTCAGGTATTAATGATGAAGATTTCAGCACTTTGTGGACCTTTGGGCAGCAAAGGAAAACTTCATGTAAGAAGGAAGGAAGCTTTTGGAAGCTTGTGGACTGAATGTGATGCATGGAGAATCTGTCCCGGGCAAAATCAGTATTTCTTAATACTTAGGGGTGCAGCAGTAACCTAGTAGGACTAGGACAAGGATGTTATAAAAACCTTATTTGCTGAATTTTTCAGCATTTCTTTTGAGAATTCGGTCGACACTTTTAGTATTTTTATTCACGTTACAATTTCTGTAACTTGAACACAGAGAAAAATACGCTACATATTTGGGGAAGTCGGCTAAGAGGAAAAACGTCATCCCTCTTTGACGTTACAAGCATCTTCTCGCGAAGATCGTTCTAGTTTTGGTATGATGATGATGATGTCTTCGTTGTTTTCCTTTACAATCATGTGTAGCTAAACTTCTCTGTTAGGGTTATGGAAGCCTTTTGATATACTATCTATTACTACGAGTTTGTGAATTCTTGATGCGTATGCTACTTATATCATTACTATCTTCGTTTTAATTAAATTCTTGTGGTTGCAAACATATAGAATATGCCATTATAGCATTAACTTGTTCGAGAAAAAAGTTACATGTTTAGAAAAGAGAGTGTGACAAGGAAATAGGGCTACCAACCCCTATTTACACATTAAAGCCTTAACCGGATTAATCTCTTGGAAAGTTCGTACCATTAGTTATACGCTTTAAGCTCGAGAGAGTTAAAGTGAAATAATCCTTGATGGTTGAGAAACACTAGGATTTACCATTAGAATATGAATCTCTATAAGTGCATGCATGTCTGAATTCTGCATTACTCATAGTTAATAGATACGTAGAACTCATAAGGTGCACATAACCCTAACTTATTTTTCTCTGTGATCAAATCTTACTAAACAAAGCATTCTGTTGTTACTTTGATAGCATTAATTAACGCCACAATCCAATCCCCCCTTTTCCGTGGAATTTTCGATCAACAATCTAATAATAGTTGCAACACTTAGTGACCAAGTATTCCCTGTGGGATTCGACACCCAACCCAGTTGGGTTCTATATTTGACAGCGACCGCTTACACTCTTACGAGAGTTGTAGTTTGGGCGTTATCAAATTTTGGTGCCGTTGTCGGGGAATACGGTTGTTAACTAAGTTTGTGATAGTTACTAGACCCTTTGGTGAAAGATTCTCGAATTTTACTTTCAGTAGTTGTTTTTGTTTTATTCAGGTTCTGTTGAGTGCATGCCAAATACTCGTAGTTCTGGTCAGCCATTATTACCCATAAATCTTGAACCTCAACTTATTGGAAGAATGGATGCACAGTGTGACATTGACAGAAGGGCGGCTCAACAGGAGCAGGCTAGATTAGCTGCACTGGCAGCTGCTCAAGTACATCAACAGAATATTGATAACCCAGGTCGGGCAACAAATCCTGATGATGAGGACCTGGGTGATGATGAGTTACTTAATCCACGACGTGCAGATGAGGTGGCAGTGCCTGTGAATAAAAGAGATCATCAAGCTAGAATGAGACCTGAATGCCGAGCTGTGCAGGCTCCTTTTGATGATGATGACGACAATCTGGATGGAACTGGTGCCATAGGGGCTATTATTCCTCCGCCCTTGGCACCCAGAGCTAAGTTCAATATCACTAGCACCATGATTCAGTTATTGCAGCTCAAGGGTTTATTTGGTGGACTCGCAGGCGATGATCCGAATATGCATCTGATCAACTTTATTTCCATTGTCTCCCAAGTCGTTTGACAATCCACGAGTTGGACAGAATGCAATTAGGCTACGCTTATTTCCATTGTCTCTGTCTGGGGAGTCAACTCTATGGTTAAACGGGATAACTCCTGATTCTATTACTAATTGGAGGCAACTGAAAGACGCTTTCCTAGAATGATTCTTTCCTCCATCCAAGATAGCCCAACTATGGGATGAGATCAACAATTTTCGACAGCTTCCAATTGAAGCTCTCCACGAAATATGGGAGAGGTTCAAGAAGAAGCTTATGCGGTGCCCAAACCATCAAATGACGAATATCCACTTGATGGAAATATTATATAGGGCTTTGAACTCGGTGACAAAGCCAGTGGTTGATAATGCTGCAGGAGGGTCATTCATGGACCTTACTTTTATTGAGGCGAGTGATATGCTGGATCGTATGACAAAACAGAGTAGAGCTTGGCATACCAGAGATTCTGAGGTAGCGAGATCTACTGTATCTATTAGCATGATTGCAGAGTAGAGACGAAGACAAGAGGAACATGACCAGGATATGGCTCACATGAAAATGCAGATGGATCTTCTTACTAAGTATTTATTATCAGGGAAGATCGAAAAAGTCAAGGTTGTGGTGTCACAGGGAAGAGATGAATCAGATTCTGAGGAGGAAGCAAATTATTTGAATAATCAGGGGGGTTTTCGAGGCAATGCCCAAGGAAACCAAGGTCGGAACTATTATGATAAATCTGGATACAAGGACCGCGATCAAGGTGGTTGGAAGAATAAGACTGACAGGAGTGGTTTGTATGTTCCTCCTGGAAACCGTGAGGCTGTGGCATCTGGCTCTGGAAAGATGTCCATGGATGATATGATGGCTAAGATATTGAAAGGGGTAGAGGCAACCAATATGGGCGTTACTAAGGTAAAGTATGATTTGTCGTCAATAAATCAATTGGTTGACTCGCATTCTACTGTAATAAAATAGCTGGAGCAACAATTGAGTCAACTCTCAGCGGTATTTAATCAATGAAAGGCTGGAACTTTACCTAGCGACAATGTGCAAAACCCAAGGAATGATGGATCATGTATGGTTATTACTACCAGGAGTGGTAAAGCGTTGGAAAATCCATCCAAAGGCAAGAAGGTGGTTGATGATATAGCAGATAATGTTATTGATGTAGAATACAAAGATGCCGTAAAAGCTGAAGATAGTGTCCCTGACGTTACCCCTAGACTTATGAAGCCTGAAAAGATCGACAATCGGAAGAAGGATAAACAGGAAGTGGCGGAGAACACTAATCCACTTCCACCACCACCTTTTCCTCAGAGACTGAAGAAGAAAGCCGAGGACACCAGGTTCAGTAAATTCATGACTATGTTGAAGCAGCTGACTATTAATGTTCCTTTGGTGTAGGCTCTAGAGCAGATGCTCGAATACGCTAAATTCATGAAGGACATTTTGACAAAGAAGCGGACAACAAGATATGAGCTGGTAGATAATATTCATCATTGCAGTGCAATCACTACAAGATCGCTAGTTCTGAAGAAGGAAGATCCTAGTGCTTTCACTATTCCGTGCACGATTAGATCTTTGGATTTTTCTAAGGCATTGTGCGATTTGGGAGCTAGAATTAATTTCATGCCACTATCTATTTACAAAAAGTTGGGTTTGGGTGATCCTACACCAACCAATATGCGGCTCGTGATGGCAGATAGGTCGGTAAAATGACCTGTTGGTATCTTATATGATGTATTGGTGAAGGTTTCCACCTTTATCTTTCCTGCAGGCTTTGTTATTTTGGATTGCGAGGTAGATTCTGAAGTTCCCATAATCTTGGGGCGTCCTTTCCTTGCAACAGGAAGTGTGCTTATTGATCTAAGAGCTAATGAACTTTTATTTCGGATGAATGACGAAGTGGTCCATTTTGATGTATGCAAATCAATGAAGCAGCCCAAAGATATGAATGTGTTCTTTGTAGCTGATGTTTACTATGATGATGAGAAAGAATTATCTGTAGAGAAGCAGTTTATTGATGATCCATTGGCTGCTGTGCTTATGAATTTTGAGCGTGAGGATGTTGAAGAGTATGAAGAAACTATTTATGCTCTAACAGGAATTGGCTCCTATTCTCATTCTCCTAAGAAGCTGGATCTGGATCTTAAAAATTGCCCTTCACCACCAGCAAAGCCATCCATTGAAGAACCACCAGTGCTAGAATTGAAGGAGCTGACCAGTCACCTGAAATATGCGTTCCTTGGAAGTGGTGATACACTTTCAGTTATTGTTGTGGCTAATTTATGTGAGCAGCAGGTTGCGGCTCTTATTTCTGTTCTGAGGAGATACAAGAGAGCCATCGATTGGACTATTGCTGATATTATTGGTATCCCTCCTGGGATATGTATGCACAAGATTCAGCTCGAGGAAAATTATGTGCCTACCATTGAGCATCAATGACATTTAAATCCACCCATGCAGGAGGTGGTGAAGAAAGAAATTATTAACTGGTTAGATGCTGGGGTAGTATATCCAATCTCTGATAGTAAGTGGTTAAGTCCAGTACAGTGTGTGCCCAAGAAAGGGGGCATAGCGGTAGTTGCGAATGAAAAGAATAAGTTGATTCCACTCAGACCTATCACAGGGTGGAGAGTGTGTATGGACTACCAGAAGCTAAATTCGTGGACGCTTAAGGATCACTTCCCAATGCCATTCATGGACCAAATTCTTAATCAATTGGCAGTGAAGGGATGGTTTTGTTTCTTAGATGGTTATTCTGGTTATAATCAGATTTGTATTGCTCCTGAGGATTAAGAGAAGACCACTTTTACATGCCCATATGGTACGTTTTCCTTCAAACGTATGCCATTTGGGTTATGTAATGCACCTTCCACTTTTCAGCGTTGTATGATGTCCATTTTTTCTGATATGGTTGAAGACACCTTGGAGGTGTTCATGGATGATTTTTCAGTTATGGGTGAATCATTTGAATCGTGCTTGGCGAATCTGAGTATGGCGTTACAGAGATGTGTTGAGTTCAACTTGGTACTAAATTAGGAGAAGTGCCATTTTATGGTTAAGGAAGGCATTGTTCTTGGGCACAAAGTCTCCGAAAGAGGAATTGAGGTTGATCGAGCCAAAATTGAAGTTATCGAGAAACTACCACCTCCAATTTCTGTAAAGGGAGTTCGTAGTTTCCTCGGTCATGCAGGTTTTTATCGAAGGTTTATCAAAGACTTCTCCAAGATTGCTAGTCCATTATGCAAACTCTTGGAGAAGGATGCAAAGTTCGACTTCAGTGAAAATTGCTTGAAGAAATTTGAATGCCTCAAAGGGAAGCTAGTTGAAGCTCCTATTATTGTAGCACCCGATTGGTCTCTACCATTTGAAGTGATGTGTGATGCAAGTGGGGTAGCTTTGGGTGCTGTACTTGGTCAGAAAAGAGAAAGGCTATTTCATCCAATATACTATGCGAGCAAGGCCTTGAATGGAGCCCAGAAGAACTATACCGTCACGAAACAAGAGCTTCTAGCAGTTGTTTATGCTTTTAAAAAGTTTCGTGCTTACTTGTTGGGAACTAAAGTGGTGGTTCATACAGATCATGCGGCTCTGAGATATTTAATGGAAAAGAAGGATGCTAAGCCAAGACTAATTCGGTGGGTGTTATTGCTTCAAGAATTTGATTTCGAGGTAAAGGATAGAAAAGGTTTCGAAAACCAAGTAGCTGATCATCTATCTAGACTTGAGAGTGCGCACATAGCGCAACCCGACCTTGAGATTGATGATGCATTTCCCGATGAAGAGATCCTAGCCGCTATGGTGGAAGACTTACCGTGGTATGCAGACTTTGCGAACTACGTGGTAAGTAAAGTGATTCCTGAGAATCTCTCCTTTCATCAAAAGAGAAAGTTCATGCATGATGTGAAACACTACTTCTGGGATGAACCGTATCTTTTTCGACAATGTGATGATGGTGTTATTATGCGATGCATCTCTGATGTGGAGGTGCCTAGCATCTTGGAAGCAAGTCATACTTCCCAAGTTGGGGGTCACCATGCAGGTGATCGGACAGCCAGGAAGGTATTGCAAAGCGGCTATTATTGGCCTTTATTATTCAAGGATGCTTACAATTTTTTGAGAAGATGTGATCAGTGTCAGAGGCAAGGCTCTATCTCGAAGCACAATGAGATGCCCATGTCTAAAGTTCTTGAAGTGGAGCTATTTGATGTATGGGGTATTGATTTCATGGTCCCATTTGTGAGTTCGTTTGGGATGAAATATATCCTAGTTGCTGTAGATTATGTATCCAAATGGGTCGAAGTAGTAGCGCTGGCTGATAATGAAGGTAAGCGTGTTGTAGCATTCTTAAAGAGAAATATCTTCTCTCGTTTTGGGGTACCACGTACCATCATAAGCGATGGAGGATCACACTTTTGTAACAAGCTGTTCAGAGTCGTATTGGTGAAATATGGGGTCAAGCAACATAAGGTAGCTACACCTTACCACCCACAAACTAGTGGGCAGGTAGAGGTTTCTAATCGGGAGATCAAGCTGATCCTTGCTAAGACTGTAAATGCTAGTAGGAAGGATTGGTCCCGAAAGATGGATGATGCCTTATGGGCTTATAGGACTACTTTCAAGACACCAGTTTGCATGTCCCCGTACCAACTAGTTTATGGGAAGGCTTGTCACTTGCCGATTGAGCTCGAACATAAAACATTGTGGGCGTTGAAGAGGCTTAACCTAAATTGGGATGATACTATTAATCTGAGATTGGAACAGCTGAATGAGATGGATGAATTCCGTCTACATGCATATGAAAGGGAAGACCTCTACAAGGAATGGATGAAAAAGTACCATGATCGGCGGATTATCCAAAGAAACTTTCAGAAGAGTGATATGGTACTTCTTTTCAACTCTAGACTGAAGCTATTTCCAGGTAAGTTGAAGTCTAAATGGTCTGGTCCGTTCAGAATTAGCCAAGTCTACTTGTATGGAGTAGTAGAGTTAGAAGACAAAAATGGTGGAGTCTTCAAGGTGAATGGCCAACGTGTGAAGCCATATATCGGTCCTCTTGACTCGATAAAATGCATGGCTACCATCTATCTCGACGAAGTCTAAGTAATCGAGGTAACTATGTCGTGCTACGACAATAAATCAAGCGCTACATGGGAGGAAACCCATCATTTTTAGTCATTTTTTTTCCTAGGAGTTTGTTTTGTTAAATAAAAATCCAAAAAGAAGAGTCGAGCCACGACCAAAACTAAGGCGCTTGGTGGGAGGCAACCCATCTTTCTAATCGTTTTTGTTGTTTTTGATTAAGTGTAGGGGAAGACATATAAATGAGGAGCTTGGTATCAAATTTTGATTTGAAAGTGAGCAATGTTAAAGGTAGTAAGTGAGCAATGAAGGAGAAAAAGGCATTCGGTTAGGCATTGCCTATACAAATCTAGGCAATGGACAAGGCAAGGCCTATGTAATTGCCTTTGGTCTCTGAATCGACAATGCTATAGCATAGGCGCCGCCTATGCTCAACTAGGCAAAGCTAAAGGCGCCACCTATGTCATTGCCTTTTCTCTCTGAATCTACAATGCCATAGCATAGGCGTCGCCTATACCCAACTAGGCCATAGCATAGGCGCCGCCTATGTTCAACTAGTCAAAGCTAAAGGTGCCGCCTATGCCATTGCCTTTGCTCTCTGAATCTACAATGCCATAGCATATGCACCACCTATGCTCAACTAGGCTTTGCTAAAGGCACCGCCTATGCTAAGCATAGGCAAAGCATTAGGCGCCGCCTACTTATGCTTTTTGGTCCCCTAACCCAATTTTTCATGGGTCAAACCCGACCCAAGCCTTGTTATATAAATAGAACTTCAACCTTGAAACAAAATCACATTGTTTGCTCAACCTAGGCGCCGCCTAACCTTCCCAAATCTCTCAAAACTTTTCTTTTTGCTCATCTAAACTTGCAAGATCATCTTCCAAGTCCATCACCAAGTAAGTTCTTCTTTTATATTCCGTAGTTATTACAATACTACGCCTATAATGATTTGTTAAGGCTTGAAGTGGTGTTGGTGATTTGAATGAGGTTGGTTTGCTATGATACATCTAGTTGAGTGAAAGAATACGTATGGGTGTTCTTGACTTTGTTCCGATTTGTATTTGATTGTTATACATTGTCATCTTTTTGCGGAATCGAAATGGTAAAGTTAATTACATAATCTTGTAAGTCGAAAGTTAGAATGTCTGAATGACTCGTTCATTGAGATACAGATCATGACTGAATACAAGCATGAGATGTTGTGATTATTTCTATGCCATAACTTGATTCGATCTCTGCGTAGTAGTCTTGTTCAAAAAGTGCATTAATTCAAACCATAAAGTATGGTCAAGATTACATGACATAGAGCTGAAAAGGATAGTTAAGGTTCCATGAAAGTATGACTGTGCTGAACATATTGTTGGAACATATCGCCTACATGTATGTCGATGAAGTCTGAGTAATCGATATCATCCACTTAATCAGTTGGTGCCAACAAATTAAGTGTGGGGTGGTGCCATTATTGTTTGTTTGTCGATCAAATCTTCCGAGATAAGCTAACATGACTTTATTTTAATCTCAGGTAAAAAGGCACCAAAAGGTCGACCAGGAAAAGAAAAAGCGTCCACCACACAGAAAGGTCAGAAAAGGGGAAGAAAAGAGCAAGCTGAATCCTCCTCACTGCAAATACCTCGCCGCATGTTTGGGATAAAATGGGTCCTAGAGGAGGAAGGAAATGAGTGGTACTAGAACAACAAAGTGAAAAAATATGTTCACATGGAGTTGATACAAAAGGAGATTCTAGCAAAGAGAGAACGTCGCATTTTGGCTAAAATCATGGTGCTACATCTTGATTTCAATTTCCAAGATATGGGAGAATGCAATCTTGATCTAACGCGAGAATTCTATGACAATTGGTCCCCAAAGACTACCGGAAGTGAAGTGAAGATTCGGGGCCAAGTCTTGCAACTGAATGCGGAGTTCTTCAACTCTTTTCTGGGTCTTCCATCTGTGGATCCATCACCACTCAAGGAGCTTTATCACAGACTTCCATACAGGGAAATCAGACACACACTGTGCGGAACAAGATCAATGGCACATTGGAGTCATCACAAGGATACCAGTCGGCACAATACATTCCTGTATGCTTCCTTGAACAGAGAAGCTCGGATATGGTTGTGGATAGTCAACTCTTGCCTGATTCCAGGGTCACAGTACACAATGATCACACGTGATAGAGTATGCTTGGTGTACGCTCTGATGACTAATATTCCCATCCACGTTGGTGCGGTTATACGATCGTCAATGCGTAAGGCTAGGCTGTACAAGAGGTCCCACTTTAGCTTTGGCAATTTGTTGACCGCAATATTGAGGAAGGAGGACATTAAAGAGGAACCTGCAGATCATAAGATTCCACACAACCCGAAGAAGGTTGATCTTACGAAGGTTAAAGATCCTGAAACTATGCATGGCGTCAACCTGACCACTGCAGAAAGACATGCTCGCGAAGAAAGCTTCTTCCACCATTTATATGGCATGACGAGGTTTACCATAATGAGTGGGGGACGTGTTCCAACTGATGCAGAGCTCCAGCAGTTGGATTACGACTACCCGATGAATGAGCATGTGCGGGCTATGTGTAGAGTAGGTGTAAATTTTAAGGAACCTATCGATGATAACGTACCGACTGACGATGATCACAGACAGCCAGACTCAGACGTAGAGGATAACTCTGATGACGACGACTCTGATGATAATTCCGATGCAGGGGGCATGACCCCAGACATAGAGGAAGAGTCCGACTAATCAGGTTTTCCTTATTTATTTTCCACTGAGGACAGTGTGTCTTGTCTAAGTGTGGGGTGCTGGTATTTGTATGCTTCTTGTACTTCTTTGCCTACATTTATTCTATTTCTTGTTTGTTTTAATTAGTCGTAATTAGTTAGTTTAATTTTAGATTTTTTTAGATTTTGCATGAAATTGTTCTAATAGGCGGCATGGTATTATGCCAAGAGATTGTGCCAAAATCATTACTATTGAGACATATAGTCTCTAAGTGTGACAAACTATGTGATAATTGTGTGGTTTAATTCATTCACCTGTTGGGTCAAAGAGTCTATACTGCTCCCAATAAAGTTGACCATGTGCCTTGTGTGTGTGAGGTTATAGTAAATTCTGTGTTGTGACTGATGCTAGAACTTGCCTGGTGTGTGTGTAAAGCGAAATAAAGAGTGTGAGTTTCGGAGATGATTTATGCATTTCTTTGGCATCCTGTGATTATTTATCTTCTTTTTACCTACCCGTGGACATTATCCTAGTTAACCCCCTTTGAGCCTTTAGCTATTTTCTTTGACAGCCTCATATGTAGCCTAATCCATTTTTTTTCAAGACCATAATTTGATCCAAATTCCTAAGCGCTTTAAATTGTAGAGTCATGTGACAAAATAAGAGGAAATTGGGTGAGAGTGATGCCTCAGAGTGTATTGGTACTTGAAATTGTTGTGAAAAGGAGTGGCTATCATAGAGATGTTTTATAAAAAAAAATAAGAAAAAAAAATAGAAATAGAAAAAAAAAATAAGTTGTATATTCTCATCTTTGTGTTTATAATTGAATAACAAAATAGGTAAAAAAAGGGTGTTAGATGAAAAGAAAGGTAGAAGGGTTGTTTAAAAAAGAGTGTTAATGACATAACGTAGTGTATTAAAGCTCTTAGGGAACATAGTCACTATTTCTGGCCAAAATAGTCCTACCTGTCCCTTAGCCTACATTACAACCTGTAAAGACCTACTTGATCCTAAGCTTAGCATTCTGATATTAGTGGAGCATTACACCAAGGGCAAGCCTATGGTCATCAGTTGCAACATATGAATTCTTTGTGAGAGTGAGAGCAAGGAGAATCTAATACCCATGTTCCGAAAAATGCAAAACTTGTGAGTGATTATGGGTGATATCTTGTGTGAGACACACATGGTTGATGAGTTTTGGGTAGTTTTGTATGATTCTTGGTGCCTTAACTTGTGGATACGAATTAGCCATCATCACGAGTCAATGTTGGAGGTTGAATGGTTTCTAATAGCGATCCAGAAAACTACTCTTTGTTAATAATTATCGTGCATGTCTTGATGAATATTTTGTGTTACTGCTGTGAAATCCTAGTTAGATGTTTGCATGGACGTAATATTTTGTTCGAGGACGAACAAAGCTGTAAGTGTGGGGTGATGATGTTGGGTGTATTTACACGCCTAAAACACCATAATTTACCCATATTTTAGCTAAGTTTTGAGGACAAAATATATAATTCCTGCACTTTTAGTCCATTTTCCTGTAAGTGAGCTAACCTACGTGATTAGCATGTTTTCAGGTATTAATGATGAAGATTTCAGCTCTTTGTGGACCTTTGGGCAGCAAAGGAAAACTTCATGTAAGAAGGAAGGCAGCTTTTGTAAGCTTGTGGACTGAATGTGATGCATGAAGAATCTGTCCCGGGCAAAATCAGTGTTTCTTAATACTTAGGGGTGCAGCAGTAACCTAGTAGGACTAGGACAAGGATGTTATAAAAACCTTATTTGCTGAATTTTTCAGCATTGCTTTTGAGAATTCGGTCGACACTTTTAGTATTTTTATTCACGTTACAATTTTTGTAACTTGAACACAGAGAAAAACACGCTACATATTTGGGGAAGTCGGCTAAGAGGAAAAACTTCATCCCTCTTTGACGTTAAAAGCATTCTCTCGCAAAGATTGTTCTAGTTTTGGTATGATGATGATGATGTCTTCGTTGTTTTCCTTTACAATCATGTGTAGCTAAACTTCTCTGTTAGGGTTATGGAAGCCTTTTGATATTCTATCTATTACTACGAGTTTGTGAATTCTTGATGCGTATGCTACTTATATCATTACTCTCTTCGTTTTAATTAAATTCTTGTGGTTGCAAACATATAGAATACTCCATTATAGCATTAACTTGTTCGAGAGAAAAGTTACATGTTTGGAAAAAAGAGTGTGACAAGGAAATAGGGCTACCAATCCCTATTTACACATTAAAGCCTTAACCGGATTAATCTCTTGGCGAGTTCGTACCATTAGTTATACATTTCAAGCTCGAGAGAGTTAAAGTGAAATAATCCTTGATGGTTGAGAAACACTAGGATTTACCATTAGAATACGAATCTCTATAAGTGCATGCATGTCTGAATTCCACATTACTCATAGTTAATAGATACATAGAACTCATAAGGTGGACATAACCCTAACTTATTTTTCTCTGTGATCAAATCTTACTAAACAAAGCATTCTGTTGTTACTTTGATAGCATTAATTCACGCCACAATCCAATACCCCCTTTTCCGTGGAATTTTCGATCAACAGTCTAATAATAGTTGCAACACTTAGTGACCAAGTATTCTCTGTGGGATTCGACACCTAACCCATTTGGGTTCTATATTTGACAGCGACCGCTTACACTCTTACGAGAGCTGTAGTTTTGGTGTTATCACTTGTGAGTTTATTCATCTTTGTGAAATTAATTACATGTCTTCTTCATTGATAATCATGGATTCTCGTGTGAACATGAGCAACTAATCTCCTTGACTAGGGTTGTGGGAAGCCTGGTAGATTAGCTATGTAGAGGAAGTGTAATATTCATATATTCTAGGATTTATGCATATATATTAATCTTCTTCACAATAATTAATTTTATAGCTACTGTAGAAGCTTGAGATAGCATGTATTTACAAACGTCTTCACAAGGGAGTTTGTGATTAGCTAAAGGAGATTAAGACAATAATTTGAGAATCACCTCCACCTTATTATTCCCTCCATCTTATCTAATCACTAGAACACCAAAGGCGATAGTGAACTGAGGTCGGAATAAGTAGAAAAAATGAGACGCCCTGAGACTGAACCGGTAAGGGGTGAGATTTATCTTCACGTTCACAAGATGGTTAATAATACCTATTTTGTAGACTTTATATGTATAATAATAAAATAGTCGGGTTGATCACAAGAAATTTATGGAGTTAAGAAGCTAGGGGTAATACAAGCCTGGTGTTTGCCTTCTATTGTTTACAACTCAAAAACACTCAACACTTAGTTACTACTTGCGATTGATACTAAAATCCCACCAATTACTTTCTTGTACTGCTCGTGAATTACATCAAACCAAGCAACTGTTCAGCATTATCCCTGTGGGTTCGACCCCAGCCTAGTTGGGTTACTATATTTGGCATTGACAGTAGCATACCTCTAAGGAGGTTAGTTTTGGGCGACATCAAGGGTAAGTCGGCTCAGCTGGCTCAGCTTTACTCTTCGCATATACGGTTGATCTTCTATATTTGTGGAGGGAATTTTTGAACTGGTATCGCATTTGTGGTGGGTTCCCACATTCACAAAGAACCCCTGACAGCCCCTTTATATTTCTCTATTACTCGATTCTAAGCCCATTTTTAGGGATTTTCCACCGTTGAAGCTTCCAAGAGCTAAAAAAACTTGGTGGAAATCATAATTTGGAATTAGGAACAAGTAGAGGTTGTTGAGGTATGTTCTGACCAAAATTATTCGTGAACTCTAGATTCTCTTTTATTTTCCTTAACCTTTGGGGATGATTTAATCCCCAATTGATACTCCATTTGTGCTCAACTTTTGAGCACACATTCCTTGTCCTTTGAGGGACCTCGTGATAGATCCAATTATGGAAATACATTAGTGGGCCTTTCATGACCCAAAAACTAAGTATCATGATTGCACTTGTTGCGACAAGCCTTGACAAGTAAGCTTATCACCCAAACTGATATAAAATGATAACTCAATACCAAAACCCAAGGCAAGACCATTAGAACAGAATTGAACCACACACATATATAATAAAAGTGGAAATACATAGTCAAAGATACCAATACAATATCCCAAAACTAAGTGTCACGGTGAAAAAACCAACTAATACAACTCGATGTCAAAATATACATAGGAAATTCCTAAAGGAACAAATCTATCTCTGAATACGAATAAGACATAGTTTAAATAAAAAAAGGTAGTAGTCAACTCCATATGCATAGATTTAACTACCAGAGACTACCCCTTAGTCGTAACACAGTGCTTAGAGCCACAAGTGACCCCAAGATAACCATTGGCTTGGTATGCATTAGGATACTGAAGAAATTAACAAAATACTAGGCAGAATCTAAACTAAAAACAAACTGATAATAAATAACCATTGAATCACTAGTGTTGTCTAAACTGGTCAACAAACAGAAGACATGACTAACTGTTTGAAAGCCTCTAAATCATAATGAGTTGTTGGGACAAGCCCCAAACTAACTCCATTTGACTAAAATAAATGAAATATTGATATAGATAATTGATAACTGGTCCTCAAATAATGAGGACTTCCCAAACTACTGCTGAGTGGTATGAGAATGTGTTAAGTGTGATCTGAGTACTGAGCTTCCGTGCGTATATTATAAGACAATATAGCGCAAAGAAGTATGCTCGCAGTACTTTGAATGTACTGAGTATGTGAAATGGTAAATTAACTGGTATAAACTGAACATGAATGCATGAACATATAAACTGAATGCAAGACCAAGTATAACATATGCTAAATAAAACTGAATACTTAATAACTAAATATTTGAATACTTGGTAAGGAAAACTCGAACTGAACATAAACTAAAAATATACTGACGATTGTGGAAGATAACAATAATTGACATATCCCAATCTAAGAAATTGGGCTCCAACCTGTAACCCCAATTAGAAGGCTACTAGTACCTTGCCAAGGGTACCAATACTGGATGGCGTGGATTTACTAAACTAATGTCTTGAAGGACTAGGGTGTCATGGCTCAACTGATGGGGGACCCCTTGTAACCTACGATGACATCATAGTTCTAGAACTTAGGGACTGCTACAATGTTCTCTTCCTAACTGATGGGGGAGTCGAAATCCCTGTGTTCACTCGGTGCTACGTATGACTCCCAACTAAATGATACAAAAATTGTATAGCTTTTCATAATTAAATTATAAAAACATCCACAATAGATAATCTAATTACTCAAGATATGTAAACTGATATATGCTTAAATTTCTAGGTATCGGATGTTCATAACCCACTAGCAATGACAAATGCAACTGAACATGATGATATCAAAAGTTGAGCATAATAGGGAATTGAATAATTCAAGCCAAAACTCAATGATTGATAAATAATAGGGTAAAATCATAATCTTGGGTATGGGAATATGACACTCTTATGGGAAACACATATGCATGGTTTATTTACAATCATAAACTTAAGGAGATTTACAAACTCATATTTGACCTAGAACCCAATTCTTGGAAGGGTAATTTAATATTGAGAATTGAGAAGTCTTGGGCCTCACTGGGTGGAAGCAATCTAATGATGAAACCCCAAATACCTAAAGGTGGAATCCTTAGAGAGATCCTTGGAATTTGAGCTTGTTCTTGAGAAACCCTAACTTGCTTTTGGAGATTTGAGAATTTCATCCTTTTTTGTTGTGGATTGATTTTATTACTAAATAGTGAATTTGGGGAGGTTTTGGCTTATATAGCACTCTTAAGGAAGCCTAAATGACGTTGGTTAGGAATTTAAAGGATGGGAAAAGACTAAACAACCCCTTTTAGATCATGCAGGAATTTTCGGTGAACAGTCACCACGGCTCGACTAATGACTCAATATGACTGGTCATGAGTCATTGTCTGAGTCGTGACCTAAGGTTTTGAGTTTTGATTCCTTTCTTTATGACAATGACACCCCTTATAATGACTCATTAGGTCAGATCATGAGTCATTAGAAGAAGTCGCGGTCTGAGACTTAATTTATGGATTTATTTCTGTTGTGATGATGGGTCCACCTAATGACTCGTTACACTGGTAACGAATTGTATATTGGACTCGTCACCACTGAACTAAAATCTTGGATCCTTCACTATTATGGAAACGAAACCACACAATGACTCATTGTGTTTGATAATAAGTCATTGCCAAAGTCGTTGTCAGTTGCAGTTGACAGACCCTCAGGAAAAAAATTTTCAGAACTTGTACTACAATATTGGATTAAGGTAAGACCTCCATGGCCTATCTTTTGATGGGTCTAGAGCTAAAAACTTAGGCTATTGCAATATCTCCCCCTTGGGATCATTTATTCCCGTATAAACCAACTAAACCTAAGCATTTTTTCAGAAAGCTGAGATCTTGCTCTGAACACTTACAAGCTGAACCATGAGTTAGTATTTGAATCTGGGGAAATACATAGATTGAACTAAACTCATGAATGCACGATGTGACATTGAAATAGTGGGATGTCCTGAGATATAGATGAAAGAATTAATTATTTAAGGAAACTATTACCTCATATTATAACTGGGTTCGAAGAGAGAAGTTAGGGGTACATGGTCATCATATCTATCTCTACTTCCCAAGTAGCTCCCTCAACTGACTGGTTTCTCCATAGAACCTTTACTAAAGAGGCCTCTTTATTCCTTAGCCTACAAATATGATGATTAATAATCTCAACTAGGACCTCTTCATAAGAGAGGATATTTACCATGACAATCTTTTCTAAAGGAACTACTGATGTTGGGTCACCAATGCATTTCTTCAACACAGAGACATGGAAGACTGGATGCACTGATGCTATTTATGTAGGAAATTCTAACTTATATGATACCTTACTTAAATGACTAAAAATCTTATATGGTATAACATAGTAAGGACTAAGCTTCCCTTTCTTACCAAATCTCTTCACCTCTTTCATAGGTGAAATCTTCAAGTAGACAAAATCACCAATGTCAAACTCAAGCTCTCTTCTTCTCATATTTGCATAGGATTTCTGACGACTCTAAGCAGTCTTCAACCTTTCTACAATGATCTAAACTTTTTCCATTTCCTTATACACTAAATCTTTCCCTATAAAAGAAATTTTATCAACCTCAAACCAACCAATAAGATATCTATACCTCCTACTATAAGAGCCTCAAATGGGGCCATCTGAATACTGAAGTTAAAACTGTTATTGTAAGAAAACTTAATCAAAGGCAAGTGGTCATCCCAAATACCCTTGAAATCAATCACATACGCCCTTAACATATCATGTAAGGTCTAAATAGTCCTCTCAGCCTGACCATATATCTGCTGATGAAAAATGGTACTAAGATGATGAACTTGGGTACCAAGAACCTTCTTAAAAGGCTTCCAAAATCGAGAGGTAAATGGGGTACCTCTATTTCAAATAATGGTCAAAGGAACTCCATGAAACTTTACCAACTCCCTAAGATAGAGTCTAGCATGATCTTCAATTGAATCTAAAGTGTTAACTAGTAAGAAATTAGTTGACATAGTCATTCGATCCACAACAACACAAATAGAGTCATGCTAATGAAGAGTACGAGAAAACCTTATGATGAAATCCATATTCACTACTTTCCACTTCCAAGTGGGAATACTAAACTCATGAAGCATTCCACTAGGCCTCTGGTGCTCAACTTTTACCTACTGGCAATTTGAACACTTAGCCATAATTCTGTTATATCTTTTTTCGTGCCATTCTACTAATAGACTTCCCATAAATCATGGTACATCTTAGTGGATTCTAGATGAAAAGAATATCGAGAACCATGAGCTTTTGATTCATCCGCTGCCTCAAACCATTCATATTTGAAACACATAATCCACCCTAATAGCGAAGAATATCATCTCCATCTAAGGAGAAAACCTCAACCTTCTGATTTTAAACCTTCTCCTTTAACTTAAGAAAAACAGGATCTCTATCTTGCTTTAC
Source organism: Capsicum pubescens (assembly GCA_030864215.1). NCBI lineage: Eukaryota > Viridiplantae > Streptophyta > Magnoliopsida > Solanales > Solanaceae > Capsicum > Capsicum pubescens. The sequence goes on from CM061548.1 coordinate 325,137,224, forward strand.
CTTTACCTCATCTACCAAAGAAGATTTTGAGCTATTATGAACCAAAACACTACCTTCGGCCAAATCAACGAACCAAACTCCCAACCTAGTAAGCTGATGAACCTCATTAACTAACTCTTTCTTATTATTCTCGATATGAGCAACACTTCTCATAGATAATATGCTAAGGGTGTCGTCCAATACATTAGCCTTACTCTGGTGATATAATATGCTCATATCATAATCCTTCAATAACTCTAGCCACCTTCTCTGACAAAGATTTTGATCTTTCTAGCTAAATATATATTGAAGACTCTTGTGATTAGTAAACATATCAACATGAACCTATAGAGATAATGCCTATAAATATTTAAGTCAAAGACAACTGTTGTCAACTCTAGGTCATGTGTTAGGAAGTTCTTCTCATGAGGTTTGAGCTGTTGAAAGGCATATGCTATAACTCTACCCCGATGCATTAACACACAACCAAGACCAACTCTAGAAGCATCACAATATACCACGAAACTATTTGAAACTTCTGGTAGAGTAAAAACTGGGTGGAGGTGAGTTAAATGTTCAGCTCCCGAAAAATCTTCTCGCATGAATTAAACTACTAGAATTTAACTTTTTTCTGAGTCCATTGTACATAGGGGAAGCAATAGAAGAAAATCCTTCAACAAACCGCCAGTAGTAGACGACTAAACCTAAGAAACTCTTGATATATAATGGAGATATGGGCCTAGGATAGTTCCTTACTACTTTGGCCTTTTGAGGATCGACTCGAATGTCTTTACCAAAAATAATGTGACTAATAAATGTTATATATTTCAACCAGAATTCACACTTATTGAACTTAGAGAATAACTGGTGATCCTTAAGAGTCTTCAAAATAATCCTTAAATAGTTTGCATATTCACCCTCACTCTCAGAGTAAACAAGGATATTATCTATTAACACAATAACGACCATGTCTAAGTACTGCTTGAACACCCTATATCAAGTCCATAAAAGTAGTATCGCATTTGTTAGTACAAAATATATAACTATAAATTCAAAGTGACCATCAAGTTCTAAAATCTATCTTCAAAATGTCTTGCTCTCTGAATTTAAGCTAATGATAGCCGAATTTAAGGTCAATCTTAGAGAAACAATTAGCGCCCTGAAGTAGGTCGAACAAGTGATCAATCCTAGGGATGATATAATTATTCTTGATTGTGACTTTGTGATGAACGTGGGGAGCATTTCACCACACAGTGAGGGACCAGGTCTCTTAGATTCAGTCACAGAAAATCTATAATACCCCAAATATTTCTAAGCTAGAAAATAAACCATTGTTCCTACGTATGAAACCTTATATCTTGTGATTCATATTTAAGTACATTACTTACAATGAGTATCCTAGTGAGAAGAGAACTTATGATGTGTTAAGCGTGTTCATAAGTGTCACTTATAGTAAGGCAAGCTAAGAGCTTTTGAATCCATCAAATTTTAGTGTTTGATTTTGTAAGATTCATATTTGAAAGAGAATAACTTGATGTATATGTGGTATATTGACATATTTAGACCCAAACAATTGTAAAGAATCAAATTAGCTATCCAATGATACAAATTTTACCAAAATCCGACACCCGAGCGAGAAGTTATGGCTTTACAAAGTGAAGTACGTCACCTAACAAATCGCCTAAGGCTACTGGAATGGTTATGCCATAAGTTTTGAGATGCACAACCTAACTTATGCCATAAGTTGTGAGATGCACAACCTAACTTAGGTGATAAGTTGTGCGCCGCACAACCTGGCTTACGCGATAAGTTGTGCGCCGTATATATTATGGCCCAAGTGACGTAAATATCCCATTTTTTGAGTTATTTTAAGGGTAGAATGGATATTTCCCACCCCTATATAATCCTATAACAGGGTATTTATCCCCAATTCAACCAAAGTATAGTCACTTGTCTAAAAATTCTCTCAAACAAGTTAGGGTTCTCAATTAGGGATTAAAATTCAAGAAAATTCCACTGTAAATCTTCGTAGAATCACGTACTAAGGTATGCATAGTGTTCATTCATGGATTCCTTTCATCCATAAATCCCAAGAATCAAGTTTTAAACTATAGATTATGATATTCATGCTATGGGTTGATTATGTTCATGTGGTTGTTTTTATATGATTCCCAAGTTGAAATCTTTATGTGTTTTTATGAAAATATGTTAGCATGTGAGTTGAAAACCATGAATTTTAGTTGGTTATGATATGTTAATTTGATGATTATGCCATGTATTAAGTCATGCAACCTAAGTGTTTGATAAAAAGCATAAGAGACTAGAAATTATGTAATATCGCTCAATTGTGATTTATGTGATGGATTCATATTTTACCCTTCTGTTCAAATGATTCCCATGCTATTGATGTGCAATGTAGATGATTTTTGGAATGATCATGATGTTAGAGTATGAAATTTTGACATTGAGTATATGCATTCCTACCATGTACAAGATTATGATAACCATGTACTTCATGAAATTCCTAACTTATTGTATTATGGATTGTTGATGTCGGTCATGTATTCAAGAATGTCATGCCTTGCCAGTTTTTTTCTATTGAGTCCTGGGGATACTTTTACCCAACAATTTAGTTGTTTTCCTAGAGCAAGTGTCATGTTTTCATGATATCCTCATTCAAGCAATGTTTAGGAGAATTCAGTCAGTTATGTGACTCAAGAAAACTCAGTAAACTCAATAATCCCAATAATCTCAAAAAGTTCAGGTAGTCTCAGTAGTATTTCATCAGTCAACAGAACTCAATGAACTCAGTCCAGTTCAGTTTAGTTAATCATGTTCAGTGTCTATTCAGATGGGAGTAGGATTTAGCACTAAGTGAACCCAAGGATGAGGACACACACTGACATTTGAAGGTGTGATCCTAAGAAGCAATCCTTGCATTTCATAACTATGTAGAAAGCATAGGTTGAGACGTCAACACTGAAATATGAGGGTTAATGAGGTGTATAAACACTATCAACTAAAGGTCCCACCGTTCTCTTTTTGGGACACAGCCAGATGAGGGTCATCCATAAATTGTCTTTACCAGTGGCACGGTATTGACACCCTTCATTGGGGTTACAGATTGGACATCAATTCAGATATAATGCATTATTTTGGGGCATGTCGGTTAGATGACTACTTCACATAGTCTCAGTCTCAGTAAAAGAACTCAGATAGTTCTTTAGATTTTAGGACTGTCAGATACAGTCCACTCAGCACAGTACGAAACTCATCTAGTTCTATCAGAACCTAGACGATCAGATACAGTCGCTCAGTATTATCTATATCAGTTATTAGTAACTTATGTTATCAGTAATCAGACTCAGTAGTCTGTTCTATCACGAATTTAGTTACAGGCACTTATTCATGCATGTATTCTCACGTTCATGTTATACAGTTAGTTAGCATTGTTCATGCATTTGAAACCTTGGAATTCAACCTACCTCACATGAATACCAGTACATTCAATCATACTGACGTATTTGCACTATGGTGTTTTATTCTAAACCATAGATTCAGAAGAACTAGCTCCAGAATATAAGTAGCATTCCAATTTCAGCAGTCAGATTTAGCAATAAGTCCTCATCCTTCGAGAACATGATCATTACTTTATTTCTTCATTACAAAGTTTATTTTGGTAGTTGGAGTTAGTTGGGGACATGTCCCATCAACACTTTTTTCGGACAGTTCAGTTTTAGAGGCTTTTCAAACTGCAGTATGTTTAGACAGTTTTGTTTCAGTTTGTCTTGGTATTGATATACCGTACTTTCAGATGTTATGTTTTATCATTTTTTAACCTTATGGTCTTTTAGCCTTTATTTCCACATTTATACAATATATTATGCAGTGTTCAGGTACAGATATCAGTCATAGGTTAGCTTATGGTCCTTCAGGGTCATGAGCATAGTGTAGCATTCCGGGTACCAGATTTGGGGCATTACAAACTTGGTATCAAAGCCTAAGGTTCAGTAGTGTCCTAGGAAGTCTGAAAGTCGCATCTAGTAGAGTTTTATACATGGGTGTGTTGCATGCCACATTTGTGTGCAGGAGGCTATAAAATATTTTAGGAATAGTTTCCCTTCTTTCAGTATTCATGTCGTTCCAGTGAACATAATCTTAAGTTAATCTATCAGTCTAATCCTTTTCTTTTTCATTTCTAGAACATGCCTCCTAAGAAGAGAACTGGAAATCAGTCAACCCCTCCGCGCGAAGATCCTTCGACAAACATGTCTCTCATACAGAGTTTAGAGTTGCATTCATTACTCTTGCCCAGTCAGTTTCTGCTTAGAATAAATGACCATCTGTTATTTTATCCAACCCACTGGCCAATTCAGCTGCAACCAGGATTCGAGACTTTACCCAAATGAATCCTTCATCCTTTATCCCTTTTTGGGTCTAAGGTAGATGAGGACCCTCAAGAATTTCTTGATTAAGTTTAGAAGGTTACGGACATCATGGGGGTTACTTCTAGTGAGAGTGCAGATCTAGATGCATATCAGTTTCAGGATATTGCTCATACTTGGTTGAAGCAGTAGAAGTCAGAAAGGTCAGTTGATGCAGGTTCCATACAGTGGGAGGAGTTTGTCATTGCATTCTTAGATAGATTCTTTCCCCAAGAGCTGAGATAAGATAGGGTGTTAGAATTTATCAACCTCAGGTAGGGAAACATGACGATGAAAGAGTATTCTCTTAAATTTACTCAATTAGCCACATATGCTCCCCATGTAGTGGCAGACAACAAAGCCAAGATGAGTAAGTTTACTTCTGGGGTGAATGATAGTGTGGTCATGAGTAAAGGTCCGCGATGTTGAATAGTGACATAAACATTGCCAGGCTTATAACCCATGATCAGCAGATAAAACAGAAAAAGATTAAGATGAGGGAGAATCAGAATAAGAGAGCAAGGATAGATAGTTTCAACTTTGCTCAACCTAAATTAGAAGAAGGGAATCATTCTCAATTCCATCCTAATTCATCCGTTCTAGATCCTTCTTCATCTAGTGCTCCAGTGCCAAAATTAAAAGATGACAATAGAGATAGGGTGCCAGGCTCTAAGTCTTAGGGTAGTGTCAGCAATGCTTGAACTAATCCCCTTTGTCAGACTTGTGGTAAGAACCACAAGGGTATTTACAAAGATGGCAGCAATGTCTATTTCGGATGTGGCAAGCTAGGCCACAGAGTCAGGGATTGTCCCTAGTAAGATTATCATGGTTAACAGAACAATTCCTCAGCCCAATCTGGTTACCCAATTCAGCAGGGTGCCACTTTCAGTGCTACTAGTGGGCAATGTCCAAACAGAATTAGTGCTCTCTAGCCTTGGAAAGATCAGGAAAATTCTCCATATGTTGTTACTGGTACGTTACAGATCTTTCACTTGCATGTTTATTCTTTGTTATATCCAGGAGCTTTCTTGTCTTTTGTTACTCCTTACATAGCAGTTGATTTTGGAGTCAGTTCTGAAATTCTAGTAGAGCCCTTTTCAGTCTCTACCCTAGTGGGAAAAATAATCATAGCCCGACGAGTATACAGGAACTGTCCGATTATGATATTTCAGAAAGTCACCTCAGCAGACTTAGTCAAATTAGAGATGACTGATTTTGATGTCATTCTCGACATAAATTGGCTTCATTCCTTCTATGCCATAATCGACTGCAAAAATAGAGTTGTCCAATTCTAATTTCTGAATGAACCTGTCCTAGAATGGAGGGGTAGTACTTCAACTTTTAGAGGTCAGCTTGTTTCCTACCTTTGGGCAAGAAAAATGATATCTAAAGGATGTGTTTATCATCTTATTAATGTTAAGGACTCTTTCTTCGAGACTCCCAGTATTGAATCAGTACCAGTCGTGAATGAATATTCATATGTCTTTTCCAAACATCTTCCAGGAATTCCTCCTGAAAGAGAAATAGACTTCGGTATTGATCTTTTCCGAATACTCAGCCTATATTTGTTCGGTCATACAGAATGGAACTAGTTGAACTCAAAGAAATGAAAAAGCATTTGAAGGATCTCTTAGATAAGGGATTCATCAGATCCAGCGTATCCCCATGGGGTGCACCAGTCTTATTCATGCACAAGAAAGACGGTTCTCTCAGAATGTGCATTGATTATCATCAGCTCAATAATGTCACAATCAAGAACAAGTATCCACTTCCTTGAATTGATGACCTATTTGATCAACTTCAGGGTTCCAGTTATTTCTTAAAAATAGACCTCAGATCAGGCTATCATCAGCTCAGAGTCAGATAATGTGACATTCCAAAAATAGCCTTCCGTACTCGGTATGGTCACTTTGAATTCCTAGTCATGTCCTTTGGTCTTACCAATTCCCCAGCATCTTTCATGGACTTGGTGAATCATGTGTTCAAATGGTACTTGGACATGGTCATTATAGTCTTCATAGATGATATTCTAGTCTATTTCCACAGTGAGCGTAATCATGCAGACCATCTCAGAATCATGTTTCAGACTCTCAGAGATCATCAACTATTCACCAAATTTAGTAAGTCTTAGTTTTGTCTAAGGTCATTAGCATTCCTTGGTTATATCATTTCCGGTTATGGCATTAGGGTTGATTCTTAAAAGACCAAAGCAGTAAGAAACTGGCCCAGACCTATATCTCTATTAGATATCAGGAGTTTCTTAGGTTTGGCTGGTTATTAAAGACAGTTTGTTGAGGGATTTTCTTATATTACATCCCCTATGTCCATATTGACTCAGAAGAAAGTCAAGTGGTCAGATCCTTGCGAGAAGAGTTTTCAGGAGTTAAAGACTCGACTCATCTCAGCTCCAGTTTTGGCTCTTCCAGATGGGTTCATAGTGTATTGTGATGCTTCCAGAGTAGGTTTGGGTTGTGTCCTCATGCAACATGGTAAGGTCATAGCCTACGCCTCCAGACAACATAAACCCCATGAGAAGAATTATCCGACTCATGATCTTGAGTTAGCAGCTATAATATTTGCCTTAAAGATTTGGAGGCATTATCTATACGGAGTTCATGTATATGTGTTCATAGATCATAAGAGCCTTCAGTATGTCTTTTCCTAGAAAGATCTCAATCTTTGTCAGAGTAGGTCGTTAGAGCTCTTGAAAGATTATGACATGAGTGTCCTTTACCATCCGAGCAAGGCCAACATAGTGGCCGACGCTCTCAGTAGACTGTCTATGGGTAGTGTTGCTCATGTTAAGGACAGTAAGAAGAAGTTAGCTCAGGAAGTCCATCAGCTTGCCAAACTAGGTGTTCGCTCAGTCGATACAGAAAAGGGTGATATATGGGTTCAGAGTAGTTTAGAATCATCTCTGGTTTTCAAGGTGAAAGAAAACAAGATAGAGATCCCAGCCTTTTCAAGTTGAAAGAGTCAGTCAAGGACCAGAAAGTAGTGGTTTTCTCCCAAGGGGGAGATGGTGTTTTGCATTGTCAGGGTTGTCTTTGCGTTCCAGGTGTAGATGAATTAAGTCAATGAATTCTTATAGAAATTCATGGTGCACTCTACTCTATTCATCCAGGGGCCACTAAGATGTACCACAACTTGCGGGAGACCTATTACTGGAGTGGGATGAAGAGAGATGTCGCAGAGTTTATGGATTAGTGATCTACATGTCAGCAGCTTAAGATAGAGTATCAGAAGCCTAGTGGGTCCATGCAGGTGTTCACTATTCCTATTTAAAAGTGGGAAGAATTGAACATAGACTTTGTAATGGGTTTGCCTCGTACTGGTCATCAGTACGATTTAGCTTGGGTCATTGTAGATAGGATGACCAAATCGGCTCATTTCCTTCCAATCCATACATCTTATTCAACCAAGGATTATGCCAAACTCTACATTAGAGAGTTGGTCAGATTGCATGGTATTCCTCTATCTATTATCTCAGACAGAGGTATCCAGTTCACCTCTCATTTTTGAAAAACATTCCAAAAGGGTCTTGGTACCCAAGTTCATCTCAGTACAGCCTTTCATCCTCAGATAGATGGTCTAGCAGAAAGGACCATTTATAATTTAGAAGATATGCTAAGGGTGTGTGCAATTTATTTCAAGGGTAGTTGGGATGACCACTTGCCTTTGATTGAGTTTGCATACAACAACAGCTATCATTCTAGTATTTGGATGGCTCCATTCAAAGCTCTCTATGGTCGGAGATACAGATCTCTAGTCGGTTGGTTTGAAGCTAGTGAGGCCTCAGTTATAGGGCCTGACTTAGTATTCGATGTCATAGAAAAAGTCCAGTTGATCAGAGAAAGACTCCAGGATGTTCAGAGCCTCCAGAAGTCTTATGCAGATGTGCGCAAAAAGGATCTTGAGTTCGAGATTGGTGATTATATCTATCTAAAGATCTCTCCTATGAAGGGAGTGAAGCAGTTTGGCAAGAAGGGATCAGTTCCCGATATGTTGGTCCCTTCAAAATTCTCAGTCAGTTCGGTAAGGTAGCTTATGAGCTCGAGTTGCCTTCAGATCTAGCCTCAATTCATTCAGTCTTCCATGTCTTTTTTCTCAAGAAGTGAATAGTTGACCCAACAACTATAGTCCCTATTCAGAGCATAGATGTTCATAACAGCCTCTCTTATGAAGAGATTTCATTCTAAATCTTAGACTATCAGACTCGCAAACTAAGGAACAAAGAAGTAACTCTAGTCAAAGTTCTTTGGCAGAATCAGTCCATTGAGGGAGATACTTGGGAAGCAGAAGCAGATATACGAAAAAAGTATTGTCACCTCTTCTCTGCTAACTCAGAATTAGCTTAACGTAGCAGTTCTCCTTAAGCTTTCCAGTTTCATGTTCAGATTTTAGTTACAAGCTTGGTATTTAGGTCATGTTCAGATCTCCATTATAAATTTGGTATTAATTTCCATTGCATGTTTAGTCAAGCATTCAAGATTCAGTTTAGTCAAGTATTCATGCATTAGACATGCATGTTCAGTAAATAAGCTCAGCTTATCAATAATTTCTGTCATGCTTTTAAGAGGAACAACTCAGTCAGATATCCATGCATCAGACATACAAATTCAGTATAAGATTTCAGTATATCAGTAGTTATAGTTATATAGTTATGTTTCAGGTGTTCACGCCCCGTAAGTAAGTCCAGTCCATCAGTATTCTCAGTCTAGTCAGTCCCATTCGAGCACGAATATTCCCAAGGGTGAGATATTATAATACCTTGTATATTTCTAAGATAGAAAATGAACCATTGTTACTATGTATGAAACCTCCTATCCTATGATTTATATTTGAGTACATGACTTAGAATTAGTATACTATTGATAAGAGAGCTTATGATGTGTTAAGCGTGTTCATAAGAGTCACATAGAGTAAGGCAAGCTAAAAGCTTTTGAATCCATCAAATTTTAGTGTTTGATTTTACAAGAGTCATATTTGAACGAGCATAACATGAAGGATATGTTTTATTTTGGAAGATTTAGACCCATCAAATTTTAGAGAATTGAATTAGCTTTCTAACAATACAAATTTTACCAAAATCCGACGCCCGATCTAGAAGATATGGCTTTGCAAAGTGGAGAGTGTTTCCTAACAAATCGCCTAAGGCTAATGGAATGGTTAATCCATAAGTTGTACGATGTACAACTTAACTTATGCCATAAGTTGTGTGACACACAACCTAACTTAGGCGATATGTTGTGCGCCGCACAACCTAGCTTACGCGATAAGTTGTGCGCCGCATATATTATGGCCCAAGTGACGTAAATACCCCATTTGTTTAGTTATTTTAAGGGAAGAATGGGTATTTCCCACCCCTATATAAGCCTATAATACGGTTTTTATCCCCAATTCAACGAAAGTATAGTCACTTCTCTCAAAATTCTCTCAAGAATAAGTTAGGGTTCTCAATTGGGGATTCAAATTCAAGAAAATTCCACCGTAAATCTTCGTAGAATCACGTACTAAGGTATGCATAGTGTTCATTCCTAGATGCCTTTCGTCCATGAAGCCCAAGAATCAAGGTTTAAACTATAGATTATGATATTCATGCTATGGGTTGATTATGTCCATGTGGTTGTTGTTGTATGATCCCCAAGTTGGAATCTTTATGTGTTTTTATGAAAATATGTTAGCATGTGATTTGAAAACCAGAATTTTAGTTGATTATGATATGTTAATTTGATGATTATTCCATTCTTTAAGTCATGCAACCTAAGTGTTTGATAAAAAGCAAAAGAGACTAGAAATTATGTAATATAGCTCAATTGTGATTTATGTGATGGATTCATATTTTACCCTTATGTTCAAATGACTCCCATGCTATTGATGTGCAATGTAGATGTTTGTTGGAATGCTCATGATGTTAGAGTATGAAATTTTGACATTGAGTATATGCATTCGTACCATGTACAATATTATGATAACTATGTACTTCATGAAATCCCCAACTTATTGTATTATGGATTGTTGATGTTGGTCATGTATTCAAGAATGTCATGCCTTGCCAGTTTTCTTCTATCGAGTTCTGGGGGTACTTGTACCCAATAATTTAGCTGTGTGCCTAGAACCAGTGTCATATTTTCACGATATCCTTAGTCAAGAAATGTTCAGTAGAATTCAGTCAGTCATGTAACTCAAGAAAACTCAGTAAACTCAGTAATCTCAGAAAGCTCAGTAATTCAGTAATCTCAGTAGTATTCCGTCAGTCAACGAAACTCAATGAACTCAGTCCAGTTTAGTTCAGTTAATCATGTTCAGTGTCTATTCAGATGGGAGTAGAATTTAGCACCGAGTGAACCCAAGGATAAGGACACACACAGACAGTTGAGGGTGTGATCCTTAGAAACAATCCTTGCGCTCCAGAACTATGTAGCCAACATAGGTTGAGACATCAACAATAACAGATGAGGGTTGTGAGGTGGATAAACACTGTCAGATGAGGGTCCCACTGTTTTCTTTTGGGGACACTGCCAGATGAGGGTCACCAATAACTTGTCTTTATCAGTGGCGCGGTAATGACACCCTTCCAATTGGGGTTACAAATTGGACCCCAACTCATCTATAATGCATTATTTGGGGCATGTCGGTTAGATGAATACTTCCCACAGTCTTATTCTTCGTAAAAGAACTTAGATTGTTCTTCAGATTTCAGGAATGTCAAATACTGTCAACTCAGTACAGTATGAAACTCAGCTAGTTCCATCAGAACCTAGAATGTCAAATATAGTTGGTCAGTATCAGTTATATCAGTTATTAGTAACTCATGTTATTATTAATCAGACTCAGTAGTCAGTACCATCACAAATTCAGTTACAAGCACTTATTCATGAATGAATTCTCACATTCATGTTATACAGTCAGTTAGTATTGTTCATGCATTTGAACCCTTTGTATTCAACCTACCTCACATGCATACCAGTACATTTAATCGTACTGACGCATTTGCGCTATGGTGTATTATTCTTTACCATAGGTTCAGAAGCATGAGCTCCAGAGTATCAGTAGCATTCCAATTTCAACAGTCAAAGTTAGAAGTGAGTCCTCATCCTTCGAGGACATGATCATTACTTTATTTATTCATTGCATAGTTCATTTCAGTAGTTGGAGTTAGTTGGGAACATGTCCCATCAACTCCTTATTGAGACAGTTCAATTTTAGAGGATTTTTAGACTATGGTATGTTCAGAAAGTTTTGTTTCAGTTTGTTTTTGTATTAATATACCGTACTTTTAGATGTTATATTTTATTAGTTTTGAACCTCATGGAATTTCAGCCTTTCTTTCCGCATTTATACAATATATTATGCAATGTTCAGGTACAGATATCAGTCATGGTTTAGCTTGTGGTCCTTTGGGATCATGAGCACCGTGTAGCGTTCCGGGTACCAGATTTGGTGCACTACAAAATCAAACAGTGAAGCATTGGAAAATTAAAAACTTTGTAGGAAAGTAAAAACACAAATATTTAACATGGAAACCTCCTTTCTCAAGGGGGGAAAAATAGCTTTCCCTCATAAACACCCAACATTCCACTATAATCAAACTCTTGATTACAGAATACAATTGAACCTAGCTCTACGTTCCTCGTGCTTGTAATAACTCTACTCCAAGTGTACCTTGAAAACTCTGCCAAGTACTCACTCCAATATTGATTAGCTCCAACCGATATTAAACTTAGGTAACTCTACCTAAGCACTCTGAAAGAGTAAGAAAACATTACTCTTATAACATAAGTAATTCATTTTCAAATCAAGACTCGACTCAAGAACACTCACTCTTTTAAGTACATAAAGAAATCAAGAACTTGAGCAAAACTTGACAAACTGAGTTTTCATCTATTTCACTCTTTGAATAATTTGGATTGTGAAAACTCACCAATTTGAGAAGCATTCTTTTCCTTTTATAGTGGAATAATGATTAGAGTAGATTTAATTAGGCCAAGTGTCTTAAAAGGTACTAGCTTACCAACGTAGTTAGTTACACTAAAAGACAAAATAATACAGACCTTCTGACTACTGTATTTTTCAATGACGACCCATGGAACTGGTCCCTTGTTGTCAGTTCTCATCATCAAAACAAGATATAGCACTTTGTTCAACTGACAGTAGTCGATGCACATTCCGAGAGAACTATATTTCTTATGCATGAATAGACCTAGAGCACCCCATGGAGAGACACTAGTCCTAATGAAAAACTTGTCTAAGAGATATTTCAATTCCTTAAGATCATATGGAGCTATTCCCTAAGGAAGAATTGAGATAGGTTGGGTATCTGGATGGAGATCTATTCTGAATTCAATTTCCCTCTCAGGAGGAACTCTAGGCTAATCTTTAAGAAACACTTCTGGAAATTCATTCACTACTGGAACTAACTCAAGACTCGGGATATCGAAAATTTAGTCTTTGATTTAGACAAGGTTATAGACACACCCCTTGGAAATCATTCTCCTTTCCTTAAGGAAAGAGATAAACCAACCTTTGGGCATTGAGGTACTACCCCTTTATTCTATGAATGGCTTATTGGGAAACTAGAATTAGAAGACTCTATTTATACAGTCAACTAAGGCTAGCAATAATGGATCCAATCCATGCCGAGGATAACAACAAAATCGGTCATGTCTAATTCTATAAGATCTACTGAGGTGACTTTCTAGGATACTCTAACTAGGCAATTTCTGTATACCCGTCTATCCATGATGGAGCTACTGAGGGGTAAATAATGTCATGGCTTGAAACCATTAATAAATCAAAAAAATCATAATAAATCATGGGGATAAATTAAAAATAAACCATGCCAAATCCCTCAACTCATGTCAAACCCCATGGAAAATAACCATATAATTCATGTTTTACTGTAAAACAAGTTTAAAGGTAGAGTCACATGCCTAAAAGTATCACAATTATGGAGGGAATTTTCCCTAGGAAGATCTAGACAACCTTGGAAGTTCTAGATAACCAAACCCTTGGAAACCCTAATGCTCTTGCTTGAGAGATTTTGAGAGAGTTTTAGAGAGTGTATTTGATGTGTTATGAATGAGAATGGGGTCCCAATATTGATTTAATATCATGGGTAATGTTTTGGGAAAGAGGGAAATGTCCAAAATGCGTTTAATCAAAATACTAAAAAAGATGCCATGTCGCTATAGGTGACCTTACGACGCGTACGGTCACCCTACGACTCATGGCATTTAGTCGTAGAATGGACAGTATCGATAGTCACCAAGACTGGTGTGACTACGAGTCATACCATGTGACTCGTACTCAGACATTATGACTCATAGGGTCCAAGTCATACTCAAGACAAAATCTTTGACACTCACACTGATGAGGCTATGATTTACATTGTACGACTCGTAATGAGTCTTAACAACTCATTGGTTGTCATTTGTGATCAACACAGAAACTTGGCCAAACACATTGGTCAGGCTACGATTACATAGGAAGAGTCGTAGTCTGGGCATAAGCTCGTAGGTTAAGAAATTTTCAAGGACCAAAATTAGGGGTATTTAATTCTCCCCCTTTTAGGATCATTCATTCTTGAATGATAAGTTAAGGCGTCTATTATCCCGATTTAACACAGAACATAGTTACATTTTCCTTTAACAAAGACAGAAAAATAAAGATATTAAGGAATGCACATACCTCAAACACGATCATCCAAGGCGGGAAACAAGAATGGTTGTTTGGACTTCATGTCCTCATTAGCTTCCTAAGTAGCTTCTTCAACTATATGGTTCCTCCATAGAAAATTCACCGAAGCTACATTCTTAGTCCACAAATGATAGAATGGTCTATCCAAAATCTTAATCGGGACTTCCTCATAAGACAAGGAATTCGAAACACCAACACTCTCAAAAGGAATAATCAAGGAAGGATAACCCATGCACTTCTTTAACATAGAAACATGAAACACTGGATGAATGGAACCCAAACTAGGAGACAAATCCAGTTCATAAGCCACATTCCCACTCACCTTAAAAAATGATATAGTCCAATATTACGGTAACTGAGCTTCTTCTTCTTTCCAAACCGTATCACTCCCTTCATGGAGACACATTCAAAAACACCAAATCATCCATATCTAACTCCGTCCCTTCGCCTCACATACGCATAGGACTTTTGGCAACTTTGGGCGGTCCTATGTTTATCACGAATAATCTTCACCATTTCCATGGCTTGGTGAACAAATTTGGGACTAAATAACCTATTCTTACAAACCTCAAACCACCCAATAAGAGATCTACACCTCCTACTGTAAAGGGCCACAAGAGGATCCATCCTAATATTAGAGTGAAAGCTATTAGTATATGCAAACTCAATGAGAAGCAAATGATCAACCCAGCTACCACCAAAATCAAGCACAAAAGATATTAGCATATCTTCCAAAGTATAAATCATTCTCTCTGCTTGACCATCTATTTAAGGATGAAATATGGTGCTAAGGTTCACCTTAGTCCCCAAACTTCTCTGAAATAAGCATCAAAAGTGAGATGAGAACTGGATACCACGATTAGATAGAATAGAGACAGGCGCAAAAAGCAACTTGATGATTTCCAGAATGAAGTGTTTAGCATAATACTCTGTAGAATAATTACTCTTTACTAGCAAGAAGTGAGCAGACTTAGTCATCCTATCCACGATGACCGAAATCAAATCAAACTGATGGCGAAGACCGTGAAATACTAGTAATGAAATCCATATTAATCACTTTGAATTTCTACACAGGCAACTCAATCTTTTGAGACAAACCACTAGGCCTCGGGTGCTCCATCTTCACTTGCTGACAAACCGTACACTTGGCCACAAAATTGGCTACATCCCTCTTCATGTTACACCACCAATAGGTCTCCTTCAAGTCATGGTAAATCTTCATCGAACCATGATGAATAGCATACCTCGACTAATAATCCTCAACGAATATCCTTTCTCACAGCCCATCAACATCGAGAACACATAATCTTCCTTGGTTTCTCAAGATACCATCACTACCAATCTCAAAAGCCATCACCTTCTAGTGACCCAAATCATTCTCATTCAACATTAAAATAAGGTCAAAAACCTATTTCTTATTTTCCTTAGCACCAAGAGATGACCTAACAACCTCTTGACAATCACACCACCATCCTTAGAGTCCAAGAGATGAACTCCAAAATTATCCAACCGGTGAATATCTTTTACTAAACCCTACTTCTCCTCATCTACATGATCCAAGCTCCCCATAGACAACCTGCTAAGAGCATCAGCAACCACATTATCTTAACATGGGTGATAATGAACACTCATATCATAGTCCTTGAGCAACTTAAGCCATCTCTTTTGCTTGAGATTCAACTCCTTATACATAAACACATACTGCAAACTCTTATGGTCTGAGAAGATGTCAAAGTGAACCCCATACAAATAATGATGCCAAATCTTAAGAGGGAAAACCACCACTAATAACTCCAAATCATGAGTCAGATAATTCTTCTCATGCACCTTCAACTGCCTAAAAGCATATCCAACCACCTTGCCATGTTAGATCCACACACAACCCAATCCCACACTGGACATATTATAATAAACAACAAAGTCATCAGTACCCTCGAGTACGATCAGAATCAAAGTTAAAGTCAACTTATCCTCAACTTCCCAAAGTTACCCTCACAAGTATCTGACCACAAAAACTTTACCTTCTTCTGAGTCAGTCTCGTCAATAGAGCAGCTATTGAAGAGAAACTCTCCACAAACCTCCTATAATATCCGGCCAAACCCAAGAAGCTCCGAATATCGATTAGAGTTGTGGGTCTAGGACACTTCTTAACCACCGTAACTTTAGGTAGATCCACCATAATCCCCTCACTAGAAACAATAAGATCTAAAAAAGTAATAATTTTCAACAAAAACTCACACTTTAAAAACTTAGCATACAAACGTTGATCGTTAAGGGTCTACAACACTATACGGAGGAGATTGGCATGATCCTCCTTACTTTTTAAATACACCAAGATGTCATCAATAAACACAATGATAAACAAGTCAAAAAACTGATGAAATACCCTATTCATAAGATCCATAAATGCCATTAGTGCATTAGTCAAACCAAAGAACATCACCAAAAAATCAAAATGACCATACCAGGTTTGAAAAGCAGTCTTAGGGATATCCAGCTTCCTAATCCTCAACTGATGGTTACCTAACAGAAGATTAATATTAGAAAAGCACTTAGTATCCTGAAGCTTGTCAAAGAGATCATCTATTCTAGGAAGAGGATACCTATTATTTACTGTCACCTTATTCAACTAGCGGTAGTCTATATATATTTAAAGGGACCCATCTTTTTTACGCATGTATAGTACAGGAGCACCCCATAGGGAAACATTAGGGAAAATAAAATCTTTACCAATTAGATCTTTCAACTGCTTCTTGAGTTATTTCAACTCAACCATAGCCATTCTATAGGGAGGTATAGAAATAGAGTGAGTGTTCAAAAGAACATAGATCCCAAAATCAATTTCCCTATCGAGAGGAATACCAGGAAGATCATCAAGAAAGGCCTCAGGAAATTTGTTAACCACAGGGACAGACTATAAGAAAGGACTTTCAGAAATAGAATCCTTAATCCAAATGAGATGATATAGACACCCCTTGGAAATAAATTTTTGGGCTCTGAGATAAGAAATAAACCTTTCCTTAGGCACTAGGGAAATCCTTTCTCACTCAATCACTGGTTCATTTGGGAACTAGAGACTTACCCTTTGGGTCCTACAATTAAGAGACATATAGCATGAACAGAGGCAATCTATCCCCAAGATAACATCAAAATCTAACATGTCCAACTCTATCAAATCCACCAATGTCTTCATATCACAGATAGATACCACACAAGCCTTATAGACTCTTCTATCCATAATAGAGTCACCCACCAAGAAAGACACAAAAAGAGATCAGGAATACACTCAGGGCTACTACTAAAATGAAAAGCCATATAAGGGGTCACATAAAAAAGGGTAGACTCAGGATAAAGAAGACAATACACATAAGGGGAAAAGTGTTTTAGCATACCAGTTATAAGATTGGGAGACATCTCAGATTCCTGGCAAGTGGTAAGAGCATAGAGATGGTTTTGACTAGTGCTAGAGTGAAAAGCAGTAGCCTTTGGTGCAGGAGCTGATAAAGTGGCAATCGAGACCTAATTATCCCTAAAAGAAAAACTAGAAGGACAATCTCATTGTAGTGACCGATCTGACCACAACTAAAACACTAATTCCTTTCCTTGTCACACTAACCATGATGCAACTGATCATACAACTGAAAAAGAGGATATGATAGTGCATACTAGGATCTAGTTACCTAAGTCTAGGCACCATGTGCCTTGAACCTACCTCAACCTGGAAATAATGGTCATCGAACGGCTTTAGATAAGGAGCACTAGCCGTAGAATAAGAAACAGAATTTCCCCACTTTTTCTTACACCACTACCTACTATCTTTTCCACTATTCTATTGGCTTCCACCCTGCTCAGAATACCTGGACCTCTTACTTTACCTCTCTCCTATTTTGGTTGATTTCTTCTTTTTAATTTTAACTTGGTGTTTATACACTAAATCTTAGATATATCCATGTTTATATCCTGTAAGGTGACTTTTTACTCTAGCACCAAGTCCCGAGATAAGCTCAAAGAAAACTTTCTCATCCTAGCCCTCATACTAGACACTTCCTTAGGAGCATAAAGGGAAAACTAACAAAATTGCAGGGCATACTCTTTCACAATTATCCTACCCTATTTTAGATTCATGAACTCCTCAACTTTAGCCTCCCTCAACTCTTGAGGAAAGAAATGATCCATAAAGTCACCAAAAAACTCATCCCACAAAGCTAACAGACATCATCACGCCTTGACTGATCCCACTCCTCATACCACTAATATGCCACATCCTTCAACTGATATGCATCAAATTCTATACCCTCAGAGTCAGAGGAATGTATCACCCTGAATATCTTCTTCATCTTATCCATAAAACCCTGAGGATCCTCTTTCATATTAGAGCCAATAAAGTTTAGAGTATTAAGCCTTATAAACTGCCTAACTTGAGAAACCTAAATAGATCTCATAGTAGTACCAGCAGGACTCAGATGACATGACTGAGATGTCACCAACTAGGTTAACAGATAAATTAAATAGTGGAACTCACAGTAGAAATGTCTTCTTGGGGAGGTGGGGCATGATCATCATCCGCTCGAGGAACCTGAGGAGGACTGGTAGGGACCGATGGAACTCTACGGGGGCAATAAGAAGAAGGGACCCTGGACTGGGTTTGTACCCCTTAAGTAGGATGAGTTCTATCTACATTATCCTCGAGTGGGAAAAAGAGTTTCCACGAGCATCATATCTTAGTAGAGGCTTGATCTGAAATGTGAACAAATGGAATTAGAGGAGATTTCAACATCCTAGACTCTACATCCCCAAAAGAGAACACAAGAAAGAGAAACATTCCTAAGTGCCTTGCAGCCCCTCTCTTATAAGTGTGGCATGCTGCACACCCATAAAAGAGACTCTATTTGACATGACTTTATGGATACCCAATGACACCAAACCTAGAATCTATTACCAACTTTGTCACGATCAAAACCAGGGCCTGGCTGTGATGGGTATCTTAAGTTTACCAAGGACCGGAGACCATCCTCGTTACCTAGTCAAACAAAACATAACACAGCCAGCATCAGACGAATTTTGAACATATAACAATATAGGAAAGAATAACTCAAAAGAATTTAAGAATAGTAAAAAACAATACCTATTCCACAGTACTCCTCAAAGCCTCTATGACAAAACCAAATCAAACCCATGTTTGTACATGCCCCCAACGATAGAAAAAACTATGTCCAAAGAAAAGTCGATGATAATAGATAGATCAAGAAGTAATAAAATTTTAGAAAAAGGTGGCTCACTAGTTCAAGATGACTGTTGAGAATTTAGAAATCCTATCACTGCGCAAGAAAAATAGAAATGCCATCAGACCCTGCATTGTATAGGGATATAGCATCCAAAGATGGTTAGCGAGTTGAGCGCTAGTATGTAACTTGGTGACAAGGGGTAAAATAATGTCATGATTAAAAATTCAAAAATTATATAAAATCGATGCACATAACCATATACAAATATATTAACATATGTATATCATATGTCGGGGTAAGGAACAAGGCTTAGCATGAACTTTAAAATCTTAACCTGGACTGTGAAGCACTACCGTCATAAGAAGGAACCCATAGGCTATATAGGTTTAGCTCTCCCCAACTGAAAGGGCCACAGTATGTGTAGCTGCATGAACCAGAGAATAATCATATGTCCCATAAGGGACTCTAACCTCTTGATCATGTATCAAAGGTGACTTAAGCACCCAGTCATTTTACAAGGGAGACTCGAACCTCCTAATCATATAATAAAGGGGAATTGAACCACCCAATCATTTAGAGCCTCCTGTCGACAAATTCAGTTTTTGGTATTGGTCCCTCGGGATCTCCACTTTTCTGGCCCAGCTTCACAACCCTCTTTAAAGATTAATTAAATAAGTTTCAAATATTCCCATTTCTTGAACCAATTTATTTGCTTAGTCACTGATGTTAGGTGTATTTACACGCCTAAAGCACCTTAATTTACCCATATTTTAGCTAAGTTTTAAGGACAAAATATATAATTCCTGCACTTTTAGTCCATTTTCCTGTAAGTGAGCTAACCAACGTGATTAGCAAGATTTCAGGTATTTATGATGAAGATTTAAGCATTTTATGGACTGTTAAATGCCAAAGGAAACTTCACGTAAGAAGGAAGGCAGCTTCTGGAAGCTTGTGGACTGAAAGTGATGCATGGAGAACTTGTCCCGGGCAAAAACAACATTTCTAAAGACTTGGGGGATCAGCAGTAACTTAGTAGGATTAGGAAAAGGATGCAGTAACCCAGTAGGACTAGGACAAGGATAAAAACCCTATTTCAGTAGGACTAGGACAAGGATGTTATAAAAACCCTATTTGCTGAATTTTTCAGCAAGCTTTTTATTATTCACTCATTCATTAATTCAAGCTTTTCATTCACTATCAATTATTCATTCGATATTTTAGGACTATTCACGTTACAATATTCTGTAAGTCTAACACAGAGAACTCGGCTCTCTTGAGAAGAACGGCTAGGGCAAAACGTTTGAGGGCTTTTGACGCCATATCACTTCCATCGCCAAGATTATTCTAGGTTGTGGTATGATGATTATATCTATTGTGATTTCCGTTGCACTCATGAGTAGCTAAACTTCTCTGTTAGGGTTATGGAAGCCTTATGATATACTATCTATTGCTATGAGTTTGTGAATTCTTGATACGTATGCTGCTTATATCATTACTCTCTTCATCTTAATTGAATTCTTGTGGTTGTAAACATATAGAATACACCAGTATAGCATTAACTTGTTCGAAAGAAAAGTTACATGTCTGGAAAAGAGAGAATGACAAGGAAATAGGGCTACCAACCCCTGTTTAAAAGTTAGTTTCGTAACTGAATTAACCTCATGGAGAATTCGTACCATTAGTATACGATTTAAGCTCGAAAGAGTTAAAGTGATATAATCCTTGATGGTCGAAAGACACTAGGATTTACCATAGAATAAGAATCTCTATAAGCGCATGCATGTTTGAATTTCGCATAACTCATAGCCAATAGATACGTAAAACTCATAAGGTGGACATAACCCTAACTTACAATTCTCATTGATTAAAACCTACTAAACATTACATTTTTCTTTGTTACTTTGATACACTTAATTCACGCTACAATTAAATCCCCCTTTTTTCGTAGAATTTTCAATCAACAGTCTACTAATCATTGCATATTTAGTGACCAAGTATTCCCTGTGCGATTCGACACCCAACCCAGTTGGGTTTTATATTTGACAATGACCGCTTACACTCTTACGAGAGTTGTAGTTTGAGCGTTATCAAATTTTGGCGCCATTGCCGGGGAATACGGTTGTCAACTAAGTTGTGATAGTTACTAGACCCTTTGGTCAAAGATTCTCGAATTTTACTTTCAGTAGTTGTTTCTATTTTATTCAGGTTCTGTTGAGTGCATGCCAAATACTCGTAGTTCTGGTCAGCCATTATTAGCCATAAATCCTGAACCTCAACTTATTTGTAGAATGGATGCACAGCGTGACATTGAAAGAAGGGTTGCTCAACAGGAGCAGGCTAGATTAGCTGCGTTGGTAGCTGCTCAAGTGCATCAACAGAATATTGATAACCCAAGTCGGGCAACAAATCCTGATGATGAGGACCTGGGTGATGATGAGTTACTTAATCCACGGCATGCAGATGAGGTGGCAGCACCTGTGAATAGGATAGATCGTCAAGCTAGAATGAGACCTGACCGCCGAGCTATGCAGGCTCCTTTTGATAATAATGATGACGATCTGGATGGTGCTGGTGCCACAGGGGCTATTATTCCTCCACCCTTGGCACCCAGAGCTAAGTTCAATATCACTAGCACCATGATCCAGTTATTGTAGCTCAAGGGGTTATTTGGTGGACTCGCAGGAGATGATCCGAATATGCATCTGATCAACTTTATTTCAACATGCAAGTCGTTTGACAATTCAGGAGTTGGGCAGAATACAATTCGGCTGCGCTTATTTACATTGTCTCTATCTGGGGAGGCAACTCTATGGTTGAACGGGCTAACTCCTGATTTTATTACTAATTGGAGGCAAATGAAAGTCGCTTTCCTAGAAAGATTCTTTCCGCCATCCAAGAGAGCCCAATTACGGGATGAGATCAGTAATTTTCGACAGCTTCCAACTGAAGCTCTCCACGAAACGTGGGAGAGGTTCAAGAAGAAGCTTATGTGGTTCCCAAACCATCAGATGACGAATATCCACTTGATGGAAATATTATATAGGGCTTTGAACTCGGTGACAAAGCCAGTGGTTGATAATGCTGCAGGTGGGTCATTCATGGACCTTACTTTTGTTCAGGAAAGTGTTATGTTAGATCGTATGACAAAGCAAAGTAGAGCTTGGCATACCAAGGATTCAGAGGTAGCAAGCTCTACTGTATTGATTGGCATGACTGCAGAACAGAGGCGAAGAGAAGAGGAACGTGATCAAGATATGGCGCACATAAAAACACAGATGGATCTTCTTACCAAGCATTTATTATCAGGGAAGACCGAAAAAGTCAAAGCAGTTGCGTCAAAAGGAAGAGACAAATCCAATTCAGAGGAAGAAGCAAACTACTTGAATAATCAGGGGGGTTTCCGAGGCAATGCCCAAGGAAACCAAGGTCGGAACTATTATGATAAATCTGGCTACAAGGACCGCTATCAAGGTGGTTGGAAGAATAAGACTGACAGGAGTGGTTTGTATATTCCTCCTGGAATCTGTGAGGCTGTGGCATCTGGTTCTGGAAAGATGTCCATGGATGATATGATGGCTAAGCTGTTGAAAGGGGTGGAGGCAACCAATATGGGCATTACTGAGGTAAAAAATAATTTTTCATCGATAAATCAATTGGTTGACTCGCATTCTACTGCAATAAATTAGCTGGAGCAACAATTGAGTCAATTATCAGCGACATTCAACCAAAGAAAGGCTGGCACGCTACCCAGTGACACTGTGTAAAACCCAAGGAATGATGGATCGTGTATGGATATTACTACTCGGAGTGGTAAGGTATTGGAAAATCCATCCAAAGGCAAGCAGGTGGTTGATGATATAACAGAGAATGGTTATGAAGCAAATTTTAAAGATGCCGTAGAAGCTGAAGTGAGTGCTCATGATGTTGCACCTAGACGTCACCAGCCTGAAAAGAGTGATAATCGGAAGCAAGATAAAAAGAAAGTGGTGGAGAAAACTATTCCCCTTCCACCACCAGCTTTTCCTCAGAGACTGAAGAAGAAGGCTGACGACACTCCTGAAAAGGTTGATAATCGGAAGCAAGATAAAAAGGAAGTGGTGGAGAAAACCATTCCCCTTCCACCACCACCTTTTCTGCAGAGATTGAAGAAGAAAGCTGATGATACCAGGTTCAGTAAATTCACGACTAGGTTGAAGCAGCTGACTATTAATGTTCCTTTGGTGGAAGCGCTAGAGCAGATGCCCAGATACGCTAAATTCATGAAGGACCTTTTAACAAAGAAGCGGGAAGTAAGCTATGAGCTGGAAGATAATGTTCATCATTGCAGTGCAATCGCTACAAGATCGCTAGTTCAGAAAAAGGCAAATCCTGGTGCTTTCACTATTCCTTGCACGATTGGATCGTTGGATTTTGCTAAGGCGTTGTGAGATTTGGGAGCTAGCATCAATTTGATGCTACTATCCGTGTATAGAAAGTTGGGGTTGGGTGACCCTACACCAACCAATATGCGGCTCGTGATGGCAGATAGGTCGGTAAAACGACCTGTGGGTATCTTGAATGATGTGTTGGTGAAGGTTTCCACCTTCATCTTTCCTGCAGACTTTGTTATTTTGGATTGCGAGGTGGATTCTGAAGTTTCCATAATCTTGGGCCGCCCTTGCCTCGCAACTAGAAGTGTGCTTATCGACTTAAGAGCTAATGAGCTTTTATTTCGGATGAATGACGAAGTGGTCCGTTTTGATGTATGCAAAGCAATGAAGCAGCCCAGCGATATGAATGTGTTCTCTGTAGATGATGTTTATTATGAGGATGAGAAAGAATTATCTGTAGAGAAGCAGCTTACTGTTGAGTCACTATCTGATGTGCTACTAAATTTTGAACGTGAGGAGGCTGAAGAACAAGAAGAAACCGTTCGTGCTCTAACAGGAATAAGGTCTTATTCTCATGCTCCTAAGAAGCTGGACCTTGATATTAAGAATCGATCGTCACCAACAACGAAGACTTCCATTGAAGATCCACCAGTGCTAGAATCCAAAGAACTCCCCATTCACCTAAGGTATGTGTTCTTGGGAAGTGGAAATACACTTCCGGTGAGTATTGTGGCTGATTTAGGTGAACAGCACGTAGAGGCTCTCATCTCTGCTCTGAAGAGGTACAAGAGAGCTATGGGTTAGACTATTGATAATATAATTGGTATCCCTCCTGGGATATGTTTGCACAAGAGTCATCTTGAAGAAGATTGCATGCCTATAAGTAAGCATCACCATCGTCTGAATCCATTCAGAAAACGATGCACCATTTATCTCGACGAAGTCTAAGTAATCGAGGTAACTATGTCGTGCCGCGATAATAAATCAAGCGCTAGATGGGAGGCAACCCATCATTTTTAATCATTTTGTTTTACTAAGAGTTTATTTTTGTTAAATAAAATTCCAAAAAGAAGAGTCGAGCCACGACCAAAACTAAGGCACTTGGTGGGAGGCAACCCATCGTTCTAATCATTTTTGTTAAGTGTAGGTGCAAGAGGTGTAAAGGAGGAAATTGGTTTCAAATTTTGATTTGGAAGTATTGCATGTTGAAGGTGGTATGTTTGGAATGAAGAAGCAAAAGGCTATGAGTTAGGCATTACATATGAAAATCTAGGCAACGAACAAGGTAAGGCCTCTGCTATGTCCTAAGCTCTCTGAATCTAGAATGCCATAGCATAGGCGCCGCCTATGCCTAACAATGTCATAGCATAGGCTCCGCCTATGCAAAAGCCTTTGGTCTCTGAATCTAGAATGCCATGGCATAGGCGTCGCCTATGCCTAACAATGCCATAGCATAGGCACCGCCTATGCAAAAGCCTTTTGTCTCTGAATCTAGAATGCCATGGCATAGGTTCCACCTATGCCTAACAATGCCATAGCATAGGCGCCGCCTATGCTCAACTAGGCTTTGCAAAAGGCGCCTCCTATGCCAAGCATAGGCAAAGCATTAGGCGCCACCTATGCTCACTTTTTGGTCTCCTAATCCGATTCCAAACGGGTCAAAACCCGACCCAAGCTTGTCCTATAAATAGAACCTTAGTCTTAGAACAAAAATGCATTGCAAATTCAACCTAAGCGCCACCTACCTCTCTAAAATCTCTCAAAAATTTTCCTTTTGCTTTTTTAACTTTGCAAGAACATCTTCCGAGGCCATCAACCAAGTAAGTACTTCTTTGCTCTTCTTTTATATTCCATAAAGTACTACACTGCTACGCCTATAATAAATTGTTAAATCTTGAAGTAGTGTTGGGGATTTGAATATGGTTGATTTGTTGTGATACAACTAAGTGAGTGAAAGAATACGTAAGGATGCTCTTGACTTATTTCCAACTTGTATTTGATTTTAATACACTGTCATCCTTTTGTGGAATTGACATGGTCAAGAAAATTGCATAATCTTGTAACTAGAAAGCTTACATATTGGAATGACTTGTTCATCGAGATGAAAATCATGGTTGAGTACAAACATACGATGTTGTGATTATTTCTAATGCCATAACTTGATTCAATCTCTATGTAGTAGTCTTGCTCAAAAGGTACATCAATCCAAACATGAAAGTATTGCCAAGATTTCATGAAATAGAATCAAAAAGGATAGTTAAGATGACAAGAAAAGTATGACTTCACTGATTATATTGTTGGAACATAACACCTAAACGTATATCGATGAAGTCTGAGTGATCGACATCGTTCACTTCACTAGGTTGTGCCAACAAATTAAGTGTGGGGTGGTGCCTCTACTGCTTGTTTGTTGACTGTATCCACCGAGATGAAGCTAACATGATTATTATTTTAATCTCAGGTACAATGGCACCAATAGCAAGACAAGGAAAAGAAAAAAAACCACTTCACAAAAAGGCCAAAAAAGGGGACGAAAAGAGCAAGGTGAATCCTCCTCGCTGCAAATACCTCGAATGAAGATGTGAAGGACAACTCTAAGGATGACGACTCTGATGATGATTCTGACACAGGGGGTTTGACCCTAGACATAGAAAAGGAGTCCGACTAATCAAGTTTTCCTTACTTATTTCCACTGAGGGAAGTATGTCCCGTCTAAGTGTGGGGTGAGGGTATTTGTATGCTATAGCGTAATTCTTTGCCTGCATTTATTCTTGTTTGTAGTTAAATTTTTAGATTTTTAGATTTTTTTAGATTTTGCATGAAATTGTTCTGATAGGCGGCATGGTATTGTGACAAGAGTTTGTGCTAAAATCATTGCTATTGAGACGTTTAGGCTCCAAGTGTGACTCACTGTATGATATTTGTGTGGTTTAATTCATTCATCTGTTGGGTCAAGAGTCTATACTGCTCCCAATAAAGTTAACCATGTGCCTTGTGTGTGAGAGGTTATAGTATATTTTGTGTTGTGACTGATGCTAGAACTTTCCTGGTGTGTGTGTAAAGAGAAATAAAGAGTGTGAGTTTAGGAGATGATTTAGGCATTTCTTTGGAAGCCTATGATTTTTTACCTTCTTTTTACCTACCCGTGGACATTATCTTAGTTAACCCCCTTTGAGACTATTAGCTATTTTCTTTGGCAGCCTCATATGTAGCCTAATCCATTTTTTTCAAGATCATAATTTGATCCAAATTCCTAAGCGCTTTAAATTGTAAAATCATGTGACAAAATAAGAGGAAATTGAGTGAGAGTGATGCCTTAGAGTGTAATGGTACTTGAATTTGTTATGAAAAAAAGTGGCTATCATAGAAGTGTGTTATAAAAAAAAAGAAAAAAAAAATAGAAAAACAAAAAGATAGTTGGGTTTATGATTAAATAAAAGATAGTTATGTTTGAATAGCAAAATAAGTGAAAAGGGGTAGTAGATAAAAGAAAGGTAGCAGGGTTGATTAAAAGAGAGTGTTAATGGCATAATGTGATGTATTAAAGCGCTTAGGAACATAGTCACTATTTCTGGCCAAAATAGTCCTACCCGTCCCTTAGCCTACATTACAACCTGTAAAGACCTATTTGATCCTAAGCTTAACATTCTGATATTAGTAGAGCATTACACTAAGGGCAAGCCTATGGTCATCAGTTGCAACATATGAATTCTTTGTGAGAGTGAGAGAAAGGATAATCTTATACCCATGTTTTGAAAAATGAAATACTTGTGAGTAATTATGGGTGATATATTGTGAGACACACATGGTTGATGAGTTTTGGGTAGTCTTGTATGATTCTTTGTGCCTTAACTTTTGAATACGAATTAACCATCATCATGAGTCTATGTTGGAGGTTGAATTGTTTCTAGAAGTGATTAGAAAACTACTCTTTGTTAATAATTGTTGTGCCTGTCTTGAAGAATATTTTGTGTTGTTACTGTGAAACCCTAAGTAGATGATTGCATGGACGTAATATTTTGTTCGAGGACGAACAAAGCTTTAAGTGTGGGGTGTTGATGTTAGGCGTATTTACACGCCTAAAGCACCTTAATTTACCCATAGTTTAGCTAAGTTTTAAGGACAAAATATATAATTCCTGCACTTTTAGTCCATTTTCCTGTAAGTGAGCTAACCAACGTGATTAGCAAGATTTCAGGTATTTATGATGAAGATTTCAGCATTTTATGGACTGTTGGACGCCAAAGGAAACTTCACGTAAAAGGAAGGCAGCTTCTGGAAGCTTGTGGACTGAAAGTGATGCATGGA
Organism: Capsicum pubescens; assembly: GCA_030864215.1. Lineage (NCBI taxonomy): Eukaryota > Viridiplantae > Streptophyta > Magnoliopsida > Solanales > Solanaceae > Capsicum > Capsicum pubescens. The sequence goes on from CM061548.1 coordinate 325,165,230, forward strand.
GAATTTGTCCCGGGCAAAAATAGCATTTCTAATGACTTGGGGGATCAGCAGTAACTTAGTAGGATTAGGACAAGGATGCAGTAACCCAGTAGGACTAGGACAAGGATAAAAACCCTATTTCAGTAGGACTAGGACAAGGATGTTATAAAAACCCTATTTGCTGAATTTTTCAGCAAGCTTTTTATTATTCACTCATTCATTAATTCAAGCTTTTCATTCACTATCAATTATTCATTTGATATTTTAGGACTATTCACGTTACAATATTTTGTAAGTCTAACACAGAGAACTCGGCTCTCTTGATAAGAACGGCTAGGGAAAAACGTTTGAGAGCTTTTGACGCCATATCATTTCCATCGCCAAGATTATTCTAGGTTGTGGTATGATGATTATATCTATTGTGATTTCCGTTGCACTCATGAGTAGCTAAACTCCTCTGTTAGGGTTATGGAAGCCATATGATATACTATCTATTGCTATGAGTATGTGAATTCTTGATACGTATGTTGCTTATATCATTACTCTCTTCATCTTAATTGAATTCTTGTGGTTGCAAACATATAGAATACGCCAGTATAGCATTAACTAGGTCGAAAGAAAAGTTACATGTCTGGAAAAGAGAGAATGACAAGGAAAGAGGGCTACCAACCCCTGTTTAAAATTTAGTGTCGTAACTGGATTAACCTCTTAGAGAATTCGTACCATTAGTATACGCTTTAAGCTCGAAAGAGTTAAAGTGATATAATCCTTGATGGTCGAAAGACACTAGAATTTACCATAGAATATGAATCTCTATAAGCGCATGAATGTCTGAATTCTACATAACTCATAGCCAATAGATACGTAAAACTCATAAGGTGGACATAACCCTAACTTACAATTCTCATTGATTAAAACCTACAAAACATTCTGTTTTTCTTTGTTACTTTGATAATCTTAATTCACGCTACAATTAAATCCCTCCTTTTTTGTAGAATTTTCGATCAACAGTCTACTAATCGTTGCATACCTAGTGACCAAGTATTCCCTGTGGGATTCGACACCCAACCCAGTTGGGTTCTATATTTGACAACGACCGCTTACACTCTTACGAGAGCTGTAGTTTGAGCATTATCAGTCACCCCGATGCTATCATCATACTAACTTCGCTTGCAAGGTAACATAATTATGTCGTATCAATTATTCATCACACGGGAACATCTACAACCCCTTAGATTCAATTATTCATTCATACAGGGAATACACCAACCACAAGATTTAAATAAAATCAATTACTGGTTCATTAGCCATTTTATGCCATGTAATATTATAAGTAAACAAGTCAAACCATGCAACATATCGTATTTCAGTATGAGTTTCACAAATGGATTGAGGGAACACAATTTCAAAAACCATATGTCAAACCAAAACCATTAAATTTGGGAAAACCATTACCCCATAGTTTATTCACAATACCCATGTACCCTACTAGTTCTAAACCATTAATAAAGCAAAAAAAATCCATAATAAATCATCAAAACACAATTAAAAAATTAACCATGTCAAAGCCCTCAATTCATGTTAAAAACCATGGACAAATAACCATATAAATTCATGCTTTAATGTAAAACAAATTTAAGGGTAGAGTCAAATGCCTGAAAGTATCACAATTATGAAGGGAATTCCCCCTTGGAAGCTCTAGACAACTAAACCCTTGGAAACCCTAATGTACTTGCTTGAGATATTTTGAGAGAGTTTAAGAGAGTGTATTTGATGTGTTATGAATGATAATAGGGTCAAAATATTGATTTAAGGACCTGGGTTATGATAAGGGAAGGAGGTAAATGTCTAAAATGCTCTTAATCAAAAGATTGAAAAAGGCGCCCAGTCGCTTTGGGTGACCTTACAACTTGTAGGGTTACCCTACCACTTATGGAATTTCATCGTAGAGTGGACAGTATCCATAAGAAACAATAATGGTCTGATTACAAGTCATACCATATAACTCATAGTCAGATATTATGACTCATAGGATCCAAGTCGTACTCAAGACAAAAATTTTGACATTCACACTGATGAGGCTATGATTTACATTGTACGACTCATGATGAGTATTAATGACTCATTGGGTATCATTTATGGTCAACATATAAACTTGTCCAAACACACTGGTCAGGCTACGATTAGGGTCCTACGATCCATAAAGACACCCTATGACTCATAGGAAGAGTCGTAGTCCGGGTAGTAAGCTCACGGGTCAAGAAATTTTCAAGGACCAAAATCTAGGGTGTTTCAACTTGGCACACAAAAAACAAGAATCACTACCTTTCATTCACTCATCCTTGTGGTTCCTACCATATCTTTTGCAAATTAGGTTGGTCTAACCACTATTCATACTACTCTAGTAATTAGAGCCTGATACCCTATCACGAGTATCCTATCTGAACTTGAGAATTAGAGCACTAGTAGATAATGGGTTTGGGACTAAAGATTTCTAGCAAAACTTAGAACGATTCCCACCATCTGACCTTGGCTTTGAGAAATTGAAACTATCATCTCTAGCCCTCTTATTCTCCGTTTCCTTCTATTTGAGATTCTTCTCCTCGATATGTTGAGCATGTCTATCAACATGGAGATGTTCATATCCTTAATAAACATGGTTTCTCTACACTCCTTAACCATAGCCTATAAAACACCAAACATAAACTTACTCATTCGGGCCCTAGAATCAGCCACCATAGTCGAAGCTTACCTTACCAACTGAGTAACCTTGAGGGAATATTCCTTAACATTCATACTGCCCTACTTTAAGTTGATGAAATCCTACACCTTAGATTCCTTTAACTCAAACAGGAAGAACTAACCCAAAAATACAACAGCAAACTTATCCTACTCTATTGTCCCTACATCTACACCTCTATCTTCCTTTCACTACTTGAACCAACTATGAGCCACCCTTTGGAATTGGTAAGGAACTAAGTCAGCACTCTCAGCAGAAGTAACACCCATGATATCAATCACCTTTATAACATTAACCAAGAATTCCTATGGATCCTCCTCTGACTTAGACCCAAAGAACGTTGGCGGATTCATTCGAGTAAAGTCCCGGATTCTAGCTATCGTCGTATTCACTACTAGGTAGGTTGGGGAAATAACCTACTAGTTATTCTGAGTAGTCATAGATTGGGATAGATTTATTAAAGCATCCCTAAACTCAGTATGGGAGACCTATTCATTCAGAGGGTCTTCAAGAACTAAAGATGGTATTTGTTGGTTTCCATTCCTCCTTTCGTTAGTTCTCTTAGGAGACATTTTCTGCAAATAGATAGAGAATGAGTTAGAAGAGAAATATTAATAGATCTCACACTCTATCACAGGAAAAGAATCGTCAAAGAAGTGATACCTTCCTAAATTATTTTGTAGCCTCTCGCTCATAAATTGGTGTGCTTCATATCCATGAACAAGACTCTACTTAATGCATCTTTCAGACACCCTAGGACAATATAAACCTAGATCACATACCAAGTTTTTCATGACCTAAGACTAACCCCTAGTCGTAACACGGTTCTCTGATCCACAAGTGACCTCAAGCAAACCCATGTCCTGGCATGCATTAGGATACTAAAGAAAATTAACAAAATACTTGGCAGAAGCTAAACTAAACAATAACTGATAATAAATAATCATGGAAGCAATACTAGTGTTGTCTGAACTACTTAACAAACTGAAGATATGACTGAATGTTTGAAAGCCTCAAAATCATAATGATTTGTTGGTACAAGCCCCCAACTAACTCTAACTAACTAAAATAACTGAAATGGTAAAATACATTACTGATAACAAGTCCTCGAATGATGAGAACTCACCAAACTACTGTTAAGTGGTACATTAATGTACTAAGTACTATTTGGGTACTGAGAGTCTATTCCTATATTATAAGGAAATATAGCACAAAGAAGTATGCAATAAGTACTTTGAATGTATTGAGAATATGATATAGAAAACTAAATGATTTAAACTGAACATGAATGCATGAGCATGTAAACTAAATGCAAGACCAAGTATAACATATGCTGAATAAAATTGAATAATGAATAACTAAATATCTGAATATTTGGTCAAGCAAACCTGAACTGAGCATAAACTAAAAATGAACTGAGGATTGTGGGAGATAATAATAACCAACATACCCTAATCTAATAAAATTGGGCAACTTGTAACCCTAGTTGGAATGCTAGTACCTTACCAAAGGTACCAACACTGGATGGCGTAGATCCACCAAACAAATTTCATGAAGGACTAGGGTGTTATACCTCAACTGATGGGGCACCCCTTGTAACCTATGATTGCATCGTTGTTATGAATTTAGGGATTGCTACTATAGTCTTAGCGTAGCTGATGCAAGAGTCGTTATCCCGGCATTCATTCAATGCTATGTATGACTCCCAAATAAATGACTCTGAAAACTTTGTAGCTAGATATAATTACATTCTAAAAACATCCACAATGGATAATTTGAGTTCTCAAGACAAGTAAACTGATATATGCTTAAATTTCTTGGTATTGGTTGTTCATAACCCACTGCAATGACTAATACAACTAAACATGATAATATCAAAAGATAATCATAATAGGGATTTGCATAATTAAAGCTAAAACTCAATGATTGATCTTAGGAATTTAAAGGATGGGAAAAGACAAAAAATACCTTTTTAAATTATGTAGGAATTTTTGGGGATATGTCACCATGACTCATTATGACTGGTCCCGAGTTATAGTCTGAGACATGACCTGAGGTCCTAAGTTTTAATTTTTTTATATCATAAGAATGACTCCCCTCCTAATGACTCATTAGGTCTGATCACTTAGTCATTAGGACAAGTCATGGTCTAAGACTTGATTTATGGATTTCTTTCTATTGTGATGACGTTTTACCTAACGACTTGTTAGGATTGGTAACAAGTCGTATGCTAGACTCGTTACCACTGAGCTAAAACCTGGGATCCTTCACTATTGTGGCAATGACTCATTGTGTCTAATAATGGGTCATTGCCAGTGTCTTTGTCATTGGAAGTTGACAGTACCTTAGTCAAAAAAAATTCCAGAACTTCTACTACAATATCAAATTAAGGTAAGACTTTGGTGGCCTATCTGTTGATGGGTCTAGAGCTTAAAACTTGGTGTACTTCAATAGATCCACCGCTACCTTGAATAGACTCCAAATGTCGCTTTAATTAGCTATCCGTGCAATGCAATCATACCTGAATCTTCACCAAAAGGGAGATATAGGGATGATGATGGTTCACTTGTACTCAGTAGGTATCATAGGCGAACATAGTAAAGTAGAAAATAATGCATATAAATACAAACTATGGGCACGTCACCTATAATTGGAAAATATCCCAAATGGTAGCCCACATTGTCTCCACTAATATTTCTAATATATATATATATATAAACAATAGATAGGAGAAAAAAGAATAAGTGTACACATACTCCAAAAACAAGTACAAGCTAGAACAAATGAAAAGATATCAAATCACAAATAAAAATACAATCACAAAATAAGCACAACATATGGAATGCAATAAAGATGAAGGTGATGATTATGATGATGCATGAGGTCATCGCATAACCTTTATATACAACTATCAAGATTAGCTATGAAATTAGGACCCATAAGAGGTATATCAACCCACACCTACTAGGCTCTGCTCCCATGTAGGACCTATGAGGGGTTCATCAAACTGTATACAACCAATATCTATATCTTCTCTCCATCACATACAATGGTAGCGAGTTTTTAAAGATGTTACATTGTCAACAAAAATAATGTTTCCAGTACTTTTGTGGTGGTACAAATGTTTTATGAATAAATATGACATGAGGATGCAATGCTCACAGCCAACCAAAATAAGTATGTCCAATATCCAACCAATATACCAACTATATGAGCCAAAAATCCAACTATATCAACCAACCATTCATGATCCAATATAATTCAGAAACCATCAAGTGAAACATGAAAGAAAATCCCATTGATACCATATAATTCCCAAAATCTAAGCTTTTCCTACAAAAAAGAGTGTAACTAAACATATATATATCAATATCGGGACACAATATCATACAAGACCCCACAAGGTCACACATCTAAATCATACCGAGTTTTTAGGACAAGCCCCCAACTAACTCCATTTGACTAAAATAAATGAAATATTGATATAGATAATTGATAACTTGTCCTCAAATGATGAGGACTTCCCAAACTACTGCTGAGTGGTACGAGAGTGTGTTAAGTGTGATCCGAGTACTAAGCTTTTGTGCCTATATTATAAGACAATATAGCGCAAAGAAGTATGCTCTCAGTACTTTGAATGTACTGAGCATGTGAGATGGTAAACTAACTGGTATAAACTAAACATGAATGCATGAACATATAAATTGAATGCAAGACCAAGTATAACATATGCTAAATAAAACTGAATCTTAATAACTAAATATTTGAATACTTGTTAAGGAAAACCCAAACTGAACATAAATTGAAATAAACTGAGGATTATGGAAGCTAACAATAATTGACATATCCCAATCTAAGCAATCGGGGTCCAACCTATAACCCCAGTTAGAAGGTTGCTAGTACCTTACTAAGGGTACCAACATTGGCTGGCGTTGATCCACTAAACTTATATCTCGAAGGACTAAGGTGTCATGCCTCAACTGATGAGGGATCCCTTGTAACCTATGATGGCATCATAGTTCTAGAACTTAAGGAATACTACTAATGGTCTCTGCCTAACTTACGGGGGAGTTGTCATCCCTGTGTTCACTCGGTGCTATATTTGACTCCCAACTGAATGATAAAAAAATTGTATAGCTAGTCATAATTAAATTATATAAACATCCACAATGGATAATCTGAGTGCTCAAGATATGTAAACTGATATATGCTTAAATTTCTAGGTATCGGGTGTTCATAACCCACTAGAAATGACAAATGCAACTAAAAATGATGATATCAAATGTTGAGCATAATAGGGATTTACGTAATTCAAGATAAAACTCAATGATTGAACAATAACATGAGAAAATCCAAAACTTAGGTATGGGAATATGACACTCTCTTGGGAAACACGTATGCATAGTTTATTTACAATCATAAACTTAAGGAGATTTACAAAATCATATTTTACCTAGAACCCAATTCTTAGGAGGATAATTTAATATTGAGAATTAAGAAGTCTTTGGGCCTCATTGGGTGGAAGGAACCTATAACGACCCAATTTTTTAGAACCATAACGTCACATGGTGCTCATAATCTCGAAGGACCACAATCTAACCCTCTACTGGTATTTGTATTTGTGCACTACATAATATCTAAAATAAATATGGAAAACTGGCCATAAAGTTCAAAACATCTAAAATGCTCAAAACTGAAAACTGAATACTGATACATCTATTCGAAAAGCCTTTAAACTGTCTGAACTATGGAGTTGATGGGACATGTCCCCAACTAACTCCGTCTATTGGAAATAAAATAAATTTGATATGACAATAAAATAAGAATAATCCTCGACTGAAGAGGAGTCACTGCTACGACTACTGTTGCTGATTGGGACTGAGCTGCTAAGGGTACTCTGGATCTCGATCCTCTGAACCTATGGTGTCAAATAAAACACCATAGCATAAAGGCGTTAGTAAGAGAATGTACTGAGTATGAAGATGAGGTAAGGCTAAATACAAGGGCTCATTCATGAATAATTACTTAAATGAATAATCATGAGAGTACTGAATGAGAACACATGCATGAAAGCACAAATCATAACTGAAATCATCCTGACTCGAAATATTGAAACTCAGATATTGCTTTACTGTCATCTAAACTCACTACTAATACTGAGATACTAAACAACTGAATCTCCTGATATTGATAACCGAGTACTGGAGTTGAGATTAGTCCTCTCTAACGAGAGATCTCAAAAACTGATGTTACTGGAGCTGATTAACTGAATCTACTCATATCAATGACTGCACTCTGAACTTGCTACTCTCAGCTGACTGAATCAGAGATCAAACCTCTCTAATGGATGATCCCCGAATTTACTATCAATGATAAAAAGAAATTTTATCTGAGGTCGAACCTATCTAGTTGAGGATCTCTGAATCTGATAATGAGAATACTCACCTAAATTTGAGACTGAGTTCAAGCCTATCTAACGGGTGATCTCTGGATCTAATAATGAGATTAATCAACTGAATCTGAGACTGAGATCAAGCCTATCTAACGGGTGATCTCTGGATCTGATAATGAGATTACTCAACTTAATCTGAGACTGAGATCAAGCCTATCTAATGGGTGATCTCTAGATATGATAATACTGATACTAAATATCTTTATGTGAGGCCATACCTATCTAGTGGGTGGTCCATGAATTAATGAAACTATCTGAGTTCCTTACAGAGATAGGTGATTATATCTGACAGTCTGGATTTTTGAGTTCTTCTCTAAAGTTTGATACTGAAACTATAACTGTGGGAGTTCTCACTTCACCGACATGCCCCAAATCTGAACTGGTGGGATCCAACCTGTAACCCTAGCTGGAAGGGTATCAATACCATGCCACGAGTAAATACCTCTACTCTAGTCAAGCCTCTCTAACGGTTGACCCTCACAGAAAGTCAAGGCTAAGGCAGTAAAATTGTCAAGGCTTCTTCTAATAGGTGACTCCTGCTCCTGCGCTGGATACGCAGTTCTGGAGTTCAGGGATTGTTCCTAATGACTCTGCCTCTCTAATGGGGAGTCGTCATCCATACACTCGCTCGGTGCTAGCTCCTACTCCCAACTAAAAGACTCTAAACTGATTCTTAACTAAACTTAAACTGAGTTGAATTTGTTACTAATCATATTTATTGAATGACCTGACCGAGTTACGCTGAATTTACTTGGTTCTATATCTGACGGAATACTACTGAATATCATTATGTGACTACATGATACTGAGTTCTGAACTAAACACTTGAATACTACTAGATCTGAGCTGAGTACTGAACTGAGGCTAGAATACTAGCGATATAAGATTACTGAGATTTATTAAGTTCTATATTTGTTTGAGAGTACAGAGTTCTATAACTCACTAAGTTCTGAGAATCATGGATTAACTGAGATTATCAAAGAAACTGACACGGGCTCTAGACTGCAGCTAATTTGTCGGGTATAAATACCCCCAAGACTCGATAACATAAAAGTAAAACATAACCATTCTTGAATAATCAAGACCATGGTCATTCATTCACCATCATAACCACTAAAGCATATCCTCAAGTATTTAGAAATCATAAATATGTGATAGTATAAGGAGACATGTTATTGGCCCATACTCCATTCAACAAGGTCTTACATCAAACACTCAGCATGTATTAAAGTCTTAGCATGTATCGAAGAGAACATAATTGGGGAATTTCATGATATCAAATCACAATTCATTCACTAAGGCTTTTCAACAAACACTTGGCATGCATGGGTTTGGACACAATTGGGTATTTCTAGTCCATATGCTATAATTGCTCTAATTCTTTCACATAAGCATTTTATCAAACATATGGGGAGCATACTTTGCTTATTCAACAATTTCTATACTTAATTAACATGAACACATCACTTAACAAGCAACTTAAAAAGGTTTTATCTTGAACATCACATGAATATCACATACTAGGGTTAAAGCTTGAAACCTCAAAAACAAATCATGAATTAAAACTCGATAATAGCATGAACATCAATTTCAACTCACATGAATCATGAAAACTCATAAACATAAGATCTTTGAAATTTAGAAAAGGGTTCTTGAGCTTCTTGGATAAAAGGGACCCAAGAATCAATATCTGCATACCTTAGGGAAAATCTTTCTTGAAGGCTCTTGGAGAGATTCTTGATTTCTTGATTTCTCTTGATTTTTCTTGAAGAAGAAAGAAGGGTTTTGATTTGTAGAAAACCTGTTTTTTTGATGTTGAAGAAGAGAAATTATGTTGTGAGCCTTGATCAGATATAAATAGGGGATGAAAAGAGTGGGAGAAAGACCAAAAAGCCCTTTTAAAAATGTCTTAAAATTACTGAATGGGGGTTGTGACGGTCAAAGCGACGGTCCATCGCTAGTATGACGGTCCATCGGATCGTCTGTCGCACGTCAGTCAGAAAAAAAACACATTGCCTTGGTTACGATGGTCCGAGCAATGTTTCATTGTAAACTCGATGGTCCATCGAATCGTCCATCGCACGTTGGCCAGGATGAGGCCACACTGCCTCAACGGCGATGGTCACAGCAATGGTCCGTCACAGCCTTGACGGTCCATCATCCTGGCCATCATACTTGGGATAGAAAAGGGAGTTACTACCTTGGTTACGATGGTCTGGTAAACATTCCGTCGCAAGCTTAACGGTCCATCAACCCGTCTGTCGTACCTGGGCAGTTCCGATAGCTCTTAGTAAAACAGTCATAACGTTCTCGTACGATGTTGGATTTTGACTAAATTGGTATTGATGGAAAGTTTATTCAATACTCTACATGAAAAAAATTCAATATTAGGGAAATTATACAAGGTTCAAAATAATTCTCACTTGGGAAGACACTTCTCAACCTTTTAGGGTCGGATTAACACTTTACTGAACATGCTCTAAGGCTTAGACTACGAGACAATTTTGTGGGGTCCTACAATATCTCCCTCTTGGAAACATTCATCCTTGAATTTCACTTGATAGGCTAAGAACACTGATCAACTGAACTTACTCAATGAATGAGAGCATCTAAAACATGTTCATTCAACTGGAACTACTGATATACTGATCTCTCATACTGGACATGTATATCTGATGCATGGAATACTCAACTGAACCTACTCATAAGATGAATTCTCATAATAGACATGCATATCTGATGCATGGATCCGTAACTGAGTTGCTCTCTAATTGCATGACTGAATACACTGAAAAACTAAACTCTTTCACATTCATAGCTAATGCATGAATATCTGGATGTACTGACTCTCGAAAGAATGAATAGCTATGCAATGATAACTGATGTTAACTTTATAAGGAGAGTCTGAACATACAACTGAATAAGTCTAAGGACATGAAAGCATTGCAATATCATGGGGTATCTCCCCCTTGGGACTCTATGTCCCTCTAAACACACTTCGCTGAAATACTGGGGTGGTGCACGGGGCACCTACAAACTGGGTCATGATTGACCGACTAAGATCTAAAACTAATGCATGACTCATGCTGACATATAATCTCAAAATGGGAGCAAACGATCTAACAATTCATATCATAAAGAAGAAGGACTCATAACATACTTGAATCTATATTAGGGAAACTTTCCTGATCATGGTGGATCTTAAGCGCATGAAGTCTGTTCTGATGCTGACCACTACTGGCACCAGAAGGGGCACCCCACTAAAGAAACTCTCTACCCCTCTGAGCTAGCACTCTACATTCTCGCATTCTGTGACCTGGCCTACCACACCCAAAGCACACATCATTGTCGGCTCCACAGATGCCTAGGTAGATCTTGCCATACTCTTCACAAAGCGGATAGGTACGAACACCACTAGCACTACTCTAGGATTTGGGGTCTGGCGCCCCATCATGACTGACATACCCGAACTTTGGTATGGGTATACTAGTTGAGGATGGAGGTGGGACTGGAAACTTTTGACTCTTGAGCATAGTGGTTCTACACTCTTTTAATACCAACCCGGACACACCAGTCACAAACTTACTCATACTCGCTCTAGGGTCAGCTATCAAGTCAGGGGCATACTTAGCTAACAGGTTAAACTTAAGACAATACTTTTTCACTGTCATGGAGCCTTGACTTAGGTTCATGAACTCTTCTACCTTAGATTCCCTCATCTCTAGCGGGAAAAACTTATCTAAACAGGCATCCTAAAACTCCTGCCAAGTCATGGGAGTTGCATCATCCCCTCTACTCTTCTTCTACATCACTACCTAATCTTAAGCAATATCCTTCATCTTATAGGATTCTAACTCTATACTCTCCTCCTCAGAAACATGAATAATCTGGGTAATCTTCCCCACCTCTTCAAGAAGAAGCTGCGGGTCCTCACCTGCAACTGACCCAAACAATTCTAGTGGGCTCATTCTCATGAAATCTCTAATTTTGGCTGCGACTAAACCCCTATTTTTCTAAGGTGGGGCCACATCCTAATGGTTTCTCTGAACACTAGTTGTCACAGCTTGGGCTAGCGCCTGAAAATTAGCCTGAAACTCTACATGTGACACATTCTCATTCTCAGAATCTACTGGCTGAGGTGGCTAGTCATCAACCCTACGAAAATTATCTCTGTAAGGAAGCATACTCTATAAATAGAAGAAAGAAGTGGATTAGACTGAGGATCAACTCAATCTCATGATCACTCATATGACATAAATATCGAAATAAGGGAAACTGCTCCTAAAAACATTTTATAGCCTCTTGTACATAAATGTGGCGCATAACATACCCATGCATAAGACTCTACAAAATACGGCTTTTCAGACTCCCTAGGACACTATTGATCCTTAGTCTCTAATACCAAGTTTGTAACAACCCAACTTTCTAGAACCGGAACGTCACACGGAGCTCATGATCCCAAAGGACCACAAGTTAACCCTCTACTGATATTTGTACCTGTGCACTGCATAATATCTGAAATAAATGCTGAAAACTGATGGAAACTGGCCATAAGATTCAAAACATCTAAAATACTCGAAATTAAAAACCGAATACTGATACATCTGTCTGAAAAGCCTCTAAACTATCTGAGATATGGAGTTAATGGGATATGTCCCCAACTAACTCCGTCTACTGGAAATAAACTAAATCTAATGCGATAATAAAATAAGGATCATCCTCAACTAAAGAGGACTCACTGCTACATATACTGCTACTAATTGGGACTAAGCTACTACGGGTACTCTGGATCTCGTTCCTATAAACCAATGGTGTCAAATAAAACACCATAGCGCAAATGCATCAGTACGGGAATGTACCGAGTACGAAGAAGAGGCAAGGATAAATAGAAGGGCTTATGCATGAACAATTACTTAACTGAATAATCATGAGAGTACTGAAGGAGAACACATACATGAATGCACAAATCATAACTGAAATCATCGTGACTCGAAATACTGAAACTCGGATACCACGTTACTATCATCTAAACTCACTACAAATATTGAGATACTGAACAACTGAATCTCCTGATATTGATAACCGAGTACTGGAGTTGAGATCAGTCCTCTCTAGCGAGTGATCTCAGAAACTGATGTTACTGGAGTTGATTAACAGAATCTACTCACATCAATGACTACACTCTACACTTGGTACTCTCAGTTAACTGAATCAGATATTAAACCTCTCTAATGGGTGATCCCTGAATCTACTATCAATGACCAGAAGATATTTTAACTAAGATTGAACCTATGTAGCAGAGGATCTCTGAATCTGATAATGAGAATACTCAACTGAATCTGAAACTGAGTTCAATCCTATCAATGGGTGATCTCTGGATCTGATAATGAGATTACTCAACTGAATCTGATACTAAGATCAAGCCTATCTAACGGGTGATCTATGGATCTGATAATAAGATTACTCAACTGAATTTGTGACTAAGATCAAGCCTATCTAATGGGTGATCTCTGGATAAGATAATACTGATACTGAATATCTTTATATGAGGCCATGTCTATCTAGTGGGTGGTCCATGAATCAATGAAACTATCTAATTTCTTTACTGAGATACCTGACTGCATCTAACAGTCTTGATTTATGAGTTCTACTCTAAAGTCTGATACTGAAACTGTAACTGTGGGAGTTCTCATTTTACCGACATTCCCCGAATCTAAACTGGTGGGGTCCAACCTATAACCCCAGCTGGAAGGGTGTCAATACCTTGCCATGAGTTAATACCTCTACTCTGGTCAAACCTCTCTAACGGGTGACCCTCACAGGAAATTAAGCCTAAGGCAGTATAATAGTCAAGCCTTATTCTAACGGGTGACTCATGCTCATGTGTTGGCTACACAATTCTGGAGTTTGGGGATTGCTCCTAACGAATCTACCTCTCTAACGGGGATCCGCCATCCCTGCACTCGCTTGGTTCTAGCTCCTACTCCCAACTAAAAGACTCTACATTGATTCTTAACTGAATTTAAACTAAGCTGAATCTATTATTGATCATATTTCTCGAATGACCTGACTGAGTTATGCTGAATTCACTTGGTTTTGTATCTAATGGACTACTACTAAATCTTGTTATCTAACAGCATTATACTGAGTTCCGAGATGAACACTTGAATACTCTTAGATCTGATTTGAGTACTGAACTGAGGATAGAATACTAGCGATACTGAGATTACTGAGATTTTTGAGATTTCTTAACTTTTGTATCTTTCTGAGAGTACAGAGTTCTATCACTGTGTTCTGAGAATCACGGCTTAACTAAGATTATCGAGAAAACTGACACGGGCTCTAGACTGCAGCTAATTTGTCGGGTATAAATACCCCCAAGACTCGATAACATAAAAGTAAAACATAACCATTCTTGAATAATCAAAACCATGGATACTCATTCACCATCACAATCACTAAAGCATTTGTTCAAGTATTTAGAAATCATAAACATGTGATAGTATAGGGACACATGCTATTGGTTCATACTCTATGCAACAAGGTCTTACATCAAACACTCAGCATGTATTAAAGTCTTAGCATGTATCGAAGAGAACATAATTGGGTACTTTCATGCTATCATATCACAATTCATTCACTTAGGCTTTTCAACAAACACTTGGCATGCATGGGTTTGGACATAATTGAGGATTTCTAGTCCATATGTTATAATGGCTTTAATTCTTTCACATAAGCATTTTATCAAACATATGGGGAGTATGATTTGCTTATTCAACAATTTCTACACTTAATTGACGTGAACACATCACTTAACAAGAAACTTGAAAAGAGTTTATCTTGAACATCACATGAATATCACATACTAGGGTCAAAGCTTGAAACCTCATAAACAAAACATGAATTAAAACTTGATAATAGCATGAACATCAATTTCAACTCACATGAATCATAAAAACTCATAAACATAAGATCTTTGAAATTTAGAAAAGGGTTCTTGAGCTTCTTGGATAAAAGGGACCCAAGAATCAACATCTGCATACCTTAGGGAAACTCTTTCTTGAAGGCTCTTGGAGAGATTCTTGATTTCTTGATTTCTCTTGATTTTTCTTGAAGAAGAAAGAAGGGTTTTGATTTGTAGAAAACCCTATTTTTTTATGTTGAACATGAGAAATAAAGTTGTGAGCCTTGATCAGATATAAATAGGGAATGAAAAGAGTGGGAGAAAGACCAAAAAGCCCTTTTAAAAATGTCTTAAAATTACTGAACGGGGGCTGTGATGGTCCGTCGCTAGTCTGATGGTCCATCGAATCATTCATCACACGTCGGTCAAAAAAAGAACACACTTCCTTGGTTGCGATGGTCTGAGAAACGGTCCATCGCAAGCTCAACGGTCCGTCAACCTGTCCGTCGCACCTGGGCTGTTTCGATAGCTCTTAGTAAAACTATCATAACTTTCTCGTTCGATGTCGGATTTTGACAAAATTGGTATCGATGGAAATCTTGTTAAATGATCTACATGATATTAGGGAAATTCTATATGGTTCAAAATACTTCTCACTTATGAAGACATTTCTAAACCTTTTAGGACCGGATTAACACTTTACTGAACACACTCTAAGGCTCAGACTATGAGAGAATTTTGTGGAGTCTTACATCCAATGATGAAATCACAAATACCTAAAGGTGAAAGCCTTGGAGAGATACTTTGAATTTATTCTTTGTCTTGATAAACCCTAACTTACTTTTGGAGATGAGAGATTTTCATCCTTTTTTTGTTATGGATTGATTTTAAGACTAATGTTGAATTTGCGGAAATTTCGGCTTATATGTCACTCTTGAGGAAGCCTAAACGACATTGGTTAGGAATATAAAGGAAGGGAAATACTAAAAACACTTTTTAAATCATGCAGGAATTTTTGGTGATCAGTCATCACGGCTCGCGTAATGACTCATTACGACTTGTCACGAGTCATTGTCCAAGTCGTGACCTGAGGTTTTTTGTTTTTATTCCTTTCTTTATGAAAATGACACCCCTTAGAATAACTCATTAGGTCAGATCATGAGTTGTTAGGAGAAGTCGCAGTTTAAGACTTAATTTATGGATTTATTTCTGTTTTGACGATGAGTCCACCTAATGACTCGTTAGACTGGTAACGACTTGTATATTGGACTCTTCGCCAATGAACTAAAATCATGGATACTTCACTATAATTTCCATGACCCCACGCAATGACTCATTGTTTCTGATAATTGCCCGTTGCCAAAGTCGTTGTCACTGGCAGTTAACAGACCCTCGGGAAAAAAAATTCAGAACTTGTACTACAATATTGGATTAAGGTAAGACTTCCATGGCCTATCTTTTGATGGGTCTAGAGCTAAAAACTTAGGGTATTGCAATATCTCCCTCCTGGGATCATTCATTCTCATATGCACCGACTAAACCGAAGCATTTTGTGGGAAAGCTGAGATCTTGCTCTAAACACTTACAAGCTGAACCAGGAGTTAGTATTTGAATCTGGGGCAATGCATAGACTGAACTAAACTCAAGAATGCACGCTATGACATGGAAATAGCTAGATGACCTGAGATATAAATAAAGGAATTAATTAATTAAAGAAACTATTACCTCATATTGTAACTGGATTCGAAGATAAAAGTTGGGGGTACGTGGTCATCATATCTATCTCTGTTTCCCAAGTAGCTCCCTCAACTGACTGCTTTCTCCATAGAACCTTTACTAAAGAGGCCTCTTTATTCCTCAGCATACGAATCTGACGATCAATGATCTCAACTAGGACCTCTTCATAAGAGAGGATATTTACCATGACAATCCTTTCTAAAGGGACTACCGATGCTGGGTCACCAATGCATTTCTTCCCCAAGGAGACATGGAAGACTGGATGCACTGATGCTAAATATGCAGGCAATTCCAACTTATATGATACCTTCCTTAAATGACTCAAAATATTATATGTTATAACATAGAAAGTACTAAGATTCCCTTTATTACCAAATATCTTTACCTCTTTCATAGGTGAAATCTTCAAGTAGACAAAATCACCAATGTCAAACTCGAGATCTCTTCTTCTCACATTTGCATAGGATTTCTGATGACTCTGAGCAGTCTTCAGCCTTTCTATAATGATCTAAAAATTTTCCATTTCCTTATGTAGTAAATCTTTCCCTATCAAAGCAGCTTCATCAACCTCAAACCAACCAAAAAGATATCTATACCTCCTACCATAAGAGTCTCAAATGGGGCCATCTAAATACTGAAGTAATAACTGTTATTGTAAGCAAACTTAATCAAAGGCAAGTGGTCATCCCAACTACTCTTAAAATCAATCACACATGCCCTTAACATATCCTGTAAGGTCTAAATAGTCCTCTAATCCTGACCATCTGTCTGCGGCTGAAAAATGGTACTAAGATAATAAACTTGGGTACCAAGACCCTTCTTAAAATTGAGAGGTAAATGGGGTACCTCTATTTGAAATAATGGTCAAAGGGACTCCATAAAACTTCACCAACTCCCTGAGATAGAGTCTAGCATAATAATCAGTTGAATCTAAAGTGTTAACTAGTAAGAAATTAGTTAACTTAGTCATTCGATCCACAATAACCCAAAAAGAGTCATCCTCATGAAGAGTATGAAGAAACCCTGTGATGAAGTCCATATTCACTACTTTCCACTTCCAAGTGGGAATACTGAACTCATGAAGCATACCACTAGGCCTCTGGTGCTCAACTTCAACCTACTGGCAATTTGAACACTTAGCCATGAATTCTGTAATATCCTTCTTCATGTCATTCAACCAATAGACTTCCCATAAATCATGGTGTATCTTAGTGTCTCCTGAATGAATGGAATATTGAGAACCATGAGCTTCTGATGCATCCACTACCTCAAGCTATTCATAATTGAAACACATAATCTTCCCTGACAGCAAAGAACATTATCTCCATCTTAGGAGAAAACCTCAACCTTCTGATTTTAAACCTCCTCCTTCAAATTAAGAAAAATAGGATCTCTAACTTGCTTTACCTTTACCTCATCTACCAAAGAATATTTTGAGCCATTCTGAACCGAAACACTGCCTTCAGCTAAATCAACCAACCAAATTTCCAACCTGGTGAGTTGATGAACCTCATGAACTAGCACTTTTTTATTATTCTCAACATGAGCAACACTTCTCATAGATAATCTGCTAAGGGTGTTGTCCACGACATTGGCCTTACTCGGGTGATATAATACGCTCATATCATAATCCTTCAATAACTCTAGCCACCTTCTCTGAAAAAGATTTTGATCTTTCTAGATAAAAACATATTGAAGACTCTTGTGATTAGTGAACATATCAACATGAACCTATAGAGATAATGCCTCCAAATCTTTAAGGCAAAGACAACTACTGCCAACTCTAGATCATGAGTTGGATAGTTCTTCTCATGAGGTTTGAGCTGTTGAAAGGGATATGTTATAACCCTGCTCTGCTGCATTAACACACGACCAATACCAACTCTAGAAGTATCATAATATACCACGAAACCATTTGAAACTTCTGGTAGAGTAAAAATTGGTTGGAGGTGAGTTAAATCTTCAGCTCCAGAAAAATCTTCTTGCATGAATTAAACCACTAGAATTTAACGTTATTTTGAGTCCATTGTACATAGGGGCAGAAATAGAGGAAAATCCTTTAACAAACCGCCTGTAGTAGCAGGATAAACCTAAGAAACTCCTGATATCTAATGGAGATATGGGCCTAGGACAGTTCCTTACTACTTTGGCCTTTTGAGGATTGACTTGAATGCCTTCGCCGAAAATAATGTGACTAATAAATGTTACTGATTTCAACCAAAATTCACACTTGTTGAACTTAGCGAATAACTCGTGATCCTTAAGAGTCTGCAAAACAATCCTTAAATAGTTTGCATATTCACCCTCACTCTCAGAGTAAATAAGGATATTATCTATGAACATAATAATGAACATGTCCAAGTACTGCTTGAACACCCTATATCAAGTCCATAAAAGTATCATGGCATTTGTTAGTACAAAATACATAACTATAAATTCAAAGTGACCATCAAGTTCTTAAAGCTATCTTCAAAATATCATGCTCTTTGACTTTAAGCTGATGATACCCGAATTTGAGTCAATCTTAGAGAAACAATTAGCGCCCAGAAGTTGGTCGAACAAGTGACCAATCCTTGGGATGGGATACTTATTATTGATTGTGACTTTGTGATGGAACGTGGGGAGCATTGCACCACACAGTGAGGGACCAGGTCTATTTGAGTCAGTCACAGGAAATCAATCAGTGAAGCACTGGAAAATTAAAAACATTGTAGGAAAGTAAAAACACAAATATTTAACGTGGAAACCTCCTTTCTCAAGGTAGGAAAAATTATAGCTTGCCCTCATAAACACCCAATATTCCACTATAATCAAACTTTTGATTACAAACACCAATTGAACCTAACTCTAGGTTCCTCCTGCTTGTAATAAATCTACTACAAGCCTACCTTGACAACTCTGCCAAGTACTCACTCCAATATTGATTAACTCCAACCAATATTGAACTTAGGTAACTCTACCTAAGTACTCTCAAAGATCAAGAAAACATTACTCTTATAACATGAGTAATTCATTTAAAAATCAAGGCTTGACTCAAGAACACTCACTCTTTTAAGTACATATAAAAATCAAGAACTTGAGCAATACTTTAGCAACTGAGTTTTCATCTATTTCACTCTTTGAGTGATTTGGATTGTGAAAATTCACCAATTTGAGAAGCATTCTTTTCCTTTTATAGTGGAATAATGAGTAGGATAGATATCTAATTAGGCCAAGTGTCCAAAAAGGTACTAGCTTACCTACGTAGTTTGTTACACTAGAAGACAAAACAATGCAGACCTTGTGACAACTGTATTTTTCAATGACGATCGAGGGAACTGGTCCTTTGTTGTCAGTTTCTCATCATCAAAAGAAGATATAGCACTTTGTTCAACTGACGGTAGTCGATGCAAATTCTGAGAGAACTATCATTCTTGCGCATGAATAGAACTATAGCACCCCATGGAGAGACACTAGGCCTGATGAAAAACTTGTCTAATAGATATTTCGATTCCTTAAGATCAAATGGAGCCATTCCATAAGGCAGAATTGAGATAGGTTGGGTATCTGGATAGAGATAAGTGAGATAAGAACTGGGTACCACAATTAGATATAATAGAGACTAGCACACAAAGCAACTTGATGATTTCCTGAATGATTTCCTATCCACGATTATCGAAATCAAATAAAACTAATGAAGAAGACCACAAAATGCTAGTAATTAAATCCATATTAATCACTTCGCATTTCCACACAGGAAACTCAAACTCTTGAGACAAACCACCAGGTCTCAGGTGCTCCACCTTGACTTGCTGACAGACCGTACATTGGCCACAAAATTGGTTACATCCCTCTTCATGTTACTCCACTAATAGATCTTGTAAAAGTCATGATATATCTTTGTCGAACCAGGATAAAAAACATACCTCAACTCATGAGCCTCAACGAAGATCCTTTCACACAGCCCATCAACATTGGGAACACATAATCTGCCTTGGTACCTCAAGATACTATCACTACAAATATCAAAAGCCATCACCTTCTGGTGACCTACATCATCCTCATTCAACATTAAAATAAGGTCAAAAACCTATTTCTCATTTACCTCAATACTAAGAGATGACCTCACCACCTCTTGATAATCATACCACCATCCTCAGAGTCTAAGAGATGAACTCCAAGATTATCCAACCGGTGAATATCTTTCAGTAAACTCCACTTCTCCTCATCCACATAAGCTAAGCTCCCCATGGACAACCTGCTAAGAGCATCAGCAACTACATTAGCTTAACCTAGGTGATAATGAACACTCATATCATAGTCCTTGAGCAACTTAAGCCATCTTGTTTTCTTGAGATTCAACTCCTTATATATGAACACATACTGCAAACTATTATGGTCTGAGAAGATGTCAACATGAACCTCATACAAATAATGATGCCAAATATTTAGAGCAAAAACCACAACTAATAACTCCAAATCATGAGTTGGATAATTCTTTCAAGAAGATCTTTCAACTGCTCCTTGAGTTCTTTCAACTCAGCCATAGCCATTTTATAGGGAGGGATAGAAATAGAACGAGTGTCCAAAAGTAGATCGATCCCAAAATCAATTTCCCTATTGGAAGGAATACCAGGAAGTTCATCAAGAAAGACCTTAGGAAATTTTTTAACCATGGGGACGGACTATAAGCAAGGACTTTCAGAACTAGAATCCTTAACCCGAATGAGATGATAT
The DNA here is from genome assembly GCA_030864215.1 of Capsicum pubescens. Taxonomy (NCBI): domain Eukaryota; kingdom Viridiplantae; phylum Streptophyta; class Magnoliopsida; order Solanales; family Solanaceae; genus Capsicum; species Capsicum pubescens. Next base: position 325,186,758 of record CM061548.1, read on the forward strand.
AGACACCCCATGGAAATTAATTTTTAGGCTCTGAGATAAGAAATGAACCTTTCTTTAGGCACTAGGGACTCCCTTCCCACTCAATCACTAGTTCATTTGGGAACTAGTGACTTACCCTTTGGGTCCTACAATCAAGAGACATATAGCATGAATAGAGGCAATCCATCCGCAAGATAACATCAAAATCTAACATCTCCAACTCTATCAAATCCACCAGTGTCTTTCTATCATAGATATATACCAGATAACCCCTATAGCCTATCCTAACTACAATAGAGTCACCCACCAAGATAGATACAAAAAAAGGATCAGGAATACACTCAGGGACAATACTAAAATAAATATCCATATAAGGTGTCACATAAGAAAGGGTAGACTCGGGATCAAGCAGACAATACACATCATGGGAAAATAGTTTTAGCTTACCAGTTACAATATTGGGAGATGCCTCAGATTCATGGCAGGTGACAAGAGCATAGAGATGATTCTAACTAGTGCTAGAGCCAAAAGTAGTATCCTTTGGTGCAGGAGATGATTAAGTTGCAAACGGGACCTAATTAGCCCCAAAAATAAAACTAGAAGGGCAATCTTGTTGTAGTGACTGATCTGACCACAACTAAAACACTAATTCCTCCCCTTATCACACTAACCATGATGCAACTGTTCATAGAACCAATAAGGAGGATATGATAGTAGACTGGGATCCATTTGCTTGAGTCTGGGCACCTTGTGCCTTGAAACCACCATCATCCTGGAAACAATGGTCATCGAACGGCTTTAGATAAGGAGCACTAGCCATAGAATAAGAAATAAGATTTCCCCACTTCTTTTTAGACCACTACCTACTATCTCTACCATTATTTTGTTGGCTTCCAACCTACTTAAAATACCTGGACCTCTTACTTTACCTCTCTCCAATTTTTTGGATTTCTTCTTTTTTATTTTCAACGTGGTGTATATACACCAAATCTTATAGACTTTTATGTCTCTATCCAGTAAGGTGACTTTGCACTCTATGACCAAGTCCCGAGACAATCTCAAATAAAACTTCCTCATCCTAGCCCTTATACTAGACACTACCTCAAGAGCATAAAGGGAAAACTAACAAAATTGCAGGGCATACTCTTTCACAGTCATCCTACCCTATTTTAGATTCATGAACTTGATGTTGGGTGTATTTATACGTCTAAGAACCATAACTTACCCATGTTTTAGCTAAGTTTTGAGGATAAAATACATAAGTCTTGCACTTTTAGTCCATTTTTAAGTAAGTGAGATGACCTATGTGATTAGCATGCTTTTCAAGTACTAATGAAGAAGATTTCAGCACTTTGGGGACCTGTGGACAGCAAAGGAAAACTTCACATAAAAGGGAAAGCAGCTTTTGGACTGAATATGATGCATGGGAACTTTTTCCCGGGCAAACTCAGTATTTTTAAATAGTTAAGGATACAGTAGCAATTTATTAGAGAAGGATGTTATTAAAAACCATATTGCTGAATTTTTATTGGGAATGGAGATTCGGTAATATTTGGAACACAGAAAAACACAGCGTAGCTTGAGGAGGGAGAGAGAGAAACGTGCTTCTCCCTTGATTTTGCTAGTCATCTTCATCACCATAATCATGCGTTGTTTTGGTATGATGACTACTTCTATGTTGATTTAGGTTTTATTCATGAGTAGCTAAGCTCATCTGTTAGGGTTATGGAAACCTTGTAGAATACTCTCTATTGCTATGGGCTTTTGAATTTATGATGTGTCATGCCATTTATATCATTACTCTCTTATTTTTGATTGAATTATCGTGGTTGCAAACATAGGGAATACGCCATTATAGCAATAACTTGTTCGGTAGAAAAGTTACTGTTTGGAAAAGAGAGTGTGACAAGAAAATAGGGTTTTCAACCTCTATTTACATATTAATGCCCTAGCAGGGTTAACGTCTTGGAGAGTTCGTACCATTTGTTGTACACGTTAGATTCGAAAGAACTAAGGTGAATAAATCCTTGATGGTTGAAAAACACTTGGATTTAGAATTAGAATACGTCTCTCTATAAGTGTATGCATGCATAAAATCTCTATTACTTATAGTTATTAGAGAAGTAGAAGCTACAAGGTGGACATAACCCTAACTTGTCATTCTCTGTGATCAATTACTTTTACATATATCGTCTCATTCGTTACACTAATAGTACTATTGTGCACTTAAACTAAAACCCCCTTATCTTGGAACCTGCGACCAACAGTCTAATAATAATCGCAATACTTAGTGACCATAGTATTCCCTGTGGGATTCGACACCCAACCCAGTTGGGTTCTATATTTGACAGCGACCGCTTACACTTTCTAACAAGAGTTGTAATTTGGGCGTATCAGAACTCCTCTGCTTTAGCCTCCCTCAACTCTTGAGGAAAGAAATGATCCATAAAGGCACTAAAAAAATCATCCTATAAAGCTAACGGACAACCTCACCCCTTGACTAATCCCACTCCTCATACCACTGATATGTCATATCCTTCAACTGATATGCATCAAATTCTATACCCTCAGAGTTAGAAGCATTCATCACCCTGGATATCTTCTCCATCTCATCCACAAAACCCTAAGGATCATCTTTCACCTTAGAGCTAGTAAAGGTCAGAGTATTAAGCCTCGTAAACTTCCCTACTTGAGTAACCTAAGCAATGCTCACAGTAGTACCAGCAGGACCTAGTTGGCATGATTTAGATATCACCAACGAGGTCAACAGATGATTAAAATAGTGGAACTAAGAATTAAAAATATCTTCTTAGGGCAGTGGGGCATGATCATCATCCGCTCGAAGAACCTGAGAAGGACGGAAAGGGATCGATGGAACTCCATCAGGGCAATAAGAAGTAGAGACTCTGGACTGGGTTTGTACCACTTAAGCAGGATGAGTTCCATCTACGTTGTCCTCGGTTGGGAAAAGAATTTTTCATAAGCATCATATCTTAGTAGAGGTATGATCTGAAATGTGAACAAATGGAATTAGAGGAGATTTCAACATCCTAGAATCTACAGCCCAAAAAGAGAACACAAGACAGAAAAGCATTCCTAAGTGCCTTGTAGCCCCTCTCATATAAGTGTGGTGTGTTGCACACCCATAAAAGAGACTCTATATGACACGTATTTATGTACACCTAATGACACCAAACCTAGAATCTTATACAAACTTTATCACGACCAAAACCAGGGCCTGGCCATGATAGGTATCTCAAGTCTACCATGGACCGGAGACCATCCTTGTTGCCTAGTCAAATAGAACACAACACAGCCAGTAGTAGATGAATTTTGAACATATAACAATATAGGAAAGTATAACTCAAAAGAGTCTAAGAATATCAAAAAATAATACCTAGTCCACAGTATTCCACAGAGCCTCAATGACAAAACCAAATCAAACCAATATTTATACATGCCCCCAATGATAGCAAAAACTAAGTCCAAAGAAAAGTCTATGATAATAGATAATTCAAGATGTAAAAGACTTCTAGAAGAAGGTGGCTCACCAGTTCAAGATGACTACTGAGAATTTGGAAATCCTATCACTGCATAGGAAAAGTAGAAATGCCTTCGGACCCTGTATTGTGTAGGGAAATAACATCCAAAGATGGTTAGTGGGTTGAGTGTTAGCATGTAACTCCGTGACAAGGGGTAAAATAATATTATGATCAACATTTCAAAAGTCATATGAAATCGATGTACACGACCATATGCAAATATATTAACATATGCATATCACATGTTGGGGTAGGGAACAAGGCTTAGCATAAACATTAAAATCTTAACCTAGACTATGAAGCTCAACCGTCATAAGAAGGAACCCATGAGCTATATAGGTTTAGCTCTCCTAACTGAAAGGGACCCAGTGCGTGTAGCCGCACGAACCAGAGAATAATTATATGTACCATAGGGGACTCAAACCTCTTGATCATGTATCAAAGGTGACTTAAGTACCCAGTCAATTTATATGGGAGACTCTAACCTCCCAATGATATAATAAGGGGGAATCGAACTACCCGGTCATTTAGAGCCTCGTGTCGGCAAATTTAATTTTTGGTATTGCTCCCTCGAGATCTCTACTTTCACGTCCCAACTACACAACCCCCTTTAAAACTTAATTAAATAAGTATCACAGATTCCTATTTCTTGAACCAATTTATTCGTTAAGGCACCCTGATGCTATCGTAATACTAACTTCGCTTGCGAGCTAACATAATCATGTCGTATCAATTATTCATCACACGAGAACATCTATAACCCTTTAGATTTAATAATCATTCATACAGGGAATACACCATCCCAAAAATTCAACTAAAATCAATTAGTGGTTCATTAGACATTTTATGCCATGTAATAGTATAAGTAAGCAAGTCAAACCATACGACAAATTATATTTCAGTATTAGTTTCACAAATGGATTGAGGGAACACAATTTCAAAAACCATATATCAAGCCAAAACTATTAAATTGGGGAAAACCATTACCCCATAGTTTTTTCACCATACCCATGTACCCCATAAGTTCTAAACCATTAATAAAGCATAAAAATCCATAATAAATCATCAAAAAACAATTTAAAAATTATCCATATCAAAGACCTCAATTCATTTCAAAACCCATGGATAAATAACCATATAAATTCAAGATTTAATGTAAAACTAGTTTAAGGGTCGAGTCACATGCCTAAAAGTATCACAATTATGAAGGGAATTTCCCCTTGGAATCTCTAGACAACCAAACCCTTGGAAACCTTAATGCACTTGCTTGAGAGATTATGAGAGAGTTTAAGAGAGTGTATTAGATGTGTTATGAATGATAATAGGGTCACAATATTGATTTAAGGTCATGGGTTATGTTAAGGGAAAGAGGTAAATGGATAAAATGCTATTAATCAAAAAATAGAAAAAGGCGCCAAGTCACTACGGCTGACCTTACGACTTGTAGGGTTACCCTGCAACTTATGGAATTTAGTCATAGGGTGGACAGTATCCATGGGAAATAATACTGGTCTGATTACGAGTCGTACCATACAACTCATAGTCAGATATTATGACTCATAGGGTCCAGGATGTACTCAACACAGAATATTTAACATTCACACGGATGGGGCTATGATTTACAATGTAAGACTCATGATGAGTATTAATGACTTATTGGGTATTGTCCGTGATAAACACAGAAACTTGGCCAAACACATTGGTCAAGCTACGATTAGGGTCCTACAATCCATAATGACACCCTATGACTCATAGAAAGAGTCGTAGTCTGGGAAGTACGCTCATAAGTCAAGAAATTTTAAAGGACCAAAATCTAGGGTTATTCATCTTGGCACATAGGAAACAAGAATCACTACCTACCAAACACTCATTCTTGTGGTTCCAACCACATATTTTGCAAATTGGGTTGATCTAACCACTATTCACGCTACTCTGGTACTTAGAGCCCGACACCCTATCACGAGTATCCTATCTGAACATGGGCATTAGAGCACTGCTAGAAGATGGTTTTAGGAATAAAGATTTATAGAAGAAATTAGAATGATTCCCACCATCTGACCTTGGCTTTGAGAAATTAAAACTATCGGTTCTAGCCCTCTTATTCTCCCTTTCCTTCTATTTGAGATTCTCCTCCTCGATATGTTGAGCATTTCTATCAACCTGAAGATATTAAACTCCCTAATCGGCATTGTTGTTCTACACTAATTAACCATATCCTCAAAAATACCAGACATAAAATTTCTCATTCGAGCCCTAAAATCATCCACCATAGTCGAAGCTTACCTTACCAACTGAGTAACCTTGAGGGAATATTCCTTAATACTCATACTGCCCTACTTTAAGTTGATGAAATCCTGCAACTTAGCTTCCCTTAAATCAAATAGGAAGAACCTATCCAAAAATACAACAGCAAACTTATCCACTCTAATGGCCCTGCATCTATACCTCTATCTTCCTTCCACTATTTGAACCAACTTTGACCCCCTCACCCCCACCCCTTGCAGTTAGTATGGGTCCAAGTCATCACTCTCATCATAAGTAACACCCATGATATCAGTCACATTTTGAACACTAACCAAGAATTCCTATGGATCCTCCTCTAACTTAGACCCAAAGAATGCTGGCGGATTCATTCGAGTAAAGTCCTGGATTCTAGTTGTTGCCGTATTCACGACTAGGTAGGTTGGGGAAACAATCTACTGGTTAATCTGAGCATTCATAGAATGGTATAGCTCTGTTAAAGCATCCCTAAAATTAGTATGGGAAACCTACTTATTTAGAGGGTCTTCGAGAACTAGCGATGGTGTTTGTTAGTTTCTATTTCTCCTTTCATTAGTTCTCTTGCGAGGTATTATCTATAAATGGATAGAGGATGAGTTAGAATAGAAATATTAATAGATCTCACACTCTATCATAGGAAAAGAATCATCAAAGAAGTGATTCCTTCCTAAAATATTTCGTAGCCTCTCACTCATAAATATCGTGTACTTCATATCCATGAACAATACTCTACTTAATGCGACTTTCAGATACCCTAGGACATTTTAAACCTAGCTCAAATACCAAGTTTTTCATGACCTAAGACTACCCCCTAGTTGTAATACGATTATTAGAGCCACAAGTGACCTCAAGATAACCCATGGTCTGGTATGCATTAGGATACTAAAGAAAATTAACAAAATACTAGGCAGAAGCTAAACTAAAGACAAACTGATAATAAATAATCGTGAAAGCACTACTAGTGTTGTCTGAACTACTCAACAAACTGAAGACATGACTGAATGTCTGAAAGCCTCAAAATCATAATGAGTTGTTGGGACAAGACCCCAACAAACTTCAACTGACTAAAATAACTGAAATGGTAAAATACATTACTGATAACAAGTCCTCGAATGATGAGGACTCAGAAAACTACAGTTGAGTGACACATGAACGTGCTAAGTACGGTCTGGGTATTAAGAGTCTATACCTATATTATGAGGAAATATGGCACAAAGAAGTATGCAATAAGTACTTTGAATGTGTTGAGAATATAAGATGAAAAACTAATTAATTTAAATTGAACATGAATGTATGAGCATATAAACGAAATACAAGACCAAGTATAACATGTGTTGAATAAAATTGAATAATGAATAACTAAATATTTGAATACTTGGTCAAGAAAACCTTAACTGAAAATAAACTGAGGATTGTGGGAGCTAATAATAACCAACATACCCTAATCTAAGAAAATTGGGAAACTTGTAACCCTAGTTGGAATGCTAGTACCTTACCAAAGGTACTAACACTGGCTGGCGTAGATCGACTAAACTAATTTCTCGAAGGACTAAGGTGTTATGCCTCAACTGATGGGAGACACCTTATAAGCAATGGTTGCATCGTAGTTCTAAATTTAGGGGTTGCTACTACGATCTTAGCCTAGCTGATGGGAGAGTCGTCATCCCAGCGTTCATTTAATGCTATATATGACTCCCAAATGAATGACTCTGAAAACTTTATAGCTAGACATAATTACATTCTAAAAACATCCACAATGGATAATTTGAGTTAACAAGATATGTAAACTGATATATGCTTAAATTTCTAGGTATCGGGTGTTCATAACCCACCAGCAATGACTAATACAACTAAACATGATGATGTCAAAAGATAATCATAATAGGTATTTGCATAATTAAAGCCAAAACTCAATGATTGATCTTAGGAATATAAAGGATGGGAAAAGACTAAAAATCCTTTATTAAATCATGCAGGAATTTTTGGGGAGAAGTCATCATGACTCATTATGACTAGTCATAAGTTATAGTCTGAGACATGACTTGAGGTCATGAGTTCTGATTCCTATCTGTTATAAGAATGACTCCCCTCCTAACGACTCATTAGGTCTGATTACTTAGTCGTTAGGACAAGTCGTGGTCTAAGACTTGATTTATGGATTTATTTCTACCTTGACGATGGTTCCACCTAATGACTTGTTTGGATTGGTAACAAGTCATATGCTAGACTCGTCACCACTGTGCTGAAATCTGGGATCCTTCACTATTATGGTAATGACTTATTATGTCTGACAATGGGTCATTGTCAGAGACCTTGTCACTAGCAGTTGACAGTACCTCAGCCAAATATTTTTCTAGAACTTCTACTACAATATCAAATTAAGGTAAGATTTTTGTGGCCTATCTGTTGATGGGTCAAGAGCCTAAAACTTGGGGTACATTAATAGATACACTGGTACATTGAATAGACTCCAAATACTGCCTAAATCAGCTATCCGTATGATAGGCTCATACCTGAATCTTTACCAAAAGGTAGATGTAGGGATGAGGACAGTCCAATTGTACGTAGTAGGTATCATAGGCCAATAGAGTAAAGTAGAAAATAATGCATATAAATACAAACTATGGTCATGTCACCTGTAATTGGAAAATGTCCCAAATGGTAGGCGACATTGTCTCCACTAATATTTCTTATATATATATATATAAAAAAACAAAAGATTGGAAAAAAAACAAGTGTACACATACACCAAAAATAAGTACAAGATAGAACAAATGGAAAGATACCAAATTATAAATAGAAATACAATCACAGAATAAGAACAACATATGGAATGCAATAAAGATGAAGATGATGGATTATGATGATGCATGAGGTCGTCGAATAACCTCTATGTAGACCTATAGAGATCATCTTTGAAATTAGGACCCATAAGAGGTTTGTCAACCCACACCTACTGGGCTCTGCTCCCAAGTAGGACCTATGAGGGGTTCATCAACCCGTATACAACCAATATCTATATCTCCTCTCCATCACATACAATGGTAGAGAGTTTTTAAATATGTTACATTTTTTGTCAAAAAATCCAATGTTTCCAGTATTTTTGTGATGGTACCAATGTTTCATGAATCAAAATGACATGAGGATGCAATGCTCACAGCCAACCAAAATGAGTATGTCCAATATCCAACCAATATACCAACTATGTGAACCAAAAATCCACTTAAATCAACCAACCATCCATGATCCAATATAATCCAGAAACCATCAAGTAAAACATGAATGAAAATCCCATTAATACCACATAATACCCAAAATCTAGGCTTTTCCCACCAAAAAGAGTGCAACCAAACATACATATATCAATATCAGGCCACAACATCATACAAGACCCCACATGGTCACACATAGCAAGTAATGTATCAAACCACAAAAATTTATCCACATAGTCCACCATACGGGCACATAAATCACCAAAAAACATTTTCCATGATACAACCCCATACACATAGTATGTTTTTACATTATTATTAACTACCCAACCCAGTCTAAAGAAAGTTTAACCATAACTAACCTCGAATGATGGAATCTAAGTCCAAAGGCTCCAACTACAAAGCAATCCCCACACGAACTACCTTAAAATCAACTAAAACATAAAAATATGGAATCCATCCTTCAAGAGAAAGCCATTGATACCCATATTTCTGACTTTCGAATCAAGGTCAAAATGGACCCCAAAATGGGTTTTTGAAACTGAAGCGTAAAACCAGAACTTTTATCAAAAAAATCTTTCCCAAGATTAAAGGAACTTAATGAAGAAAACCCCAGTGAAACAAAGTGAAATTAGGGATTGAATCGAAGAAAGAATTATTTTGGGTCTTCCGAATCAAAAACCCTAAATTCCACCTTTAAATCTGCATTTAAATAAGATAAATTATAACAATCAAAGAAAAGTAGTAGAAATAGGATTTTAGAGCTTACCCAAGCTTAGAAATGGAAGAAAATATCCAAAAACTCGATCTCCAAGCTCCAACTCTCAAAAATGGTGAAGAAAAAACAAAAAAAGAATTATTTAGTCCCAGGTGTTAGGTGCCGCTAAAGAAGTCAAGCGATTGCTTTAGCAATCACTAATAAAGCGGTCAAGTACCGGTTTTGGAATACCCGTTTAGCGTGCAAATTCACTAAAGTATACAAGGGCCTCTTTAGTTCCCTCCACTAAAGAGGACGTGGGCCGCTAAAGCTCTCTTTCCCAGGTGGTAGCCGGCAATTAGAGCAAACCAAGTGGCGTTTAAGTACCTGACGCTAAAGCGACCAAAGTTGCACTTTAGCGACTACACCAACTGAGTGGTGCACTAGCTGTGGAGACTTGTAATTCCATGTCTCCGCGGACCTCTCAAAATTCATCCAAAATCTCGAGAATGCAGACAAACTATGCTACCCTATCAAATTTGATTCTCCAAATTCAATGAAGATATCAGTTTTTCAAAAAAAAATATTGTTTTCACAAAATTGATCCTTGAGACATATTTTCACAACTTTCTAAATGAAGGGTAAAGATGAGATATAAAAGCCATAAAACCACACCAACCATGTTACCACCCTAGTATAAAAGTTTTGGATCTACTGGCATAATCCATTTTTTCATACGATGCATAGATTAAAATATGTTGGCCGAAGTCAACTAATAAGCCTTTATGACCACTAAAAACACAATCTTACATTAATCACACTAAAGTGAATTGGAAACTATGCCAATCATTATCAAACCTCAAAAGTACCATAATACAATCAGGGGGGAGGGTCAAATTACATAGAAATAAATATTTTAGTCACATCAATAAAAGTCAGGTCAGTATATCCCATAGGACCATTATTAACTTGATTTGTCCCAGAGTTATATAGCAATATAGGTATTTTTTTACTCCTATAACATGTGATTATCATATTTATAGTGCATTATTATTTTTGGGATTGTCGAGCAAAGGCAAGCGATTTGTGGACGTTAAAAAATGTAATTTGGTATCGAGATAGGCTCCAGCCTACTTTTATCTACAAAATTATATAGTGTATAGATTTAATTCTAGGTAGGGATTATAGGATGAGATGATGACTATTATATACAGACTTAACCTATTTAGGGAATTCGAGATAGAAATGTGACTCGAGCCTTAGACTAGAATACTAGTTATGGACTTAGTATCCTATCACCCTTGATTATAGACATGATTAACCATAGATTGACATTAATGATCCTTTATTATAATACTTATTATTTAATTAGTGATTTGTGTGGTATTTTCCCCGATTAGATATTTTGAGTGACTTTATACCCTTGATTACCGTAGTTTCCTGAGTTATGAGGCTTTATGGTGTTGATTGAATTTTTTTGTGCCCAAAAACCATGATTTCAATACCAGTTGGATACCAGGTTAGTACTTTGTCCTTAGAAAGGACGTAGTAATAGTTATGAATATGTAAACACTTATGATTGTATTGTTTGGATATCGGTTATGTCATGCATACTTTAGGCACATTCATGCTCACTTGTGGTACAATTCAAACCAAAACCTTGATTTTACTATAGTTTTCTAAAAAGGGATTTAGTCTTATATTCCTCTTTTAAAATGGATTATTTTACAACAGCAACCGTACCACCTTATTTAATAAAAAATAAGCTTTGAAAATAAATATGATATTTTTGAAACTAAACCAAGATTGATTCTGGTCCATTACTTTTTTACCACTACTATTTACTATAGGCGAGAGAGATTCTGACCCTTTCTATGCTATTATGTAGATTTAGTTCTGACATTGATCTCGAGTAATGGATTTATTAATTTACACTATTTTAGTCACGATTCGAGTTGGTGCACTTAATATAGTTATTATATATACATACATATATATATATAGTACTAGATAGAGTAGACTGATTATGATAACTATTAGAAGTCTTGATTCTAGACCAGGCAGTGTATATGGATATCCTGAGTCCCCTATGGTCCCCTTCGTCCATGAGGCACAATGTTGGAGAAGGATGGACACTGTTGGTATTGAATTTGTGAGCTATTGATATAGAGAAGGTTTATATAGTTAGTACATTATGGTTGTTTATTGGACATGGTATTACCAGCTTACACTGTATTTATTCATTCATATATAGTTTCTATCACTGGTACAATTATTTAGTGCTTATATATATCATCCTTATAGGAGGTTGTATAGGTATAAGTTATGATTATTATTTTTTGAGTGCTTGCTTGAAAATTCTAGGCTTATGGGGTGCCTTGTTAGGTTATAGTTTTTCTGGACTAGCTGATTACTTTATTATTGATTTATGCCTAGTTCATGGCAGGTTAGTTATGGACTGGTACCCGAGATTGATGGTACATTTTTTATTCCTTATCTTCCTCTATTATTGGCAAGTTATATTATTAACAGGTTACCTCTAGATTAATCATACTTTGATTAGAGGATTGATTATGCTAGTATTAACTTCCTTACTTGGTTAGGGTTCCTTGAAATGCTAGGCTGGCTCCCTCAGGTTATTATCTTTGAGTTAGCCCTATATCTATCTATATATATAGTATTTTCATATATCCCTCTCTTTCTTTTTCTATTCATATATATATATATGTGTGTGTGTGTGTATATATAGTATTGCCATATATCCCTCCCTTTCTTGATCTAGTCATATTGTATAAGTATTATTTGGCCTTGTATTATTACTATATCTCCTTATTTTACTCTTTATTTTTATATTGGATAAGAATGTATGGTATTGAACGTTAGTCCCTTAATACTGGTAGAATAAGATAGTTTATCCTTATTGATCCATTAGCATTATTTTTTTTAGTTTTTCATGGATAGTTGTTTGTAGTTTATAATACTTCTTTACGTGTTATTTATGTTTGCACTATCTTTGGAGCTCATTCAGCCCATATCTACTGAGTACCATTGTTTGGTACTCATACTATACTTATGTATCTTGTTTCATAGTACGAGCCTTCATTATTAATGTGTACATCAAGTGGAGTAGCTATGGAGCAGAGATCAAGGTGAACTCTTAACTTTTGGAGTACTCCTGCTCTCCCTCATATTGATTAGACTTATCTCTATTTTGTATTTTGGAGATAGTTTGTAAATGTATATTTATTCTATATTTTCCTTTGTATTCTGATTGTATAAGAAGCTCTTGTACCTCCTTCACTAAGTATTGGGGTTGTAATCTATATTATTGTCTTTATTTGATTTTTTTCTGATGTTTCTTTCATTTATCTTGATAGTCCATTGCTAGTTACTCTAAATTATGGTTAGATTACCTACTGGTGGGTTATAGTAGTTACCATTATCACTTGAGAAATTGGGTCATGGAACCCAGCATCCATATAAGTCGAGAGGACAAGAGTTATGGTAGAGGGATCACCTTGGCTGAAATAGAAACTCCAACTGACCTGCACCATTATTATAGCCTCAATTGGAGATATAGTAAGTGTAGCATCAGTACAACCACACGTATTGGTAGGCATCATCGGCTGACAAAGGTTTGGAGAAAACAACATAAATAGTAAATAGGAAGAAATCATAGCGTCAAGTTAATTTCTAATTTCTAACTCCCAAATTTTGAAATTATAACACAATACTTTTAGAATCTCTATGATCTACTTTCCATTTAACATTTTTGTATATCTTTGTCTTTAACAATCTATTCTTATCGTACATTCTTTGAACCTTCTCTAACTCATTATTCTGGTTTTTACAACTCCCAACCCACTTTAGACAACCTACATATTTAACTAATTTAGGATATAAGTGAAACACACTGGGTTTGGGACACTTAGAAAATTTCCTAGATTACTGGGTTATGGACAATATACGACTGAGGGGTACCAGTCATATACTAGGGTACGAGTGGTATGCCTTGGTCATATGCTGACCAGTGTTGGTTGGTGGGATTGGATTGGATTTTGGAAAGGGTAAAACTTAGGTTGGTATGAGTCATATGGTTAGATACGGGTTATTTGGTTTGTGTCTTTCCTTCACTTAATCTTATACTTGGTAGACTAACTTGGATCTGAGCATGAGTGGCTCACCATGAGTTGTAAGCTATGGTATGAGTCATACCATGAACTTATATAGTGGACAGTGTTCAAACCTCTTAGGATTCTATTCTGCCATTAGTACGGGTCAAAGGTATGGGTTTTATGCTTTGGGTACGACTTGGTTTGGATAAGTCGTACCTTGGACAGTTTGAGTCTAGGGAGAGGCCTAGGGTACGAGTGGTGGGTACCAGTCGTATTGAAGGGTACGACTAGTATTGTTAGCCTTACCCCTAATGGGAATTTAATGCAGTTTAAGTTAGGGTAATTTGTACATTTCCCTACTTAACCTAATAAGGCCCCAAGACTTTTAACAAACTTAGGAGGTTATTTTCCCTATTATTTTATTCATTAACACTTAAAAAACACTCTCTTATTCTCTCTAAAGTTCTTGGGAAAATAAAGCTAGGGTTTTATCTTAAGGATTGATTTGGGGCTTGTGTTGGTGATTTCTCTCCCTCGTCTACTCAATTTAAGGCATGTACTCCTTCCCTCATTTTTAGCTCCAATTAAAGGCATATTTTGTAAATTGTTTTCATGGAATAATTGTTATATAGTTTTGGGTTTTCAAATAGAATTTGGGGGTTTTAGTTATAATGACTTGGTTAAGGTTTTCCCATGATTTAATTATGTATTTATATGTTTTAATGGCTATTTGGATACTTGGTTGCATGGGAATGGTTAATTGATATTTGGTTTTTGTTTTAGAAACACTATGCCCCCAATATGTTTGATAGAATGCCTATGAGAACGTTTTTACTATATTGTTGGACTTTAAATGGAATTGTTGCATGGTATAGTTTGATAATGGAATACTAAATAGTTTAAATGGTTTGGTATGGTTGAATGGAATGGTTTAGTGGTCATGGTTATGATTAATTGAGCACCCTTTGTGGGGTACAACAGAATCCCCCAAGTAAACATATTAATGAACAACTTGCGGGGTAGATGGGACTCCCCCAACAAAACATAATAATGGAACATTTGCGGGGTACATGGGACTTCTCCAAGTTAACTTGGTAAATGGGTACAAGGGAATCCCTTTACCTCAAAAATTTTATCTAAGGACAATACTTGCAGGTTATAGTCTGTATAACGATACCACTATTAATTGCCTTGGTTAATAATAAATGGAATAATAGATTATTTCGTTGGAAATGGTTTTAAGTGGACAATAATGGAAGGGTGTGATAGCTAATCATAAAGGTGGGTGTCCAATGAATGAACACTGGAAACTCATGTTTGTCGACTGAAGGGCAGGTCATGGCGACCTTATATGATACTACGAGGTACATGGGAATCCTCTAAGTACACTGTACATAAGTATCATGGAGGGTGAGTATACTTGGGAATCCCTTACTCTTATGGTATCTCTGGTTCATGAGGCTATAAGTATCAAGGCACATTCAGGGGGTTACACTTGATCCATATAGCATATGGGTGGTTAAGGACGGTTAAGCTACACATACCCAGGTTAATATTTTAAATGAATACTAAACTCGATTCCCTTTCCCGGCATGGTTATATATATATTTATGTATAGTTTGTATGCACATGGATAGTTTACTTGGTTTTATTAAATGACATTATTTTATCCTTATCTTGAGTCCATGTTAGCCTTCGTCCGCTAACCTATCTTCGATAATTGTATCCCCACACGATGCAAGAATCGGTCGTTCTACTCCTTCTACATAGTGATCGAACTTCGGGATCAACTATTAGATTGAAGTGGTGAGCTTTTATCTTTACAAAAGGCTCCACTTCATGGATGTTATTTCATACTTTGGTTTATTTATGGATATTGGTTTTGTCTATGGTTGGGGGCATATCCCAATTGGATATTAGTTTTTTTTTGTTAGAGGCTTTTGTAGAACATCTATGGGTTGATATGGGTGGGATCGCTAGTGGTGCTTGCCTTAGTATTGGCATTGGATTGGGGATGACATCATTGGAGTAAATTTCTCACCGGTCTATCTTTTTATGTTATGTAATGGAACTTGGTTTGGTAATTATTTTGGTTTTGGTTTACAGTTTGGTTATGGCTATCGGTTGGTTTGGGGACGGTTGGACTCATTTTTGTTGGCCTCGGTCATAGAACTATCCTAGAGTCTAGATTAGTGCTAGTACATTCTATATTGTTATATATTCAAAATTTATCCGGATTAGAGTATGCGTTGGATGATTGGGTTGGGAATTGGGGGTGGTCCCCGGTCCTGGTTGGACTTGGGATCCCCATTATGACAAAGCCCCCGATCGAGTCGTGTCAAGTTTGTATCAGAGCTTTAGGTTCATGGTCAATTGGGAGTCCACAAATTCGTTTATAGTAGATTCTATTTTAGGGGTGTTAGCGCATCACACTCATAAGGGAAAGGTTGCAAGGATTTTTAGAATGTTTCATATTTTTTGTATTCTGTTTGAAGCTGCAAGATCTAAGGTCCTTTCTAATCCTGGTTTGTTTACTTTTAAAATCATGCCTCGATAATGTAAAATGCAAGGAAACTCTTATGTCCCATCTGGGGACAACATGGAAGGGATACAGGGGATCCATATTTAGTCTAGGGGTCCAGTCCCTAATATTTCTGGAGTTCTACCAGTTGCTACTAGTCCTCTTTGGGGTAAAGTTACGAATGCAGAATTTTGTCAATGTTTAACACTATTGCTCAGTTGGTTTCTTATCATGCTAAGCGGGATGCATCTGATGTTTTATCTACTTAGTCCACAAGGGTTGGTCAGTCTATGGAGATGAATCCTTTTACTTTTACTGGTGTAAGGGTGGAAGAGGATCCACAGGGTTTCTTGGATAAAATGGGAAAGATATTCAGGGTGATGCAAGCCACAAATACAAAAGGGGTGAATTTTACAACTTACCAGCTCAAGGATATTGCATATCAATCACATGAGGAGTGGGCTAGAGATAGAGGTGATATTGAGGATTTGTCCTTATGGGATACTTTCTCATATATTTTTATGGATTGCTTCTTTTCTCAGGAGCTGAGGGAAGTAAAGGTAAAGGAATTTGTCAAGTTGAGACAAGGGAAAATGTATGTCAAGTAATATGCCTTGAAGTTTCATCAATTGCCAAGGTATTGTCCAGAATTGGTGTTTGATATGAGGGAAAGAATGAGAAAGTTTGCTTTTAAACTGTCTTGGGAATTTATCCTTAAAATTAAGATTGCATTGTTTATCAAGGATATGGATATGTCTAGGTTAGTGGTTCATATATAATAGGTGGAGAAAGAAAAGAGGAAATAGACGGAGTTCGAGAAAGGGCAGTATAAGAAGTTTAGGTCTTCTGAACAAGGTGGTGAGCAATAGCAAGGTAATCGAGATGGTGGTAAGTAGCAAAAGAAAAAGTGGGGGAGTTCTTGTTCCTTCTTATCTATTTATGCCCCTTACTCAAAGCCTTTAGGTGTTAGGCATCAGTAGGGTGGTAATAATTTTTGGGGATAGGATCCCCAGTCTCAGGCCCTCATTATTAATTTTATTGTCATTTTTATTGGGGATTTCGTAACAAAGAGATGGACAGATATTTTAAATATGGCTAGCTAGGCCATATGCTCTGGAACTTTCCAATTGGTAAGGGTGCTTCAGGAGCGATCAAAGCTCTGGTTGCTTCATTTTTTGCCCCTGCACCTAGTGGTACTTCTTCAAGGTCTACTCATATTTCTGGTGTCGGTGCTAGTTGTAATAAGTTATATGCTCTTATATTTGGATAGGAGTTTGAGGCCTCTCCTGATGTCGTGACTAGTATATTACATCTCTTTTCTCATGACGTGTATTTCTTTCTTGATTTGAGGTGCACACTCTTTTATGTGACCCTATATATGGATGTATTTTTTTGTTTTGATCCCAAGGTTATTTCAGATCCTTTTTCTATTTCTACCCCGATAGGTGACTCTATTGTTGCTAAAAGGGTCTATAAGGTATGTGTGGTATATGTTGGTAGTAGGCGGACTTTGGTCGATTTGTTTGAGCTGGATATGGTGGATTTTATTATTATTCTGGGAATGTATTGGTTACACTCTTGTTACGCATCCTTAGATTATCGGTCCTGTAAGGTCGTCTTTGGGTTCCCTGGTGAACCGATTATTGAGTGGAAAGGTGGTTCCCTATCTCCTAGGGAAAGGTTTATTTCTTATTTTAGAGCTCAGAGATTAATCCTCAAAAGGTGTCTCTATCATTTGGTCTGGATTAAAGATTCTAACTCGAAGGGTCCTTCTTTATATTCAGTTCTGGTAGTAAATGAGTTTCCTGAGGCCTTTTTTGATGATCTTCCTGATGTTCTCTAGATAGGGAGATTGAGTTTGGAATTGATTTGGTTTTGAACACTCGTCCAATATCTATTCCTCCTTATAGAATGGCTACGACTGAGTTGAGGAAACTTAAAGAGCAACTTAAGGATCTTATGGATAAGGGGTTTATTCATCCTAGTGTATCCCTGTGGGGTGAACCGATATTATTTATGTGCAAGAAGGATGGTTCCCTCGGATGTGCATTAACTATAGGCAGTTGAATAAGGTAACGATTAAGAACAAGTATCATTTTCCAAGGATATATGACTTATTTGATCGATTAAAAGGTGCCAAGCTCTTTTCTAAGATAAATCTTTGATCTGGGCATCATCAGCTTAAGATTAGGGAGGAGTATATCCCTAAGACGACTTTTGAAACTCGGTATAGAAACTTTGAGTTCATGGTAATGTTATTTGGGTAGACTAATGCCCCGGCGGCATTTATGGATTTGATGAACAGGGTTTTCAGGCTGTTTCTAGATCATTTTGTTATTGTGTTCATTGATGACATCCTGGTGTTGCAGGAGGATCATGCTAATCACCTCCATGTGGTGTTGCAGACCTTGAAGGAATAGCAATTGTATGCCAAGTTCTCCAAGTGTGAGTTCTGATTGAATGTTGTGACTTTTCTTTGTCTTATATTTCTAGTGAGGGGATCATGGTGGATCTTCAAAAGCTATTTGTGGTTAAAAGATGGCCTTGACCCACCACTCCAAATGATATTTGAAGTTTCTTGACTTTGACTAGGTTTTACAAGAGGTTAGTGAAGGGGTTTTCTTCTATAGCTTCCCCATTGACTAAGTTAACTAAGAAGAAGGCAAAGTTTTCTTTGTCAGAAGTGTGTGAAGGGAGTTTTTATAAGCTTAAGGATAAGCTAACTTCAACTCTGGTTTTGAAATTACTTGAAGGTAATAAGGGGTTTGTGGATTATTGTTACGCATCTCGGGTGGGACTTGGTTATGTTTTGATGTAGCATGGGACTTGGTTGTGTTTTGATGTAGCATTCGAAGGATAACCATGTTTCCAGGCAATTAAAGGTGCATGAGAGAAATTATCATATTCATGATTTGGAGCTTTTAACGGTGGTTTTTGCTTTGTTAGTGATTTCTCTCCATCATCTACTCAATTTAAGGCATGTACTCCTTCTATCATTGTTAGTTCCAACTAAAGCCACACTTTGTAAATTGTTTTCATGGCATTATTTTATATGGTTTTGGGTTTTTAAATATAATTTGGGGGTTTTGGTTATAATGGCTTGGTTATGGTTTTCCCATGTTTTAATTATGTATTTACATCTTTTAATGGTGGTTTGGATACTTGGTTGCATGGGAATGGTTAAATGGTATCTGATTTTGGTTTTGGAAACACTATGCCCCCAATATGTTTGATAAAATGCCTATGAGAATCCTTTTACTATATTGTTGTACTTTTAATGGAACTGTTGCATCGTATGGTTTGGTAATGGAACCCTAAATGGTTTAAATGATTTAGAATGGTTAAATGAAATGGTTTAGTAGTCATGGTTATGGTTAATTGAACACCCTTGTGGGGTACAACGAAATCCCCCAAGTAAACATGTTAATGAACAACTTGTGGGGTACATGGGACTCCCCCAAGCAAACATAATAATAGAACACTTGCGGGGTACATGGGACTTCCCCAAGTTAACTTGGTAAATGGGTACACAGGAATCCCTTTACCTCAAAAGATTTGGCTAAGGACAATACTTGCAAGTTATAGTTGGTATGACGATACGACTAATAATAACCTTGGTTAACAACAAATGGAATAATGGATTGGTTGGTTGGAAATGGTTTTAATTTGGCAATAATAGAAGGGTGTTATAGCTAATCGTGAAGGTAGGAGTCCAATGGATGAACACTGGAAACTCATATTTGCCGACATGAGGGGCAGGTCATGGTGACCTTATATGATACTATGAGGTACATGAGAATACTGTAAGTACACTGTATATATAGATATATATCTTAGAGGGTGAGGGTACTTGGGAATTTCTCACTCTTATGGTATCTCCGGTTTGTGTGGCTACACGCATTGAGGCCCGTTCATAGGGTTACACTAGTCCCATATAGCCCATGGGTAGTTTAAGACGGTTAAGTTATACATACCTTGGTTAATGGTTTTAAATGCATGTTAAACCCAGTTCCCTTTCCCAGTATGGTTTTATATATATATATATGTGTCTGTGTGTGTGTGTATATGTATGTATGTATCTATGTATGGTTCGTATGCATATGGATCGTTTACTCGGTTTTATTAAATGGCATTATTTTATCCTTATCCTGAGTTCATGTTAACATTCGCCCGCTAAACAATCTTTGGGCAGCTGTATCCCCACACGATGTAGCAACCGGCTATTCTACTCCTCCTTCTTAGCGATCGAACTTCTGGATCAGCTATTGGATTTAAGTGATGAGCTTCCATCTTTCCGGAAGGCTCCATTTCATGGATGTTATTTTATACTTTGGTTTATTTATGGATATTGGTTTTGGCTATGGTTGGGGGAATGTCCCAACCGGATATTGGTTTTCTTTTTGTTAGAGGCTTTTATGGAAATTCTATGGACTGTTATGGGCGGAATCGGTAGTGGTGTTAAGCTTAGTATTGGCATTGGTATTGGGGATGACATCGTTGGACTAAATTTCTCACTGTTCTATCCTTTTATGTTATGTAATAGAACTTGGTTTGGTTATTCTTTGGTTTTGGTTTATGGTTTGGTTATGGCTATCGGTTGGTTTGGGGACGGTTGGACTCGTTTGGGTCAATCTCGTTCATAGACCTATCCCAGAGTCTGGCTTAGTACTAGTACACGCTATCTTGTTATATGTTCGAAATTCATCTAAATCAGGGTATGCACTGGAAGGTTAGGTTGGGTATTGGGGGTGGTCCCCGGTCCTAGTTGGACTTGGGATGCCCATTATGCCAAGGCCTCCAGTCGGATTTTGTCAATAAGGGTGTCCTACAACTATACAAAATTCCTTGGTACTTAACTACCGCGATGCACTACAAGATATACAACTACCAAGACCCTTACTATATTGACAACCCTGCAGATAAGGACACTATGATATACCTTGCCTATATATTTATAGACTTAAGGAAATAAGTATTATAAATAAGTTAAGATGTACCTTGTATTCATGCTTCCCTAGTATGCATAGTCACCCTAATCAATAAGGCTTGTAGACTAACGAAAATAATAACATGTAAGCATAACTAAATATTCAATGCATATGAATGAATATATGTATGCAATATGTCTGCATCATCTCTTTCTCTTCTCAATCTAATCAACATCATTTTCAACATGATGAAAATCAAGATCAATATCAATATCACCATCATTATCATCAAGTCATCAACAATAGCATCATGAGAATCATGATTTTGACATCAACATTACAATCATCAACCCAGCATCAACAACATGTATGAATATACATATGCAATCAACGATTACACAGTGTGCCCGAAGGCGATTATAACTCTTCGTACACATATAAGCATGGAGACATCAATCTTACTTCCATACATATACATAGGTACATAGGTTTATATAATTGTGTATACCTACACTCGTGTTTCTAACATCATCTTCAATTCTTTCCTAGTACCCGGGTCATGATACCCATACTCAACATTGCTAACCTTACCCTTGTTATTCTATAATCCTTACCATATTACGTACCTTTCTACTAGATTGTCCTCCTAATCTGTCTAATTACACTTGTAGGTCATTTAAAACTCACTTAGTTTAACTATCAACCCTTACTCTAAACTAACGCTTCATTAACCTACCTAATTCAAGTCATGATTATCTAGATTACTAGAAACATGTTTGATCAAACGTTATCTTACTTCTTTCTCTTCCTTTTTAATGTACCTAACCCCTACAATACTTATAATCCATGGTGATCATTCACTATTCATAATTCTTCTAAGATTCAACTTATTTCATATCACAAATATCACCTTACCAGAGTACAACAACTATTTACAACATCATTAAAGCCTAATCAGATTTTTATTATTCTCATCCATCCAAATATCATGCCCGAAGATCCAATGTATGAAAACTCCTAATATTACTATTAATACTACATGAATCTAACCCAACTCTATTGAAATTAATCCACAACCTACCTCGTAGATGAAATATAAAATTATTGAGAGGAGAAAGTTATCCCGTGAGTGCTAAGCATCTTTCCATGTAGAGTTCTTGCCAATTATGCTTTGAAATAATTTTCAACCTTGGTATTTGAAATCTCAAAAATGTGAAGATGGGATTTATTCAGGGTGTTTCTGAGGGAAAGTATGACCTAGGGAACAAAACAAAAAAGGGTTTTTAAAATTACCTCAGGTTGGTTACCGTCGGGTTACCACTGCAGCGATAACCAATTGATCTGCCTAGTTTATTTTATTTCTAGTTAGGCCCCATTTTTCCCTTGAATTAATTTTCTCCGAGGTCTATTAAGATCATTTATTTGTCATAAAATTTTTTTGAGGCATTTCACATTTTATAATATTTTAGGTTGTTACACTACTATAGTGGGATAATTGCTGCTATAGTGGCTTAGGCGAGGCAGAAAGTGTGACAGTCCTAAATATTTTCCAATTTTGTATCACACTTCTAGATTTTGACATTTTGAGCTAACCTTTTTATGTCAAATTCAATATTTGGAGTTCTACTAATCTAAATTCAATTTCTACAAACATTTCAACCCCTTAGCTATCATATTATGGTCTCAAATCACAGTCATCCACCTATTTGTTACTAAATTTACCTAGACCATAATACACTTGAAATTCATCCAAAACTAGCCTAGCCTAAAATTTCTAATACTTCATCAGGGGATAATCTTAATCCAAACTTTGGGAAGCTATACTTGTAATGCCCTGATTTTGTAGAATCAGAATGCCACACGGTGCTCATGATCTAGAAGGACCAGAAGATAACCCTCAACTGATATCTATACCTGAGCACTGCATAATATAATCTATTAAATGTGGAAAACTGGCGGAAACTTGCCATATGGTTCAAAACATCTAAAATACTCAAAACTAAACACTGAATACTGATATATCTATCTGAAAAGCCTGTTATTGTCTGAACTATGGAGTTCATAGGACATGTCCCCAACTAACTATGTCTACTGAAAATAAACTGAGTCTAATGCCATAATAAAATAAGGATCATCCTCGAATGAAGGACTCACTGTTACGTCTGATGTTGCTGATTGAGTTTGGACTTCTAAGGGTGCTCTGGATCTCGCACTTCTGAACCTATGGTATAAGAAACCATAGTGGAAGATAAAAGTATGCATCAGTACTTTAAATGTACTGGTATACTAGATGAGGTAAGGCTAAATACAAGGGATTATGCATGAACATAGCTTAACTGAATAACATGAGAGTACTGAATGAGGACATATGCATGAAAGCACAAACCATAATTGAAATCATTGTGACTTTGAATACTGATACTCGGATACTGCTTTACTGACATCTGAACTCATTACTAATACTGAGATACTGAATAACTGAATATTCTGATATTGATAACTGAGTACTGAAGTTGAGATTAGTCCTCTCTAGCGGAAGATCTCTGAATTTTTTAATAATAGAAATGACAGATTGAGTTTGAGATCAGGCCTATCTAACGGGTGATCTCTGGCTCTACTAGTACTGATATTGATTAACTTTATGTGAGACCAGTCCTATCTAGCGGGTGGTCCATGAATCTATGGAACTATCTAAGTTCCTTACTGAGATGGGTGATTGTATCTGACAGTTCTGATTTCTGAGTTCTACTCTGAAGACTGATACTGAAACTGCAACTGTGGTAGTTCTCGCTTAAGAGACATGCCCCAAATATGATCTAGTGGGGTCCAACCTATAACCCCATCTGGAAGGGTGTCAATACCATGACATGGGTAAAGACCTCTTCTATGGTCAAGCTTCTCTAATGGATACCCTGAACAGGAAGTCAAGCCTAAGGCAATATGATAGTTAAGCCTTAATCTAACGGGTGACTCCTGTTCCTACGCTGGCTACACAGTTCTGGAGTTCAGGGACTATTACTAACAATTCTACCTCTCTAATGGGGAATCCATTATCCCTGCACTCGTTCAGTGCTAGTTCCTACTCCCAACTGAAAGACACTAAACTGATTCTTGGACTGTACTAGACTGAGCTAAATCTTTTACTGATTATCTTACTTGACTGATCTGATTGAGTTTACTTGATTCCATTATCTGATGAAATACTTCTGAATCTCGTTATCTGACTGGATGATACTAAGTTCTGAATTGATTACTTGAATTTTTCTGAGGTCTGAAACTGAATTCTTGAATACTACTAAGATCTGAGCTGGGTACTGAACTGAAGTTGGAATGCTAAATGATACTTAGATTACTGAGATTTCTTAAGTTCTATAACTGTCTGAGAGTACTGAATTCTATAACTGACTGAGTTCTAAGGATCATGGCTTGACTGAGATTATTGTGAAAACTGACACTGGATCTAGAAAACAGCTAATTTGTAGGGTATAAATACCCCCAGGACTCGATAACATAAAAGTAAAACATAACCATTCTTGAATAATCATGACCATGGACTTTCATTCACAACATAATCAATACTATATCTCGTCAATCACTTGAATTTCATACACATGTAATGTATAGGGAATGCATACTAATATCTCATAGTTGTTCAATAAGGAATACACATGGATAAGAATCCATGCAACTTATCATAATACATTCACTAAGGCATTTCAACAAACGTTTGGCATACACTAGTTATCACAAAATTGGAGATTTCATGCCTAACATACTGATAACACTCAATCTACAGCTCTCATAAGAGTGCAAAGCGGTCATTGTCAAATATATAACCCAACTGGGTTGGGTATCGATCCCACAGGGAATAGCCGGTCAATGAGTAAGCAAAGATTACTAGACTTTTGGAGCAAGTCTCATAAAAAGGGGGGATTGTAGCGTGCAATAAAGTAACAAAGTGAAAACGGAAAATAGCAAAGTAAAAAGAAAGAATGTTTAGTAAGATTCTAATCAATGAGAATTGAGAAGTTGGAGTTATTTCCACCTTATGAGTTGTACGTCTCTATTGGCTATGAGTTGTGCGGAATTCAGACATGCATGTGCTTATAGAGAGTTGTATTCGATGGTAAATCCAGGCATCTTTCGACCTTAACCAGGACTATTTCACTTTAACTCTTTCGAGCTTAAAGCGTATCTAACAGTACGAATTCTCCAAGAGGTTAATCCAGTTATGACACTAACTTTTTAACAGGGGTTGGTGCCCTATTACCTTGACATTATCTCTTTTCCAGACATATAACTTTTCTTTTGAACAAATTAATGCTATACTGGCGTATTCTATGCGTTTGCAATCATAAAGAATTTAGATTAAGATGAAGAGAATAATGATATAAGCAGCATACGTGTCACGAATTCACAAACTCATAGCAATAGATAGTATCTCATATGGCTTCCATAACCCCAAAAGAGAAGTTTAGTTACCCATGAGTGCGAAGGAAATCACAATAGACATTATTAATATACCACAATAAAAATCTCATGTAGTAAGGTGTGGTGTGGCATTTTTGGGCGTGAACTCCCTTGCAGAGTAACGTTTCTCTTATTGTGGAAATTAAGAATTGAATAGATGAATAAAAGTAGAATTAAAAGTAGAAGAATTGTTCTCAGAGTTAAAAGTAATGGAAGAATGATTAAAATCTCTAGAAGCATAGGGTATTTATAATACTCCTATCCTACTTCTACTAAGCTACTGCATTACTTAACCCAATCCTACTGGGTTACTGCATCATTATCCTACTCCTAATAAGTTACTGCTAGTCCCCAAAGTCTTTAGAATTGTTGTTTTTGCCCGGGACATATTTTCCATGCGCCACTTTTGGTCCTTGGTGTCCAAGCTTTGCTTTCCTCCTTTCGTGAAGATTTCTTTGGCGTCAAGTTATCCATAAAATGCTGAATTCTGCATCATTTATACCTGAAAACTTACTAATCATGTTCGTTAGCTCACTTACAAGAAAAAGGACTAAAAGTGCATGAATTATATAATTTGTCCTCAAAACTTAGCTAAAATATGGGGCAAAATATAGTACTATAGGCGTGTAAATTCGCCTATCATCACATACTAAATAGGAACTATTATCTTTACTTAAGCATTCTATCAAACATATGGGGAGCATGCTTTGGTTATACCATATATTCTAAACTTAATCATCTTTAATACATCAATATCATGCAACTTGAAGAGGTTTTATAATGAACATCATACAGTTCATCACATACTAGAATTAACTCTTGAAATTGGTAGTCTAAATCATGAATTAAAACCCAATAATACAAAATCATGAACTCTAATACACATAAATCATGAAATCTCATAAATATGTAAACCTCAAAATATTGAAAAGGATTCTTGAGCTTCTTGGGTGGAAGGAACCCAAGAATCAATATCTAACATACCTTAGAAGACTCTTTCTTGAAAGTTCTTGAAGAAAATCCATAGTCTTGTTCTTGATTTCTTGGCTAGGGTTCTTGCCCCTTTGAGAGAAAATATAATGTTCTTGAGAGAAAAGTGAGGGAAAAAAGGGAATAAAGGCTTATTGGGCTTTTTATTTCGTGTTTACGGTTGATAGGGGTCATGAGAAAAGTATAAGATGCCCTTGGAATTAAATAACGGAATCTGAAAACCCCAATTTTTTATGTTGGCATAAGGCACCATAATCGCGCCAGCTTTCTGGAAATTGGACAATCGGGAAACTTCTTAATAGCGCCACGAGGTGGAAATTGCATTTCCATCTTGGTTGCAAATTGGATTTTGATGATTGCTATTTTTTCCGACTCTGCGATGCGCCAAAGTACTAGGTGGTACACTATCTCACTAAAATTGCTCTAACTTGTCACCCGAGTGTCGGATTTGGGCAAATTTAGTATTGATGGAAAGCTTATTCAATTCTCCACTTGAAAAATAGACTATATTAAAGAAATTCTTCATAGTTTAAAATATTTCTCCCTTAGGAAGTCATCCCTTACTCTTCTTAAGGATGAAACTCGACTTGAAGAAAGTTTGGGGTATTACAATACTTAACATTAATGACAAAAAGAGTCATTATACCTTGTTACTATTTATGCATATCAAATCAATCTTTGAGTAGGAATGGGTTAATTATTCTTGGGTATTATGGTTATGTGATATAGCTACTTGTATCGCTGATGTATATGCTTACTCCTTACTATATGGATTGATTGTGTGATTCAAAGATGACTTAGTGTTAAGATAGAAGTTGAAGAAATAACTGAGGTGTAGATTAGATGAGCTGTGGGTAACTCAAGTATCAGTAACCCAAAGTTCATCCTAAAGTAATGCATTCTTACTTGTTTTTATATGTTAATTGACCCCAAATACTATTGTTGGCGTGGCAGAGTAAGTGATGGTTGAATTGGAGTTAAAAAATTCAATTTGGTTTATGTGTGCATGTTAACTTCCTAATTTTCAACTTGTTGGAATGCATGCTATTGAATGTTGACTTGTTGTATAATTTAATTAGTTGCTTGACCATTTGAAATGAGATTATGTAAAAAAGGATTATTTAAAATATAATTATGGTTGATTTATCTCACTATGTGATTATACATGTTATGACATGGTTAATATTGTTAGATAAATCGATAAAGTTTAATCATCATGGAATTGGTGGATTTAGGGAGTGAAAAGGTGAGGATGTTGCAATAAGGGTGGTATAACATCAATTTGGGATAAGGGTGTAGAGACTAGTTGTCTGGGTAAATAGTAAATGGACTTAGCTCGTCCCCTGTAGGCCATGGCTACTGAGCATTTATAAGATCCTTAACATGTGTGTACACGGTTTTGGAGAGTTTGACAGTTTTTTGAGTGGATTGGGTTATATTGTTGCTTGGTTATTTGGTTCCTTGAGTGAACTGGGTTATATTATTGATTGTGATTTGATTCATGAGTATTCTATACTATTGATATACTTGAACTGAGTTAATATTATTGAAGTTTGAATAAGTGGTAATTGTGACAAGATTGAGTGGTCTATTTAAGATTCAGTATAGTTGACTTGATTTGATATCTAGTACTCGTGATATAGTTTCCTTATTTACTTGGTTGCTTACTTAAGTAAATCTGTGAAGGGAAGACTGATTTAAGGGATAATTGTTGATATTAAATGATTGCTTGTTTTATACAATTTTTTGGTTCAATGTTGTTATTAAGTGACATGCTTAGATTGGTCTTATTAATTAAGTTGTAGTGGGTGACATTGGTCAGTATAAAAAGTATGCACAAGATAAACCCATGTGTTGTCCCTGATTCACGTAGTGTTTGAATAAGTATCCTTATGAATGAGTTATGATTTGAATGATTTATTAATTACCTTGGTATTTCCCAAATAATTATATACTATTGGGATAACTAATCTAATAAGTGATAGATGAATAGTTAAGAGTGGGAGATAATGAGGAGAGTGGAGACTGGAAAGTTACCAAGACATATAAATTGGTTCATTTTATAAATACATGTTTGATTTTATATATATATATATATATTGTGCTTATGTAATTTAACTTGTATCGGCAGATAATTCTTAATAGTACGTGTGATTGTTCTGATACTACTCTTACTATATACCTTTTTGCTATATAGTACTCTTATTGTACCCCATAAGCAAGGTGTGTCCCATCAACATTGTCCTCAAGTAGGACAGAGGAGTTTCATAGAGCTTCAGATCGTCTGGCAGGCATGATTTGAAAAGAGGAAAAATAGGAATTAGAGGAGATTTCAATACCTTAGACTCTACAGCTTGAAATAGAACAACAAGAAATAGAAACATTCCCAAATGCCACGTAGCCTCTTTGTTATAAGTGTGTCGCGCACTACACACCCATAAAAGAGACTCTACTCGGCATGGCTTTGTGGACACCCATGACACCGAAACCTTGGCTCTGATACCACCTGACACAACCTGAACCAGGGCCTGATCATAACGGGTATCTCAAGTCCAACAAGGACTGGAGACCACCCCAACACCCAAATCGTAGACCTCCTTACACCCATGTTGGATGAATTCCAAACATATAATAAGATAAGAGGACTTGAAATTAAAGAAATTATGATATGTGTATAACTAAACCATCCCAAGTCCACAGTAGTTCAACAAAGCCTCTACAAAATCAAATATCAATAAAGTGTCAGGACATGCCACCGACTATATCCCAAAATAGTATCCAATAGTCTATAACTCAAAAGAAAAACATAATCCTGAAATGGAGCCATCTGAAGCACAGAAGCTCACCACTTCAAGTCAACTCTTGATGAATCCACAATCACTGAGATGGAGAAGTATAAGTATGGCCAAATCCTACATCACATGGGGATACAGCATCCGAAGACGGTTAGCGGTCTGAACTCTAGCATGTAACTCAGTGATAAAGATAAATAATGTCATCAATTTAAACCAAGTTAACCAATGCACATAACCATATGCAAATATATATATATGTATATATATATATTTCAGGCTGAGATAAGGAACAAGGTTTGGCCTGCACTTTTAAACCTTAACCTGGATTGCGTAGCTCAACCATCATATATTAGTACCCAAGGGCTATATGGGCCCCAGCTCTCACCCCCTGGTTGGGCCCCAGTGCATGTAGCCGCACGAACCAGAGAATAATCTCATATATATATACACATGGGGGACTCGAACCTCTTAATATATACTAAGGTGACTTAAGCACCCGATCATGTAATTATTTACGGGGGACTCAAACCTCCCTGGTCACTTTGACACCCGCATTGGCAAATTCAATTTCCAGTGTCAGTCACCCAGACCTCCACTTTCACGACTCAGCTACACAACCCTTATTAGAGACCAATTAAAACATTTATCACACAATCCCATTCATGAACCATATTTCACATTAAGGCATACATTGTTGGTATCGTCATACCAACAACACTTGCAAGGTAATAACAACATGCAAAATAATTTTCCATTTACTTATTGAAAACAACTCCCTTTATTCATTAATACAAGGTGGGGGAAACACCGACTCCCTTTATTCATTAAAGCATACTGTAGTATTTCAAATACCTCTTTATATCATCCAATAATTCAAGACTATTTCAATTTTACAAATTCTCACGTTTCTCATAACATAAAACGAATTTCACACTATGGGGTTGGGGTCATTGCCACTTTAAAAGTCATAAGTTTGGGAAAATAACAATTCCCTAGTTCATCAACCATACCCATGCACCCGCAGGTTCAAAATCATATTTAAAGCATTATTAATCATAATTAAATCATGGGAAAATATTATTTAACAATAAGCGTTCAAAACCCACAACCATTGCTTTTAAAACCAAAATAATTTCATGTGAACAACACTTTAATACATATGTTTTTACAAAATTAACAAGGAGGGAAGAGTCACGTGCCTAAAATAGTAAGATGTCCATAGAGAAATCACTCTTGAAAGCCCTAATTGACCAGCCTCTTAGAAACCTTAAGTGTTCTTGACCTTGAGGAATTTGAGAGTGTTGAGAAGTTACTTTAACGTGTTTTTGAGTGCTAATGACACCCTAATAAGTTTATAAGATGTAGGTCTCATATTGGGTAAGAGATAAATGTCTACAATTCCCTTAACTTAAAAGCTAAAACAGTATTGCCTTTGACTATGAGTGAACCCTTGACTCATAGCCACTCCTTACGACTCGTCACTACGATTCGTAACCAAGGAAGTACCATCAAGGAACCCTACACTATTATCTTTATGACTCAATGGAACCACTCATAATAGGACCCTACAACTCATGGGGTCTAGTCGCAGTCGACACAGAACCTAAATTGGGACTTACACTGGACACCCTACAACTACACCTACCAACTCATGAAATATCCTTACGGCTCATAGTGAGCCACTTGTACTTAGAGTAGAATCAAGCCACAAAATTTTGATTTGGTTATGAATCATCCCAGCAACTCGTCAGGAAACCCTACAACTCATAGGGTGAGTTGTAAGGGCCGAAAATTTAGGGTGTTTCAGCTTAATAGTACGTGTGGTTGTTATGATACTACCCTTGCTTTACCTTTTTGGGGCATAGACTATTGTAGGATCAGTTAAGGTTTCACTTCTTGATACGGCTAGAGATCTTCAACAACTCCCATCTTCTTATTCCTATGGCGGGAGTTGAGTCTTGTATATTGTCCTTGTCTTTAGTAGATCTTGTACCCCTCTAGACTAGATACTCGGGTAAAGGATTTTCATATTATATTTTATAATTTAAATTTTAATAAGTTTAATAATATTATTTATGAGTTTAATGATATTCCATTATGACTTTCGCATAATCTTGATCGGGTGGTAAGGGTTCTCCTAACTTGGCAGATTAAAGAAGGATCCCGCACGATCCAATTAATTGGATCATGACAAAAGGAATATAGAATTTATTAGGCAAGTAAAAAAAGGTAATGGTAAGTATGGATTTTTATTTTGTAATATTATTAGGATTTTTTTTTAGACTTAAATTATATAGGTAACAACATATGGTTACCCTCTTCTAAATTTTAGCTTTATTTAATTATATGGGATAGTTTTGGCATCATAGTTTGATTTTTTTTCATGCTTGAAAAAGAGTATTTCATAAATGAGAATGAAGGATATTCTTTTAAATTTATCCAAAAACAATTTCTTTTATGTCTATGTTTTGCAATGACCATATAAGAACTAATGTTTAATTATGTCATGACCTAAAATATGAGGGCCATGATGGCACTTGTTGCAGCGAACCATGATAAGTAATCCTATCACCCAAACCGATACACAAAGGAGAAAAGACAAAAATACCCTCAAGGTAAAGCTTCTAGAACAAAGACAAATCGTACAAGTATAAATAATATGGAACAAAACATATTAAAAACCATACATTCCCAAAACCAGGTGTTAATAGTGTAAGAACTACTAACACAGACCATAAGTTAAATACATCAGAAATATTCACACAAAGTCAACATATGTCTCCAAATACAAATAAAGACATAACTACTATAGAAAGATAGAGGTGAACTCCAGAAGTATGAATGTCCAACCTCTACCTAGAGTAATCTGAAGGCGCTCAAAATCAACCAATCTGAGGTGCACTCGAGCTAGAACCTGCACCAAAAAGATACAGTAGGCATGAGAATGGTCCACTTGTACTCAGTAGGTATCATAAGCCGAACAAGTAAAGTAGTAAATAAAGCATACAAAATATACACTAAGGATACGTCACCTGTAATTAGAAAATATCCCAAAACGGTATCCCACACCTCTTGAACTAACAGTTCTACAATAATCACACATAATAAAATAACACACCATATAGGGACACAAATATACACAATATCACATACAAGTAAAACAAAAGAGGAACACGTATAATCAAGATCATCTAGTACAAATAAGAAAAGACAGAACAATTAGACATTAACAAGTAAAGATATAGAACAAATAGATAGATAACAAGTCAATATTTTCATACAAGCATAACATAAACACAGTAAAGTAAGTGCAATGTATATGATGATGATGATGATGATGAAGCACGAGACCATTGCACAGTCTCCGTATACACTTACAGAGTTAAAGCTTCTCGATGTAGGACCCATGGAGGGTTCGTTAACTCATATACTACAACCTATACACCTACAAAGCTAAAGCTTCCCGATGTAGGACCCATGGGAGGTTTGTCAACCCGTATACAACTAATATCCATGACTCTTCTCTACATGTACTTTGAAGAGATCTATAAAATCTGATGTTTCCAATATTACCAAAATTTATAGTATTTTCAGTATTTCTAATATTTCCAAAGAACATACATAATATGAGACACAAATCAAGTGAGACCAACAATAATAGTAAGTATATACGAAACATACAACAAACAAGTGAAATTATGTGTATGATGCCATGAGGATATAAAGTTCACAATCACTCGCAACGAGTATTTCCATAACTAACCACATGATGTATTTCCACAACCAACCACAATGATATATTTTCACAACCACGTGGGACAATATCCTCTCATTATTTCCAACCATCCATAAATTTCCACATTTCATATGCCAACAAGTATAAATATATCACAATACACTAATGGTACCAAATTAGGCATTTCAACAATACAATACAATTATTCACCTATATTCAAGGCTATCAATATCACATAGGATCCCACACGGTCACACATATGACATAATATCTTAATTTCAATAATGATGTCACATATAGGCCCCCACATGGGCACAACACATAGATAGACATTTTTATGATTAGTTCCCATTCATAACATGAATTTTGTACTAGTATTTACTACACAGACCAGTCTGAAAGAGTTAAGTCATAACCTACCTCGAATACTAGAACCGATCTGTAATACTTCCACCTTAAATTCTTACTTTTGATGAACGGTCTTGAAATTAACTCAAACCAAGGAATATAGAATTTACATTTCAAAATAAAGCTAACGATATTTATATTGACTACTTTTGGTTTGGGGTCAAAACGAACCTCCTGAATGAGTTTCTAAAAAAGAAGGGCAAAATCATAACTTTACTTCAAAAATGTATTTTTCATATTTTTAGAAATATATTTCTAAAAACTCAAGTCATATTGAGTCAAAAATGATGTTCAAATTGAAAAGAGCATTTTTTAGCTTTACCGGATAAAACTTTTTTAAATCTGTGTTAAAACCAAGAATCGAAGTTGTTTTGGAGGTTAAATTGATGAAAAACTGTAATTATAAGATTAAAATATTATTCAAGTGAAAAGAAGTGAAATTGGGGTTTAAAACTAAGACCGGAGATTGATAGAATTTTGAGAAATTAATCAAGAAATTAGAGTAAGAAATGATGAAATCTCACCTTAAATCCATAATAGAATTAAGAAAAAGATGTTAATCTAGCTTCCCAAGCTCCCACAAGCTTCACTTTTAAGCTCTCACACTATTTTAGGGTTTAACTCTCAAGATCCAAGGTGAAAAAATGGGCAAAAAAATGGGTATTGGGATTGTTTTTATACTGCAATAGATCTGGAAAACCAGATTTTTTTCAAGTCCAACTCGAACTTCGACGGGGTGTCGGAGATTCGTTCGGAGTACGATATACAGAAACAAACTAAGCAGCCGCACTAAATTTTATGCTCGAGATTTAATGATGATATCAAATTTTCAAAAAAACATCATTTTAGCAGAGTTGACCCGGAAACCCAAAATTGCAATTTTATAAGTCGAGGATCAAAATGAGATTTAAAAGCCATAAAATCATATTAAATATGTTACCACCCTAAAATTGACATTCCAAATGCATTGGCAAAGTCGAATTTTCCATTTGAGGTCACTTCAACCAAATATGGGTCCCATACCCATATTTGTGATTTTTCCAACTTTTTGACCAATAGGTTGAAATGAGCTCGGGTGCTTCAGGACCAAACCAAAGGTCTACCTAGCCTAGAATCAATATAATAAAGTTGCTGGCATAATTCTTTTAGCTATCTATCACAGGAATCAAAAGATAACCACATAGATCCATAATAAGGCTTTAGAAGCCACCAAAATCCACAATATCACACAAATGGAACCAAAATGTATCGAGAACTATGAAAATAAGCCCCTGTAACACCCCTTGTTTTTTTTCCTTGAAAATTTCCAGGAATTTTATACTCACTACCCTGGTTACAGCTAGACCCTATAAGTTATAGGGTGTCCTGATGAGTCGTTGGGATGAATTGTAACCAAATAGTAAGTTTGTGGCTAGATTTTGTTTTGAGTATGAATGGCAAACTAAGACCCATAAGGATATGTTATGAGTCATTAGGTGTAATCATAAGGTGTCTAGTGTAAGTCCCAATTTGGGTTCTGTGTGAGTCATAAGGTCAGCACTGTATGTTGCCTTGGTGGTACTTCCTTGGTTAAAACTCATGGTGAAGAGTCATAAGGAATGTCTATGAGTAAAGGGTTGACCCTAGTCAAAGGTGGCACTTTTGCATATTTTAAGTTAAAAGCATTCTGGACATTTCCCCTCTTATTCAAATTGAAACCCATGACTTATAACCTCTGTAGGGTATCATTAGCACTCAAAAACTAATCCAAGTAACTTCTCAAATACTCCAAAGGCTCTCTAAATTCCCTCAAGCAAGTCAAGTTAGGGTTTTATCAAGTTGGTTATCTAAGGGCTCAAGAGTCAATTTCTCTCCAAGTTTCTTAGTGTTTAAGGCATGTTACTCGTCCCTCATTGTTTATTTTATAAAAACATATGATTTAAAGTATTGTTCATGAGGTATTTATTATAATTTATATACGTTTAATCATGCTTTGAATATGGTTTTGAACTTGTGGGTGTATGGGTACGGTGAATAAACTAGGGAATTGTGATTTTCCCAAACTTGTGAATTTTGAAGTGGTTATGACCCCAACCCCATAGTGTGAAATTGTTATTGAGTTATGAGAAATGTGGTAATTTGTAAAATTGAACTAGTCTTGAACTATTTCATGATATAAAGAGGCATTTGAAATAGAATGGTCTGATTTAATGAAAAAAAAGTCGGTATCCCCCACCTTGTATTAATGAACAAAGGGAGTTATTTTACCCAAGATAAAGAAAATTATTTTGGCATGTTGTTGTTACTTTGCAAGTGTAGTTTGGTATGATAATACCAACAATGTATGCCTTAATATAAAAGCTGGTTCATGAATGGGATTGTGTGATAAATTTTTTAATTGGGCTTTAATGAGGGTTGTGTAGCTAAGTCTTGAAAATGGAGGTTCAGGTGACCAATACTGGAAATTGAGTTTGCCGATGTGAGGTTCAAAGTGACCAGGGAGGTTCAAGTCCCCCCTTATTATTGTTTCATTATTAGGAAGGTTCGAGTCCCCCATAAATCATTATATGATTGGGTTCTTAAGTCACCTTAGTATGGTTGGGAGGTTCGAGTCCCCGGTGCATACATATGAGATTATTCTCTAATTTGTATGGCTACACGCATTGTTCCCGACCAGGGGCTGAGTGTTAGGGCCTATATAGTCCATGAGTACATGTTCTGAAGATTGAGCTACATAATCTCGGATAAAGTTTTGAAATGTATGTTAAAACTTATTCTCTATCCCACCATGTGATATGTATACATGTGTGTGTGTGTTTATACATTTGATTATGTGCACTGGTTTTGAATGATTTTAATCTGTTAATCGTGTCATTATGTTATCCTAATATTTGAGTTACATGCTAGGGTTCACCCCGCTAACCATCTTCGAACGTTGTATCCCCATGTGATGTAGGAATTAATCATACTTCTATTCCTCTTTCTTAGTGATTAGGATTTAGGATCAGCTCGTGAGTTGATATTGAAGTGATAAGCTTCCATTCATTGAAAGTCTATATTTCATGTTTTGTTCTTTTATTTCTCAAACTATTTAAACTTGTTTTGGAAAAAGTCAGGGGCATGTCCCAATATTTTATTGGTATTCAGTTTTAGTTCATTGTATAAAAGGCTTTGTTTGGACTATTGTGGCTATTGGATGGTGTAGGTCGATCATTTGGTCGGTCATCAGTGGTTTGTCATGGATATGCAATAAAATTTTCTTAAGCTATTACACGTTATATTGTTATATGTTTGGAATTCATCCGACCTTGGGGTGTGGTGTGGTGTATTTGGTTTGGTTAGGTGTAGGAGGTGATCACCGGTCCACGTAGGACTTGATATACCCGTCAAGGCCAGTCCCTAGTTAGGGTCATGAAAAAGATGACATCAGAGTTGGTGTCATTGGGTGTCCAACAAATTCGCATCAAGTAGAGTCTCGTTTATGGGTGTGTAGTACACCATACTTTTAAGGAAGAGGCTATGAGACATTTAAGAATGTTTTTATTTCTTATTATTCTATTTTGATCTATAGATTCTAAGATCTTAAGTCTTTTTAATTTCCATTTTTTTCCTTTCAGATCATGCCTCTAAGAAGATATGATAATCATGAAAACTCTTTTGTCCCATCTGAGGACAATGTTGATGGAGCTCTTCTAATCTAGGAGTTCGGACTCGATCTAGGGTTTCTGCTTCTGAATGCCCTGATAGATCTCCACCAGTTCCTTTTATCCCTCCTCTGGCACCCTAGGCTGGTGTGACTAATGCTGATTTTTGTCAATAATTCACTTTATAACCTAGTTTGTAGCCTCTCAGACTGAGTAAGTTATTTCTGTTGCTCCATCCTCTGAGGCCACTAGAGTTGGCCAATTCAGGAGATTAAGTCCTCCTAGTTTCACTAGCTTTAAAGTTAAGGAACATCCTCAGTATTTCATTGATGATATGTTAAAGATCTTCTACGTGATGCATACCTCTAATGTGGAGGGTGTGGAGTTCGTTGCTTACTAGTTAAAAGATATGGCGTCCCAATAGTATGAAGAGTAGGACCATTTTAGAGAAGACGATGTTGAGTCTGCACTGTGGGCTAATTTCTCTAATGCTTTTCTGGACTGCTTCTTTCCTCAAGAACTGAGGGAGGCAAAAGTAGAGGAGTTTGTAAACCTGAAGCAAGGCAAGATGTCAGTCAAGGAGTATGCCTTGAAGTTCCATCATTTATCTCGGTATGCTCTAGACTTGGTGACTCGTATGAAGGATAGCATAAGGAAGTTCACTTTTGGGTTGTCCCGATACTTGATTTTGTAAATTAAGACTACCTTGTTAAACAAGGACATGGATATCTCTCGGCTTGTGTTTTATATGCAACAAGTCAAAGAAGATAAGAAAAAGCAGATTGAAATTAGGGAGAGGTAGAATAAGAAGTTTCTTTACTCCGACCAAGGTAGAGGTTAGTAGTAAAGTGGTAGAGATAAAGGAAAATTGTCCAAAAAAAAGTAGGGTAGCTCTGGTTCCTACTCTACGGCTAGTGCCCTTTATTCAAAGTCATCGTGTGATCGCCGTGTGTAGAGTGGTGATGGTTTTAGGGCACAGGGTGCCTAGTCATAGGCTAGTGGGGCTCATTTAGCTCTATCATATCCTCCTTGTTGATTTTATGATCAGATGCATCATGGTTTTTACAAAAAAGGGAGGAATAAGTGCTTTATATATAGTTAGATTGGTCATATATAAAGAGATTATCCTTCTAGGGTTGCTTTTGGGTCAAACAAGATTCCTATTATTATTGCATCAGCTCCTGCACCAAAGGTTTCTACTTCTACTTTTGTCTTTGACACTAGTCAAAAATATCTCTATGTTCTCACTGCTCGTCAGGGGTCTGAGGAAAAGACCGTTTTCCACCCACAGACGGATGGCCAAGTGGAAAGAATGATCTAGATTTTGGAAGATATGTTTCAAGCTTGTATAATTAACTACAGTGGTAGCTAGGTTAACCACTTGCCACTCATAGAGTTTGCTTATAACAACAATTATCATTCTAGCATTGGTATGGCTCCTTTTAAGGCCTTGTATGGTAGGAGGTGTAGGTCTCCTATCGGGTGGTTTGAAGATGGTGAGGTTGAGATGTTTTGCCCAAATTTGGTTCACCAAGCGATGGAAAAGGTAAAGGTGATTCGGCATAATCTTAAAAATTTTCATAGTCGCCAAAAGTCCTATGCAGACGTGAGGCAAAGAAAATTAGAATTTGAGGTAGGAGATTGGATTTTTCTAAGGGTGTCTCCAATGAAGGGAGTGATGCAGTTTGGGAAGAAGGGGAAGCTCAGTCCCCGATATGTTGTCCTATACATCATTTTGAAGAAGGTTGGTAATGTTTCTTATGAATTAGAGTTGCCTTCTGATTTGGACTCCGTTCACCCGATGTTTCATGTGTCGATGATGAGAAAGTGTGTGGGTGATACATCGATAGTTGTTTCTTTGGAAAAGGTGGGTATTTCGGATTCCTTATCTAATAAGGAAGTTTTTATGGAAATCTTGGATTGGCAAGTCCGTTGGTTGCAAACTACGGACGTGACTTCGGTAAAGGTTCTTTGGCAGAACCAAAAAACTGAGGAAGCTACTTGGGAAGCTGATCTGAGGTGATTTTATACACTTCGGTATCATTATTCTAGCTTATTTCTCCTTATTTTGAGAGCAATTCGTGTGATTAACGTGTTCATATTGATATAAATAAGCATTTAAATGTCCAAGGATATGATTACAATGTTTAACGTATTTTCCAAACAAGTTTGTATTTAATTGAGTCATTTAGAGTTTAACCCGGAAAACTAGTTTTACTAGCTTGAGCTAGGTGTGTGTCTAGTTAGCTTCCTTGGATTATAATGTGTTTAATTTATTCCAAATAGTTTAATGGTGTAATTATGAGTGGAATAACTTTTTTATAATGTGCAAAGTTCAATTTGATTAAGTCAAGAGTCGAAACATAAAAGTGAAGATCATTGTGAACTTGCCTTATCTAAGCTCTTGTTTTGATTCATCATTGAGATTATTGTGATGTTATTATCTCTAATTTATGATGTGTGATATTTTAGGAGGATTTGTATGCTGAATATGGTGATATATTTATGATTTAAAGGCTGAAAATTCATTGGAAATACACTACAAAAGGCATGTGCAAAGAATAGGGCGTTCAACACTTCACCAAAATTTTGAAAGCTAATTCCAGTGAGTCAACACGAACTCAACGCATCGCATTGATATTCTCAATGCTTCCACCTCCAGCAACGTGATCCTTGGCACGTCATGTTGCTCTAACTAAGCACGGAATAAGTCAATTCAGCGCCGACACAGATGAGACTTTTTTTTCATTATCATTATTAATAAAATAAAAGGCACACTTTATTAAAGTGACAGGTGGAAATCTTCTTATGTGGGACTTGTGCAATTTCATAATCCCATAAGGAGTGGGATTAGTAATATAACGTATATATATACATGGTACGTAATTGCTAGACACGAACAATTTCGAGGACACTGTTGACACGTTGTGACAGTGGAAGCGGTGTGACGGTGTGCTGCTACTAATTGTTAGGTTATTAAATTTTTTCTTTAATTAGTTGTTAATTATCATAATAAGTATTCAATTATTTGGATCGTGATTATGATGATTATCAGCTAAAACCCTTCTTTCCGGGGTTAAAGCCAAGAACATGAGTACTATTGTTCTGGATTAAATTTGTTGGATTTGCTTATCATATTTGGTTGTTTGTTGATTCTTGTTTTAATTATTTTATGGATTGATCACCTGTAAAATACATATATTGTCGACTTTTGGATCTCAGGACAAGGAATAGGGATATAGAACATGGTAATAAATAAAGTATGGGTTCTTATTCTTTTATAAAATAGTGAATTTAACTTAGCACCTAGGACAGGGATGTACTTAGGAGCCTTACTTGATTCAAACGTAGGATAATAGCTTTAATTCACTTAATTGGATTATTACATCCCCTCTCAACGATGTAGTTGTAATGTCCATATTAGGTAAAAGTTTAGAGGTTGGGAAACCATGATCATTCAATTAACCCTACGAATCAACACCCAAGATAAGCAAATTAATGAATGAAGTTCAACAATATAGTATGATTGTTCAGAGTGCTTTAACCCTGGGCCTTACTCCACTGATTATTCCAAGTACTTTTATTTATGAATTATTATTTTAGTTTTAATTACCAATTACCAAACTCTCTTTGAGTTACCTTTGCATCTAATTAATCTTAGAAGTTAAACTAGAATTGAATCGTTGTTAAATCATGTCTCTGTGGGATCGATACTTGTCTTTAAATAGGCCACTTTACTACTTGATAAGATCACGTACACTTGCGTGTGTGCTTGGGCGCTATCAAATTTTTGGCACCGTTGTTGGGGACTTGTTATTTGGCAATTTTTTTATTTTAGTCTTACTTTTAGATTTATTTGGTGTTGTTACGCTTGGTCTTGGTTTTGTGATTGCAGGAAAAAAGGCTCTAAGGTTACGAAGCTGGCAAGGGATAGGCATTTGGTTAAACCAAACCCCAAACTTATAACGCCCCGAAATATTATCCCAGAACGTCACATGGTGCTTAAGGCTACAAGTAGCCCAAGCTAACCCTTTTGAGACTGCTACTACATATAAAACTTACTTTGAAATGAATAAAACAAAATGATGGTACTGTCATATCAAAATCATAATGGAATACGAAGAAATACCTGTCTAAACAGTTAAAATACTGAAAGTCTAAACACACTGATAATATAGTCTGACAAAGCCTCTACTAATCAAGAACTAGAGAGTCATTGGGACAGGCCCCCAACTGAATCGACTAACCTGAAAGCAATAACAATTGAAAATCTGAGCAATAGGTCCTCAAACCATAAGGATTCACCAACTGTACAAAGTAGACAAAGGCATTCGAGAATCACTGTCACTGTTGGGACTGAGCACCTAAACCTACATTATGAGACAATGTAGCACATAGACATATATGTTGATCAGTACTTTGAGGATGTACTGAGTATATGGGGGTGTATGCATTTAAGTAAACAATGTTATCATTCTTTACAAAAATATTCATGTTGATATGAATGACTCACATAGCTTGAGTAAAACTGAAATTTGAATCTTATAAATCATGTATATTGAAGCATATAGTACAAATCTAGTGAGTCATTACACTTAGTTCTAATATCTGTGTTCTCCATCTTATTCTCAAAACTTGTAAGCAAGAGGAATCTTAAAACAATAGCTTTCAAAACTTGTTATCTTATGGAGAATAAGGGTCTTCATTAAAAGTTAGAGATTATAGGACTTTGGGACTTGGGAGACTTGGGAGTTTCTTCTAACCGACATAAACCATGTGAGCCACATGGAGTCCAACGTCTTGCCTAGGTTGGGGAAAGCTACTCTACCCTTGACATCGGAATAGAACCTTAACTTTAGTGATCACTATCTTAACCCACTTGGGGTAAATCAGAAACCTACGGGGCACGTAGTTCTGGGGAATGAGACCTTGGAATCATACCCAACTCGGTGCTAAATACTATTCCCATACTTAAGCTCAGAACTTTTAGGAAATCCACCTTAAAATAATTCAAAGATCTATAATAAAGACCAAATATACTTCTCTTGACTTTAATTCATAAGTAATGTATACTTCTATCTTAGCTTAGACCCAAAAGGGTCAAATCTTTATTTGAAATCTGTAAATAACCTAACCAAGGGGTGCTTATAGCACAAACAATCCTGAACAACAATCTTTAAATGGGGTCTATTGACCCAATCATCAGTCGCATATCAAAACATCTTAAAATTCATACTTGGTAATGCAATTACTCATAAATCATCTTAAAATCTATAAATTTCATCAATAGACATAGACATATAAACAAATTCATGAAATTCAACTCTTAATCCATGGGAACTCTCAAAATCTTGCAAACAATAGTAAATGGGTATAAACCCTAACTTCAATTTCATGGACAATCTCATAAATTGCAGAAATTTTGTATTTAAAATAAGCCTTTGGGCACAAGGGTGAAAGAGCTACCCTTGTTCAAACCCCACATACCTTAGATTATGACTTGTAGATGAACAAGCTTGCTTGAGACTCTTTTTCGTACTCTTGAGTGAGGGTTCTTGAAGCTTTGACTTAGGGACCTTGATTCTTAAATAAATTTGCAAGAACTATGGTGAAATCATTGAGAAGGAACTGGGTCTTGCTCTTGAGGAAGAAACCCTAGTTTTTGATGCTATGAAAGAATCTGAAGTTCTATGCTTCTTTTTGATATATCTAGGTGTTAAAAGGGGTGGAAAAAAACCAAAAAAGCCGTTTTAAAAATAGATTTAAAATACTGAATGGGATCTGTAATGGCTCGTGCGATGGTCCGTCACTGGCTCGATGGTCCGTCAGTCTGACCGTTGCACTTGGACTAGAATAGGGGCTCACTGCATTAGTAGCGATGGCTTGGGCAACGGTCCATCGCTAGCTTGATGGTCCATAGGCCCAACCATCACACTTGGACAGTGAATGGATTTACTACCTTGGTTGCGACGGCTTGAGAGGCAGTCCGCCGCAAGCTCAATGGTCCGTCAACCTGTCCATCACACCTGGGCGATTCGGACAGCTCTCAGTAAAATAGCCATAACTTCTCACCCCGATACCGGATTTGGACGAAACTAGTATTGTTGGAAAGATAATTCAATTTCCCACATGATAAAAAGTCAAAATTAGGAAAACTCTATATGATTTAAACACTACTCACTTTGGAAGTCATTCCTTAATCGTGTAGAGATACAATTTAGGCTTAAGGAAAGTTTGGGATATTACAATATCTCCCCTTTGAGAACATTCATCCTCGAATGTCACTAGCTAGGCTAAGAATACAAAGAATACTGAGAATGCACAGTTGAATGAATTTCTAAACTAACTCTACATCATTCTAAACTTTTGAGTACTTCAGAGAATGCATAGACTCGTAGAGAAGATAACTACATAGCTGAATACACAGGATTAGAAAGGAACTGAATTAAGGAAGAATCTAGATCTGAACTCATGGAGAATAGGTGCGGGTACTTGGCTCGCATGTCTGCTTTTGCTTCCCAAGTAGCACCCTCAACTGACTGGTTCCGCCAAAGAACTATGACCAAGGAAACCTCTTTGTTCCTTAGTCTACGGATCTGATGTTCTAGAATCTCAACTGGAATATCTTCGTAAAAAAGACTGGTCTAAATATCTAAGCTCTCCGAAGGATTTACAACAACAGAATCACCAATGCTCTTCTTAAGCATAGAGATGTGAAATACAGGATGAACAGCTGACAGATCTGCGGGAAACTTATCTTCATAAGCAAATTTCCCAACACAACTCAGAACTCTATAAGGGCCAACATAACGGGGAATAAGCTTTCCTTTCTTGCTAAATCTTTTCTCTCCCTTTATGGGTGAAATCTGCAAGTACACCAAATCACCTACCTCAAACTCAAGATCTCTTCTTCTAACTTATGCATATGACTTCTAGCAACTCTAGGTTGTCTTCAATATTTCTCTAATCAACCTAACTTTTTCCATAGCTTATAACACAGCATCAGGTCTAATCAAAGCAGCTTAACCGACTTCAAACCATCCTATGGGTGATCTACATCTCCTCTCATACAAAGCCTTAAATGGGGCCATCTAAATACTAGAGTGATAACTATTGTTATATAAAAACTCAATCAGTGGCAAATGCTCATCCCAACTACCTTTGAAATCAAGAGCACATGCCCTCAACATGTCTTCCAAAGTTTGGATGGTCCTCTCAGCTTGACCATCTGTATATGGATGAAAAGCGGAAATCAAATGAACTTGGGTACCAAGACCCTTCTGAAACACTCTTCAAAACAGAGAAGTGAACTGAGTACCCCTATCAGAGATGATAGACAAGGGAACTCAATGCAACCTAACTAACTCCCGGATGTACAACCTAGCATAATCCTCAGCTGTAAAAGATGTATGCACTGGCAAGAAATGCACTGACTTAGTCAACATATCTACAACAACCCAAATCGAATCATGATGACAATGCAAAAAGGGTAGACCAGTCAAAAAATCCATATTTACCTCTTCCCACTTCCAAGTGGGGATACC
This sequence comes from Capsicum pubescens, assembly GCA_030864215.1. Lineage (NCBI taxonomy): Eukaryota > Viridiplantae > Streptophyta > Magnoliopsida > Solanales > Solanaceae > Capsicum > Capsicum pubescens. Next base: position 325,231,598 of record CM061548.1, read on the forward strand.
AAATTCTTGCAACATACCACCAGGCCTTTTGTGCTCTACCTTAACTTGCTGACAAGTTGCATACTTCACTACGAACTCTTCTATGTCTTTCTTCATACCATTCCACCAATAAATTTCTCGCAACTCACGGTACATCTTGGTAGCACCGGGATGAATAGAATATCATGCACCATATGCCTCAATCATAATTCTCTGCCTCAAGTCACCAACACATGCACACAATCTATTTTGACATATCAATGCACCATCTTCCCCTTGGGAGAAAGCGTCTACCTTTTGGTATTTAACTGACTCCTTCATTCTGACCAAACTAGCATCCAAGTCTTGTTTCTCCTTCACTTCTAAAACTAAGGAGGATTCGGAACTACTTTGGACCCAAACACTACCTTCAGCTGAGTCAAGCAACCTAACACCCAGTCTAGCCAAACGATGAACTTCACGAGCCAACTTTTTCTTATCTTTCTCCACATGAGCAACACTGCCCATAGACAACTTGCTAAGGGCATCTACCACTACATTTGCCTTGCCCGGATGATACAACATACTCATATAATAATCTTTTAGAAACTCCAACCATCTGATAAAGATTCAACTCTCTCTAAGTAAACATATACTGCAGGCTTTTGTGGTCCGTGAAAACATCCACATGAACACCATAAAGATAGTGTCTCTAGATTTTCAAAGCAAAGACCACAGAAGCTAATTCAAGGTCAAGGGTTTGGTAATTTTTTTCATGAGGCTTCAACTGTATAGAGGCATAGGATATAACCATACCCCTTTGTATCAACACATAACCCAAACTAACTTTATAGGCATCACAATACACCACAAAACCATCTGTATCATCAGGGAATCCCAACACAGGGGCTGAAGTGAGTCGAGTCTTCAACTCCTGAAAACTCTTCTCATAGGAATCTGACCACAGTAACTTAACCTTCTTTTAGGTCAGTCTAGATATAGGAGACACAATAGATGAGAAACCTTCAACAAAATAGCGGTAATAGCCAGCTAGACCCAAGAAACTTCTAATGTCTGATGGAGAGATAGGTCTAGGCTAATTTTTTACAACTTCTGTCTTTTGGGAATCAACTCTAATGCCTTCGGCTGAAATAATATGACCCAAAAAGGATACTGACCTTAGCCAAAATTCACACTTACTGAATTTATTGGACAATTGAGGATCCCTAAGAGTTTGCAAGACAATTCTAAGATGATTTTCATAGTCATCCTCACTATGGGAGTAAACAAAAATATCGACTATAAATACAATGATAAACATATCAAGATATTGTTTGAACACGCGATTCATGAGCTCCATGAAATCCGCTGGAGCATTGGTTAGACCAAAAGACATGACTAGAAACTTAAAGTGACCATAATGGGGTTGGAAGGCTGTCTTTGGGATATCACACTCCCTTACTTTAATTTGATGATAGCTGGATCTAAGGTCTATCTTTGAGAAATAACTTACACCTTGCAATTGATCAAACAGGTCATTAATTCTAGGAAGAGGGTATTTTTTCTTGACTGTGACCTTATTAAGCTGACGATAGTTAATGCACATATGAAAAGAATTATCTTTCTTTCACACAAATAGGACAGGTGTACCCCATGGAGAAACATTGGGCCTTATGAAACCCTTATCAAAGATCCTTAAGTTTCTCTTTCAACTCTTTAAGTTGTGTGGGTGCTATATGGTATGAAAGAATAGAAATAGGATGTATATTAGGAAGAAGGCTAATCCCAAATTCTATCTCTCTATCGGAAGGTACTCTTGGGAGATCTTCTGGAAAAACGTCCAGAAACTCACTAACTATACTGACCGACTGAATAGTTGTAGCCTAAGACTTAGTGTCCTTAACTCTAACTAGATGATAGATGCAACCATTGGATATTAGATTTTTGTCTTTGAGATAGGATGTAAAATGACCCTTGGGAGACACTGAACTCCCACACCACTCGAACACTGGCTCATTAGGAAACTAAAACTTAACCACATGGATACGATAGTCTATAGATGCATAACAAGAGTGAAGCCAATCCATACCCATAATTATATCAAAATCAACCATCTCCAACTCTATCAAATCAGCAAATATGACTCTATAAAGGACATGACAGGACATTTTTTATACACTTTCTTAGCAACAACTGACTCACCTACTAGAGTATAAACCAGGAAAGGCTCGGGAATCTTTTCGGGACTCATTTCAAAATTTACAGCAACTAATGGTGTCACATATGAGAAACTTGACTCAGGGTCCAACAACACATACACATCAAAGAAAAAGATGTGTAGCATACCAGTAACAACATTGGGAGAATCCTATTATTCCTGACGGGATGGAAAGGCATAGAATTTATTATGGTGTTGATCGCCAGAAGTACTGGATAAAGCGCCCTGAGGAGGGGCTGGATGGGCTAAAGAAGCTGAGGAACTAGTAGCCTGAGTCTGAGGTCGAATATCTTTACTCCCTTGCCTAGCATATGGGAACTCTCTAAGTCTGTGGCCCAACTTCCCACAACCAAAACAACCCCTCTATTCTGCCAAACACTCCCCAGGATGGGTCCTACCACACTTAGCAAAAGAAAGATAATTGGGTCTGTTACTCACACTATTCTGGGACCTAGACATAGAAAAATTATTCCCTTGATCCCGTCAGTTTTTGGGTAAGGGAGCACAAGCTGATGAAGGCGCTGGCATAGATGAATGACTCTGAAACTGCGAAAGGTTCCCTCCATAGGATCTAGTATGACCATGCTCAAACTTCTCTAATCTAGCCCTCTTATTTCCCCTTACTCTATCTCTCTCCCTTATCTTATCAGCCTCAATCTACTGAGCAAGCATTATTAGTCTGGACAAATCCATATCCCTATTAAGCATAGCAGTCCTACACTCTTTCGACACTAAACCAAACACACCGGTCACAAACTTTCCCATACTAGTTAGGGTGTCAGCTATCAAATCAAGAGCATACTTAGTTAACTGGTTGAACTTAAGGCAATAATCTTTTACAGTTATAGAGACTTGCCTTGGGTTCATAAATTCCTCTATCTTCGCTTTCCTCATCTCCAGTGGGAACAACTTATCCAAGAATGCATCTTGGAACACTTTCCAAGTCATGGGAGTAGCATTCTCCCCTTTATTCTTCCTCCACGCCCCAACCCAATCATAAGCAATATCTTTCAGCCTATAAGAGGCCAGCTCTACACTCTTTTCTTTAGAAATATGCATGACCTGGGTTATTTTCTTCACCTCCTGAAGATATAGTTGTGGGTCTTCACCTTCCTTCGACCTATAAAACTCTGGCGAATTTATCCTCATGAAATCATGAATCCTGGTTGTAGCTAAATCACCATCTTGCTATTGCAGAACTATAGCCTGGTTATTGTCTTGAACATTCGCAATGACTGCTTGGGCTAACGCCTGAAAGGCAGCCCAAAACTCAGTGTGAGACACATTCTTCTTCAGGGGATCGGCCAATTCAGGTGGCTGATCGACATTCCTATGGACATTAGTTCTTTGGGGATGAATTTTCTATCATAAAAGAGCACGAGTCAATAGAAGATAGAGACAGTATTAGGCATAATAGACTCTGAAAAAAAAAGATGACTTTTTCATAAAACGTCCCATAGCCTCTTGCTCATAGATGCGGAGCGCTATACACAAATGATCAAGACTCTACGTAACGTGGCTTGTTAGACTCCCTAGGACTTCTTAAACGTTAGTCTCTGATACCAAGTTTGTAACACCCCAAAATCTAGTCCCAAAATATCACACGGTGCTTAAGGCTACAAGTAGACCAAGATAACCCTTTTGAGCCTGCCACTACATATAAAACTTACTTTGAGATAAATAAAGAAAAATGATGGTACTGTCATATCAAAATCATAATTGAATACAAAGAAATACTTGTCTGAACAGTCAAAATACTGAAAGTCTAAACACACTGACAATCTAGTCTGACAAAGCCTCTACTAATCAAGAACTGAAAAGTCATCGGGATATGCCCCCAACTGACTCGACTAAGCTGAAAGAAATAACAACTAAAAATCTGAGCAATAGGTTCTCGAACTATGAGGGCTCACTAAAAACGGAGTGTAGACAAAGGTATTCGGGAATCATTGTCACTGCTGGGACTGAGCAACTGAACTTATATTATGATACAATATAGCACAGAGATATATATGTGGATCAATAATTTGAGGGTGTACTGAGTATATGGGGGTGTATGCATTTAAGTAAACAATGTTATCATTCTTTATAAAAATATGCATGTTGATATGAATGACTCACATAGCTTGAGTAAACCTGAAATCTGAATCTCATAAATCATGTATATTGAAGAATAAAGTACAAATCTAGTGAGTCATTACACTTACTTCTAGAATCTGTGTTCTCCATCTTATTCTCAAAACTTATAAGCAAGAGGAATCTTAAAATAATATCTTTCAAAACCTGTTATCTTATGAAGAATAAGGGTCTTCTTTAAAATTTAGAGATTATAGGACTTTGGGACTTGGGAGACTTGGGAGACTTGGGAGTTTCTACTAACCGACATAAACCATGTGAGCCACATGGAGTCCAACATCTTTCCCACATTGGAGAGAGCTGCTCTACCCTTGCCATCGGAATAGAATCTTAACTTTAGTGATCACTATCTAAACCCACTTGGGGTAAATCAAAAACCTACGAGGCACGTAGCTCTGGGGAATGAGACCTTGGAATCATACCTAACTTTGTGCTAAATACTACTACCATACTTAAGCTCAGAACTTTTAGGAAATCCACCTTAAAATAATTCAAGGGTCAATAATAAAGACTAAATATACTTATCTTGACTTTAACTCATAAGTAATGTGGACTTCTATCTTAGCTTAGACCCAGAAGGGTCAAATCTTTATTTGAAATATGAAAATAACCTAACCAAGGGGTGCTTATAGCATAAACAATTTTGAACAACAATCTTTAAATGGGGTCTATTGACCCAATCATCAGTCTCATATCAAAACATCTTAAAATTCATAAATCTTGGTAATGCAATTACTCATAAATCTTCTTAAAATCTGAAAATTTCATTAATAGACATAGAAATATAAACAAATTCATGAAATTCAACTCTTATCCTCTCAAAATCTTATAAATAATAGTAAAGGGGTATAAACTCTAACTTTAATTTCACGGACAATTTCATAAATTGCAAAAATTTTGAATTTAAAATAATCCTTTGGGAACAAAGGTAAAAGAGTTACCCTTGTTCATATCTCACATACCTTAGATTATGGCTTATAGATGAACAATATTGCTTGAGATTCTTTTTCGTACTTTTGAGTAAGGGTTCTTGAAACTTTTGACTTGGGGACCTTGATTCTGCAAGAACTATGGTGAGATCTTGGAGAAGGAACTGGGTCTTGGTCTTGAGGGAGAAACCATAGTTTTTTATTCTATGAAAGAATCTGAAGTTATATGCTTCTTTTTGCTATATCTAGGAGTTAAAAAGGTGGGAAAAGACCAAAAAAGCCCTTTAAAAAAGGCTTTAAAATGCTGAATGGGATCTGCGACGGCTCGTACGATGGTCCGTCACTAGATTAATGGCCCGTCGGTCTGACCGTCGCACTTGGACCAGAATAGGGGCTCACTGCCTTAGTAGCGACGGCTTGGGCGTCGGTCCGTCGCTAGCTCGACGGTCCGTCGGCCCAACCATTGCACTTGGACAATGAATGGATTTACTTCCTTGGTTGCGTATGCTTGAGCGAAGGTTCATCGCAAGCTTGATGGTCCTTCAACCTGCCCGTCGCACCTGGGCTGTTCTGACAGCTCTCAGTAAAACGACCATAAATTCTTACCCCGATATCGGATTTGGATAAAATTGGTATCGTTGGAAAGCTAATTCAATTTCCCACATGATAAATAGTCATAATTAGGAAAATTATATATGATTTAAACACTAAATACTTTAGAACTCATTCCTTAATTTTGTAGATATATAATTTAGGCTTAAGGAAAGTTTGGGGTATTACAGAACTCGAACAACACTTCTATTAATGAAGGAGAGACGCAATTTGTCTCCCCCAAATTTTTCAAATAGTATAAGACGAAGTAGATCCTGCTATAATGGTTGAAGAACAACAAGCATGCAGGATAGTGAGGGAAGTGGCAGTACTACTTCCGACGAACTTGACTTTCCCTTTTCAAAGACCAACTAGTGGGGAATTTTGAGTTAAAGCATAATATGGTGCAACTTCTCATTAGCAGTTCACAGTTTGCAGGACTTTCACATGAGAATACACAAGTCCACTTCCAGACATTCATTGAGATTACTGACACATTCATTCCGACTGGGGTGAGTACAAATTATGTATGGCTGACACTTTTTCCCCATTCACTATTGGGGGAAGCTAAAAGGTAGTTGAATGCAGAGCTGGCGAATTCAATCACATCATGGGATGACTTAGCTAGAAAGTTCCTCATCAGATTCTTTCCATTAGGCAAGAGTGTGAGAGCTTGTAGTGACATATTGAGCTTCAAACAAAAGCCTGATGAAAATCTATATCATGCTTGGGAATGCTTCAAAGCCCTTCTTTGGGATTTTCCACATCACCAACAATCCAATGAGGTACTTGCTCATACTTTTGTAGAAGCACTTGATCAAAATACAAATATTTTTATAGATTTAGCCACAAATGGTCAAGCGTTGGAGCTTACTTATGATGAGTTGTACACATTTTTGAACAACATAGCAGAAGGAAATCTTGAATAGCATTTAGACTCTAGAAGTGTCATAAAAAGAATTGCGGGTTTATTAGGGGTAGACCAATTCACTGCCTTATCAGCTAGGGTTGTATCATTATAGTATATGATAAACACTCGGTTCAGCAGCCTGAAATCGGGAGATCCACAACCTACAGCCACAGCTAATGCCATCCAACTAGCTGTAGGTTGGTGTGAAATCTGTGGGAATAGCGTCCATGTAGCTGCTATGTGTGCTTTAAATCCAGATTTAGCATTGTGTGTAGGCAATGCTCAAAGGCCAAATTATGGTAATACCTATAACATGAAGTGGAAAACTCAGCCATGGTATGCCCAAAAACAATAAATTCAGCAACTATAGGCACAAGGGAATCAGTCAACCTGCAACATAGAAGAAATGTTGAAGCAGCTCCTAGCTAGATAGACACAATTAGCTGCAGACATAAAAAATTTGCAAGATGCTCAGAGAAGCTTAGATATTCAAGTGGGGCAGATACAACAAGCATTAAATAGTAGTCCACTAGGTGGTTTTCCTAAAGATATAGAAAATCTAAAGAAGGTTATGGAAATCATCTTAAAGAGCGGTAAAGAGCTTCAAGAAGAACCTCCCAAGGAAACAAAGGAGGTAGATGTAGATTTTACTCCCCAACAGGTTTCTAAAAAATTTGTTGATAAGTCAAGGAAGGCTGAGTACTTGAAAGAGATAGTTGTTGCTGAACCAAAAAAGAAGCAAGTGTCACCACTACCATTTCCTCAACAACACATGAAAGCAAAGGAGGATGCAATGTTTAATAAGTTCCTTGACACGTTCAGAGGGCTTCACATTTATTTACCTTTGATAGATATTTTGTAGGGTATGCCCAAGTATGCAATGTACTTGAGGGATGTGGTTGCAAATAAGGTGATATTTCAGAATGTGGGGGCGATAACACTCACTGAAGAGTGTAGCGCTATAATGACATACAAAATCCCCAAGAAATTGAGAGATCCAGGGATGTTTAGTCTCCCTATCCAAATTATGAGTAAAGTGGTCCATGCACTGAGTGATTTAGAGGAAAAGCATAACTTTGATGCCCCTATCTCTGTTTGACATATTAGGCTTTGGAAAGCCTAGATCGACCACTATGGTTTTACAGCTAGCAGATGGATACATGGCATATCTAGAAGGAATCATTGAGGATGTCCTCATAAAGGTTGGTAAATTTATTGTTCTTATTGACAGTATTGTTCTTGATTTTAAGGAAGATGAATAGGTACCAATCATCTTGGGGCATCCATTATTAGAAACTGGAGGAGTGTTTATTGATGTTAGAGAAGGCACGCTTAAAATAAGGGTAGAGGATGAAGATGTGGTATTTGATGTATACAAAGCACCCAAACTAACATCCCAATATAAAGATTTATATATGATCAATGTGATTGAAGTGGACGAGTGTGGGGTGGATAGTCCACTAAAGACCTCTTTGTACTGCCTGATTGAGCAGCCTAAACTTCTACCGCCTAAGCCTGATTTGATGCTAAGTTATGAGCCTGAAAAGGCTAAAGTTGAAAAACCTAAAAGTTTGCACCCAAGAGGGGTGAAAATATTAAGAAGATGGACTCCAAGTGTGAGTAAAAACATGAAAAAATTTGGTTGAGTTGAGCTGCGTCATGTCGTGATACTAAATCTGACATTTCTTGGGAGGCAACCCAAGTTAAATAGGTATGTTTTATTTTTAGTTTTTAGTTTTTTATTTCACGTAGTTTTTGTTTTTGGTTGCGTCGTAGGTTAATGGGAAGTTTGAGTACTGGAAACCTTAGCTTGAAGCATGGTGAAGACGGAGTGTGGGGTCCCTGGACCCTTGATATTTAAAGATGCTACTATCTAGGCCTACAGGCTTCAGGAAGTATTTCTGTCTCTTACTTTTAAGTTCACTTAGGGGATAAAGTAGATTTTTAAGTGTGGGATGGGGGAAAATCCCAATTTTTGGCTTAATTTAAAAAATCTTATGTAATATATTTGAGTAGGTACTATTTTTTTTATTTGGTAAAAGCATGTTGAATGAGTGAATTTCTACTCTTGAGACTCATAGGCTCATGTTGTGACTTTTGTGCTTGTTTGTTTAAATTTCATTTCATGATATTGTTTGGTTAAGAGTCTATGATGATCTTATATGAGTTGAGCATGCGCCATATGTGTGTGAGAATTTTGTATATTCCTTACTGCATGTGATGTCTAGAACTTGCCCGATTTGTGTGTAAAGCAAAATAAAGAATGGGAGTTTAGTAGATGATTTAGGCATTTTATTGATAGCCTTGTTTTATAACTTCTATTTGTCCTACCCTTTGTGCATTATTCTAGTTAACCCCATTGAGCCTTTAGCCTTTTCTTTGGTAGCCTCATACGTAGCCTAATCCCCTTCTTTAATAGACCATAATTTGATCCAAAAATCTCCTAAGCGCGTTAATGAAAAATTGATTTAGTAAGGAGGTTGAGAAATTGAAGAAGAAAAGGGTAAAATTAATACCCCAAGGTAATAGTTATTGGTGTTAATATTTAATGTGTGGTGGTTGGGAGTAATATTAATGGTGTTACAAATATTCCCATGATTGTAGAAAATGAGAAAAAAACTGAATCTTGAAGGAATAAACAATGAGCCCACCATGTGTTTGTGAAATTGCTTAAAAGAGATGTTACAAAAATAAAAGAATGGGGTAGACAAAGTGGTTAAATTTGGTTGTTGGAGATTGGTTTTAAATGTATAATGTAGTGTATTAAAGAGCTTAGAGAGGTTGGTCACTATTCCCAAATAGTTCTTACCCATCTCTTAGCCTACATTACAACCCGGAAAAGACCTATTATATCCTAAGGTCATCATTTTAATATTAGTGGAGCACTATACTAAGGGTAAGCTTATCGTTCATTGTGTGTAACATGTGAATTCTTTGTGAGAGTGAGCATAATTTGATTGTTTTACCCATTATGTTATGAATTGCATTATTTTGAGTGATTATGGGTAACTCTCTTGTTGTGAGGGGCACATGTTTGATAAATGTGGGTGATTTGTATGATGTCCTTGATTGAATGATAAGTGTGAGTTGTCCACTTGTTGAGTCGATTCTTGAGGCTAGGATGTTTCGAAGTAGTGTTCTTGAGCTTTCAATTGTGTATAACATGCTTAGTGTAGAAACTTGCATTTTGTGTAGTCATTGTAGTACTATCTTGAGTATCTTTGTTTTAGTAGAAGTGTAGCATCACTTGAGATTTTGATGCTTAGAGTAAAGAGTTGTTCAACAATGAACAAGAGTTTAAGTGTGGGGTGATGATCTGAGGTGGTTTTATGAACTTCGATATCATTATTCTAGCTTATTTCGCCTTGTTTTGAGAGAAATTCATGTGCTTAACATGTTCATATTGATATAAATAAGTATTTAAGTGTCCAAGTATGTGATTACAATGTTCAACGTATTTTCCAAACAAGTTTGTATTTAATTGAGTCATTTAGAGTTCAACCCGAAAAACTAGTTTTACTAGCTTGAGCTAGTTGTGTGTCTAGTTGGCTTCATTGGATTCAAATTTATTTAATTTATTCAAAATAGTTTAATAGATTAATTATGAGTGGATTAACTTTTTTATAATGTGCAAATTTCAATTTGATTAAGTCAAAAGTCGGAACATAAAAGTGAAGATTATTGTGAATTTGCCTTATCTGAGCTCTTGTTTTGATTCATTGCTGAGAATATTGTGTTGTTATGATCTCTAATTTATGGTGTGTGATATTGTAGGAGGCTTTGTTAGCTGAATATGGTGATATATTAATGATTTAAAGGCCAAAAATTCATTGGAAATACACTACAAAAGGAATGGGAAAAGAATAGGACATTAAACACTTAACCAAAATTTTGAAAGCTAATTCCAGGGAGTCGACGCGAACTCAACGTGTCGCATCGATATTACCAGTTATTCCACCTCCAGCGACATGATCCTTGATGCGTCACATCTCTCTAATTAAGTACGGCAAATGTCAATTCAAAGCCAACACGGATGGGATTTTTTTTTCACTATCATTATTAATAAAATAAAAGGCACACTTTATTAAAGTGGAAGGTGGGAATCTTCTTATGTGGGCCCCATGAAATTCATTAATCCCACAAGGAGTGGGATTAGTAATATAACATATATATACACATGGTACACAATTGTTGGACACGAACAATTTGGGGGACATTGTTGACACATTGTGACGGTGGAAACGGTGTGATGGTGGAAACGGTGTGACGGTGTGCTACTACTAATTGTTAGGTTATTAAATTTTTTCTTTAATTAGTTTTTAATTATCATAAAATGTATTCAACTTTTTGGATTGTGATTCTGAATATTATCGGCTAAACCCCCTCTTTCTGAAGTTAAAGCCAAGAACATGAGTACTATTGTTCTGGATTAAATTCGTTGGATTTGCTTATCATATTTGGTTGTTTGTTTATTCTTGTTTTAATTATTTTATGGATTTATCACCCATAAAATACATATATTGTCGACCTTTTTATCTCAGGAGAGGGAATAGGGAGATAGAACATGGGAATAAACAAAGTTTTGGTTTTTATTCTTTTTTAAAATAAAAAATTTAACTTAGCACCTAGGACAGAGATATACTTATGAGCCTTACTTGATTCAAACATAGGATGATAGATTTAATTCACTTAATTGGATTGTTAAATCCCCTCTCAATGATGTAATTGTAATGTCCATATTAGGTAAAGCATGATCATGCAATTAACCCTACGAATCAATAACCAAGATAAGAAAATTAACGAATGAAGTTCAACAACATAGTATGATTGTTTGGGGTGCTTTAACCCTGGGCCTTACTTCTCTGATTGTTCCAAGTACTTGTATTTACGCATTTTTATTTTAGTTTTAATTACCAATTTTCAAACTCTTTTTGGGTTACCTTTGCGTCAAATTAATCTTAGAAGTTAAACTAGAATTGAATCATTGTTAAATCTAGTCTCTGTGGGATCGATACCTGGCTTTAAATAGTCTACTTTACTACTTGATAAGACCATGTACTCTTGCATGTGCGCTTAGGAATTGTCAAAAGACGATAAGTACATGAAGTCCAAGTACCCGTACTTGTTTTGCGTTTAGGATAATCATGCTAAAGGTATGTGTATTTCTTAACATCTTTTTTTTTTCTTTGTTAAAGGTAAGAGTAGAGGTATGTGGAGTCAAATCATGCAAAAAAATGACTTGTCTTATTATTTGAGGATGAATGATCCTAAGAGGGGGAGTATGAAATGCCCCCGGTTTTTGGTCCTTGGAAATTTTGTGGAATTCTTACTCACTGTCGTGGTTATGACTGGACCCTATGAGTTGTAAGGTGTCCTGACAAGTCGTTGGGATAAGTGTAACCAAATTAGTAAGTTTGTGGCTAGCTTCTACTCTGAGTACGAGTGGCTCACTAAGAGACATAAGAATGTGTTACGAGTCATTAGGTGTGATCATAGGGTGCCCAGTGTAAGTCCCAATTTTGGTCCTGTGTTGACTACGATCGGGCCCTATGAGTCATAGAGTCCCATTATGATTTATGTGGCTGAGTCGTAAGGTTAGCAGTGTATGCTGCCTTGGTGTTACTTCCCTAGTTATGACTTGTGTTGATGATTCATAAGGAATAGCTATGATTCAAGGGTTGACCCATAGTCAAAGGTGGTACCTTCATCTAACCATTTAAAATTTTTAAGTTAAGGGAATTTGGGACATTTCCCCTCTTAGCCAAATTTAAACCCACGACTTATAACCTATTTAGGGTGTTATTAGCACTCAGAAACTAAGCCAAGTAACATCTCAAACACTCCGAAGGCTCTCTAAATTTCCTCAAGAACGTCAATCTAGGGTTTCATCAAGTTGGTCATCTAATGGCTTTAGGGTCGATTTCTCTCCAAATTTCTTAGTGTTTAAGGCATGTTCCTCTTCCATCATTGTTGATTTTGAAAAAACATGTAATTTAAAGTATTGTTCATTAGGTATTTATGATGGTTTATATAGGATTAATCTTGCTTTGAATATGGTTTTTAACTTGTAGGTGCATGGGTACGGTGAATGAACTACGGAATTGTGATTTTCCCAACTTGTGACTTTTGAAGTAGTTATGGCCCCAACCCTATAGTGTGAAATTTGTTTTGTGTTATGATAAATGTGGAAATTTGTAAAATTAAACTAGTCTTGAACTACTGCATGATATAAAGAGGTATTTGAAACACAATGGTCTGATTTAATGAACAAAGGGATTTGGTATCCCCCACCTTATATTAATGAACAAAGGAGTTGTTTTCCCCAAGTTAATGGATATTATTTTGGCATGTTGTTGTTACCTTACAACTGTAGTTGGTATGAAAATACCAACAATGTATACCTTAATGTGAAAGAAGGTCCATGAATGGAATTGTATGATAAATGTTTTAATTGAGCATTAATAAAGGTTGTGTAGCTGAGACAAGAAAGTAGAGGTTTGGGTGATCGATACTGGAAACCACATTTGTTGACACGGAGGTCAATTGACCGGGGAGGTTTGAGTCCCCCTCATTATTATTTCATGATTAGTGAGGTTTGAGTCCGTTATAAATCATTACATGATCGGGTGCTTAAGTCACCTTAGTATATAGTTGGGAGGTTTGAGTCCACCATACATATATATGAGATTATTATCCGATTTGTGTGGATACACACACTAGGGCCCTACCATAGAGTGAGAGCTGAGGCCCAAATATCCCGTGGGTACATGTTATGATAGTGGAGCTACACAATCCAGGCTAAAGTTTTGAAATGCATGTTAAGCCTTTTTCCCTACCCGTACATAAGATGTGTACATATATATATATATATGTTTATGCAGTTGATTATGTGCATTGGTTTTGAATATTTTGAACAATTTATCATGTCATTATGTATACCTTATCCCTAAGTTACATGATAGAGTTCACCCTGCTAACCATCTTCAGATGATGTATCCCCACGCGATACAGGAATTGTTCATACTTCTACTCCTCCATGTGAGTGATTAGGATTTGGGATTAGCTCATGAGTTGACGTTGAAGTGGTGAGCTTTCATACATTAGAAGTCTATATTTCATATTTTGTTCTTTTATGTCTCGGACTGTTTAGACTTGTTTTGGCTATAGTTGGAGGCATGTCCCTACATTTTGTTGGTATTTAGTTTTGGTTAATTATTTAGAAGGCTTTGTTTGGACTACTGTGGTTATTGGGCGGTGTTGGTCGGTCGTTGGGCCGGTCGTCAGCTGTTGGTCATGGATATGCATTAAAATTTTCTTAAGTTATTGCATGTTATCTTGTTATATATTCATAATTCATACGACCTTGGGGTATGGTGTGTTTGGTTTGGTTAGGTGTAAGGGGTAATCTCCAGTCCATGTGGGACTTGAGATACCCGTCATGGCCAGGCCCTGGTTTGGGTCGTGACAGCCCCATACCCTGAAAATACCACAATGCAACTACAGGGAGTGGTAAAATAGTTAAATAACATAAAATTACAAATTTCACATATTTCATCAAATTTTCAGGTCGTTACTTCATATCCACCACAATATGTTTTCTTACATGACCAACTTTACCTAGCATATTGAAGAAAAATATTAATGTTGATGATAAATAGCTTGTTTTCGAGGTGGGTTGATAGGGGCTATGTGAGATTTTCATTTTAAGAGGTTGAAAAGTTGATATAGTTAACCAAGGTCAACACTTAATGAAGATAAGCTTGAAATGAAATTCCTATAGTTCCTTTAGCTCTAGAAAGTTGGTTTTAGATTAGTTGGATCTTTATTTTGACTCGAGATGTAAGACGGATTTTGAGTCATTGGATTGAAATTTAAAAATTGCAAATCTAAGAGTTGATCACTATCAATATTTGGTCAATATGACCTCGTGTCACGGTCTAAATTACAGAATCGTGCAGACACCTACTCTATATTAACTAGATAGGAGAACTCTTACCATTCAAATGTCTTAATATGCAATATATCACTAAAACTTTATTTGAGTTACAATTTCAAATCATAAATCAACATTCTCATAAACAGAAAGTTTCTAAAACAACTATATACAACATCAATACATACTACCGTACCTAAGACCTAATTTAGACATGTACAAGAGTAATTTAAAGAGACAATAAAAAAAGACATAATTTTCATGGAAAAGAAGTGCAGAAGTTAATGTTGAATAATTGTCACTTCATATAAGAAACTTTTAGTCATTATGCAACATATCCATATTCCAAAAAAAAGACATTGAGAGAGTAGTATCAATACACCACAAGTACTAGTAGTCATCAGTGATCAATAAGGATTAGATCACGTAAACATTAAATTGAAAAACACAGAACAAAAACATGATTCATAAAATAGTCCAACACAAGTTTACAATTTTCATTCCCACAGTACCACCCTAGTAATGTCTGATTATGTCTTATTATAACTGGATTTAACCAAACAGTTACTAGCACACAATTCAAGTTTTATGTTTAATAATTCTGACTTATTTACTAAATACATGAAATTAACCGATTAGACAATTCCAATCAATCAAAAAGTACAAGAAGTGTTATGACAATCCGACAAAAGATAAAAAAAATTGTTGTAAAATATACGAGTCTTATCTCTATTAACCATAGTTGTGAATTTTACTTTTTTATGTATTTTGACCATTTTATCCTTTTTCAAAGTTGTTATATGCAATTTGTGGGTTGTGGAGTTAGTTGGCACGACCCCCGATGCATTTCGGAGTGATTTGAGTGAGTTTAACTCTCATAGAGCTTTAAAAATGATTAGTTTGACCTTGATTAGTATTTTGATATCCCAGAATCGGAGATTTTCATCGATTCCATTAGCTATGATATGTTGATTTTTAGTTAGTGGTGTATTTAGTTGAAATTTTGAGGCTTTTTATAATGACCCTTTAGGTAATTTTCCATAAATCTACTTATTTTTGTTGTTAGAGATTTTCTATAGTTGTCCCAAGTTAATTATGACTTATTGAAACTATTAGTTTGGTTATCGGGCAGTTTGTTTGATTTTTAGAATCAATTCCCCATTTAGAAGTCTTCACCGAATCCAAATGGTCACCGAGCAAAAAACTTAGTAAAACGATCTCAAATGTGAATTCCTACTGCACCATCAGCTCCATAATATCGATTTTAGGCAAGGTGGACCTTTGGTTTGGATCCCATTACTCCCAAACCCATTTTGACCCATTGGTCAAAAAGTCAAAATATTGAAAGATATGGGTGTGGGACCATAATTGGTCTAAACGATATTTTATGGAAAATCCAACTTCACCAATGCGTCTGAAATGTCAAATTTAATGGGGTTACATAGTTCATTTGCAAAAATCAGAGTCTGAATGAATTCTGAAGGTCAAAAACAAATTTTGACCTTGCTAAATAGGGGCCCTATATAGTACGAATACAGTACCTATGTACTAGGAGGGGTTATAAATAGGCCCCTTGGTCGAGATTTGTCCATTTTTCACTCCCTTTTAAGCTCTAGAAACCGTAGAATGGAATGATAACCACAAATTGGTACTTGGGGGTTAGTTAGAAGCTTGATTAACATATATTTTCATGATTAAAAATGGATTTAAGGTCTGAATCCATTATTTTCATGCTTCAATTTCTTGAATTTTTGGATAAAACCCCAAATTACTTGAGGGCTTGAGTTTACCCCAAATAAGCTTGGTTTTTACTTAATTCTTGAGGGTTATGATTTCCTAATGGTGTATGAACATTGGGTTGATCTCAAAAATGTGTTTTCCATGTGTGGGTCCCACTTAGGATTTTTGGTGCTATTTTTGGACTTTAAGAACAATGGTGCAATATTGATATCAATATTCTTGTAATGATGTGTAGAATGTGTTTTTGATAGCTTGGCACCTTGAAAAAGCCTCTCGAAAGAGAAAAGATAATGTTTAGCAGTTCGTGAGCTTCTTTGGATTTAAGGTAGGCTAGGCTTAGTCCATGTTATATTTAGCTATGATTTGATATAATTGTGATATCTTGTTAGATTGGGATGGGTTTTAAGCATTGGATTGATGAAATGCAAGACTTGGATTAGTTGGACCAATTAAGCTATATGAATATTAGAGGTTGTATAGCTTAACTTGTTTCCCTTTGACATAGGTGGAATAGACTTCATTACTCATGTTTATCATGAGAATGCCTTAGAATACTCAATATTAGGTAAATTACTCTAGTTTCTCATACTTAGAGTAAGTTATCCTTGGTTGCTAACACTAATGAAGGTTGCCTTAGTTCCATTGGACTTAGTAAAGGTGCTTGAGTAGAATATCTACCTTAGGGATTATGGTGACTTGCTATACATCTAAGAGTTGATTTAGATACCATAGCCTAGTCTGGGGTAGAAATTGACTTAGAATGCAATTCGGGGATTTAGATGTTGGCTTGTTGACCTACCTTACGGCAAGACTTATGATTAGTTTCCTTGAACCCTTACGCTTAGTAATTGACTAGAGAGTGCCCTTTTGAGGAAATATTGATGATTCTTGGTACTTTTTGGTTAGGTGAACTAGTATTGAGAATAATGCTCAAGTTATTATGCCCTTGTATGACTTGTTGAATAAAGCTTATGTCAAGCTGTTAATTATGTCATTGTGATTATCTATTGTTTGGGCTAATGAACGTGCTATTAATGAGACCTTGACTATAATGTGGACTAAGACATAAATGATGTTTGACCATGCTATGAATAAGCCATGGATTTTGTCATACTTTAATTATTGCTCATGCTATCGATAAATTATCTTTAGGCCAATAGTAGGCCAACGAATACGCTATTAATGGGCTATTGTTCATTATATCGCTTATAGTTATACCAAAGGTCTAAACGACTAGATTATGAATTATGTAAAGATGAGTCATTGATTATAAGTTTGATTAAGACATTGTTAGGCTAGTTTTCAGGCCGTTAATTATACCATTGCCAAAGTTATGATCATGCTTAATAATTATGCTAATAAATCATAGGGAAAACCTTCCTTATTGTCAATATTTAAAATGATGAAGTAAATAGTTCTAGAAGGCACGCTTATTAACCATATACAAGAATGCTATATAGATTATGTTTGGACTCATGTTATGTTTTTGTCTAGTAACCAAACCAGTGATTATGCTAGAAAGATTTCTTGTTGCTAATATTATGAGTCATGATATTAAGGGCTCTAAAAGGTATATTTATTGACTACATGAGGGGCTATGCTACTAACCATGTTGAACCCATTAATGCTTTTCAACATTCATACCATATATATTCGCATATTTATGGATAAATTATCCTCGACGCTGAATGGTGAGATATAAAGGTATGCTTCTTATTACTTCTCTTTTACTTTAGCCCTTGTGGGGCTTGTCATTTACTTTAGCCCTCCTAGGGCTTGCACTTTACCTTACCCCTCGTGGGGCTTGTCATTTAATTTAGCCCTTGTGGGGTTTGTTATTTATTATTAATATATTGATATAATGATGATTTATGATAAGGCCAGAGGATATTATGATGATACGATGATACCAGATAAGGACGGAGGATATAATAATGATATAGTGATACCCGGTGAGGCTGGATAATATTATGATAATATATTGATGGCCGGCAAGGATGGAGAATACTATGATGATATATTGATACCCGATTCGGCTGGAGGATATGTTGATGATATATTGATACCCAATTTTTCCGGAGGATATGTTGATGATATTATTTTACCCAGTTCAGCTAAAGCATATGTTGATGTTATGATACTACCCGATTCGAATACGGCTATTCCTATGTATGGAAATTATATGTTTATTTATATTCTTGTGTAGTTGGTTATAATATTGATTTTAGAGGTGTTGGTTATAGTCTTCTAATGAGTTAAGGTACAAAGTGGTATAGTTTTTTATTTAAGGATGAAAAATACACAGTAGTGGATATTACTTAAGTGTCTAATAGTGACTAGTGGATTCATGAACCTTAGTGATAAAGAGGACTAGTAACATTGATGGCTATTAATAGAGATGATTATTTTATTATGGTGGTTAGTGATAATGGGTTTAGCAATAGTGATTATTAGCTTCTATTAATGACACAGTCTATGATGATTAATGGTTTAATGAGGATTTGTGGACTAATGATGTTAGTTAATAAGAGATAATAGTTGAGAGATGAATAAGTGTATAAAGGGTGATTAGTAGTCTTTTGTTAGATGGTGACTAGTGGGATTATGTTGGCTAGAAATGAATATTGATTAATTATCGAATATGGTCTAGTGATGAATCTTGACTAGAAACTTGATATTGGCTAGTTAGTGAACAATGGTTAGCCGTCGACCCTTGAATAGTGATTATGTGATGAATAATGGATAGAAAATAATTATGGGTTATATGAGGACTAGTGTGTAATTGGTTAGTAGTAAGTGTTGGCTAGCTAATAATGAGTGAATAGGGTGTATTTATGAGATGGATGCCTACTTAGTGGTAGGGTTATTATTATGAGTATAATGGTATATGTGTTATTAAATTATGATTATTGGTGATGATTATGAATGCTGGCAAATGGTCGTTTGATGGAAATTGTGGAAAACTATGGATAATGAGAAAGTTGGTTATATATATATATATATATATGTACGTAAGTATGTATTGATAAATTTATTCTTTTTATGCTCTCTTAGATGTGCTCTCTGGTGGTATGAGACGTTGTGATAGGTTCCTTACTTTATGCTCTCTTAGGTGTATTCTCCGATGGTATGAAGCATCGTGATGGAATCTTTACTTTAAGCACTAGTTGGTGTATGGGTGTCAACTTTTTACTTGTGTTTGCTTGTGATTGCACTTGTGTTGCCTTGTGATTTTGAATCATTATTCCTTATGCTCGGCAATATTGGCATGCGTTAATGCCTTGTGTTATATTGTTATTTTGATATTTCATTCTTGTTATATACAACAATATTGGCATGTGTTGATGCCTTATGTTATACTGTTATTCCAAATTATTTACTTATTATATGCAATGATGATAGAGATGATTTAGGTTCGATTTTGTACCTTGACTTAGTTATGACTATCTTGCACTTTATCATTCTTATATCATGATTTAGCTCAGTCGTTCAATGATGCCTACTGAGTACCCGTTGTTTTGGTACTCATACTACACTTTTGTATTTTTTTAGTGCAGATTCAAGTATTAGATGTCGTCATTGATCATGGTTCGTGCAGTGATTTATTTCCAGAGATAGGGTGATCTCTTAGAGTTTAAGTCACCCAATTTCCTTCCATCTCTTATAATCACTCTTTAGCATTCGAGACAGTTGTATTAACTATTCTAGATTCGGAATTGGATTGATACTATTAGTTGCTATTATACTAGCTCTACTAGGTTTTGGTATTAGTATCTTGTATGATTGTTATTCTATCTAGAACCTTTATGTTTTCAATTGATGTCCTTGGATTTAGCCTATGTTGGGCCTATTGATGATAGGCGAATTTACACGCCTATAGTGCTACATTTTACCCATATTTTAGCCATGTTTTGAGGACAAATTATATAATTCATGCACTTTTAGTCCTTTTTCCTATAAGTGAGCTAACGAACATGATTAGCAAGTTTTCAGGTATAAATGATGCAGAATTCAGAATTTTATGGATAACTTGACGCTAAATAAAGATTCACGAAAGGAGGAAACCAAATCTTGGACGCCAAGGACCAAAAGTGGCGCATGGAAAATTTGTTCCGGGCAAAAATAGCAATTCTGAAGACTTTGGGGACTAGAAGTAACTTATTAGGATTAGGATAATGATACCTTAACCTAGTAGGATGGGTTAAGTAATTCATTAGCTTAGTAGGAATAGGATATGGGTATTATAAATACCATATTTTGCTAGAGATTTTAATACTTCGAATTACAATTCTAATTCTACTTTTCAATTCTTATTCTACTTCCGCAAGACCTTTTCTATTAATTCTACTTTTTATTCTTCTTCTATTCATCTAATCAATTCTTAATTTCCGCAACAAGAGAAACGTTACTTTGCAAGGAATTCACGCCTAACGCCTACCACACTTTGCTACACGAAATATTTATTATGGTATAATAACAATGTCTATTGTGATTTCCTTCGCACTCATGGGTAACTAAACTTCTCTGTTGTGGTTATGGAAGCCATATGAGATACTATCTACTGCTATGAGTTTGTGAATTCGTGACACGTATATTGCTTATATCATTATTCTCTTCATCTTAATCTAAATTCTTTGTGGTTGCAAACGCATAGAATATGCCAGTATAGCATTAACTTGTTCGAAAGAAAGGTTATATGTCTGGAAAAGAGATAATGTCAAGGTAATAGGGTCCCATCCCCTATTAAAAAGTTAGTGTCGTAACTGGATTAACCTCTTGGAGAATTTGTACCGTTAGATACGCTTTAAGCTCGAAAGAGTTAAAGTGAAATAGTCCTTGTTCAGGTCGAAAGACGCTTGGATTTACCATCAAATACAATTCTCTATAAGCACATGCATTTCTGAACTCCGCATAACTCATAGCCAATAGAGACGTACAACTCATAAGGTGGACATAAGCCCAACTTCTCAATTCTCATCGTTTACATCTTACTAAACATTCGTTCTTTTTACTTTGCTATTTTCATTTTTTTTTCTACTATTTGGTTACATTACTTGCACAACAAGACTCCCCCCTTTTTCGAGACTTTCACTAAAAGTCTAGTAATCTTCGCTTACTTGCTGACCAAGCTATTCCCTGTGGGATCGATACCCAACCCAGTTGGGTTCTATATTTGACAAACGACCACTTTACACTCCTACGAGAGCTGTAAATTGAGCGTTATCAAAAATTGGCGCCGTTGTCGGGGAATACAAGTGTCAATTAACTTCATAATAATTACTAGACCCTTTGGTCAAAGATTCTCGTACTTTTACTTTTAGTTTTTGTTTTTGTTTACTGCAGGTTTTAATTCAGTGCATGCCCCATACCCGAAGTTCTAGTCAACCGTTATTACCTATCAATCCTGAACCACAACGTATTCACATAATGGAGGCACAACACGCAATTGAAAGGATGGCTGCTCAACAGGAATAGGCGAGACTAGTTGCGCTAGCCGCCGCTCAAGTGCATCAACAGAATATTGATAACCCTGGGCGAGCAACAAATCCTGACGATGAAGACCTAGGTGATGACGAGCTACTAAACCCTAGGCATGCCGCTGAGATCGCAACACCTGCCAACAGAAGAGATCATCAAGCTAGGTTTAGGCCTGAACGCCAAGCTATGCAGCCAGCTTTCGACGATGATGATGATGATCTTGATGGAGCCGGAGCCACAGGAGCCATTATTCCTCCACTATTGGCACCCGGAGCCAAGTTCAACATCATGAGCACCATGATTCAGTTATTTCAACTCAATGGATTATTTGGTGGACTAGCAGGAGATGATCTGAATATGCATCTCATCAACTTTATTTCTAAATGCAAGTCGTTTGACAATCCTGGAGTTGGTCAGAATGTAATTCGGTTACGCTTATTTCCATTGTCTCTGTCTGGGGAGGCAACTCTATGGTTGAATGGGCTGACTCCTAATTCTATTACAAATTGGAGGCAATTGAGAGATGCTTTCCTAGAAAGATTCTTTCCGCCATCCAAAAGAGCACAAATGAGAGATGAAATCAGCAACTTTCGTCAGCTTCCAACTGAAGCCCTTCATGAAACATGGGAGAGGTTCAAGACGAAGCTAATGAGGTGCCCAAACCATCACATGACTAATGTTCACCTAATGGAGATACTTTACAGAGACTTGAATTCAATAACTAAACCAGTTGTGGATAATGCGGCTGGAGGATCATTTATGGATCCCACCTTTGGTCAGGCAAGAAATATGCTAGATCGTATGAAGAATCAAAGTAGAGCTTGGCATACCAGTGATTCTGAGGTAGCAAGCCCTACTTTATCTATAGGCATGACTATAGACCAAAGGAGAAGAGAAGAAGAACGTGATCAAGATATGGTGCACATGAAGACACAAGTGAATCTTCTTACAAAGCATCTATTATCAGGGAAGACCGAAAAAGTCAAAGCCATTGCGTCAAAAGGAAGAAACGAATCTGATTCAAAAGAAGAAGCCAACTACTTAAACAATCAGGGGGGTTTCCGAGGTAATACCCAAGGAAACCAAGGTCGAAACTATTATGATAAATATGGAAACAAGGACCAAGGTAGTTGGAAGAACAAGAATGAAAAAAGTGGTTTGTATGTTCCCCCTGGAAGACGTGACACCACCACATCTAGTTCTGGAAGTATGGAAGACATGATGGCTAAACTACTGAAAGGAGTGGAAGCAACTAGCGTGGGAGTAACGGAGGTAATAAATGATTTGTCCACTATGAAACAATTAGTTGATTCACATTCCACTTCAATCAAGCAATTAGAGCAGCAATTGAGCCAACTTTCAGCAGCACTCAATCAAAGAAAGGCTGGCACTTTACCTAACGAAACTGTGCAAAATCCAAGAAATGGGGGATCATGCATGGCTATTACTACTCAAAGTGGTAAGGCGCTGGATACTTCATCTAAGGGAAAACAAGTGGTCGACGATGTAGCAGACATTGATGACAAGGCAAAAGGAGAAGCTGACGTAGAATCCACCCACGACGTCCATGACGGTACACCGAGTATGTTGCAGCCTGAAAAGGCTGAAAAACGAAGGCAAGAGGAGAAGAAAGCCGTGGAGAGAACAATTCCATACCCACCACCACCTTTTCCTCAAAGATTGAAGAAGGTGGCGGACGATACAAAGTTCAGCAAATTCATGACTATGTTAAAGCAGCTGACCATTAATGTTCCATTGGTGGAGGCACTTGAACAAATGCCTGGGTATGCGAAATTTATGAAAGATCTTTTGACGAAAATGTGGGCAGCAAGCTATGAGTTGAAAGATAATGTTCATCACTGCAACGCCATCGCTACCCGATCACTAGTTCAGAAGAAGGCTGACCCCGGAGCTTTCACTATTCCTTGCACTATTGGATCTTTGAATTTTGCCAAGGCATTATGTGATTTAGGAGCCAGCATCAATTTGATGCCATTATCTATCTATAAAAAGTTGGGGTTAGGTGATCCTACTCCAACCAATATGAGGCTCGTAATGGTGGATAGGTCGGTAAAACGACCTGTTGGGATTCTATGTGATGTATTGGTAAAGGTTTCTTCATTCATCTTTCTGGCAGACTTTGTTATTTTGGATTGTGAAGCACACTTAAAAGTTCCCATAATCTTGGGGTGCCCTTTCCTTGCTACAGGAAGCGTGCTTATTGATTTGAGAGCTAATGAGTTTTCATTCCGAATAAATGACGAAGTAGTTTGCTTTGATGTGTGCAAATCAATGAAGCAACCCAAAGAGCTGAACGTATTCTCGGTGGCTGATGTTTACTTTGATGATGAGAAAGAACTACTTGAAGAAGAGCAAATTATTGATGACCCAGTGGCGGTTGTGCTCATGAATGAAGAGAGTAAGGATGCTGAAAATTGCGAAGAAGCTATTTGTGCTCTATCAGGATTAGGGACATATCTCCATACTCCCAAGAAGCTGGACCTCGGTCTCAAAAATCGACCCACACCACCAGCCAAGCCATCTATTGAAGAGCCACCCACGTTAGAATTGAAGGAGCTGCCTAGTCATTTAAAGTATGCATTCTTAGGAATCGGAAACACACTTCCAGTCATTGTGGCAGCAGATTTGGATGAGCAACAAGTTTCAGCTCTCATTTCTATTCTACGGAAGTATATAAGAGCCATTGCTTGGACCATTGCTGATATTATTGGTATTCCACCTGGGATTTGTACACACAAGATTCAGCTTGAAGAAAATTGCACACCCACCATTGAGAATCAAAGGCGTCTCAATCCACCTATGCAAAAAGTGGTGAAGAAAGAAATTATCAAGTGGTTAGACGCAGGAGTTGTGTATCCAATCTCCGACAGTACATGGGTAATCCCGGTATAATGTGTTCCTAAGAAAGGAGGCATGACGGTGGTCGCAAATGAAAAGAATGAGCTTATTCCACTCAGACCCGTCACCGGATGGAGAGTATGCATGGACTACAGAAAGCTGAATTCTTGGACACTCAAAGATCACTTTCCAATGCCATTTATGGACCAAATGCTAGATCGATTAGCGGGGAAAGGATGGTTTTGTTTTCTAGATGGTTATTCAGGCTATAATCAAATTTGTATTGCCCCCGAAGACAAAGAGAAGAAAACGTTCACATGTCCATATGGCACGTTTTCCTTCAAACGTATGTCATTCGGGCTATGTAACGCACCAGCCACCTTTCAACATTGTATGATGTCCATTTTTTCTGATATGGTTGAAGATACTTTGGAGGTATTCATGGACGATTTTTCAGTCGTTGGTGAGTCTTTTGAAGCGTGCTTGGTAAACCTAAGTATGGCATTGCAAAGATGTGTAGAATTCAACCTAGTGCTTAATTGGGAAAAATGCCACTTCATGGTTAAAGAAGGTATTGTTCTGGGGCATAAAATCTCCGAAAGAGGGATTGAGGTTGATCGAGCGAAAATTGAGGTTATTGAGAAGCTACCACCACCAATTTCCGTAAAGGGAATTCATAGTTTCCTCGGTCACGCAGATTTCTATCGGCGGTTTATCAAAGACTTCTCCAAAATTGCTAGTCCATTGTGCAAACTCTTGGAGAAAGATGCAAAATTTGACTTCAATGAAGATTGTTTGAAGGCATTCGAACGCCTCAAAGGAAAACTAATTGAAGCCCCTATCATGGTTGCACCAGATTGGTCTCTACCGTTCGAAGTCATGTGTGATGCTAGTGGGGTAGCCGTGGGCACTGTACTTGGCCAGAGGAAGGAGAAATTATTCCATCCTATCTACTATGCTAGAAAGGTCCTGAACGAAGCCCAAAAGAACTATACTGTCACAGAACAAGAGCTCCTAGCGGTTGTGTACGCGTTTGAGAAGTTTCGTGCTTATTTGTTGGGGACCAAAGTGATCGTTCATACAGACCATGCAGCTCTAAGATATCTAATAACAAAGAAGGATGTGAAACCAAGACTAATTTGATGGGTGTTGTTGCTGCAAGAATTCGATTTCAAAGTTAAAGATAGAAGAGGTTGTGAGAACCAAGTGGCTGATCATCTATCTAGACTCGAAAACGAGCATATGGCGCAGCCTGAAATCGATATTGATGATGCATTCCCTGATGAGGAGATCTTAGCAACGATAATGGAAAAGTTACCATGGTATGCCGACTTTGCAAATTTTGCGGTAAGTAATGTGATACCTGCAAACTTATCTTACCATCAAAAGAGGAAGTTTATGCATGATGTAAAACACTACTTTTGGGATGAGCCATATTTGTTTCGACGATGCGCGGATGGTGTTATCCGACGATGTATATCCCATGCAGAGGTGCCTAATATATTGGAAGCATGCCACACTTCCCAAGTTGGGGGACATCACGCAGGTAATTGGACAGCAAGAAAGGTATTGCAAAGCGGATATTATTGGCCTTCGATATTTAGAGATGCCTACGACTTTGTTATATGATGCGACCAATGTCAGCGACAAGGTGCTATTTCGAAACACCATGAGATGCCCATGTCGAAAATCCTTGAAGTAGAGCTCTTTGACGTATGGGGTATTGATTTCATGGGTCCATTTGTAAATTCGTTTGGAATGAAGTACATCCTAGTTACTGTAGATTATGTCTCAAAATAGGTTGAAGCAGTAGCGTTGGCCGACAATGAGGGAAAGCGTGTTGTTGCATTCTTGAAGAGAAATATCTTCTCTCACTTTGGAGTACCACGTACTATCATAAGCGATGGAGGATCCCACTTTTGCAACAAGCTATTCAAATCCGTGTTGGCAAAATATGGTGTCAAGCAACATAAGGTAGCCACACCTTATCACCCACAAACTAGAGGCCAAGTAGAGGTTTCCAACCGAGAGATCAAGCAAATCCTTTCTAAAACGGTGAATGCTAATAGGAAAGATTGGTCTAGGAAGCTGGATGATGCACTATGGGCGTACAGGACTGTATTCAAAACACCCATTGGCATGTCCCCGTACCAACTAATTTATGGGAAGGCTTCTCACTTACTCATTGATCTTGAGCATAAGGCATTGTGGGCTTTGAAGCGATTGAATTTGAATTGGGATGATGCAATAAATCTGAGATTGGAGCAACTGAACGAGATGGAAGAATTCCGTCTCCATGCTTATGAAAGATCAGACCTATACAAGGAGCGGATGATAAAGTATCATGATCAGCGGATTGTTCGACGAAACTTTCAAAAGGATGATATGGTCCTTCTTTTCAATTCCAGACTGAAGTTATTCCCAGGTAAGTTAAAATCCAAGTGGTCTGGTCCATACAAAGTTAACCAAATCTACTCGTCTGGAGTAGTAGAGTTGGAAGACAATAATGGTGTTGTCTTCAAAGTGAATGGCCAACGAATAAAACCCTATATCGGTCCTCTTGATTCGATAAATTATATGGCCCTCACTTATCTCGACGAAGTCTAAGTACTCGAGGTAACTATGTCGTGCCGCGACAATAAATCAAGCGCTAGATGGGAGGCAACCCATCGGTTATCATTTTTTATTTTTCCTTTCGTTCTAGTACGTGTTTTGCTTTTGATAAATAAAAATCCAAAAATAAGAGTCGTGCCACAACCAAAACTAAGGCGCTGGATGGGAGGCAACCCATCGTTCTAATCATTTTTATTGTCTTTGAGCAAATGTAGGTGCAAGAGGTGTAAAACGAGAAGATTGGTTTCAAATCTCGATTTGGACGTGTTGCATGTTAAAGGTGGTAAGTTAGGAATGAGGAAGCAAAAGGTTATGGATTGAGAATTGATCATGAAAATATAGGCATCAAACAAGGCTAGGCCTAGGTAAAACTAGGCCTTGAACAAGGCAAATCCTATACTATGGCCTAAGATCTCGGAATCTAGTGTGCCATAGCATAGGCGCCGCCCATGCCCAAGTATGCCATGCTAAAGGCGTCGCCTATGCCTAGGAATGCCATGGAATAGGCGCCGCCTATGCTCAACAATGCTATGCAAAAGGCGCCGCCTATGCTAAGCATAGGCAAAGCAAAAGGCGCCGCCTATGGTCACTTCTTGTCTCCAAATCCGATTTTAAATGGGTCAAAACCCGACCCAACCTTCTCCTATAAATATGAGACTTAGTCTTGAACCAAAAACACATTGGAAACCTAGCCTAGGCGCCGCCTATAGTCTCCAAATCCTCTCAAAAAATTTCCATTTGCACTTTTTCTTCACAAGAACATCATCCAAAGGCATCAATCAAGTAAGTACTACTTTTTTCTTCATTTACATTCCGTAAGTAATACATTCCTACTCCTATAATGAATTGTTAAATCTTGAAGTAGTATTGGTGTTTTGAATGTGATTGAATTGTTGTGATACAACCAAGTGAGTGAACGTATACGTAAGAATCATCTTAACTTGTTCCCAACTTGTATTTGATTTTGATGCACTGTCATACTTTTGCGGAATTAATATGGTCACAAAAATTGCATAATCTTGTCACTTGAATACTTACATGTTGGAATGACTTGTTCATCGGGATAAGAATTATAGTTGCCTACCGACATAGGAGGTTGTGATTATTTAGATACTATACCTTGATTCAATCCCTATGTAGTAGTCATGATATATCAAACATGAAAGTATTGCCAAGATTACAAGAAGTATGACGGCTCTGATTTTATTGTTGGAATATAGCACCTAAAACGTATGTCGATGAAGTCTGACTAGTCGACCACTTTCACTTCACTAGTCTGTACCAACAAACTAAGTGTGGGGTGGTGCCCCTACTGCTCGTTTATAGATTGTATCCATCGAGATGATGCTAACATGAACATTATTCTAGTCTCAGGTACAATGGCACCCAAAGCAAGACAAGGCAAAGATAAGGCTACCACTTCACAAAAAGGCATGAAAATAGGCCGAAAAGAGCAAGGAGAATCATCCTCGATGCAATTACCACGCCGCATGTTCAGAATAAAATGGGTTCTTGAGGAGGAAGCAAAGGAATGGTATAGGAACAACAAAGAAAGAAAATATGTTCACGTGGACTTGATAAACAAGGAATGCCTAGCGAAGAAAGAACCGCGCATGTTGGCCAAGATCATGGCATTACATCTGGATTTCATCTTCCGAGACATGGGAGAATGCAATCTCGATTTAACAAGAGAATTCTATGCCAACTGGTCACCGAAAACCACAGGAAGCGAGGTCAAGATTCGGGGACAAGTTTTACAACTCAATGCAGATTTCTTCAACTCCTTTCTTGGCTTGCCTTCAATCGATCCATCACCATTCAAGGAGCTGTACAGGAGACCTCCATATAGATCTATTTGACACACACTCTGTGGAACAAGATCCATGTCACGCTGGAGTAGACACAAGGACACTGGTCGACACAACACCTTCCCATATGCTCCTTTGAATAGGGAAGCAAGGATATGGTTGCGTATAGTCAACTCTTGCCTAATTTCAGGGACTCAGTACACCAAGATAACAAGAGATAGAGTGTGCTTGGTATACGTATTGATGACGAATGTCCCTATCAACGTCGGGGCAATTATTCGTTCCACAATGCGGAAAGCTAGGCTACACAAGAGGTCCCACTTCAGTTTTGGCAACATGTTGACTGCAATACTAAGGAAAGAAGACATTGAAGAGGAACCGGATGATCACAAACTCCCACACAACACAAAGAAGGTTGACCTCACAAAGGTTAAAGATGCTGAAACCACTCATGGAGTCAACCTTACCACTTCAGAAAGGCATGCTCGCGACGAAAGCTTCTCCCGCCATTTATATGGCATGATGAAGTTTACCATGATGAGCGGGGGTCGTGTTCCAACTGCTGCAGAGCTCCAACAGTTGGCTTATGACTACCCAATGAATGAGCATGCGAGGGCGATGTGTGGAGAAGGTGTATATTTTGAGGAACCTCTTGATGACGACATGCCAACCGATGATGATCGACGAATGCCAGACTCCGACGTGGAAGAGAAATCTGATGACGAAGACTCTGATGACGATTCCGATGCAGGGGGTATGACCCCAGACATAGAGAATGAGTCTGACTAATCAGGTTCTTCTTATTTATTTTTCACTGAGGGCAGTGTGTCCCGTCTAAGTGTGGGGTGCTGGTATTTGCATTCTATACTTCTTTATCTGTATTTGCATTTATTTATGTTATTTATGTTTGGTTGTTTGATTTAGTTAGTAGTCATAGATTTTTTTATTTTGATGCATGAAATTGTTCTGATAGGCGGCATGGTGTTATGACAAGAGTTTGTGCTAGAATCATTACTATTGAGACACTTAGGCTCTAAGTGTGACTCACTGTGGGATAATTATGTGGTTTAATTCATTCATCTGTTGGGTCAAGAGTCTATACTGCTCCCAATGAAGTTAACCATGTGCCTTGTGTGTGTGAGATGATAGTATATTCTGTGCTTGTGACTGATGCTAGAACTTGCCTGGTGTGTGTGTAAAGCGAAATAAAGAGTGTGAGTTTAGGAGATGATTTAGGCATTTCTTTGGCAACTGATACTTGTTTACCTTCGTTTTACCTACCCGTGGACTTTATCCTAGTCAACCCCTTTGAGCCTTTAAGCCATTTTCTTTGACAGCCTCATATGTAAGCCTAATCCATTTTTTTCAAGACCATAATTTGATCCAAATTTCTAAGAGCTTTAAGTCGTAAAGTCATGTGACAAAATAAGATGAAATTGGGTGAGAGTGATGCCTTAGAGTGTATTGGTACTTGAATTTGTTATGAAAAAGAGTGGCTATCATGGAGGTGTGTTATAAAAAAAGAGAAAGAGAAAAGAAAAAGAAATAGAAAAACAAAAAGATAAATTGTGTTTATGATTAAATAAAAAGATAGTTATGCTTGAATGGCAAAATAGGTAAAAAGGGGTGATAGATGAAAGAAAGGTAGCAGGGTTGATTAAAAGAAAGTGTTAATGGCATAGTGTGATGTATTAAAGCGCTTAGGAACATAGTCACTATTTCTGGCCAAAATAGTCCTACCCGTCCCTTAGCCTACATTACAACCTATAGAAGACCTATTTGATCCTAAGCTTAGCATTCTGATATTTAGTGGAGCATTACACTATGGGAAAGCCTATGGTCATCAGTTGCAACATATGAAGTCTTTGTGAGAGTGAGAGCAAGGATAATCTTATACCCATGTTATGAAAAATGCAATACTTATGAGTGATTATGGGTAACATCTTATATGAGACACAAATGGTTGATGAGTTTTGGGTAGTCGTGTATGATTCTTTGTGCCTTGACTTTTGAATATGAGTTGACCACCATCACGAGACTATGTTGGAGGCTGAATTATTTCTACTAATGATCAGAAAACTACTCTTTGTTGATAATTGTTATGCTTGTCTTGACGAATATTTTATGTTGTTGCTGTGAAACCCTAAGTAAATGTTAAGAGGGACATGATATTTTGTTCGAGGATGAAAAAATCTTCAAGTGTGGGGTGTTGATGATAGGCGAATTTACACGCCTATAGTGCTATATTTTACCCATATTTTAGCCATGTTTTGAGGACAAATTATATAATTCATACACTTTTAGTCCTTTTCCTGTAAGTGAGCTAACGAACATGATTAGCAAGTTTTCAGGTATAAATGATGCAGAATTCAGAATTTTATGGATAACTTGACGCCAAAGAAAGCTTCACGAAAGGAGGAAACCAAATCTTGGACGCCAAGGACCAAAAGTGGCGCATGGAAAATCTGTCCCGGGCAAAAACAGTAATTCTGAAGACTTTGGGGACTAGCAGTAACTTATTAGGATTAGGATAATGATACCTTAACCTAGTAGGATGGGTTAAGTAATTCATTAGATTAGTAGGAATAGGATATGGGTATTATAAATACCCTAATTTGCTAGAGATTTTAATACTTTGAATTACAATTCTAATTCTACTTTTCAATTCTTATTCTACTTCCGCAAGACCTTTTCTATTAATTCTATTTTTATTCTTCTTCTATTCATCTAATCAATTCTTAATTTCCGCAACAAGAGAAATGTTACTTTGCAAGGAATTCACGCCTAACGCCTACCACACTTTGCTACACGAAATATTTATTGTGGTATAATAACAATGTCTATTGTGATTTCCTTCGCACTCATGGGTAACTAAACTTCTCTGTTGGGGTTATGGAAGCCATATGAGATACTATCTATTGCTATGAGTTTGTGAATTCGTGACACGTATATTGCTTATATCATTATTCTCTTCATCTTAATCTAAATTCTTTGTGGTTGCAAACGCATAGAATACGCCAGTATAGCATTAACTTGTTCGAAAGAAAGGTTATATGTCTGGAAAAGAGATAATGTCAAGGTAATAGGGTCCCATCCCCTATTAAAAAGTTAGTGCCGTAACTGGATTAACCTCTTGGAGAATTTGTACCGTTAGATACGCTTTAAGCTCGAAAGAGTTAAAGTGAAATAGTCCTTGTTCAGGTCGAAAGACGCTTGGATTTACCATCGAATACAATTCTCTATAAGCACATGCATGTCTGAACTCCGCATAACTCATAGCCAATAGAGACGTACAACTCATAAGGTGGACATAACCCCAACTTCTCAATTCTCATCGTTTACATCTTACTAAACATTCTTTCTTTTTACTTTGCTATTTCCGTTTTTTTCTCTACTATTTGGTTACATTACTTGCACAACAAGACTCCCCCCTTTTTCGAGACTTTCACTAAAAGTCTAGTAATCTTCGCTTACTTGCTGACCAAGCTATTTCCTGTGGGGTCGATACCCAACCCAGTTGGGTTCTATATTTGACAAACGACCGCTTTACACTCCTACGAGAGCTGTAGATTGAGCGTTATCACCTATCTTACCTAATTAAGTAATACGACCCAAACTAAGGCTTGGCCATGCTGGGTATCTCAAGTCCCACGTGTATTGGAGATCACTCCCTACACCTAACCTACCCAACATAACACACCCCAAAGTCAGATGAATATTGAACATATAATAAGATAGCATGAAATGTCTTAAGAAAAGTTTAATGCATGTCCATGACCAACCACTGACGATCGGACAAACGACCGACCGACACCGCCCAATAACCACAGTAATCCAAACAAAGCCTTCTAAACAGAACCAAATCTGAATATCAATAAAATGTCGGGACATGCCCCCGATAATAGACAAAAATCAAATCCAATGGAATAGTCAAAATATAAAGAAAACTATAATCATGAAATGGGGTCTTCCAAAGTATGGAAGGTCCCCATTTTAATCTGACTCGCTAGCTTATTTGAAATCCAAGTCACTGAGCAGGAGATATGCAAGTATGGCCAAATCTTGCATCACATGGGGATACAGTGTCTGAAGATGGTTAGCGAAGTGAACGCTAACATGTAACTCAGGGATAAGGATAACATAATGGCATTATCAATAATTTAACATCATTCAAACCAATGAACATAATCAGATGCATATATATATATATAAATTACATGCCGAAATAGGGAACAAGACTTAACATGTATTTTCAAAACTTTAGCCTTGATTGTGTAGATCAACCATCTTAACATAGTACCCACGGTCTATATCGGCCCTAGCTCTTACCCCCTGTTCGTCCCCCAGTGCGTGTAGCCACTCGAACCGGAGAATAATTTCATATATGTACATTGCAATGCCCCAAGACTACCACCTGGATGTCATACGATCCTTAGAACCACAAGTAATCCTAATCTAACCCATGATACTTGCATAACTCGTGAGAAACTGAATAATCTTAGGAGCATAATCTTTCTGTAAACTCAATACTTGTACTTAGGACTTATAATATATGCTTAAATTCTTAAAAATTCATGAAAAAAATTCATGCTCAATAGTCATCTTGAAATCTTTCAATAATCTCAGTCAAAATAATGAAACTAAAATCAAAATATGAATCTTATAAGTTAAAACATGAACATAAGCAATTCTTGATATACTGAAAGCTTTCAATCTCATAGTAATAACATGCTTCAACAATATAGAAATTTGGGTATGAACCCTAATTCAAAAATAAGTAAATTAAATCTTAAAATCACGCACTTTGGGCACAAGGGTAAAAGGGGTACCCTTGTGCATAAACACCACATACCTTAAGTTTCTTGACTTGTGAAGAAAGCTTGAAGCTTGGGAATTGAATGATGAACTTGTGAAAGAAACCCTATTCTTGATATTTCTTCGAAGATTTCTTGAACTTGGAAGCTTGAACTCTTGGATTCTTAAAGAAATCTTGAATTCAAAACTTAAATTGTTGTGTTCTTGATAGAAGAAGCTTGAATTATTGTTCTTGTGAAAGGGGGGGTTACGTGAGTTGTTTTGAGAAAGATGGGCAAATAATGCCCATTTTTGTGTTATAAATCGTGTTTGGATGGTTGGGGTTGAGGGGAAAGGACTAAACTGCCCCTTGGCCTCTTTTTCCCGTAGGAATAGACATCGTGGCACAACCCCTAGTTGGTAGAAGCATTCCTCACAATGCGAACCCTAGTTGGGTGGAATATCCCTCGCGGCACGAGGCTATCATTATCCCTTACTATCTCTCATGAAAAAGGTCATAACTCTTCGCTCGGGTATCGGATTAAGGCAAAATTGGTATAGTATGAAAGATAACTCAATTATCTATCATTTGGTGGATCTTGATTGCCATGTTCCACATATGTAAAAAGTTAACACGTTCAAAGTTGACCCTTCTAGAATCGAATACAAAAATTTGGCCGAAGCTAAGGCTCTTTGCTCAACATTGCTCTAAGTGATTCCTATGAACATTTTTCTCCTTATAAGCACTTCACACACCAGGATAAAGATCATGATACATGTATTCAAATATAAATCATAGGATTAGAGTTTATACACGTAGTAACGATGGTTCAAAATCTAGCTCAAAAATGTGGGGTATGACATACATGGGGGACTCAAACCTCCCAATATATACTAAGGTGACTTAATCACCTGATCATGTGATTATTTACGGGGGACTCAAACTTCCCTAAACATGAAATAATAATGAGGGGGAATCAAACCTCCCTGGTCACTTTGACCCCCACGTACACAAATATGGTTTCCAGTATAGGTCACTCGAACCTCCACTTTCACGACTTAGCTACACAACCCTTATGAGATACCAATTAAAAAAAGTATCACTCATTCCCATTCATTGAACCATATTCTACATTAAGGCATACATTGTTGGTATCATCATACCAACTTCACTTGCAAGGTAGTAACAACATCCCAAAATAATTTTTGTTAACTTGGGGAGAACAACTCCCTTTGTTCATTAATACAAGGTGGGGGAACACCGACTCCCTTTGTTCATTAAATCAGACCATTGTGTTTCAAATTCCTATCTATATGGTGCAATAGTTCAAGACTAGTTCAATTTCACAAATTTTCACCTTTCTCATAATTGAAACCAATTTCACATTATGGGGCTAGGGTTATAACCACTTCAAAAGTCACAAGTTTGGGAAATTCACCATACCCAAGCACCCATAAGTTCAAAACTATAATTAAAGCATTGAAATCATATATAAACCATGAGAAATATTATTCAATTCATAAACATTCATAAACCCCAACACTTGTTTCAAAACCATCATAAACATCCCATGAACAATACTTTAAAACTTATGCCTTTACAAAATTAATAATGAGGGAAAAGTAACATGATTTAAACACCAAAAAATTTGGAGAAGAATTGACCCTTGAGCCGTTAGATGACCAACTTGATGAAACCCTAACTTGAATTGCTTGAGGAAATTTAAAGAGCCTTTTGGGAGTGTTTGAGAGTTACTTAGACTGTTTCTAAGTGATAATGACATCCTAAAGAGGTTATAAGATGTGGGTTTCTATTCGGTTAATAGGGGAAATTCCCAGAATGCCCTCAACTTATAAAACCATAAAGAGTGTCACCTTTGACTACAAGTTGGCCCCTAGGCTCGTAACCACTCCTTATGACTCGTCACAATAAGTCATAACTAAGGCAGTACCACCAAGGCACCTACATTATTATCCTTATGACTCAATGGCTCCACTCGTAAAGGGATCCTACGATACGTAGGTTCCAGCCGTAGTCAATAAAGAATCTAAATTGGGACCTACACTAGACACCCTATGATTACACCTAATGACTCGTAACATATCCTTATGGCTCTTAGTGAGCCACTCGTACTCAGAGAAGAATCATTCTACAAACTTATATGATTTGGTTACGACTCATCCCAATGAGTCGTCAAGATACCCTATGAATCTAAGGGTCCAATTGTAACCAAGGCAGTGAGCTCAAAGCTCAAGAAATTTCCAAGGGACAAAATTTGGGGTGTTTCAATTCTTCCCCACTTGGATCATTCATCCTCAAATGATGGGATAAGGCATTTATTAGCACGAATTAACCCCACATACCTCTACTTTTTCCTTTAACAAAGACTAAAAATGAAGATACCAAGGAAATTAAAATTCCTTTTAACAAAGATAGAAAATAAAGATGTAAGGGAATACACATACCTTAAGCACAATTTTTTGGAATGGGAAACAAGAAGGGGTACTTAGACTTCATGTCCTCTTCGGCTTCCCAAGTATCCATTTCAACCTTGTGGTTCCTCTTAGAATTTTTACCGAAGCTACGTCCTTTGTTCTCAACCAATGAATTTGTCGATCCAATATTTTAACCAGGACTTCCTCATAAGATATGAAATCCAAAATACCCACCTCCTCTAAAGGAACAACCGTTGAAGGGTCACCCATGCACTTCCTCAACATAAAAACATGAAACACCGGATGAATGGAGCTTAAACTAGGAGGAAACTCTAACTCATATGCAATACTACCAACCCTCTTCAAGACCATGTATGGGTCGACATACTGGGGACTGAGCTTCTCTTTCTTCCGAAATCGCATTACTCTTATCCTGGGAGACACCTTCAGGAACACCCAATCGCCAACCTTAAATTCTAACTCCCTACACCTCACATCCGCATAGGACTTTTGGCGACTTTGGGCGGTCTTAGGTCTATCCCGAATCACCTTCTCCTTCTCCATCGCTTGGTAAACCAAATCAGGACAAACGTCTCCGCCTTACTAATCTCAAACCACCCAATAGGAGATCTACACCTCCTACCAGACAATGCCTTAAATGGGGCTATCCCAGTACTAGAGTGGTATCTATAATTATACACAAACTCTATAAGAGGCAAATGATCAACCTAACTACCACCATAGTTAATCACACCAGCCCTAAGCATATCTTCCAATATCTGAATAGTTCTTTTCGATTGCCTATCCGACTGCGGGTGGAAAGTAGTACTAAAGCTCACCTTAGTTCCCAACCTCTCTAAAATGAACGTGGAAACTGTGATGAGAACTGAGTACCATGATCCGAGATGATAGAAACAGGTGTCCCATGCAACTTCATAATCTTTTGGAGGAACAACTTTGCATAATCCTCTACCAAATAACTAGTCCTTACAGACAAGAAGTGAGCAGACTTAGTCATTCTATCTATGACGACCCAAATTGAATCAAACTTATTCTGAGATCGAGAAAGGCCGGTAATGAAATCTATATTAATCACTTTTTTTCTACACAAGCAACTTAATTTATTGATACAATCCTTTGGGTCGTAAGTGCTCAACCTTCACTTGTTGGCACACCATGTATTTAGCCACAAAACTGGACACTTCTCGCTTCACATTGTTCCACCAATAAATCTTCTTAAGACCATGATACATTTTTGTCAAACCAGTATGAATGGCATAACGTGATTCATGAGCCTCAGCCAAGATCCTTTCTCGCAACCCATCTACATCAGGAACACATAATCTGCCTTGGTACCTCAAGATACAATCGCCACCAATCTCAAAAACTGCAACCTTTTGTTGCCCACATCTCCCTTAATCTTCATTAAGACAGGATCCAATACATGTTTCTCCTTTATTTCAGTACCAAGAGATGATTTCTCCATCTTCTGTACAAATATGCCACCATTCTTGGAATCCAAGAGACGAACTCTGAGATTAGCCAAATGGTGAATACCTTTCACCAAATACCATTTTTCCTCAACCATGTGAGATAAGCTTTCTATAGATAACCTGTTAATAGCATCAGCAACCACGTTAGTTTTACTTGAATGGTAGTGAAGACTTGTGTTAGAATCCTTGAGCAGCTCAAGACACCTCATTTACCTGAGATTTAGCTATTTCTAAGGGAACACATATTGCAGGCTCTTATGATCAGAATAAATATCCACATGAACTTCATAAAAATAATTCCTCCAGATTTTCAATGCAAACACCACATCTAACAATTCCAAATCGTAAGTCGAGTAGTTCTTCTCATGAACTTTCAGTTGTCTATAAGCATAAGCAATCACTTTACCATGTTGTATTAATACACAACCCAATCCCGCTCGGCATGCATCAAAATAGATAACAAAACTATCAGTACCCTCAGGCAGGGTCAAAACTAGAGTCAAAGTTAACTTATCCTTCAACTTTTTAAAACTACCCTCACAAGCATCGGACCGCAAGAACTTCACCTTCTTTTGAGTCATCTTGGTCAAAAGGGCATCAATCTATGGGAAGCTCTCCACAAATCTTCTATAATAACCGGTTAAACCTAAGAAGCTCCAAATATTGATTGGAGTTGTGAGCCTAGGAAACATTCTAACCACTGCAACTTTTTACGGATCCACCATGATCCCTTCACTAGAAACAACGTGACCCAGATAAGTTACAACATTCAACTAGAACTCATACTTGGAGAACATAGAATACAAACATTGATCTTTAGCGTCGGCAACACAAGACAGAGGTGATCAACATGATCTATCTCACTCTTGGAATACACTAGAATATTGATCAATCATGAACAAATCTAGTAACTAACAGGAAACCTAATTTATAAGATCCATAAATGCAAACGAGGAATTGGTCCAACCAAAGGACATCACCAAAAACTCAAAATGGCTTAACCGGGTTCAGAAAGGAGTCTTAGAGATATTTGTCTCCCTAATTTTCAACTGGTGGTACCAGTATCAAAGATCAATCTTAGAGAAAAATTTAGAACCCTGACGCTGATCGAAGAGGTCATCAATCCTCAAAAAAGGTGTTTGTTCTTTATAGTTACTTTATTCAATTACTGGTAATCAATACACATTCAAAGGGAATCACCATTCTTATGCACGAACAAAATAGATGCACCCATGGGGACACACTAGGATAGATGAAACCCTTGTTTAGAAGATCCTTCAACTGCTCTTTGAGTACCTTCAACTCAGTTGGAGCCATTCTATATAGAGGGATATAAATAAAATGAGTGTCCAAAATAAGATCAATCCCAAAATAAATCTCCCTATCGGGAAAAATACCAGAAAAATCATCAGGGAACATCTCAAAAAATTAGTAGACTACGGGGACAGTTTGCAAAAAAGGACCTTCGGCTCTAGAATTCTTAACATGCACTAAGTGATAGAAGCACCCCTTTGAAACTAATTTTCAGGATCTAAGATACAAAATAAACCTTCCCTTAGGTACTAGGGAACAACTTTCTCACTCAATAACTGATTCATTTGGGAATTTGAAGATGACCTTATGGGTACGACAATTTAAAAAAGTATAACATGAATGCAACCAATTTATCCCCAGTATGACATTAAAATCGACCATGTCTAACCCTATTAGATCTACCAAAGTTTCTCTATCACTAACAGATGCCACACATCCCTTGTAGACTCTCCTAGAAACCACGGAGTCACCCACCAAGGTAGAAATAGAAAAAGGTCTAAAATGCACTTAGGACCGAATCCAAAATACACAACCACAAACAGGGTCATATAAGAGAGTTTAGACCCAGGATTAAGAAAATAGTACACATCACTAGAAAAGAGTTTCAACATACCAGTAACAACATCAGGGGATGCCTCGGACTCCTGACAGGTAGAGAACGCATAGAGATGATTCCGACCAATGTCAGAGCCAGAAGCAGAAATAGCACCCTTTGGTGCAGGAGCTGATACAGTAGCAATAGGAACATTGTTTTCCCCATAAGAAACCTTATAAGGATAATCTTTTTGTAGGTGACCAATATGACCATATTTAAAGAACTTGTTCCTCCCTTCTTTGTAAAACCCACGATGTATCTAACCACAAAATCACAAGGAGGATATGATGGAAATAACTGGGGCCTACTAGCCTGAGAATGACCCTGTGCCCTAAAACCATTGCACTCTGCATACGACGATTACCCGATGACTTCGGTTAGGGAGCACTAGCTGCAGAATAGGAACCTGCATTGCCCCACTTTCTTATAGACCATTTTTCTCCATATCTACCACTTTGTTACTGACCTTCACCCTGATCTGAATAGGGAAACTTCTTACTCTACCTTTCCCTAAATTCAGCCTGGTTCATCTTATCTTCTTTGACTTTTTGTATATAAACCACAAGCTGAGAAATATCCATATCTTTATTTAGCAAGGCAGCTTTACTTTCCAAAATCAAGTCTCGAGACAACCCCAGAAACAAATTTCCTCATTCTAGCCCATATGCTAGACACTAACTCTAGAGCATACTGAGATACCTAATGAAACTTCAAGTCATACTCTTTTACTGACATCTTACCATGCTTTAGGTTAACAAACTCTTCCGTTTTCGCCTTCCTTAACTCCTGAAGAAAGAATAGGTCTAGAAAAGCACTAGAGAAATCATCCCACAGTGCGTATTCTACATTATCTCCCCTAGACTATTCCCATTCCTTAT
The DNA here is from genome assembly GCA_030864215.1 of Capsicum pubescens. Classification (NCBI taxonomy): domain Eukaryota; kingdom Viridiplantae; phylum Streptophyta; class Magnoliopsida; order Solanales; family Solanaceae; genus Capsicum; species Capsicum pubescens. Next base: position 325,272,281 of record CM061548.1, read on the forward strand.
ACCACTAATATACCATATCTTTCAATTAGTAGGTGATGAACTCCACGCTCTCCACGTTAGTGGCATTCATCACATAAAATATCTTTTTTTATCTCATCAATAAAATATTTAGGATCTTCCTTAACTTTAGAACCAGTAAAGACAGAAGGACTCAACCTCATGAATTGGCCAACTCTAGTAGCCTCAAAGGATAAAGCAACAGAAGAAACTCGCTCAGTATAACAGACCATCAACTGGGTAACCAAGTGAATCAACTAGAGAAACTCAATATTAGACATATTATCTCTAGGTGCCTGAGGAGAAAGAGGGGGAACCGGTAGAGCTCTATCAGGGCAATTAGAAGCAGTGACTCTAGACCGGGTCTGAACTCTTAGAGTAGGATGAGCTCCATCCATATTGTCCTCAGACGAGACAGAAGAGTTCCCACGGACATCAGATTTTCTTGGAGGCATAATCTGAAAGGCGAACAAATAGGAGTTAGAGAGACTCAAGACCTCAGACTCTATAGCTCGAAAATAACAATAAGAAAGGGAAACATTCCTAACTGCCTTGTATTCCCTCCCTTATAAGTGTTGCGTGCTACACACCCATAAAAGAGACTCCACTCGACATGGATTTATTGGAAACCCAATGACACCAAACCTAGGCTCTGATACTAATCCGACACACCCCAAACTAGGGCCTGGCCGTGTCGGGTATATCAAGTCCCATGAGGACTGGAGGTCTACCCTTGTACCTAACCAACACAACACAGCACATCTCAAAGTCAGATTAATTCCAAACATATAACAAGATTGCATGTAATAGCTTTAAAAAAGTTTAATAAATGTCCATAACCAACCACCAACGATCGGCCAAATGATCGATAGACATCGCCCAATAACTACAGTAGTCCAAACAAAGCCTTTTAAACAGAACCAAATTTAAATATCAATAAAATATCGAGACATGCCCCCGATAATACCTAAAAACCAAATCCAAATGAATGGTAAAAATATAAAGGAAACCATAATCATGAAATGGGGTCTTTCAAAGTATAAAAGATCACCACTTCAATCAGACTCACTAGCTGGTCTCGAATCTAAGTTATTGAGAAGGAGATGTGGAAGTATAGCCAAATCCTATATCACATAGGGATACAGTGTTCAAAGATGGTTAGCGGGGTGAATGCTATCATGTAACTCGAGGATAAGGATAACATAATGGCATTATCAATAATTTAACATCATTCAAAAATCAACGCACATAATTATTTGCATATACATACAAACATACATATATATATACATATAGCATGCAGAGATAGGGAACAAGGCTTAACATGTATTTTAAAAACTTTAGCTTGGAATATGCCACTCAATCGTCTTAACATAGTACCCATGGGCTATATGGGGCCCAGCTCTCACCCCTTGGTCAAGACTCAGTATGTGTAGCCACACGAACTAAAGAATTATCTCATATATATGCACATGGAGAACTTGAACCTACCGACATATACTAAGGTGACTTAAGCACCCGATCATGTGATGATTTACGGGGGACTCGGCCCTCCCTAATCATGAAATAATAATAAAGGCGACTCAAACCTCCCTGGTCCCTTTGACCCCCATATCGACAAATATGGTTTCGAGTATCGATCACCCGAACCTCCACTTTCACGACTCAGCTACACAACTCTTATTAATGCTTAATTAAAACATTTATCACATTACCCCATTCATGAACCATATTCCACATTAAGGCATACATTGTTGGTATCGTTATATCAACTACACTTGCAAGGTAGTAACAACATGGAAAAAAAAAATTGTTAACTTGGGGAGAACAACTCCCTTTGTTCATTTAAACAAGGTAGGGGAACACCGACTCGCTTTGTTCATTAAATCAGACCACTGTGATTCAAATTTCTCTTTATATCATGTAATAGTTCAAGGCTAGTTCAATTTCATAAATTCTCACCTTTCTCATAATTGAAACCAATTTTATATTATGGGGTTGGGGTTATATCCACTTTAAAAGTCCCAAGTTTGGGAAATTCACCATACCCAAACATCCACAAGTTCAAAACCATAATTAAAGCATGAAAATCATAGATAAACCATGAGAAATATTATTCAATTCATAAACATTCAAAAACCCCAACCCTTGGTTCAAAACCATCATAAACATCCCATGAACAATACTTTAAAACTCATGCCTTTACAAAATAAGAGAAGAGTAACATGCCTTAACACCAAGAAATTTGGAGAGGAATTGACCAATGAGACCTTAGATGAACAATTTGATAAAACCTTAGCTTGAATTGCTTGAGGAAATTTAGAGAGCATTTTAGGAGTGTTTGAGAGTTACTTAGATTTTTTATAAGTGATAATTACACCCTAAATAGGTTATAAGACGTGGGTTTCTATTTGAGTAAGAGGAAAAATATCCAAAATGCCCTTAACTTAAAAAGCTGAAAGAGTGTCGCCTTTGACTATGAGTCAGCCCATTGACTCATAACCACTCCTTATGTGTAATAACCCTTACTTTTCTTAGATCATTTCAGCTCATAGTTCTTGTATAAGAGGGTAAAAGCCTAAGAATTTAGCTAAGTGTTGGGGACTTAGCTTAAATTTTGGCCTCTTAACTTTGATAATTTTTAAAGTGTCCTTCCTAACTATGAGAAATAAGTTTTTGAGTTGATTCATGATCAGGGGTATAAGTATCATGTCTCAGGTAAGTTTCAAATTTTTCAAATGAGGTTTGGACCACTTTTGGATTTTCAAAACAAGCAAGTCACCGCGATTGTGATGTGTCGCGGTGGCTATAGCAGTGCCAGCCTTAGCACATTGTGGTGAAGGTGTATTTGTCATATTCTTTAATTATAATTTGAATGGATATGTCATGATCTTTATTATAGTGTGTGAGGTGATTATTAGGGGAAGAATGTTCATATAAATCACTTAGAGCCAAGTTTAGCTAAGATCCTTTGATTCATCCAAAGTTTGGTATTTGATTCTACAAGGTTAAACTTTGAAAGTGTACAGCTTTTGATGTATGTAGAATTTTTCATCTCAATACCCACCAAATTTTAGATAATTGAATTAGATTTCCAACTATACCAATTTCGCCTTATTTCGATACCCGAGTGAAAAGTTATGGTATTTTTTGTCTGAGTCAGTAAGCCACCACAATTACACCGCATCGCAGTGAGCCTTCAAACTGCAATCTGGGTTATAAATTTTTGGTTTAAATGAATAAGGGGAAATAGGGTCTTTTCCCACCTCAACCCAGGTTGTAAAAACACGATTTTAAGCATCCATTAGGGCATTATTTTCCCTCATTATCCTATTTTACTCTCAAGAACAAACCCTAATCAATCCCCTTTAAGATTATCCATTTCATCACCTCTTCTTTGAGAAAAATCAAGATTTAAGTTTCCCAATTCAGAAAGCTTTCAAGATTTTATTTCTTCTTTAATATTTAACATTTTAAGGTATGTGGGAGTTCATCCATGTGTCCTATTTCACCCATGGATCCCAAAACCCTTTTCTTTTAATTGAAGAATGAATCATGTTATTTTGTACGTTCAGGAAAAGATTGAATTTCATATTTTCATGGTGTTTTTAATTAAATTCAGCCCATGTATGATTCTATGCAAGATTTTGAATTCCTCATGTCTTGAATTTAAGTTTCCCATGTTTTATTCAATTGAATTCCATGATAGATCCTAAATTCATGATTTTTAGCAACATTCTTATATTTTAGATTCATGTTTTTCATATGTTTGATGAAATTCTCATATCATGTTCAATTAATTTCAAGATGAATCCTCAAGTTATGAATTTTTCCATGTAACTCTATTGTTCCCTCATGTTTAAGACATTATTATGTTTAAGCTATGATATTTACATGTTTTGAAGAAAGGCCCATGTCCCATTTCACGCGAATTCCATGTAAATTCCTAATTCATAATTTTAGTCAAGTAATCATGCTATGCTCCCATGTTTAAGACATTTCCATGTTCAAGTTCATGATTCCCAAGTGTTGGATGAAATGCGCTAAGGTTTGGGTTTTGAATATTGACTGCTTATTATGTCCCAAAGCTTTAGTATGTCATATTGTTATTGTTATCGAGTCCTGGGGGTTATGAATTCTCAAAATTTAGTTGTTTACCTAGTTTTCAGTATCTCCATAATGATTTTAGTTATACCATGAGCAATATCATTCAGTCAGTAATATGATCAGTTGTGAGTCCAATTAATCTTAGCTCAGTCCAGTTTCAGTTTAAGTATCTATTTATACGTTAATAATTACCTCAAAATCTGTATGCGCTGATGTTTTCAGAATACCATGACCTGAGCTTATCTTATCAGATTCAATCCATGCACCAGTTAGTATTTTAGTGTCTTTCAGTTGGGAGTAGAATTTAGCATCGAGTGGGAAGTGTGGGTTCAGCGCATCCTACTTCTCCAGAAACTACGTGCCACCATAGGTTTAGGGGCCTCGCCAAAGAGTGTTTCCCCTTGCCCAATATGGTCTCAGTTTAGTGATCACTCCAGTTCAGGTCTACTCCAATATAAAGGATAGAACAGCCCTCCTCAACGTGGGTCAGACATGATAGCTCACATGGTTTATGTCGGTTACATGATAGCTACCACAGTCTCAGTCAGTATTCAGTATGTTTTCAGTTCAGGTTTGCTTGACGAAGTGAACAGATTTTCAGATACTCAATTTTAAAGCTTTCAGTATTTCAGATTACAGATTATCCCAGTACCATAATAGATATACACTTAGTCTTGCATTCTCAGATAATACAGTTTTCATGTATTCATGTTCAGTTATCTCATATGGTTTTGATAGTCCTTACCTCATAAACATGTACTCCATAGTTTCAGCCCAATTATTCAACCTAAGTACAGTTCAGCCTTACATGACACAGTATTCATACAGTACCCATATTTTACTAATTTCCGACTTCAGTTCTACTTACATTATAAAAAGTAAAGTTTTAAGAAACTAAGTGTAATAATTCACCAGCTTATCAGATTATGTTTGTTACTCATGTTTTAAGATGTTTTCAGCTTTCAGTTTATTCCAGCTTATTGTTGAGTCTACTTACACTTAGCATGTATATTTTAAGATTTTGTACATAATCAGTTTTACTTAGTACATTCATCCTCGCTTACTCAGTACATTCCAGAAGTAGTGATCCACATATACGTCTGTGTGGCTATATTTTTTCATAATATAGGTACTATTTATAGCCCGTACATTATGACTAGATAGTTGTAATTTCCAGCCAGCAGGTGATGAGTTCTCCTACTTCGGGGACTTCAGTTTGATGTAGTTCATGTACCTTACTTTATTATTCACATGTATTGACTAGTGATAGTTGGAGGAATGTCCTAATTATCTATAATCAGTATAGTAGAGGCTTCATAGATGTCAGTCAGAGTCAGTCATGTAAATTTAATACTTTCCTCAGATTTATCAGATTGTAAAACTTTATCGGTTACATACCATTTTAGATTTATAACTCAGTTGCTTAACAGTATGCCAGTTCATGGGTTAGCTTAGGATCACTTGTGATTCCTAACATCATGTGGCATCCAGTGTATACTCTCGGGGCGTTACATTATAACTTGTCACCACAAGTCGTAACCAAGGCAGTACCACCAAGGCACCCTACACTGTTATCCTTACAACTCAATAGAATCATTCATAAAGGGACCCTACGACACATAGGGTCCAGTCGTAGTCAACACAGAAACTAAATTGAAACTTACACTGAAGACCCTATGATTACACCTGACGACTCGTAACGTATCCTTACGGCTCTTAGTGAGCCACTCGTATTCAAAGAAGAATCATGCCAAAAACTTACATGATTTGGTTACGACTTGTCCCAACGAATCATCAAGACACCCTACGACTCCGGTGGTCCAGTCGTAACCTAGGTAGTGAGCTCAAAGCTCAAGAAATTTCCAAGGACCAAAGTCCGGGGTGTTTCATTAAACCATTGTGTTAGCTCCGGATTATGGTATTGGCTTACCTACTGGTGGGAATTGGTAGGTGTGATCATGACTCGTAAATCAGGTTGTGACACTTTTGGTCTAATTTTAAGCACTAGAACTCATTTTTTTAAAAGACTCTTCTTGTATAGTTTAACTGGAAAATTGTAAGAATGGTTATTTAATTAGCGGGTGATTTTAATTGAGTAATTTAGTTGGTAATTAATGGGACAAACCCATAATTTTTTTATCGCAAAACTTCACATATAACCATCTTGTACCCCTCTTAACTAACTTCCTAATCTAACTTTCATAATTAACATTCAAAGGATTACGTATACAAACAACAGCACTACAATTACAAGTGTATATAATATGTATATTACACATTGTTTATAAGCATTACATATTCTACGTTTGACAATTAATCAACGGTCTAACATATACACATAAACCTCATATACATTATATGTATATTCAAAGGATTCCATACACAGACAACATTACTACAATTACAAGTATATATAATAAGTATATTACACATTGTTTATCGGCATTACATATTCTATGTTTGACAACTATTCAATAGTCTAATATATATACATATACCTCATATACATTATGTTACTATATATATGAGCAATTAAATGCGTATATACATGTACTTATATATACTTTTAAAAATCATACACACACGCTGGATTATACATATGGTTGTGTATACATATTTTTAATTGGAGAGAGAGAGAGAGAGAGTGTATATCAATGTATTCCATATACGAAATATTTTCATGCATCTCAAATATATTCTTATATACACATGCACTGATTTGTATTTAGCTTGTATGTATATATAGTTGATTGAAACTTATATACATAAATAGAAGTGTTATTAAATAGAAATATGTATATATAGTTGATTGCAATTTATATACATAAATATAAGTAAGTGTATATAGTTAATTGTAATTTATATTCATCTCAAACATATTCAGTTGTTATTAACAAGTGACTAACTTTCAATGTTTATATGTAAGTATCATTAAAAAAAATTGTATCTATTTATTTTACACAAATTACGAACGATTAAACAAAAATGCATCATACATAATTATTCGAATTAATTTTTTAGGCTGTTATAGTAAGTGACAGAAAACATTTTTAAACTAACCACTTGAATCAAGTTATTGTATTTAAAGTAGGCAAGTATAAAACACAAATACTTTCGATATTATTAAAATTGAAACTGGGTTGACACAATAACTGAAAAAACAATAACTGAGAAGATTTATATGATTGAGGATTTGTAGTTTGCATTGTAATATATATGTGGTGGATCCGGAGGTTTTGGGGGTATTTTGAGGTCAATGTCCATCCTTGGATCTATAGAGGTCATTGGTAGTTGAGTTGTGAATCCAAATGTGAGTAGAAAGACTTTAGAGAAAATTAGTAGAGAGAGAAAATTATTATTTTTTTAATGGTAAATCAAATTTGATGAGAGAGATTAATTGAATGCTCACAAAAGAGAAGGTATACACGCTATCATGTTTGTATATAAGATCCTACATAAATAATAGTCCTTTAACTAATTTTTGACTATGTCAAGTAATTATTTCAAACATTAACCACGGTTAATTAAGGACCCTTGTGTTGTGTGATTTTTTCTTTATTTGATACTCTAGTTACTTGGCTCATATGGGTGAACTATATAAATGACCCTCAAAATGGGTGGCTTTGCGTTTTTGTCCCCCGTGAGGAAAATCCTACAAAACTAATCTTCTTTCTTTTTTATGTATAAAAGAAATACGTATTTGCCCCTCTACATCTCAAATATTTCTAAACAACTCCATACTTATTTAGCTTTTAACTTCTATTTTGTTTTTTCTCTTTTTCATTTTATTTGATTTTTAATTTCTTTTCTCTTGTTTCTTTCTTTTTCTTTTTTAGTTTTTTTCTCAATCCTTACTTTTCTTTCCTTTTCTCCTCTCAACTTATTTTTTTTTATATGTTTTCTCTTTTTTATTTTACTTTGATTTTTATTTTTTATTTTCTTTTTTTTTCTTTTTTCTTTTTAATTTTTTTCAACCCTTACTTTTTTTTTCCATTTCTTCTCTCAACCTCTAACTTTTTTCTCTTTTTATTTTTCTTCGGTTAATAATTTTTGCTTTTCTCTTTCTTTTTTTAATTCTTTTCAACCTTTATTTTAGTTTTATCTTTTTTTCTATTTTCTCAACCTTCATTTTTTCCTTTTCTCCCCTCAACTTCTATATGTTCTTTTTTTTTCTTTTTTCTTTTTCTCTTTTTTTTTATTTTTTTATTTTTATTTTTCCACAACTTTTATTATTTTTCTTTTCTTCTTCGTTTTCTTCCAAATAACAAGTTACGTCTCATGGTCAAGAGTTGACACTAACACATTTTATCTTGATTTATGATATGTTCTATGTATCTAGAGGCAAGATTTAGGGCATTCAAATAACAAGTTACATTTCATGGGAAAGAGTTGGCATAACCACATTGTGTTTTAATTTATGAGATGTTCTTTAACTCTTAACTTAGAGGCAAGATTTAGCCCAACTTTTAACAACAATTTATGTCTCACGGGCAAGAGTTAACACTACCACGTTATGCATGATTTATGAGAAGTTCTACAACTCTTGCCTTTGAGGCACGACTTATCCCAAGAATTTTCAAACAACATGTATTTTGGTCAAGGGTCAACACTACCACATTGTGTCTTTTACTTATGAAATATTCTAGAACTCATGGCATAGATGCAAGACTTAGCCCAAGGACCATCATACAACAAGTTATGCTCCATGGGCAAGAGTTAACACTACCACATTATGTATCAATTTATGAGATACTTTATAACTCTTTTCTTAGAGACAAGACTTAGACCAAGGGCTTTCAAGCAACAAGTTACATCCGTGGATATGTGTTGACATTACCACATAGTGTTTCGATCTATGAGATGCTCTATAAATCTTGCCTTAGAGGTAAGACTTAGACCAAGAACTTTTAAACAACAAGTCAAGCCTCATGGGCGTTGACACTACCACATTGTGTCTTGATTTATGAAATGTTTTGTAAATCAAGGACTTTCAAATAATAAGTTATGCCTTATGGGTAGGAGTTGAAAATACCACAATATGGCTTGATTTATGAGATGTTAATAACTCAGGCCTTAGAGGCACGACTTAGTCCAAGGATTTTCAAACAACAAGTTAAGCCCTATGGGCAAGAGTAGACACTACCACACCATGTATGATTTATGAGATGTTCTATAACCCTTGCCTTAGAGGCAAAACTTAGCCCATAATTTACACCTCATGGGAAAGAGTTGATACTACCACATTGTATTTTGATTTATGAGATGCTCTATTAGTCTTGTCACTAAGACAAGACTTATCCCAAGAACCTCCCAAAAAATAAGTTAAGCCTAATGATCAAACGTTGACACTACCACATTGTGTCTTGAGTTATGTGGTGTTCTATAACTCTTGCCTTAGACGCAAGACTTAACTCAAAGATTTTCAAACAATAAGTTATGCCCCACGAACAAGACTTGACACTACCACATACTGTCTTGAAATATGTGATATTCTATAACATTTGCCTTAGAGACAAGACTTATCCCGAAGGACTTTCAAACAACAAGTCATGCCCTTAAATTTACTTTGATGTCAAAGAAAGAAGATTTCTTTGTGGATTATCCAACTTTCTATTTAAAATATATATATATATATATATATAATAGAAGTTGAGAAAAAAAAGAGTGAAAATAGAGAGAAGAAAAAAATTAGAAAAAAGAAAAAAAAAAGAAAAAAAAAAGGTTAACATAAAAGAGAAGAATGAAAAACAAAAAAATAAATACTGAGAAAAAGATAAATGAGAAAAACTAAAATAATAAAGTTTGAGAAAAATAAAAAAAAAAAGAAAAATGGAGAAATGATAAAAACAAAAAAAATATAGGTTGAGACAAATAAATTTTAAAAAAGAGAAATGAAGAAATAGATAATGTTTGAGGAAAAAAAGTAAAAGAAAAATAAAGATTGAGACAAATGAATTAAAATAAGAAAAAAAAAAGAAAAAAAGAAAAATCAAGATAAAACAAATGAATGGAAAAAAAAAATAGAAGTTGAGAGACAAATGAGCATGAAAAGTTTAAAAATATTTGAGGTGTAGAGGGACAAAAATGTATTTGTATTCTGCATAAAAGGAAGAAGGGATAGTCTTTAAAGACTTTTCTTATGAGGGACAAGAAACCAAAGTCACCCATTATGGGGTTATCCTATGTAATTTCCTGTTGTTTGATGATTTTTGAGATTAGTCTTGTCTCTAAGCCAAGAGTTATAGAGTTTCATAAGTAAGAAAACATGATGTGGTAGTGCTGACCCTTGCCTAAAGTACATAACTTGTTGATTGAAAATCCTTGGGATGAGTCGTGTATCTAAGGCTAGAGTTATAGAATTTTTCATAAATCAAGACATAACGTGGTAATATCAATTCTTGTCTATGAAGCATAACTTTTTACTGAAAATCCTTGGGTTAAATCTTGCCTCTAAGGTAAGAGTTGTAGAATATCTTATAAATCAAGATATAATATGTTAATGTCTTCTTGCCCATGAGCATAACTTGTTGTTTGGAAGGAATCGAAGAAAAGAAAAAAATAAAAGTTGAAAAAAAAAATGAAGAAAAATATTAAAAGGGGAAAAAAGAAAAGAAAAAAAATATAGAAGTTGAGAGGAGAGAAGAACAAAAAATAAGGATGAGCAAAAAAAAAAGTTAAAACAAAAATGAAGGCTGAAAAAAGTTATAAAAGAAAAAAAGAGAAAAGAAAAATAAAAACCAAAGAAAAAAATTAAAAGTTGAGAGGAGAAAAGATAAAAAAGGAAGGGTTGAGAAAAATTAAAAAGAAAAAAGAGAAAAAAATAAAATCAGAGTAAAAAAGGAGAAAAAATATAAGTAATAGAAGTTGAGAGAAGAAAAGAAAAAAAAAGTAAGGGTTGAGAAAAATTTAAAAAGAAAAAAAAGAAAAAAACTAGAGAAAGAAAAAAATAAAAATCTAAATAAAATAAAAGAAGAGAAAAGAACTTGAAATTGAAAGATAAATGAGTATGGAGTTGATTAGAAATATTTGAGATATAGAGAGATAAATAGGTATTTGTTCTATACATAAAAAAAAAATGCTTTTTAAAGCTTTTCTTACGGGAGACAAAAAAGCAAAGTCACCAATTATGAGGATTTTTATATTGTCCGACTTTCTATATTTTAGCAAAATATAATAGAAGTTGAGAAAAAAAAATAGAGAAAAAAAAAGAGTAGAAAAAAGAGAAGAATGAAAAATAAAAAAGTAAAGATTGAGAAAAACAAAAATGATGAAAAAATAATAAAATTTGAGGAAAAAAAAGAATGGTGGAGAAATGATAGCAACAAAAAAAAAAAGTTTGAGACAAATGAGTTTAAAAAAAAAAAAAAAGAGAAATGAAGAAATAGATAATGTTTGAGGAAAAAAAGAAAAAAAAAAAGTACAAGAAAAATAAAAGTTGAGACAAATAAATTAAAACAAGAAAAAATTTTATAAAAAAAAAGTGAAAAAAAAATAGAAGTTGAGAGACAAATAAGGGTGCATCAAAGTTTAAAAATATTTGAGACGTAAATGGAAAAAAATGTAGTTCTACTATACATAGAAAGGACGGAAGAATGGTTTTAAAGACTTTTTCTTATGGGTACAGAAGAAACCAAACCATCACATGTAATTTCATAATTTAACATCCTAACTAGTTGGCCCAAGCGTAAAAGTAATTTAGGTTAGTGGGTGGATATTGTTTGCAACAAATTTTACAGTAACCGAAATAAATTGCAATCACAAATAAATTATGAAGAAACAAGATTTTTATTGATAAACATATGGGTACAAATCTATTCTTATTTCTCGAACGCAGAATAATCTCTTTATGAATATCCAATGATTTTGTGGAATATTGGAGATTTAGAATATCTCATTCATTTGTTGGATATTGGAGATTTAATCTCTTTATAGATATCACATTAATTTGTGGGATATTGGAGATGCCTCTTTAAGGGAATATATGCCCCTTTATATAGGCATAATTTAGGGTTTAGAGTAGAGCAGTCACTAAGCTAGATTTAGGGTACAGTAGCCTTCAAGAACTCTAACAGAAACTGAATTCTTCTTTTAGAGTTCATAAAATTTCGATGTCTATAAATGTCCCCTACTTCAAGTGTAATACCCCACATTTTGGACTAGAATGGAAATCTGTCATTCATATGTGTAGATGTTCCAAAAGCCTCGAATCCTATGTAATTTAGTGTGTTAATCAATTATGTAGTGTGGGAATCTATTTGAGCATGAATTAAGATCATAGAGGTCCCCTAACTCAAGGACGAGTTGAAAGTTTTCCTATCATTCAAGTTTTAGTGAGCGTCAAAACTTGGGTTAACTTCAATCGACCATAACTCCTTGTATATATAGAATTAGAGGACCAACTATATATCAAATGAAATCTCTTTGAATTATCTTTCCAACGATACCAATTTTATCAAAAACCGATATCGGAGCAATGAGTTATGCCCATTTTACTCCAGCATGTCAGGCTGGGAAACTGAGTGACGACATTCGTGATAAGCATCACGCCCGTGGCGACCTATCACCAATGTCGTCATCCCTGGGAATATTTCTATCCCCAGTGATGAGATTTTGTGATAATTCGTTATGCTCGTGACGCTCTATCACCAATGTCGTCAGCCTTAACCAGAAAATCAAAATTTTACCCTTTTGTGACGACATTTCGTGACGACTTATCACCAGCATGACGGCTTGTCACGAATGTCGTCATCTATTTTTTTTCCAGCAATTTAAGGACGTTTTTCCAAGGGTATTTTGGTCGTTAACCCATCTTTTGGAGGTCTCTATAAATATGAGGAACCCCATCCAAACCCTAATTTCATCATTTACTCTTCCAATTCCCTTAAGAGAAAATATCTAGGTTTTTATTCAAGAACCCTAATTTTCCGAAAAATCATCTATAAATTCTTCAAGATTTCTTCAAGAATCAAGTTCCTCATAGTGTGGGCTTCGAGAATCATTTATTACAAGTGAGGATAGAGTCTCAAGAATTAGAATTCATCCAATTTAAAAGATTAAGGTATGTAGATGTTGATTCTTAGGTCCCTTTCATCCAAGAAGCTCAAGAACCCTTTTAAAAATATGAAGATTTTATTTTTGTGAGATTCCATGATTTGTATGAGTTGAAATTGATGTTACATGTGTTGTTGAGTTTTGATTTATGTTTGTTTACAAGATTCATGAGCTTTGACCCTAATAGGTGGAATCCATGTGATATTTGTGATGAATCTTCCTTATGTTGCTTTCTATGTGATGTGTTCATGACTTTTGGATGTAGAAATGGTTTAATAAGCGAAGTATATCCCCTATAGGTTTGATAAAGAGCTTAGGTGAAGCATAAGGGACATTGTAGTATGTTGAATAGGAAACCCCAAATTGTGAGTTAGTTTATGCATGCCTAGTGCTTGATAAAATGCCCAAGTAAATGAATTATTCCATGGTAGTAGAAAATCCCTAAATAAGTGTGAACCCGTGCATGTCTAGTGTTTTGTTGAAGGACCTTAGTGAACATGTGGAGATGTAAGAGTAGTAAATTCCCCAATTATGTGCTTTTGATAAATGCTAAGTTTTTAATACATGCCAAGTGGTTAGCAAGTAAGTTATGACATTATAGTATGAAGTTTCCCCAAGCCATGTGATATCCAAACGCATGTCAAGACTAACATAGGTATGAAATAGTTGAGGTAAAACCTGGTTGAATGGAGTACGAGCTAGTAGCATGTTTCACCTACGTTATTATATGATTATGATTCCAAGATGCTTAAAGTGATCCCTTGGCGACTGTGATGATAAATAGACATTTTTTATCCTTAAATGCTTGAGGTGATGTCTTAATGATTGTGGGAATGAACATATGACATGATTCCTAATTACTTGAAGAGATGCTTTAATGATTGTGAAGATGCTTTAATGATTGTGAAGATGCTTTAATGATTGTGATGATGAATGAATGATTGTAGTGATGACTAGTCAAGAATGATTATGCTGTACTTTTATGCTATCGAGTCCTGGGGGTATTAATACTCGACAATAGAGTTGTCGTCTAGATCCTATGTCAGTTTCTCGATAATTTTAGTCGAGCCATGATTCTCATAACTCAGTGAACTATAGAACTCTGTATCCTAGACAAGTGCAGAACTTAAGAAAGCTCAGTAATCTCAGTTATATTTGTAATCTTTGTATCGCTAGTAATCTAGCCTCAGTCCTGTAATCAGCTCAGATCTAATAGTATTCAAGTGATTCAATTCTAATCTCAGAAGTGATTCGAGTAATCTACTCAAGCTCTGTATCGTCAGTTAGATAACATGATTCGATACCTTTTCCGTCAGATACGGAACTAAGTAATCTCAGCATAACTCAGTCAGATCTTTTGAGAAACATGATCAGTATCAGATACAGTTAAGTTATGGTCAGTAAAGGATTTAGTCAGTCTTTCAGTTGGGAGTAAAAACTAGCACCGAACAAGGGAAGGGATGGCAGCTCTTCCCATCAGCGAGAGAGGCCGGAGTCGTTAGTAGAAATCCCTGAACTCCAGAACTGTGTATCCAGCATAGGATACAGGAGTCACCATCAGTAAAGGTTGTTACCTCCAGAGAGAGAGTATTTGACTATTATGTTGCCTTAGGTCAACTTCCTGGTAAGGGTTATCCATCAGAGAGGATTGACCAGAGAGAGATCTTTACCTGTGGCATGGTATTGGCACCCTTCTAGTTGGGGTTACAGTTTGGACCCTACCTATGGTAGGTTGGGGCATGTCGGTTAAGCAGCTACTATCCCACAGTTACAGTTTTAGTTTCATATTCAATCTTAGTTTCAGTATCAATCTTCAGAAATTAGGAGTGTCAGATACAGTCATCTATCTTTATGAGGAATTCAAATAGTTCCATTGATTCATGGACCATACCATCAGATAGGCTTGGTCTCATATATAGTTATTTGATATCATATTCAGAGATACGCCGCCAGACAGGCTTGATCAAAGTATCAGATTTTTTTTGAGTTTTTTTATTGTCAGATTCAGATATATAGTCATACTTCTTATCTTTGATAATCGCTTCCGAAATAATCTATTAGAAAAATTGATCTCTAATCCTGTCAGTCAAAAGCAGTAAGCTCAGAATTCAGTCCTTGATGTAAGTACATCCAGACTCTCAGTTATCAGTATCAGATGAGTCAGTGATTCAATATCTCAGTGTCAGTAGTGAGTTCAGTCTACAGTAAAGTGGTATCCGAGTTTCAGTATCTAGAGTTGTGATGATTGTGGTTATGGTCTGTGGATTCATATATTTGTTCTCGTGCAATATTTCCATGATTATTCAGTTTAGATATTGTGCATGCAAGAGCCCTTGCATTAGCCTACCTCGTCTACATACTCGGTACATTCCTGTACTGACGCATTTGCCCTATGGTGTTTTATTTGACACCATAGGTTCGGAGGTACAAAAATCAAAGTATCCTCAGTAGTTCAGTCCCAATCATCAGCAGTATCAGTGAGTCCTCTTCTTTCGAGAATGAATCTCAGTTTACTATTATTGCTTCAGACTTCATTTATTTTCAGTTAACGGAGTTAGTTGGGGACCTGTCCCATCAACTCCACAGTTCAGACAGTTTAGAGGCTTTTCAGATGGATGTGTTAGTATTCAGTTTTCTGTATTATGAGTATTCATAGATGTGTTGAACCTTGTGGCTAGTTTCCGCATTTATTTCAGATATTATGCAGTGTACAGGTACAGAGATTAGTAAAGGGTTAGCTTGTGGTCCTTCGGGGTCATAAACACCGTGTGACATCTCGGGATGGAATCTCGGGGCGTTACATCAAGGCTATAGGAGTGTAGATTTGATGAAACTCAAAGGTGAGTCTTGAAGTACCCAAGTTTCCATCTTTTCGGTCTTGTGCCTACAAATTTGCATATCTGATTTATAAGAGAAGAGATGAAGGGCAGATTTGGTTACAGACCATTAGGCGTGCTAATTTGTTTGCAACATAATTTTAAAGCGATAACAGAAATAAATTGCAATCACAAATAAAATATGAAGAAACAAGAATTTTATTGATAAATAATGTAGGTATAATTTTGTTCCTCCTTTATTTTTCTCTCTCTTAATTCTCTCCGTAATTTAGGGACGTTAATAGTGTATTTCTCGAATATAGAAAGATTTGAATTTGATATGAATTTTTTTCGTAATTCGAGGTCCATTAGTGGTGCATTTCTCGAACGTAGAATATTTGAATTTGATCTCCATGAAAAAAGGATTTGTGGATCTTCTTGATGTATTTGATTATCAAGAAGAGATGATTTTGATCCATCTGTGATATTACATTAGTTTATGGAATTATTGATATTACATGAGTTTATGAAATTATTTAGAGATATTCAAGATGATTGATATCTTTATGACTATCCACCAATTTTGTGAGATATTATATATTTAGGGTATCCCATTGATTTGTGGGACATTGGAGATTTAGTCTATTTGTTGATATTTTATTAATATTCCATGAATTTTGTGAAATATTGGAGATTTCAATCTCTTTATGAATACCCCATAAATTTGTGGGATATTGGAGATGCCTCAATATTTGGCCTTTATATAGGTGTAATTTAGGGTTTAGAGAAAAGTAGCTACCAAGCTAGATTTAGGGTATAGTAGCATCCAAGAACTATAATAAAAGTTGAATTCTTCTTGTAGAATCCACAAAATTTTGATATCATTTGGATTTTATTATTTCAAAAAGAGTTGTTAAAGAGAGAACGGTTCGGCGCTATTCAACAATTTTCTTGAGGTAAAGTGATAAAAACTCGAACCCTATTATAACCTTGGTTTCTAGAAAAAATTGAAGGAAAGGTGTCTTTTAAGTCTGGAATGAAGGATTGGTGACATTGACCAACAGATAGGGTCAAACATCATTAGGAAACTTGATGAAGTTAATTGTGGACTTGATTAATATTTTTAAAACTTTCTAATCTTTTCAAAAATACAAATCAACCCATCCCACAACCCTCTTCAATCCAAATCAACCATTCTCTACTCTCTCTCGACAGCTTCTGCCAACTCTCTCCCAACCAATAGTTCTGCAAAATTGCTCCCTTCAACCCCCGGCGACTTCTACCTCCGGTGACAAATAGTTGAGCTTCGAGTTCCCCTCTTCAATTCAAATCAACCTATCTCTCATCCCTCTCTCGACAGCTTCTCTCAACTCTCTCCCAACCAACTGTTCTTCAAATTTCTCATTTCAATCCTCGACGACTTCAACATCTCACTACAAATAGTTGGACTTCGAGTTCCTTTTTGACTTCAACCTTCAATCGATGTGACAGCCTTGATCTCTGACCACAACAACTTCGAATTCTTCATCGTTCCTTTTCTTCTTTCACAGGTAAAATTTTATGGCCTTTTTAGTTTTGAAGAAAACGAGGAACATGAGCCAACTTATCTTATAGTATTGGTTAATAATTTTAATATTTGTTATATTAATTTAAAATGTGGTCTGAATAAAACCTTAATTTCTAGTATTTCTTCTCTTCTTTTTTCGATTATGATATTTTGTTGTTTGTTGCAATTTTTTGAAGTTTGATTTTTATTGTTTGTGTTTATAAAAACAAAGGGACAATTTGGGTTGATTTTTCTGTTCTTGTTCTTGGTAAAAATGGTAAAATTGCTATTTTTTTGTTGAACAAAATCGTGCTACTATTTTTTGTTTTCTCCAACAGATTACCCATCTGGTGCAACATATTAACCATTTGATACAACAGATTTATCATATGATGCAAAAGATCAACCATCTGATGCACCAGAGGAACTATCAAATTACAATTTTGATGCAACAGATTAATAATCTGATGCAATAGATTTACCATATGTTTCAACAGATTAAGCATCGCATAAAAAATCTGATGCAACTAATTAACCATATGGTGCAATGAAAGAACCATTAGATTAATGATCCCATGAAACAGATGAACCTCCTGTTAGATAAAATCCTATCAACTCTTCTAACAGAAAATGTCCAAGACTTGATTTTTCCAATTGATCATTCATCTGCCGTGATAGACGACCCTATGTTAGAAAAAATCTAAACAATATTGATTGTTGATAATTGTTCCAACAGATCACTCATGTGTTGCAACAGATGTGTGACCTATTGCACAGACCATTCATCTGTCTCAATAGATGAGTAATATATTTTGTATTATCATAATAAATTTCTCAATCGTTGCTGCAGGTTAGTTAACTGCTCTGAGAAATCACTCATATGTTGCAACAGATATGCGATCTGTTGCACAAACCATTCATCTTTCTCAAAAGATGAGTGATATATTTTGTCTTGTCACAACAGATTACTCAGCCTTTGCTACGGATTATTTAACTATTCCAACAGATCACTCATATGTTGCAACAGATGATGTCATAACAGAGGTGTGATCTGTTGCACAGACCATTCATCTTTCTCAATAGATGAGTGATATATTTTATATTTTTTTAACAGATTACTCAGCCATTGCTACATGTTATTTACCTATTCCAACCAGATCACTCACATATTGAAACAGATGTGTGATCTGCTCCATAGACTATTTATTTATCTCAATAGATGAGTGATTTATTTTGTATTATCGTAACATATTACTCATCTATTGCAACAGTTTATTTAACTGTCCCAATGGATCACTCATATGTCGCAATAATATATGATCTGTTGCACAGACCACTCATCTATCTTAAAAGATGAGTGATAGGTTTTGTATTATTACAACAGATTACTCATCCGTTGTAACAGGTTGGTTAAATGTTGCAACAGATATACTACCTGGTGCAACAGATCTGTTGCAATTATTATTTTACTTGTTTGATTTACTGTTATCTTTTTTTAACGATATATTAATCAACTATAATATATTTTTTTATGTTTCTATTAATTTTAGATAGTATAGTTCCCAAAAGAATAGAAACCGAATCAAGTCTAAGTAAAGAAACAAGTGAAGCAGCTAGGCTACATCCACCACTCTATGAGCTTTCTTTACAAGCATTATCTCAATCGAGAGCAGAATATGATGAACACGGGGAGGAGGAATGTTTCAAAAGAGATGATGTAAATGCTAATAGCCCTTCCATCGAAGAGTTGGTCAAAGCCTTCAGCATTGATCATTATCCTGTGAGACTGCAGTGTGATGGTGCTATAGATTTAATGGGTGATTTTTTGGTTAAGTCAGTTATGGGAAAATCTTTTGACGCCTTCAGAAAAATACTTCGAGAACAAAAATTGGATACTTATTTACAGAAAAGCTACTTTGGGAAATATCTTGATTTGCCGGAGGACAACAATGCTCGTTTCCAAATGAAAATGGTATATGAACTTCTCAAGCGTAGGATTATATATGAAAACAAAGATAAAATGGATGAGGTATGGATAAATTACTGTGGCATGCCTATTTGTTTTGGTTGGAAGGAGTTTGTCATAGTTACTGGACTAAAATATTATCCTCTTTCTCAAGTTATACCTATTCTAACCCAAAAAAAAGCACCCCGCACACCCAAAAAAGACAAAGGCAAGTCGTGTTATCGTGATGACCTGGTGTCCATTGTTGGTCCAAGATTCAAAAATAAAAATTTTATAGAAGCGTTGAAAGTTAAAGGACTTTCAAAGAAGAACAAGCAGTCATTGTGCTTGTTTTGGTTTGTACATAGTATTCTTTGGGCGAGAGACGTTAACAACAACATAAGACTCGGTTTAATAAAGCTCTCCGAGGATCTTGAGGTGTTTAACACCTACCTTTGGGGGAATGAAAGATTCAAAATGACTGTCAAATATTTGTTGACTCCGTTAGCGCCAAAGACAGTCAACTTATATGGTTTTCTATGGGCTTTCATGGTAAATGTTTCTTTCTTCTATTATGATATCTTTCATTTTTTTTACTCAATAATGGTTTTAATTTATTGGTGTCATTTTATAGGCTTAGGAGTTTGAAGCCACTTCTTATTTGAGACAACAAGTGAACTACCAGGAAGGAGTTTCTTGTCCAAGAATCTTGAGATGGTTGTCGGTCAAAACTGAAAAAAATGTAAAATTTCTTGATCTCTTCAACCCCCTGAAGGATGCAGTAAGTATAATTATAATTAATTTTTTCTTTTAATTAATGATTTTTTTTGAGTAATCTAATCATCATTCTAATATATGTAATGATTTAGGTTAGATTGTGCATCCGTCGCTAGTTCCGACCAATCGAGAGTTGAAGATGCCATTTTTTCTTACTTTATGGTCTGTGCAAACTTTATCGGACCCTAAGGTCATCGACATAATAAAAATAGAATTGTTTGAAGCAACAACCATTACAAGAAAAATAATTTTGGAGGGTGGGTTTGTTGTTGTTGATGGTCTTAGTGGTAATGGAGTTGTAGGTGGTGGTAGTGGTGCTGCTAGTGGTGCTAATAATGCTCCTATTACAGTATTTAAAGCAAACGATTATGAGTATGATCATACTGGTTATACAGATTTTGCCTCTCCCAGCACATATTCTGCATACAAATGTCAAGACTGCAGGGAAAAACATGATGTAGTGATTAATATTATTAATACATTAACTGCTTTTGTAAAGGAATTGACATCTAAGAGGGGTCTCATTCCATCAAAGAGGATTTTATTTCTATCTGCTCCATTAGAAATTAAGGCTAAGAAGAGAAGGAGAGTGATTTCCAGGGCATTATCAAGCATCCAAAAAAGCAAAATTGCAACTCCTTTGTCTGTGTGTTGCACTGAGCAACGTACAATGTCCAAAGGAGAGCAGCACGAGTTGAAGAAAGTGAATATATATGTCTTTCAACTGACAAAACAAACAGACACATATCTGTTTCAACAGATGACACATCTGCTAAAAATTATCAAATAGATATATACATCTGTTGCAATAGTTGACTGACTTGTTGCACCAGATAAAGTATCAGGTGCAAAATATGTTTCTTCTATTCTAGAAAAACAAACAACTCTTTGTACCACTTTTATTTGTACCAACAGATGACCTATCTGCTGCAACAGATGATTCATATATTGCAACGGATGGTTCATTCGTTGGAAATTATCATAAAGGGTCTTCCTCATGTAGAAATTTATCCCAACAGTTGATTCATTGTTGCAACAGAAGTATAATCTGTTTGGGACAATTTAAAGTGGGAGGAAGAGCTGTTTGATTTGCTAAAAGAGATGAGTTATCCTTTTCCATTTTGTTGTATCTATGTGATTAGAATTGAGCAATTCTAACTTTCCAGGTGGATGTACAAGAAGCTACTGCTGAACAACATTGACAATATGCTACTCTTTTTATCGAAATACGGCGAACAGAAAGCGCAGAAATCGTACGTAAGAGACAATAAAGATCCACGAAGAGCAAAGCCGAATTCTATGGCAACGGATGAAGAACAACTTGTCCATACTGAGTAGATCTTAATATCTTGAGTATGTCAAATTAATCATTGGCATCATACTTAAATTTTTGTTGATATATTTGTTGAGATCTGTACCCAGAATAATTTTTTTTCATTTCATTTATTCGTTGACTTATTTCAGCTAATTTATGAAGTCTTCAATTTATTTTATTTTGTCTATGAATTTTATTTATTCCTTAGATTTGAACTTATTAATTGAAAAGGAATACTAGATTCAAATATTGCAATAGATAATGTATCTGTTACAACAGATGACACATCTATTGGAAAAATCAAACAGATTTAGACATATGTTTGCAACAGGTAGGTAATCTATTAAAATTTATCAAATAGGTCTTTTCACTATTGCAACAGATGGACTTAGATAGAAACATCGAGATAATGCAACAGATGACCAACCTATTGCAACAGATAAACTATATGTCAGAACAGGTAGAATAACTATTACAACAGATGGAGAATCTGTTTCATTATAAAAATTCAACTTTTGTTGGACATAAAAAATTTCCACTACGTGTAAAAAGTTTAAAGTGAATTGAAATTAAAAAGGCGGAACTCATCGACGGTGTTCAGTTCAAACACTTAAAATAAAATAGGCATCAAGTAAACAGTGTTTATTTTAAACATATAAAATAAAATAGGCATCAAATGTGTCAGTCTGGCACATTCTGCTGACTTGCTGTCACTTGGCCCCCAACGGTCATCTCCCTCATTGTCTTATATATTTATCTTTCTCCTAAAATTTAACCCTAAATTTCCAAATCTTCTTCTTCATTATCATCTTTTTTTATCTATCCAAATTCTTCAAATTATTTCTTTTATTTTTTCCAACTGAGCCTGACAATGTCGAGCGCATCTTCCACTATTTTTTATGATAAAGATTTTTGATATTATAAGTTCGGTCATGAAGCTCTGTTAAATACTTCTTGGAATCAACAAAATTTGGGTCGTAGGTTTTTTACTTGTAAGATTTCAAAGGTAATATTTTTTTATTTAATTAGTTGATTAATTATTGACTTGTAATTGTTTTGTAATTGTGTTCTCTTTTTTATAGAAATTGGGTGGATGCGATTACTTTGATTGGTATGAATAACGACACCCTTCACAAGCAAATCGTGTAATCTGGGGTTTGTTGAACAAAGTCAAGTCTTCAGAAGAGAAACAAAATCGATCAAGAAGATACTACATTGTTGTCATTATTGCTACTGGTTTAGTGTTGTTAGGCACATAGATATTCAAGCCTAATTGCTGAAATTTTCATGGTGGTGTGTGTATTTGCTACTGGTTTGGTGTTGTCGAGCACATGGATATTCAAGCATAACTGTTGGAAAATATCAAAAAGATTTAGGCATATGTTGTAAAATTTAGGTCATCTATTGGAAATTATCAAATAGGTCTTCCCACAGTTGCAACAGATTAGACATAGATTAGATTATTAAATTATTCATAGAAACAACATCGGCGTAATGCAACAGATGACCAACCTATTGCAACAGATAAACTATCTTCCAGAATAGATTAAATATATTTTACAACAGATTGACAATATATTGCATTATAAAAAACTCAACTTTCATCAGAAAAAAATTATTGCCACTACATGTACATATAATAAAGTGAAGGGTGACTTGAAATTAAAAATTACTATTTCACAGGCTCTTCTATATACACTGGCTTCAAGCGTCTAGTTAGTACCCCATAAGCCCAGACCTCTTACAAGTTTGCCACAGCATTGTCGTATAGAAAAGTCATTGGCTCGACCATTTTTGTGCCAGTCAGCAAACATTCGATGTGTGCAAGAGCGTGCGAACTTCTCTCTTTAGAGGAATCATATTTTGGAAGGATCATTCCCATGTTTAGACCTTCAAAATCCCATGATTTCTTCATCAACACTTTCTTTGGTAAATGATTCATCAGTTTACTCTCCCTCAATAAGATGGGCAACAGCACCATCAGTGGCTCTACAAGGAGAAAAAGATCAAAATCATCGATGAGAGGTATGTTGGATTTATAAACATTGATCTTTACCTCCTCGAGTAGTATCTCAACATCCTGATAATGCATGTCGTTTACGCTAATGACTGCAAGAATCCTTTTTGACTCGGTCCAGCTCTTACTGTGTGGATTTGGCCTCTCCCCTCTAACATATTTTATCATTTCTTCTTCATCCAAGACCAATGTAGGAACTAGGAAATCAAGTCCCATACTAAGGGATAATTCCTCCCCATTGATTTGATTGTACCTATCCTTGAGCTTCTTGCAGAAGTCGAGGTCCATTATCCTATCAGCAGCATCATAAGCTTCCCGGTACGTTAATTACCATTTTCTCATTAGGCAGAGAATTATGTCAGCACGCTGTGATATAAGAAGTCAATTTTTAAATAGATTATTAATTTTAAAGATGCAACAGATGGTCCATTTGTTGCATAGGGTTCTCTGAATCAATAATCCAATGAAAATTATGCAACAGATGGATAATAAGTTGCAACAGAACCACTACCAGTTGCATTAGTAGACCCAGCTGCTGCAACAGATATGAAATCTGTTACGTAGCTTCTTATTCATGGGGTACATTAGAAGGGATAGGTTAGGAAAAGTAAACTTGACTTGTCCTCGTACGTCATACGCATATCAATCATAGTCTGGAAGTCTTGGGGGGAAGAGAGGCCTGGGGTAATCTGGTGCGTTTTGCTTGGCATTCTTGGCTTGTCGCAGATCCCTCTTCTCTTCAGTGCCAAGTTCCGTGTATATTTCCACCTATTTAAATGGACCCTAAACTTCAACAACTTTTGGAGAGGGAGGAATTGCAATTTCTTTTAATTTTCGACCGGAGAGTACGTCTCTAATTGCTCTTTTCTTTCTCCTAACCAACACTGTAGGAGTTTATGGCTCCCTCACCTTCTTGGATGGTATGACACACATTTTGGATTTGAATTCCTCGATATCTTTAGAGATATCCTCTATTTTTTCAAAGAGTTTATCCTATCTGTCCTTGCACTCTTCATATTCGTAACGAGAACACGAGGGTGAAGAGGGGTGAGAGGGACCTGTGTAAGGGTGAAAAGGGGTGTTTTAAAACATATTTATTCTTTCTTGAGCATCAACATGCTCATCATCACTAGTGGTAGCAGCATTATCATGCCTGCCACCAACACCAATAACTCCACCAGAAGAAGCACCCAGATCTGCCTTAGTAGGTTGGTCAAGAAGAGCTTCAATATTAGGCTGACCTTTCCTAACTGCTCTTCTTATGGCTGTTTCTCCATCCAATTCCTTCTTTATTAACTCCACCGTTGGGTCTTCTATAGTATCAGCATGACCTAGAGTAATATAAGAAGTCATCACTGACTCCTCCTCAGTAGGCACGATCTATGGATGCACAACCTATAAAAAAAAGGACAAATGCATTTAAATCATATAAAATAATAATTTTCATAGTTGGACTACATTTTAATAAAAATACCTATTTGTTACATAGTTTTTAGTATATGGTTAAAAAAAATTTAAGTCTAGTTCAGAGAAATAGAGCAACACATCGATAATCTGATGCAAAATATCAATCATCTGTTGCAACAGTTGCACAAGATGGGTAGTCTGTTATGCAACAAATGATCTGTACGTTGCAACAGATGAATAATATGTTATCAGATTACAAATCTATTGCATAATTTGCAGTAGATGGTTAATCTATTAGGAGTCAGTTTCAGAAAACCAAAGCAACGAATGGGTAATCTGATACAAGATATCAATCGTACCCTATCGCAGTATATGTCCCATCTGGTGCATCAGATATAACATCTGTTGCACCAGATATAACATCTGTTCAATATCTTTCTTTGAGTAAAATTATTTTACTTGGAGAAGACGTACTGCATCATCCAAAGGGTTAAAGAGATTAGCCTCCTTAATATTGGTGTTTCTCTTTGCAGCCAACCACCTAAACATCTTTGGATGAGAAACCTCATCCGGGTAATCCATTAACTGCTTTCGGAGGGGAGGAAAGGCTTCAAATGCCCAAGCCTAAAAAATGTAAATAGGAAGCAAGACAAAAAAAGTCATAATAACTATATTCATAAATTAATGGATGAGTAAAATTAGTGATTAATTTTACCATGAAATCCAAAGGAAAGCCATATAATGTGGTCATCCCTGAGGATAGCTTTGTTAGTAAATATTGTAAAGTCAAGTAGAAGTTGTCATATCCCCAGGGATAATTGTTGAATTTATCAAAATCTTCAGCACGCGCCAACAAATCAGCTTCTATGACCTTGCTGACTTCTCTTGTCAATATAACCGAATAGTCAAACCAAACTAAGCATAATTTCTCCCTGTACTGCTCTAGTATGGTATTATCCTCGAGATCTATCAACAAATCCGATGCTTTAAAGCCACGTCGAGCAATGTCAAACAATCCATCTATTTTTTCCTTACGTTTTCTTGCCTTGGATCTTTTGCGAGGTGGTGTTCCTTCTGGACGATGGCATCTCAAGCCCGTCACTATGGCAAACTCTTGCAAGATAAAAAAATAGGCATGCCACAATAGTTGATCTAGATTTCATCCATCTTCTTTTTGCCCCCCTTCTCCAGATCTTTATCATCCCCCACATACTTGATCCTGCGCTTGAGAAGACCATATACCATCATCATAGGGAAACGGATACAGGAAGAGGGTCCCTCAGGCAGCTCAAGAAAGAATCCAAAGCAGCTCTTCTTAAAAAGTCCACCTATATTTTCATTCTTCATAATTTTCATAAAATGTTCAAAAAATTTCCCCATCTGACATTTAAGTACAATTTGACTAGTTAGTTGTTTTGCTTCTGGGTCATTTATCGGCATCGTAACTTAAAACTTTTCAATACTACAAGTTTTGATAGGATCATGCTGGGATGTCGATATTAATTCACGCCCCATTGGTTATCCATTATCATCATGTTGATGATCATCCTCTTTCTCTTTCGCACTCTCTAATTCCTCCTCTTTCTCACTTTCATTTTCTTCATCACCATCTACAGACCCTTGTCCACCTTCCTCAATGTTGTTTTCACATCTCTCCTCAGCTTTACTTTTCCCTGACTGAGATTGTTCAGGAAGCTCCTCTGAATTTCTCTGTACTATAGCCTTTTTTTTGGGTGGTCAAACGTTGAGCCACTTTCACTTTCTTTTTTTTTGGGAGACATGTTTTACCTACAAACAAAGAAAAACAAAAATTACATTACAATTGATGTATGCATAAATTTTAAAAAATACATTACAAACACCACGAATATCGACACAACAACAGCCACCACCACAAACACCACCAACCAATGCCACAAACAAATACCATAAATACCGACACCACCGACAGCTATCACAAACACCACCAACCAATGCCACCACCAGTGCCACTACGATGACCACAAACACCACCACCCCCACCACCACCAACAACACCACAAACACCATCTAAAAATACCACAATAGTCAACAGATCACTGCGATGGAAACTAGAGATTTCTCGAGTTCTTTCTACGATTTTACCATCAAAACTCAAAATTGTAAACCCTTTCTCAAAGATAATACAACTAAAAGTTTTATTTTTCATCATTAAATTAAAATCCCTTACTTTTTAGAAAAAAACAACAAATATAGAGATCTTCTCAAACTTTGTTTCCTACGAAGAAAAAGAAAATGACTGATACAAGTAAGAATGAAGTCAAAAATAACACCTGTGTGGTCGAAAATGAGAAAAAAAGTGATCTGTTGTAGAGGGTAGAGCAAATTTGTTGAGTAGTTGTTGTCTGTACTTTATTGTTGAGTAAGACTGAGAGAGAAAGAGAGAGAACTCGAGATTTAAAATGATGAAACATTTTGTATGGGTTGATTTGTATTTTGAAAAAAAATGACAAGTTTTGAAAATATTAATTTGGTCAGAATTGATCCTAATTATTTTTAAAATCATAAAATATATGCGTAATTTTTAACCCTCTCATCATGGAATTTCCAAAAGGGTAACTCAATTGAAATTGTATAAAAATAATTGAAGTTGTAGTTGACCGAGTACTCTAGTTGACCTTATGAAAACTCACCCCTGGTCCTAGATTAATCAATTTAGGTACTACTAGTCCAACATATGAAATCAATTGAAATTGTATAAAACCAAATGTTCAACATGTTGCATTAGATTTTGCATCTGTTGTAAATTATCAGTCATATTATGTAACAACAGATTATGAATTTGTTGTAAATTATCAAATAGGTTAAGTCATCTGTTGTGAAAGATTACCCATCTATTGCAAATTATCAAATGGATTGTCATATGTCGCAACAGATTACCCATATGTTGTAAATTATCAAAATAGGCGCTGCCATCTGTTGTGGTTGACCCTATGAGAACTCACCCCTAATCCTAGATTAATCAATAGTTGACCCTATGAGAACTCACCCTTAGTCCCAGATTATTCAATTAAGGTATTAGTACCCTGTCCTAGATTAATCAATTAAGGTATTAGTTGAACATAAGAGGTAGTACGAATTGGTTCGGCTCAGAGTTATTGATCGAT
The DNA here is from genome assembly GCA_030864215.1 of Capsicum pubescens. NCBI lineage: Eukaryota > Viridiplantae > Streptophyta > Magnoliopsida > Solanales > Solanaceae > Capsicum > Capsicum pubescens. Next base: position 325,300,405 of record CM061548.1, read on the forward strand.
GACTCTAGTCGGGAGGAACACAATACCGTCTCATCATGCAATTGCCAAAAGACTCAATTGAAGTTGTAGTTGACCCTATGAGAACTCACCCCTAGTCCTAGATCATTCAATTAAGGTATTAGTACCCCAGTCCTAGATTAATCAATTAAGGTATTATCTAACATATAAGGTAGTAAGAATAGGTTCAGCTCAGATTGATCAATCGACAACTCTGGTCGGGAGAAACGCAGTACCATCTCATCATGCAATTGCCAAAAGACTCAATTGAAGTTGTAGTTGACCCTATGAGAACTTACCCCTAGTCTAAGATAATTCAATTAAGGTATTAGTACCCCAGTCCTAGATTAATCAATTAAGGTATTAGTCTAACATGTGAGGTAGTAAGAATCAATTCAGCTCAGAGTGATTGATCGATGACTCTGGTCGGGAGGAACGCAGTACCGTCTCATCATGCAATTGCCAAAAGACTCAATTGAAGTTGTAGTTGACCCTATGAGAACTCACATTCAATTAAGTTATTAGTCTAACATATGAACTCAATCGAAATTATATATAAACAAATGTTCAACCTGTTGTAACAGATGTCTTTTCTGTTGGGTTAAATCAAACAGATTAGGTAATCTGTTGCAATATATTACGCATTTGTTGTAAACTATCAAACAGATTACATCATTTATTATGACAAATTATGAATCTGATGTAAACTATCAAATAGATTAAGTCATCTGTTGCGATATATTACCCATCTGTTGTAAATTATCAAATAGATTAAGTCATATGTTGCAATAGATTACCCATCTATTGTAAATTATCAAATAGGCGTTGTCATCTATTATAGTAGAAATTATGAGAACTCACCCCTAGTCCTATACTAATTAATTAAGGTATTAGTTGAATATATGAGGTAGTAAGAATTGGTTCGGCTCAGTATGATCGATCGACGACTCTGGTCGGGAGGAACGTAGTACCGTCTTATCATGAAATTTACAAAAGACTCTATTGAAGTTGTAGTTGACCCTATGAGAACTCACCCCTAGTCCCAGATTATTCAATTAAGGTATTAGTACCTTGTCCTAGATTAATCAATTAAGGTATTAGTTGAACATATGCGGTAGTAAGAATCAGTTTGGCTCAGAGTTATCAATCAACAACTCTGGTCGAGAGAAATGCAGTACCATCTCATCATGCAATTGCCAAAAGACTCTATTGAAGTTGTAGTTGACCCTATGAGAACTCACCCCTAGTCTAATATTATTCAATTAAGGTATTAGTACCCCAGTCCTAGATTAATCAATTAAGGTATTAGTCTAACATATGAGGTAGTAAGAATCGATTCAGCTCAGAGTGATCAATTGATGACTCTGGTCGGGAGGAACGCAGTACTGTCTCATCATGCAATTGCCAAAAGACTCAATTAAAGTTGTAGTTGACCCTATGAGAACTCACCCCTAGTCCTAGATTATTCAATTAAGGTATTAGTACCCCAGTCCTAGATTAATCAATTAAGGTATTAGTCTAACGTATGAGGTAGTAAGAATTGGTTTGCTTAGAGTGATCGATCGACGACTCTGATCGGGAGAAATGCATTATCGTCTCATCATACAATTTCCAAAAAACTCAATTGAAGTTATAGTTGACCTTATAAGAACTCACATTCAATTAAGGTATTAGTCTAACATATGAACTCAATTGAAATTATATATAAACAAATGTTCAACTGGTTGCAACAGATGTCTTTTCTGTTGGATCAAATCAAACAGATTAGGTAATCTATTGCAACATATTACGCATCTGTTGTAAACTATCAAATAGATTACGTCATTTGTTCTGACTGATCATGAATCTATTGTAAAATATCAAACAGATTAAGTCATTTATTACACTTAGATGTTTTACGATACTTTTTTTTAAAGAAACTTAGGTATTTTCTGTCTGAGATAAAAAAAAGGTTAAAATACTAAGGCGGTAAAAAATATTACTCGGTACTACTTGGATAACTCAAAAATCTCCTAACTGAGTAGTCTTATCTGGTCTTTTCAATGTCACCGTCTCCTCGTGCCCCTCAAAAGTTATTAATGAATATTTAAAACCCCCCATATCTAGAACTCTCTCTTCTTCAGCCATAAAGTAGTCTAGAGTCAACTCATCACTCTTCTTTATTCTCTATTCTCAATTATCTTTGTTTTCTTTTTTCCTCTCTTTTCTCTCTTCTTTTGAATGAGGACCCTTTAGGATCTCAACTAATCAATATATTTTCTCGACTAAACTGGATGTTCTGATCCGTTTACTTTTTTGACATTGCAGGTACGGTTCATTGTTGCTCTTTCCATCTCATCTTCTTCTTTGTATGTCATTTAAATTAGATATTTACATCTATTGCTATTAATGATTTACCCATTACCAGTTTCTTATTTATTGAGAAAATTGAAGAAAAGGTGACTTTTAAGTCTTGAATGAATGAACCGTTGTTTTTATTAAAATATGTGAAAAAAATCATCTATTGGGAGAACTTAAAAAGCCTTGTTGTCATTATAGTTTTTTTATGTATTTTGTTTGGTACTTTGGTGGTGGTGTTATTGGGGGTGCTGGTTGTGTTGGTACATGTAATGTTTATGTTGTGGATGGTGTTGGAACATATGGTGTTGTTTCTTTGTTGTTGATGTTGGTTGTGGTGGTGTTGCAACAGTTTTCTCAACTGTTACAACTGATGAATCAACTGTTGGAATAAACAGAGTAACTATTTGAAGAAATCAAACCAGTAGCAGGGCTGGTTTGATTTATTCCAACAGATGATCCATCTGTTGCAACATGTCATCTATTCGTTGCAACGATGCCTCAGCGGTTGAATAGATGGGTAATATCTTGCATCATATTGGTCATCTGTTGATTCACTCAATTTTGTGTTACCCTTTTGTAATGTTCTTTTTGTTTTCTTTTTGTTTTTCTCTTGTTTTACATCAAATGTATTTCTCTTATTTGAAGACAAAAGGAAGTAAAACTGGATCTACATTTCCCCGGCCAGCATTAAAGGCTAGAGTAAAGATGGGTTCGGAGAAATAAGCTGCTTGCAGATGGAACCACTTCATATATGGAAGGTATGTATTACTGATCAACCTATCTTGAAAATACACATCCAGTACAATGATTTTATGAATGTTAGTTCTTTACCTATTAGGCATTAATCCTTCAAACAAGATATGGCATTTTACAGTTAAGATTGTTAGGTTTGAACTGGTAAGGATGAGGGACCAAGACGGTGGTGTTGATACCCCATTACAATTTAATGACTATTTATGCTCATGTTTTTGTGTCAAGTTTGGGGAAGGGTTCAAGTTTTTGGTGGCAGTGTAAATATCCAATAGTGATTGGACCAGTTTTAATGGCGAAATGGACTTGTTGCAAGGCCTCTAAAGCCTCACACTACAACAAACAACGATGGATCTAATAGAAATTTCCCTGGTCCAAATTTATATAGATGGGTTATTGGAGGAGACTATTATACAGCAGAAGCTATTTGGAAGAAAACCTGTGCGGGAAGAGGGAGGTTGAGAAGGCCATATATCATCTCAATCCTTGTTTAAGAGGAAACACAGGGTGGGAAGGAAAGTGTAGAAAAAATGGCTTATGAAATTGACATGAAAAATGAAAAAACTGGATGAGTTGTGAATGTGAAAGTGAATCCAAAAATGAAAATCTGTCAGTCGTTGAAGAAAAAGAAGAATGGTCAAGAGAAATTGAGCCGGTCACTTTGCCAGACACTGCAACTAGCGAGCGCGGCCTCAACGAAGACCCACAAAATGCAGGACCAGAACTCTAAGAAAGCAGCTTTGCGAGCATGGAAGGTGATAAGATTGTTGGTCTGAATTGACATGTAGGTTTCGATTTTGACCAACAATCTTACCACCTTCCATGCTCGCGAAGCTTTTTCCTTAGATTTCTAGTCCTGCACTTTGTGAAAGTCTTCATTAAGGCCACACTCGTTAGTTGCATTCTCGAGCATTGTGTCCAGCTCAGTCCTGTTGACCATTCTTCTTTTTTTTCATCGACTAACGAATTTTTATATTTGGATACATTTCCACATTTGAAGCTAATCCAGTTTTTTCATTTCTCATGTCAATTTCATTGGCCAATTTCACTACACTTTCCTTCCTACCCTGTGTTTCCTCTTAAACAAGTCTGAGATGATATATGGCCTTCTCCACCTCACCCTTTATGCACAGGTATTCTCCCAAGCACCTTCTGCTGTAAAAAAGTCTCCTTCAGCAATCCATCCATATAAAATTAGACCAGGGGGATTTCTATTGGTTCCATCATTATTTTCTGCATTGTGAGGCTTTGTAGGCCTTTCAAGAAGTCCATTGCACTATTAAAACTGGTCCAATCACTATTGGATATTTACACTGCTTCCAAAAAATTGAACCCCTCCCCAAACTTGACATAAAAACATGAGCATAAATCATAATTAAATTGTAATGAGGTATCGATACCACCGTCTTAGAACCCTTTAGCCTTATCAGTTTGCACCTATCAAACTAAACTGTATAATACAGGATCTTGTTTGAAGGATCAGTGTCTAATTGGTAAAGAGTTGTATTCATAAAATCATTGCACTTTATGTGTGTCTGTCACGATAGCCTGATCAATAATATACATAACTCGCACCCATAAAAATGGGATCCATTGCACGCACCTTATTCTTCCTACCCCATCAGGACATGTCAAACAGTGTTGTTTATTCATCTGCATGCATGTGATCACTATTAAAAAAGAGGTGTGAAGATTCGTGACTTTTTATCTTAACACATTCAAAATAGCTGATGAATCAAAATCTCCATCTATTGCAACTGACGAATCAGTTGTTGGGATAAATCAAAACATCTTCTCCAACATATGATCCATCTGTCACAACAGATAATCCATGTGTTGCAATATATGGTAAATCTATTGCGACAGACCAGACTGTATTTTTTTTATTCATCTGCACGCATGTGATTACTTCTTGCTAAAAATGTTTGTTTCAATTTAGTTGTCCTATTTATAAAATCAAGAGAATTTTATTATATTCCTCCAAGATTATCCCTATTATTAAATGACTACATAAAGTATCTTATTCATATTTATACTTTCAAATCATAATTAATAATGCCAATTTGGTAAAATAATTGCCTAATTTATATTTTTATTAATTGGTGTGTCAAGCCCATGGGCCCAACTAATACGAAATAGGGGGACTATTAAAAAAAGGTGAAGAGTCGTGACTTTTTATCTAACACATTCAAAACAGCTAATGAACCGAATACTCCATCTGTTGAAACTGATGAATCAGCTGTTAAAAATATCAAAACATCTCCTCCAATATTACTGTCCATCTGTAGTAACAGATAATACATATGTTGCATCAGATGTCTTATCTGTTGCATATACAAGCCATCTATTGCAACAGATGGTAAATCTATTCTGACTGACCATCTGTTGCACATTCAATCCATCTGTTGCAGCAGATGCTAAATCTGTTGTGACAGATGGACGATCTGTTGCAATAGCTTAATAATAACGGCTTTTATCGAGTCTCAAACCTCTATGAAAAGGTGAGAAGTAATTAATGTAAAAGAAAAAGTTGTGATTTTTCACAGAAAACAAAATGACACCAGTTTGAATGTAATTAATACAATAGAGCTGAACAGTCCTGCCTTTTGTCTTGACACGTCCAGATTCAATCCTCTATAAATAGGTTCCTCCTTAATCTTCATTCAACTCTATTTATTTCTTGCATTTTTTTTCGTGTGACATCTTCAACCACTTCTCTTCAAAGAGCATATTCCTTTCTCGTTGAGGTAAGTTTTTTCTGGTGTAAATTTACTAGTTGGTCGTATATGTTGTATTACATTTTGGAATTTTTTATTTACATTTGTCAATTCATGGATGTTCTAGATATGGTTGATCCTTTTCCGGACATTTCTATTCTATGTGACACAGTGCGGGAACTTCAGAGGCAGGTTAATGACCTACAGAGCGAGTTGGTTGTTGTAAGAACGATAATGTTCAGAGAGATGCAGAGGCTGATGAGGGCCCTGCTGTTGCGATTTGATTGGACAGCTGTCATTAATGATGATGATGATAACAATAATAATTAGAATGTATTTTTTCTTTTAGCGCATGTATTTTAATTTTTCTATATCGGATCTATACCTAATGTATTTTATTTTTTGTTTAATGAAAAATTTACTTTTAGTCAGACTTTGGAATTTTAATTCTTATTCAATTTTCATTCTGTCTATTTCTTCTAATCTAATACATGTTAACATATCGACGGTTGGAGGCAATGTTGAATCCAGTAGCACTAGCAATTTTGGATTTTGAGTTCTTTCAACAGATGGACCATGTGTTGGAATAGATTGGTCATCTGTTGGGTTTCTATCAACAGATTATCCATTTGTTTCGATAGATTTGTCATCTGTTGAAAGAAAATATTCCAATTGTTTATGCAACTGTTGAGAATAATTATGGTCTGCTGTATTATTTAGTTCAGGTTTTGCCTCTTTTATTGATGTAAAAGTTATTTAAAAAAACAATATTTTATATATAATAAATGATAACATTAGGTTCACAACAATGAGTTAAATATATAAAATTTCACAACAAACAAACAAACAAACAACAACACAAGTTTCTGCAATTACAACGATCATGGTGGATTATGATTCTGGCATGTAGTTCTTTTGTAGCCAGCGCACTTACATATGGAGCACTTGTTTCTTCTTGATGAAAATGATTCTCCAACTCTATGTCTCCTCTTATATGGCTTTCTTCCCGATTTGATATTGCTCGGGTCAATATATGGAGGAGGTATTAATCTCCCCATAAGCTCTACTGGAACAACCCAAGATTCTTCGGGAGGCACCGGAGTAATATGCCCACTATATGTCATTTCATATTTTTCCACCGAATAATATTGAGAGGAGTGCTCGTAAACTTCAGGTCCATATTTATGACCGTATTGAGCTCGAAGCGCTGCCATAGCAAGTGGATAAGGTATTTTGTCCAAGTTAAAAACTCTACATGTATAAGATCTTGTTTGAAGATCGGACGTGGCAGCATCACCATGACCGGTGATACGGAATTTGTAATCTTCTATTTTATGAGAGAATAACCTATTCCCCAAACTGATGTCCGTTGATATTTTTTTTCAATTTCGAGAACAAATCGGGTTCTTTTTTATGGGTACTTGAACTGCACACGTCTTTCGTTAAAAAATTGCTATACTTCTCGCTTATTTTTTCAAACGTAGCCTTGAGGAGAAATTCTCTTTCATCACCAAACAATGAATTCACCGACTCAGCTATGTTTGATGTCATAATATTGTACTTATAGAAAAGAATCACTTAGTACGACATCATACTAAAATTGTAAATCAAACAAGACATTAAATTCATAAGAATGTACCTATTTGCTGGATAGAATTCCCGGATCTATCTCTCGAAACCGATACGTGCGAGAAATTCTGCTACCTTGGGATTCACATCCGTTATTTGATTGAAATGGTCTAAAAACTCCTCTTTACTATATGTTTTAGCTACTCTATAAAAAAGGGTAACGACTCTTTCGTTGTGATAGTTGTTTCGAATGTTCTCTTCAAGATGCCTGATGCAACAACCAAAGTAAGCTGAAGTAAAGAAAAGTGAACTCATCTTTGGAATACTTGGATGCCTATCCGATACAAAACACAACTCTTCGGTATCTTCGACGCAGCATCACAGTTTTTCAAAAAAAAATCCATAAGAGGCATCACATTTCTTGTCCTCTACACAAAAGTGATAGGAAAGATGTGATTCTCTGCATCCTGTGCCACGTCGCTAGCAGAACTCCATTATACCTGCTCCTAAAGAAGGTACCGTCGACGGCTATGCCTTTTCTCAAATGTCAAAAATCTTGAATCCAAGCACCATAGGATACAAAAAAGTACTTGAACCTTCCATTTTCATCCAGATGTAATGCCGTCTTACTTTCAGGATTTGTGGACTCAATCATGTAATGGTAAGAATCTATGACTTCATACCCATGCTCGAGTGTCCCCCTAACCAGGTCCTTGGCAATCTCCATGGTTATATATACCTTCCAATAACTAACCAGGACACCCAAATCCATAAGGATTTGGTTGGCCATAAGCCTTGTTGAAGGGCCTTTTCCATCGGGGAAACTACTACTGAAATATTCACCAAGGACTTTTGCCATGGCGTGAGGATTTTGGGCCGAGATGTGCTCTGAACCACATGTGTGATGCTTTTCATGTTTATGAATGATGAATCTGTCAGATCTTGCGTACTTCACCACTCTCAACCACCACTTACAGTTCGAATTAGCACATTTAAAGACAAAGACACTGCTCGAATTAATCACCTTCTTTATTCTGAAATTTTTTTTCAAGCAAGAAATAAACAAAGTGTTAGATAGTTCATTCTTGTCCTTGAATGACATTCCAATAAAAAAGTCGGTCCCATCATCTTGAAGATTTCCAGACTGTGTCAATTGAGAAGAACTGCAAATCGTATTGGTCGCATCAATGGGCGTAGGTGTTTTATCATCATCTGGAATATTCATGTCTAGATCATCCAACCTATAATCAAAGAAGTCTTTTTTTTCTTCTTCTTCTTCTTCTACGTTCTGGTTCTCATTCTCTCTTGTCTTTTCAACCATGTACACCCTTAACACCGGCCTGGTTGAATCACTTAGATAAGCACCGAACTTGATCGGTTATCTTGAAAGGCAGTACCTTCTGATTTTCAAAGGAGCTGTGCATGTAGCTGATGGCGAGTTCTTTCGGTTGATAATTCATTCCATAAAAGCTAATGATTAAGTTCACAAAATCATCATACGAAACATCACTTTGGATTGTCATAGCTATCGTCTCTATCATTTCACCCTCCTTCCAACGCCATACATATCGATTGCTATTCTCAATCCATTGACCATGACAATCCACCCCTATTGTTATTGATCCCTCCATTAGTGGTACCTAAATAAAGTCATTTGTTAAAAAAAATTGATAGTGATTTCATAGTGTCGTGAATGAATCCCAACAGATGTATTATCTGTTGTAACAGGTAAGTGATCAATCGCAACAGATTCTTACCTGTTGGGATTCATGTTACGCTCCTGAATATTGTTGCAACAGATGAAGCGCCTATTGGGATTGATGTTATAGTACTAAATCACCTTTGAAGCTGATTTCAACAGATGAGTGACATATTGCAATAAATAATTAACCTGTTGTGACAGATGACTTATGATACGAGAATAATCACAGATATGGACTTAGGAGAATGGGTGTTGTACCCGAGCCTTGGCATGTGCAATTGAAGTGTAAAAGAGGCCTAAAATGCACCCAAATCAGCCCATAAATTACACTAGATGGGTGCCCATTCTTAAAGGTCCTTTTTGGTCATTTTAACTTCTATTTGTTTTGTAATATATAAGGAACATATTAGGGATTATTCACTTAATTTTTGGATGATATTTGTAAGTCTTGGAACACCATAGTTAGGGCTTGGAAAAGCCACCAACCGGAACTAGGGCAAGATCTAGTGTGGAATCGCTAGTGATTGTAAATTCTTGGAAACATTAATGGTTGGGAGGTGGAATCCAATCTTGTATCTTTGTAAGAAATAGGTTTATTATTGTGTGTAGTGTTAAGGGTCCAAGATTGTCCATTCTTGGGTTCTTAAGATTATACCTTCATGTGGTTTATCTATCTATCCTTTTACCTTCTTGTAATCTTGTTTATTGTTTGTGTTGTAATCTTGTGTTCTTGTTGTTATTGTTAAATCCGAATTTTGTGTGTTCTTGTTTATCATCTTGAGTTCATCTTATTGTTGTTGTTGTTGTTGCTGCTGTTTTGGTGTTAAAACACACCATTATATCTTGTATTCTTGTTGTTGGTAGTGAATCCGAGAGTGGTCTCCAAAAAGGTCCTCGAATCCTTAAGATTTGCAGACTGTTTTGGAGTTGTTTTGTGTTTCTATGATTATTCTTGTATCATTTGGTATCAAAGCATGGTTTGATATTGTTCCCACATGATCAATCTTGGGCTTATTAGTGGGAAAATAAAAACAAAGTGTTCAAAACTGAAAATTTCAGAAAAAATAGCAATCTATCTGTGTTGTGTTCTTGGCCGAAAAGTGTTGTTCTTGTGAAGTGTCTTGGCCGAGATTTGTTTGTTGTGTGTCTAGATCTAGTAGTGTTCTTGTTTGTTTTGTTGTTTCTAGTGTTAGTTTTCTTATCCACTAACACTTTGAGTCTAGATCTAAACTTGAGCTTGAACATGTTCAAAGTTGTTGTTGTGAACATAAACTTGGCCCATTGTTGTTATTCTTGTTGTTATGAATTTGAAGTTAGCTGTGTGGATGTTGTTGTGATTTTGGGTAGATGTTGTTGTTGTTCTTAAAGCTCGTCACAACCTTCATCTCTTGTTAAAACCGAAAATAGCACACTAAAGACTTGGCCGATAGAATTGTTGTTGGAGGTTTGTAGTTGACCTTGTTGTTATGGAATTGTTGTTGTTCTTGGGAGATTGTTGTTGGTTTTTCTTGTTGTGGTGGTTGTGTTTTTGAAGCTCTTCACCATATTCATCACCTTGTTAATGTTAAAGTTATCTTAGATCTTCAAAAGGTGAAATACAAGGTGTAGAACTTGTTAAGTCTTGAAAGACCCCTAACCACCAAAAGACTTTACATCACATCTCCACCATTTTTCCATAAAACAAGGGTCCATGTTTTAAGGGTTGTACAAGTCTAGTCAAAGACTTTTGAGTCTTGAATTTTGAATTGAAAAGAAGCTCCAAAGACTAGTTTGTATTTCCCTCCATTGAACAAGTTCCACCAAAGGTCCAAATTGAAAATTGACCAAGACTTGAAATTTTGAAATTAACAACTTGATAAAACCGAACCAATATGTGGCTGCCACATCACGTTTTACTGTTCACACGAAGAAATTTTTAAGCTTGATTTTTTATCTTGTAGTTTCAATTTGTTGTTTTCTTCGTTTCGTTTGTTGATTCCAATACTAATTTACAAGCTAGTGATCATTTACTAGATTGTAAATTAGTTTTGAACCTGTTCTTCGTGTTAACTTTCTTTTATGAGTCTTAATTATTTTGAGTCATTGTAATACGTCCTTGTGTTTTTCTTACTCTTTGGAGTCCTTGTCAACATTGGATTCACCTCTCAACACCACTCGGAGTACAAGCAAGCTTGCAACACTTGTGAGATTGAGTGTGAGGGATCCGAGAGTCAAGAAATAAAAAAAGAGAGTGGGATGTTTTTGTACAACTAATGTGTTTTCTATTTTTGTAAGTAACTCCTTTGCCATAATGGAAACCATTTTATCCCACCTTGATGTTATTGCCCAAGAAATAGCTAAGGAGAATGCGGATCTTGACAAATTGAGCTCGGATATGTCTACTATACTTGAGAGGTTGGATCGAGTGGAGAGTAGAAGAAACTCTCATGTTTCTACTCCCGAAGCTTTACCTCAAACGATCAACCCTTCAAAACCACCACTAAATGACATAGACATAATCCAAGCCAACAAATGTCCTCAAGCCCGAGACCTAAAGGAGTCACTTCCCCCACAATTCGATCAAGACCAACAAGAGGGACTTGGAAGACAATTTCCTCCCATCCAAGCTCCACAACCGAAGCTCCCCCTTACCAAATCATTTCTCTCAACCGAAACTCCACTTCACCAAAACCGATATATCCATGTAGAGAAGTATGGTAGAAAGAAACGTGAAGGATATGGAGATTACTATAATATTTGTATGATTGTAGGAGACTTGTTTCGGATGAGATTGAAGACAAGGATCAAGATAGAGAGGAAGCCAAGGTTCAAAATGAAGATTTTGGCTGAGACTTGTTGTTATTGAGCCCTCAAATTCTTCATGATTTTGTGGACTGTTTTTGACTTGTTTTTGTGACTTGTTTGCAGATTGTTTTGAGTAGGTTTTCTTTTAAGTGACCAATTGAACGAGGTGAAGCCGTGAATTTGTGGAAAAATTTCTCTCAAGATGGAGAGAATGATATGGGAATAATCACGGATATGGACTAAGGAGAATGCGTGTTGGATCCGAGCCTTGGCATGTGCAATTAAAGTGTAAAAGAGCCCAAAATGCACCCAAATCAGCCCATATATTACACTAGATAGGTGCCCATTCTTGAAGGGCCTTTTTGGTCATTTTAACTTCTATTTGTTTTGTAGTATATAAGGAACATATTAGGGATTATTCACTTAGTTTTTGGATGATATTTGTAAGTCTTGTAAGACTTGAAACACCATAGTTAGGGCTTGGAAAAGCCACCAACCAGAACTAGGACAAGATCTAGTGTGGAATCGCTAGTGATTGTAAATTGCTTGGAAACATTGATGCTTGGGAGGTGGAATCTGATCTTGTATCTTTGTAGGAGATAGGTTTATTATTGTGTGTAGTGTTAAGGGTCCAAGATTGTCCATTCTTGGGTTCTTAAGATTATACCTTCATGTGGTCTATCTATCTATTCTTTTACCTTCTTGTAATCTTGTTTATTGTTTATTTTGTAATCTTGTATTCTTGTTGTTATTGTTAAATCTGAATCTTGTGTCTTCTTGTTTATCATCTTGAGTTCATCTTGTTGTTGTTTTTGTTGTTGTTTTGGTGTTAAAACACACCATTATATATTGTATTCTTGTTGTTGGTAGTGAATCCGAGAGTGGTCTCCAAAAAGGTTCGCGGATCCTTAAGATTTGCGAACTGTTTTGGAGTTGTTTCGTGTTTCTCTGATTATTCTTGTATCAACTTACCTGTTGCAACAGGTTAGTAATCTGTTGTAACATATATTTACAACACTACTGTTGGAATCGTGTTCAGGTTCTGTTACAACAGGTCACTAATCTGTTGCAACAGATGTGTCAAATGTTGCAACAGATAACCCATCTGTTTAAACATGAATCCAACATATCAGTCTTCCATTGAAACAGATGTCTCATCTGTCGCAACAGATGATTTATCTGTTTAAACAGATGAATCTTATGTTGGATTCATGATTGGGTTTTATCCATTGTTGGAAAACAACAACACAATAGCAGTTACCCAGATGACAAATTCCATTAAAAATCATAATTTGACTTACCAACGTCTCCTATGAAGTAATGCCAAAGTGAAAAGTGATGTTCAAAATAAAATTTGACCTAAGATATTGGTCAAATAGCAACAGTAGCGGTAACAACAACAATAACAACAACAAATGGTCAACAAGAAGAAGATGAAGATGATAATGAAGTAGAAGATGATGATAATGAAGCAGCAGCAATAATGAACAACAAAAATTGCTAAGAGAGAGAAAATAACAATGGGTGAGAAGAGAGAGAAAGGTGCCTTTTTTTCCCTCCATTTTCCGTTATATAGGCTAACATTTGGATCAAAGTGTAAATTTAAAAACTTGTGGGTTATTTTCAAACTTTCCCAACTTTCTTTATCCATAATAAAGTAATTGTCACCTCCACCTAATAATTAAGACTTGTGTCACCTACACCTCATTTTAAAACTCTTTTGTCACCTGTGGCACAAAGCCCCTGATTTCTAGGAGGTTGAACATCATTTATGGTCATATTATTATTAGGTGCATATGAGTTAAAGTGCTGAAATTGTTGTAGTTTTGTTGGAGCATAGTCCTTAGATCTAAGGAATAACCTTAGTGGAATTTAATCATTGCTTAATAATGACTCTATGACAAGGTAATCATTGGAAGTTTGTATTGATATGGTAAAATGGTGGGTGGTTATATAAATTCTTTACATATGTTGCTTTGGTTGGTCTGCGTTGCATATTTGGTGGGAAACTAAGTTACTGGTTGTACGCTTAGTTGGCTTTGAATTTGTAATTTTTCGTCTAGCCATTTCTATTTTATATATATATTTTTTATATATATACATACTAGATGACCCATGCCCGTGCGATGCACGGGTTATTTTTAATGTTAAAGATAGTATCAGCAATGTTATAGTAACATGATACAACGTTATCCTTCATATTATGTGAAACAAAGATTATATTTTTATGTTTGTAAGGTTGACTTATTTGTACAAATTCTTAAATTATTACATTGATATAAGAAATCTCCTAACAATAACATCAAAACTCTTATTTAAGGAGTAGAGGGGGTAAGAGTATCAGCAACAGCACAGGCTACACAATCATTTGGCTTGAGTAAGACAGCGAAACGAAACCTGTTCAACATAACAAAGATCAGTAAGTGGAGGCCATATTTAGTGATGATACCAAGGCTCTGAGTACTGAAGTTGCACGTAATACATAAAGTAATTAGCACACTGAAAGAGGCAGTGAATCTGATGATAGCAACAATATACACTATGTTAAGAAAATCGTTGGCGAGTGGTGCAGTGGTAGATCTTGTACAGCACAAGAATGATCAAGTGGTAACAAATGAAAAGATTTAACGGTAAGAATCTGAGTATTGAGCTTCACAGTACACAGTGTAATGAGATGGTTCCTGAAACTGGGGATAGCAACAAATCAGCTGAAGAATTTATACAAGAGGAAAAAGTGAAGGAGGACCTATGCAAAGCTAATGTTTCTGATGAAGGTGACAGAACAACTTTAGTATTAACTGATGAATCTCAAATAACAGATTAGATGAATTTTCCTCATGAAAATGATAGTAAGGTAGTGGTTCTTGCACCTACTGCAGTTCAAATCAGTGTAGTTATGTTTACTTTATCAAAAAGCATCGAGCAAAAACCCAAAAATAATTATGAGAATGAAAAGCTAGAGATAAGAGAACTGTGAGTATCGATGAATTATAATGGCAACAACAATAAAACTAACCTCAAGTGTAACTGTTCAATTCTTTCATCCACTTCTATCGATGAGGATATGCTGAAGCAAACATCTACCTTAGCAAGAAATACTTTTTCTTACATTAATTAAGTAACACCAATGTTTTGATTATACTTATAGCATGACTGCATACAATAGATCCTTGTGGGTCTGACCCTTTTTCGGACCTTACGCATAGCAAGAGTTTTAGAGCACTGAGCTGCCCTTTTTTTTACTTAGCATACAGAGCCTAGAGCCTACTGCAGCAAACTAATCAGTAAATAGAATAAGCAGTTAGTTGCCCAACTCTTTTTCTTAAATCAACCATTGCTCAATTTTCCTAACAATCAAGAATATCAAAGACACAACCAAAGTAAGCAATTTTATTTTTTCATTGCGATCAAAGAGGCAAACTCATTCACAAAATCAGTTGGAGATACTCAAATTATCCTTATTAACCAAAATAGAGAATGAAAAAAACAAAGAAGACAGAGTTTCCTCTACACTACTGCTCTACCTATCCTCTTCCATCTACACCATGTATTCAGCATTAGATGAAGAGTGATAACAAGCGCCTAAGCCTTTGCATGCTATATGTGTTCCATCTGAGTACCTACTCATTAATTGATATGAGGAAACCACAAGTTTCGAGGAGATTAAACTAAAAGAATTTAGTAGAAAAATGTATTGAAAGAGAAAAAGTTTGCAATTATCACACCTGAATTTCTTCTGCCACACATAAAAAAATTCAAATAGAAGAGAAATCTAATCTGGAAAGATTAGAAGATTTTCTTTTAACAGAAAAAGAAGGAAACCTGTGTCAAAGGAAGATCGATGGTGGTGGTGGAGCTGCAGGAGTAGCAGGTGGTACCATGCTCCAATTCTACACTGACAATTCCCTGGACTCAAGATATCCCCCGGTGTCGTGCTTGTGATGATTATTGTCTTCATAGCCTTTGTCATAATCCTTCACGTCCTGGGTAAGCTCTACTTTGTCCGCGGAGAGGCCTAGAGAAATTTAGATATCTCATTGCCGACTTAGGAAAGTTTTGTCAGGCAACAACTTTCTTCCTTGAAGGAAAACTGGCATTGTAGCTTTATTTTCTTTGCTTACATGCACTAAGTTATACTGATAATAGCTAGCTTACCCCTCACCTAACTAATTAAAATTTCTCTTCTAACACTTAAGTCATATTCATAAGATGTAATCGAGTAACCAAGGTGTGACCAGTGGGAAAGAAGTGGGCGTAATTCTCGAAGACTACGGTAACATGAGGTGATGCTTACAAGTAATATGATATTTATAATCCATAAATACGGATCAAATCCTAAAAATGACCTAAAACATGAGGTGATGCTTACAAGTACTATGCTATTTATAATCCATCGACATGATTGGGTTAAATTTGGTGATCTCTTTTCATTTGTCTGAATTTTAACTGTGAACAGTCAACATGCGCACAAATTATTTTGATCACCATTGTTATTTTAAAAAAGATGTCATGAGCTATTTGTTGATTGCATTGTTGCTGAGCAACGAAGTAAGGCAGCTGCGGTTAGCATCTAGAACTTTACCACGGATGACACAGACCGGAGCATATGAAGTACCAAGCACATTCACTAAGGTGCAAAAACAACTTAATGAAAACTGGCAGATGCACAAAGCATCCCGCTAAACAACATTCTTCATGTTGCATAGACTTAGTTGAAGGATGTGATACAAGTTACAAAGCTTAAACCAGGCATTACAAAACATTAGAGGTTTTATGATGCAAAATATTGCTCACATCATGTCAAATTTGAATTCTTCTCTTTCGTTTCCTCTTTTGTCAATTAACGACTAATATTATAAATAGTTTAAAGCAGGCATTACAAAACAGTAGATGTGTCATTAGGCACTTGGCAACAAAAAAAATAGGTTAGGGAATTTTGCTTTACAATGATGTTTAGGGAATGCCTGTGGATTGCACGAGCACGGGTCATCTAGTTACATTATAATTTAAATATTGCATGTAATCAAATATTAGGAGTATTTTTTTATGTGAACATCGTTACATTTGTAATATTTGAAGGAAATTGAGACAGATCCCTAAGCTTAAAATTTAGGAAATATGAGATCATCCTCGTTGACACCTAATTTTTGTCCTCCACAATTGAGTTTAATCTCGAGTTTCTTCGATTTCAAATAAAATCACAATATCTATTTTTTCCGAATAAAAGTTTTAAAGTATTTATCTGGATAATTTTGTTATTTTTAAGTGGCGATTATATATTATTATATTCAATTATACGAAATTATATAATTTTGTTACTTAAAAATTTATTCTATGGATATCTGATTTTAATCCAGGATTATCTTAAAAATAAATTTAAATGATTAAAATTTTGATTTAAATGTCATTTTTTCTTGAAAATAATTTATTTAAAAATAAATAAATAAATAATAATTAATAAATAAATAAATATATATACTTGTTTGATTTTTATTAAATCTAGAAACTTAAATGAGGTATTAATTCTGTCGAATATTGATTTGATTTAGTCAATTTATTAAGTTTGATCATAATTGAAATCGATTGGCCACAATCATAATACAATTGATCAATTTGATTTTTAATTAGATCAAAATATTAATCAAATTAGGCTAAATCTTAAATCATTGGGGGTTATGTTTTAAATAACCCCCAAACCAATACAAACACAATCAACTCAGCCTTTTTCCCCTCTTAAAATCTGCCCAGCAGGCCCAAACTTCTTTAAGATCCGACCTAGCCTAAATTCCCACTTCTCCTTAGCCCATCTTCTCAACAACAAAGCATTTAATATTACACAACAACATCATAACACGACAACATCCTCAGCAAACGACAACAACGATGAAACTGGCCAGCCAGCGTCGACCCAACCCCAGACCCAACTTCAACGCACCCAAAACCGACAACCCGCTCCGTCCCTATTGCTCCGGCTATGAACCAGCCTCATCCTACAACGACAACAACAAAAATTCCAAAATATTTCAAAATCATAAAATACCCAATTTCAAATTTTAAATTTTTGTATAATTTTCGTACGATTACAGCTCACTCAACAAAACCTTGTCCCATTCCTGAGCTAAATTTTCAAAAATTCCCCTTAAATCCCTTGTCCCACATTGGTGGAAAAGGGGATTGAATCCAAAATTCTCTCTTATATAAGGCTCCTCATTGAGCTAAAACTTCAAGGCAGGAAGGTTGAAAGATCTTTCAAGCAAAAAGTCTGTTTTCTAGTAAAAGAAATTTATCGCAAAAAGTCTACGAGTTTTCGGAGGTGCAAAAATTCTGGTGGTAGTCGATATTCCATCGGTAGATCATAGTCTCGTTTTACTGCCCCAAAAGAGGTAAACATATCTTTCCATTTAATCTTGTTATTATTTTCTTTTTCTTCATCTCCTTCTTTATAATTTCATAATTATTATGTAGTTTGCTGGGAAGTTCGCTGTAGACGGCTACGATGGCCTTAGAATTTATTTGTAATAGTTGTGATTGTGTTGGCTCGATGAATCAATGTTCAAACAGTAGTTTTAGAATTCAATATACTATCTCATGATTAATGATGTTGGTTAGCTGTAAATTTCAGTATATATATCATTGAATCTCTGCCTTTTCTTGTCTAGTTCACCATCTTGATTTAATAATTTTCACTGTGAGATTTTATACCACTGTCTAGCCTCAACTTTGTTTGATGAAGGTTAAAGGAGTTTCTTTGAGTTGTCATTTATCATTTTGACCTCAAGTTTAATGCCTAAATCTCTTGATCTATGTTTAGTTCTGCTTGCGAAACCGCTGCATCATTAAAAATTTCTTAGTTCCCAGTATGTCGTGGTTATACTTGAACATTACAGTCTGACTTGCTAAATTTTTTTATTTTTTTATAGCTGAATATAATGTTTTACTCTTAATACAATTTAGTATGGTGCTTCCTTGGTTGTGTTTGTTTGTCTTTCTTTTAATTTTGTTCTTAAGGTTCCTGGAAGCGCTTTCATTGATTGCGTTCACCCGATGCGTATTGTCTCCTGATTCTCTTGGCCATTTAAGTCGATAAAGATAATGGGTGTACGTCCGCAGTAAGGTCCAAAATCCTATGAACCCCAAAGATCTTTCCTTTGATCTTGTACGTCCGCAGTAAGGTTGATAATCCTATAAACCCTCAAGGATCTTTTCTTTTATCTTTGAAAGTTTATTTCAATTAGGTCAAAGAGAAGGTGAGGACGATTTTGTAGTATATTCCTCAAGGGTTGTAATTTGTATTTCTTTGTGTGGTAACTATGTGAAAAATGTAGTTGTAAATAAAATTACTCATATGTTCTGCACCTGCATAATTGCATTTTATTTTAGAAAGTGTCCAGTCTCTCTTGTTTTATTTTCCTTTCTAGTTGATTACTATACATATTCTTAATACTGTTCATATTCTTGATATGTTGGTCAGCGTGATTTCCTCTTATTTTGTTGATTGCTTACTTATCCCTTCATTTGTCTTATCGGCCATGTTAAGTTTTATCCTGTGGATATGAACTTTGATTCTGTTTATAATGGGATGGATCCACGTTAAAATGTCGACTAAGTTTGATAATAGGACATTGTATTGTCTATTTTTAATTTTGTGAAAAAAGAAAGACTTTCAAACTCATTTATTTTGTGTCGATTAGAATGATTGTTCGTTATTATTTACATCTTGAATGAATTTTGGCTCATGGGCCTAAACTCTTAAAGTTTCGTAAGGTAATGTTTTGTCTTGTTTAAATGAAAGGGGGTAAAATTGTTCAGTTAGAATTTCTTCTTTATATGTAAATTTGTGTCCCCTACCTGAAGTCTATCTGGCTCTCCGTTTTGTCACTGGTAGGTGTTGATTCCTTTAATACGTATTTACTTTGGTTACCCACTGTCCGACGTATTTATCTAGTTAAATATGTTTTGGCTTCAAAAATTCTATGTTAGTCGATTATTTTCTAATCAATGATGTCAAAATAAACCAAGGATAGATTTAAGTCAGGTTGCATAATAGATTTTGTTTTCTTAAGTTTATGTCCCCTAATTGACAAAGTTTTAATGTGATTTTTATGGGTAAAAATGAATCAGTAACTTGGTGCGTTGTTCTTTTGAATAAATCATGTCAATATTGTTTTTCTTCTTTATGTTAATACTTTATGTTATTATTTATATGTTAGGTATCAACGTTTGAACATATATTAATTGCTTTACATTTCTTTTGCTTATGGATACGTTCGTGTCCAAATGGACTCTTCCCCTTTTTCATTTCGCAATGGGCCAATGAGGCCCATTTTTCGAGTCTAGTTTTGAGTAGAAGGTCCAAAAGGATGATTACACAGCGTACGGGCAAAAGTCTCATTTTTTTTTAATTTTCTATTGTTGTGCTTTTCTTGTTCTTTATTTATTTATTTATTTATTTATTTCATTAAGCCAAAGTTGTAAGCTAATACAGGTGAAGCATATTGTGGGCCAAAAGGGGCTCAAAAATTTAGTTTAGGATAGGTTATGGGCCGAAACCCAAATTTAGATTAGGACAGGTGAAGATGGGCCGAAAGCCCAATTAGATTAGGACATGACTAATAGATTTAGGCTTAAGAGCCTAAATCGCTTATTTCGTCCCCTTTCCCCTTTTTTCTATGTTCATTTGTTATTTAACTTTAATTTGCTTAGAACTAGTTAGATTTCCTACAATGTCGTCAAAAAACTGATTTTGTGTAAACATCAAAAATCAATTTCTTTTCAATAATTAATCTTTCTTTTTAGAAGTTAGTCAAAAGAATTATTTTCAAACAGTCGGGATAACCACAAGTTAGCGGACATTTTAGGTGCCTTAAAAACCTTCCTAAAATGTTAATGAGAATCGCTTATCTAGAATTTCAAAACTTAAATGATTTTTCTATTTTTAATCATCTAAGTACTTTATAAAGGTTTTTTTAATTCCTTTTCAAATAAATTAAGTGGCGACTCTAAAGAAAAAATTTCGCAAAACAGAAATGGTGACTCTGCTGGGGATTTTTAACTAGATTCTAACCAAATATTTGAATTTATCTTTTGACTAGCTGTTTAAATTGTTTACATGCTTATATGTTTCAATTCTACAAAATTTAATTATTGCATTTCATAGCATAATCCCGCATGATGATTATTAAACTGTTTTGGGGTTTTGGTGATGTCCTGGCCCCTGTTGTTCAACTACAAATAAAGTGTTGGAAATACGATGGTTTATTAGCACGTGAAGCGTTTGATGGCTGTTCGTATTTCCAAACTCAAGTCGTCTGCTTGTGAACCTATGTCCAAAACCACTCTAGACACCCAGGATATAGCTAAACTCAAACACTTTTAGGCATGATCCTAGGACCATTCAATACCCGAGGGGGTATTTGGCCTATTAGAAGACTTGCCCTGCATCTATTGACCCCGAGTCAATTACAGACGAACCATATTTATGTGTTAAAGAAAAGATATGTTTGTTTAATCCAATCCATTATCCTTTGGGGTAGGGGGAAGGTTTATTTTTCTTACTTTCGTATAAGGATGCCTCAATCATACACCGATTAAGGGAGGAATTAAAGCGATCCATGCAAGAGGTTCATCGATTGGATGATTGCATGATCTCCCAGACTAATGATCTAGAGTACAATTATATGGGAATCACTTCATCATCAACAGATGTCACATTTGACAAGAAATAGACAAAGCTAAGAGGACAAAACGCTATGAAGGAACATCTAGGAGCTACTATCTCCTGTGTGGGACATTGTTCTTTTTCTTATGTTATTTTCCCTTTTCCTAAAGAATGTATCCCTTTTATGCAATTTTTGTAAGAATTTATGCCCTTCATGTATACCTATGGAGGTTTTAGGGGATAATGGATTGGTTATATGAAACATATACTTCCTTCAAATACGTTAGGCCAACTTTTGGCTCAAAAGGGTCACCCAACTAAGATATGTGTTTATTGTGTGATATAATTGCCTTATGTGTTTAAGTGTGTTTGTTTGAATCAAAGATAAATATATCCACTATGCTCCCGTGGACCAGTTTTTCTATGACACAAATTAAACAACTCTATATGATTACTTCTTGTCAAATACCTTGCATTATCTGTCATGTATGGAAACTAACACATCTGCTTTTGAGTTATTTTACTTTACAGATAACAGAAAACTACTCCGTGTTGAAACTTACTTTACCCGGTCAAAAGTGCATAAGATCCCATCCCCTAACCATCGTTCAAACATAATTGGAATTGATGAATAAAGTGCATTGGCCATCAAGGACAATGTAATAGCGGAACAAAGTGAGATGATTGTTGAACTCGCGAGAAAATTAGAAATGCTTCAGGAAGAAATGAATTGTACTAGAGATTTAGCTAACCTGGCCATCACTGTCAACGCTCCTACCCCAAGAAGACACGGGCCTCTGCTCCAGATCCCTTCCCTCAATACACCTATTCTCGGGGACCATCCAAATAACATACCGTCTGTCTCCACTCCTCAACTTATCTAGAACACCAATCGGAAAAATAACCCAGATGCTTACCATCCACAAAATCCATCTCGAACCCCAAAAAATTTGTCTCCAAATCTACAAAATTCATTCCCAAAACCCATTTTCAAATCCACAAAATTCATCTTTGAATCCCTAAAAATCATTTCCAAATTCACAAAATCCCTCTCACATTTCACCAAATTACTCTCAAATTCCACAAAATATTCTCAATTTCCAAAATGTCCTCCCCGCCTACCACCCAACCTCTTTTCATCCTCAAAATCAAGCAACCCTTCCAAATCCTTCTCATGTCATCATATCCCCCCGACATCTACAATTTTTTTCCCAATCCTGAGATAGACCATTATAAGGAGAAGGATAAAAAGTGGAGGACTGAGCATGAAAAGAAGTTGGTGTCCATCAATGAAGAGATTGTGAGGATCAAGGAATCTCATGGGGCAGGAAATAATGATGCTTTGGGGTACGATGATCTATGTGTGCACCCCGGAGTAGATCTTCCATAAGGGTACAAGGTCCTTAAATTTAAAGTGTTCAATGGTACCAGAAATCCAATGGACCATCTAAGAAGGTATTATGATCAGATGGCTGGGATAGGAAGAAATGAGGCATTATTGATGCATTTATTCAGTTGAAGCTTAAATGGCGAAGCATTAGATTAGTTCACGTCTAAAGAACTGAGAAGATGGTCTAGTTAGAGGGCATTGGCTAAAGGTTTTCTCGATAGATTTGTATTTAACATTGAGATAGTCCCTGACCGATACTCACTAGACCGGATCAAATAGAAGAATGATAAGTGTTTCTGAGACTATGCCTTCCATTGGAGAAAAGAAGCTGCTAAAGTACAACCTCCCATGTTTGAGGAAGAAATAGTATCAATTTTCTCTTATGCTCAGGAGGGAGAATTTTATACCAGGATGGTATCCGCGGTCCGAGAAACTTTTGCAGCTTTGGTAAAGATTGGGGAGTCGTTAGAGGAAGGCATCCGAACAGGAAAAATTGCCAAAACCCCAACATCATATGAATATTCTGTATTCTCAAACAAGAAAATAGAGGATGTGACTTCGATCTCTACTAATTCTGTTGATAAATTGAAGAAGAAATTCAAGCCTAGGAATATTCTTTCCTCACCTCCGTCATCAAGTTTTCAGCATGTCTTCTACACCCAACCCCAGTACCAAGCTTCATTTCCAAATATCCAATCCCAATACCAAGCTCCAATTCTAAATATACAACCCCAGTACCAAGCTTCACTTCCAAATATCCAATCCCAATACCAAGCTCCACAACTAAATATTTACTCCAATATCAAGTTCCATAGCTAAATTATCAGTGTCATGGTCAAGCTTCCCTCTCAAATAACCTAACAAACATCCAAATGCCTCAAAATTATCATCAAGTACCTCCTCCTTCTACTCAAAATCATTATAACCCCCACATCCAAACCTCGAAAAAAGGCCTACCCAAAACTTCACGTTATTGGCTGAAAGTCATACCCAACTTTTCGAGAGATTAAAGGACGTCGGTCATTTACAGCCTATCCAACCAAAACTTATCAATCCCAATTCTCTTTTTTATCATGTCGATCAAAATTGTGTCTATCATTCGGGAATGACGGGGCACGGTACCGAGGATTGCGTTAACCTGAAGCATAAGATTCAAGACTTGATTAATTAGAAAATCATCACCCTCCAGTCACCAGCACCAAATGTAAAAAGTAATTCATTGCCTAATCATGGGTGATCCACAGTTAACATAATCAAAATAAAGGGCGAATGGGTGTCTAGCAAGAATATCACTAAGGTGGATTCAGAAAATCCTAGAAAGACAGAAGAAGTGGAGAAGACAGAGAAAGTCATGGCTGCCTTATGTGTCTTGAGTAAGGATTTGGAAGAAAGTATTGAGCCTATTATGATCCCAGAAAAGGTATCTAAACATGGGTTAGGATACCATCCAAGACAGGAAGATGAGATTGAAGATAAGTCAAAGATGAGTTGGTCTAAACCATTATCACTCATGTACCAGTCTTTTTCTATACGTGAAATGACAAAAGATGATGGTTGTGGGGATGGGATTAGTAATCAATTCGAGGGATACAATAATATGCCAGAAGATTTCTCAAAGTCTGATGGGGTGAAGAAGGTTGCACCCAAAAAAGCTTTGCAAAACTGAACCTCTACCCTGCTCATAACTCATCGCTCATCGTGGTAGATGAAAGGGCAATTACTAGTAGTTTTAAAAATTGATGATGATCCAGAGGAGGCCCCATTATCCACCCTTTTACATCTCAAATTGTCTTTTCGTGTTTTACAGATTTCCAAAAAGGTATGGGCCCGCATTTGTGCTGGTCATGAGCCATAATTTGTGTTATTTTCCAAATTACAGTAAAAAGCCTCCCTTTATTTAAGAAGTTATTTTGAAATATTATTGTCTTTTATTATCTTATTATCATCTAACATGGTTTGTTTCCATAGCAATAATTTAAAATCTATCAATGTCATGTCATGTCAAGGGATAGACGAACAAAGTGAGGGGAATGATAATGAATGAAAAAAGGTGATGAAGAGCAGTTAGTGAAAGATATAGAGGAATTTGAAAATTGAAAAAATCCCAACCTGGAGGATCTCTAATCCTACCTTAGATGGATGGTCAAGAGTGGACCAAACTAATCAATTTTGATGCAGTAAAGAGATACTGTGTTTGAAAGATATTTAGTTTTTGTTTCCTTGGCTTATTTGTAATCTCCTTTATAATAGTATATGTTTTATGATGTGTAATTTCCTAGAATCCCTTTCCTTTTATGTACGAACTATGTTTGACCTAAATCCCAAGAAAGGGATACGTAGGCGGCCTATGTCGGCTTTGGTCAACCCCTTAGGACAATTTATCCTTTTTTGTTATGTATCAACTACGTAATGACTTGAATTCCCAAGAAAGGGATACGTAGGCGGCCTATGTCGGCTTCGGTCAATCTATTAAATTTTTCTATATATCTCTATAGTATTCCTGAACTATGTTTGACCTGATTCCTGCTTCAACGGGATACGTAGGCTCCCCAACGACTCGATCATATAACCCCAGAAAAATAGAAACTGGGAAGAATTTTTGAGAAGAAATATCAAAAATTCACAAGAGAAAGACCATCATCCAACAAAGAGAATGAAGACTAACAAAGACTCTGGATCCTGTCGAGCTGGGATCATTTCAAACAACTTTAAATTGGAGCAGAAATTTTGAGGAGGTCTTTAAAATTTTGACTAATATATTGAAATATATTTCAAATCCCCCAACACTTGAGGTCAAAGTCATATTTTGGAAATCACCAGCTGCGACAAAGTCTAGGTAGACTAAGTCTCCGTCTAAGATAGAATTTTTGATAGAAACCCTCAGCGATGATGATGAATCCCTAAAATTCCTACGTCCAACATCGGATGCAGTCAGGACCACGAGAAAGATGTTCATTGAGCTAGTACATGACATAACTGGCAGAGATTTTCTAAATCTTTTACAGAAGTTTTGAAACTAGTTTTTAGAAAAATTAAGACTACTTTCAAAAATTCATGCAAATCTTCTTACTTAGTGATTGCCTAAGAATCTATTGGGATGGGGAGTCAGGGTGGAAGTCCCAACATGATGGAGTACCCGAAATATGGCAAGGAACAAACCAAGATTGAAGAAGGTCAACACGGAGTAGTTTCACTCAAAAAACTAATCAATTTTATGTGGATGCAGGGATCAATACACAAAAATAAAAATCTTTTTAAAAAAATCCCCAAGAAGGTTGCGAGCCACACCAAAGCATATAATGCTCAAGAACGGTATGTTTGGATAGCCCCAAAGACGGGTTTAATACCCACTTATCGAGGTCCTTTTAAATTATCTATGAAGGATAAACAAAGGCGTCTTATCTTCTTTATGAATATTGTATTTAGAATTCTTTGTATAAAAGCAGTCTCTAGCATAAGCGACTTTGTGTCTATTAAATAATTACTTTGAGCGCAGGTGCATTCAAAGGAGTCGGCACAGTAAATACAAAAATCAAAAGGATAACTCAATAGGAAGAAGAGCGGAAATTCTTCCTAAAAATTCATTAAAGCAAAAAGAACGGTATTTGAGTGACCCTAAAAAGGGATTTTACCAATTCATTTGTATCTGGTGGGTTTGCTATTTAAATACTTCTTTGAAAAAAATAAATAGCAGATTAAACCATTCAGTTTATGATGCGAGTATATGTCATTTAAACTTCTGCAAATTTAACTGTGGTCGCCAATGAGAGTGGCATTGTGTCTACTAACTGTCTACATTAAGTGCAGGTAAATATAGAAAGCAAAAATGCAGACAAACAGACTTAGGTGAAATCATTCTCATTGGCAAGAGGGCCATTACACAAAGGATTATAAGCATTTAATATCTGTTGACACACGAGACACAAACACTGGCGTCAAAGATATCATCAACATCTAATATCTGTTGACACACGACACATAAATACTAGCATCGAGGATATCATTAGTATTCAATATCTATTGACACACGATACACAAATACTGGCATCGAGGATATTATCAGCATTCAATATTTGTTGACACGCGAGATAAAATATTGGCATCGAGGATATCATCGACATCTAATATCTATTGACATGTGAGACACAAAGGCTGGCCTCGAGAATATTATCAGCATTCAATATTTGTTGATATGTGAGACACAAATGCTGGAGTCAAGGATATCATCAGCATTCAATATCTGTTGACACGCGAGACACAAATGCTGGCATCGAGGAAATCATCAGCATATAATATTTATTGACACGTAAGACACAAACGCTGACGTTGAGGATATCATCAGCATTTAATATCTATTGATATGTGAGACACAAATGCTGGCATCAAGGATATCTCATCATTTTATGAATCAGAATTTGAATACATCAAGAGCACGTGATTTGAAGAAACGTCTTTAAGTCGCTATCTAAAGACGGATGATATATGAGATTTCCTAGAAATTGACAATTTGAGGGTCATCTATAAGTCATATTATAAGAAATAAGATAGTGTGCAAGATTACCTATGAGTTGACAGCCCATAGGTCATCTGTAAGACGCAATAACATCCTAACCGAATAGTGTGCAAGGTCACCCAAAAATCGATAGTCTAAAGGTTATCCATAAGTCGCAACTAAATCCTTATCGGAGAATATGCAAGACTATCAAATTGTCAAGTCCAAGGGTTTTCTATAAGTTGCGTCATATCCAAGATCGATTATGTGCATGATTACCCAAAGACTAACAATTTGAGAGATATCTATAAGTCATATTGTATCCAAGGTCGGATAATGTGTAAGAATACCTGAGAACTAGAAATTGAAGGGATATCTGTAAGCCATCTCTTATCCAAGGTCGGATAGTGTGCAGGATTACCTAAGGCTAGCAATTCAAAGGATATCTACAAGTCGCCTCGTATCCAACATCAAATAATGCGCAAGATTATCCAAAGATTGACAATTTAAGAAAAATCTATAAGTCGATCATTGGCAATAACCTGAGAGGTTATAATTCTACATACAACAAGTAATATAGGTAACCAAAAGGGCTATCGCATTAGCACAAGATTACACAGTTGCAAAGACCGTTCTGCATAAAGTGTCGTCAGTGTCCAAAAGGGCCACCCCACTTCGAAGACATATTCACTCGACTAACAAGCTACTTATGCAACAACCAAGAGGGTTGTTTTAGCAAGTTATTTTCTGTCAAACGGGTACAAGAAAGGATGACTTCGCTTTTTAGGCAATAACTCACGTGGAGATATGGTAAAAGCCTATACACCCTTTTCGTGAATTGTGCTTATTACTAATAATTTTTATTTGAGATATTGTCAAGAGAATTCGAGAGGATTAAAATCTCAAAATTAAAATCATAGGTGCAAACGACTCCAAAAAGGATGCAGCACAATGTGGAACTCTTTCTTAGCAGCAAAATGGGACATAGTCTAAATAAGGACGTCAAACTCTTTAGACGCGAGCTAAAGGATTATCGCCACCACCATCAAACCACACCCCTGTTAGAAGGCATGTGGGTATTTTGGATATTTTGATTTCAATTTCATCTTTGAGATATTTCTAAACTCATACCGAAGGTAAACTTTTCTTTCTTTCAAATTTGAGTGATAGGGCACCTAGAGTTTTAGAAATTATGTACAGGTAAGTTCTTGCCTATGGATATGAAGTATCCCCACATTTATGGTTAAGAGGTTACAAGCCTTTTTTCTGCAACTCGATCAACTTTTCACTCATCCTGAGCCAAAGATCGTCTGAAATAAAAGACGACCTTTTCTACCGATTAAGTTGAACTACAAGCAGTCTGATTCCATAAGACTTGGGGATATGTAGGCTGGGCTCTATTTTGAAAACTCAACTACATTCCAACCTTCTCCCAAATCCCTTTATTGTCCAGCATTTTGATTTCATCAAAAACTCTAAAACCGAGATAGCTTGTGAATTTTTTTGGAATTCGTGCTTTAAATCAAGCTTTATGAACTACAAATGGCCTGAATTCTCATGTAACTTGAGATATGTAGGAAACCTGATACCTAAGTCCGTCTATAACTCCAAAACTCATGCAAAAATCAACCTCTTTCAGAAATAAATTTGTGGTCGGACAAAAATCAAGAATGTCAAACTCCCTTTGCCTAGGGTTACTTGCATCTACCCTACCCAAAGGAAGGGGAAGTTGTTGACACCTAATTTTTTTCCCTCGACAACGGAGTTTAATCTCGAGTTTCTTCGACTTTCAAATAAAATGACAACATTTATTTTAACCGAATAAAAATTTTAAGTATTTATCTGAATAATTTTGTCATCTTTAAGTGGCGATTATATATTATATATTCAATTATACAAAATTATATAATTTTATTACTTAAATATTTATTCAATGGATATTTGATTTTAATCCAGGATTATCTTAAAAATAAATTTAAATGACTAAAATTTTGATTTAAATATCATTTGTTCTTGAAAATAATTTATTTGAAAATAAATAAATAATAATTAATAAATAAATATATATATGCTTGTTTGATTTTTATTAAATCAAGAAATTCAAGATTAAACGAGGTATTAATTCTGTCGAATATTGATTTAATTTAGTCAATTTATTAAGTTTGATCATAATTGAAATAGATTGTCCACAATCGTAATGCAATTGACCAATTTAATTTTTAATTTGATCAAAATATTAATCAAATTAGGCTAAATCCGGTTATGTTTTAAATAACCCCCAAACCAATACAAACACAATCAACTCAGCCTTTTTCCCTTTTAAAATCTGCCCCGCCGACCCAAACTTCTCCAAAATCTGACCCGGCCGTAATTCCCACTTCCCCTTAGACCATCTTCTCAACAACAACAGTATTTAACAGTACACAATAACATCAAAACACGACAACATCCTCAGCAAACGACAACAGCGATGAAATGGGTCAGCCACCGCCGACCTGACCCCAGACCCGACTTCAACACACCCAAAATCGACAACCCACTCTGTCCCAGTTGCTCCAGCTCCAACCCAGCCTCATCATACAACGACAATAGAAAAAACCCCAAAATATTTCAACATTTGAAAATACCCAATTTCGAATTTTAAATTTTTGTACAATTTCTGTATGATTACAGCTCACTCATCAAAACCTTATCCCATTCATGAGCTAAATTTTCAAAAACGCCCCTTAAATCCCTTGTCCCACATCGGTGGAAAAGGGGATTGAATCCAAAATTCCCTCTTATATAAAGCGCCTCATTGAGCTAAAAATTCAAGGCTTGAAGATTGAAAATACTTTCAAGCAAAGTCTTTTTTCTAGTGAAAAAATTTTATCGCTAAAAGTCGATGAGTTTTTGGAGTCGCGGAAATTCTGGTGGTGGTCGATATTCCGTCAATAGCTTGTAGTCTTGTTTTGCTGCCCCTGATAACGCTCAAACTACAGATCTCGTAAGAGTGTAAGCGGTCGTTGTCAAATATAGAACCCAACTGGGTTGGGTGTCGAATCCCATAGGGAATACTTGGTCACTAAGTAAGCGACGATTATTAGACTTTTGATGAAAGTTCTGCGAATAAAGGGGGGATTTTGTGCGTGCAAATAATGTAAACAAAATAGTAGAGTAAAAACGGAATACTTGGTAGGTTTTAATCAATGAGAATTGAGAGTTAGGGTTATGTCCACCTTATGAGTTCTACGTATCTATTGGCTATGAGTTATGTGGAATTCAAACATGCATGCGCTTATAGAGATTCATATTCTATGGTAAATCCTAGCGTCTTTCGACCATCAAGGATTATATCACTTTAACTCTTTCGAGCTTAAAGCGTATACTAATGGTACGAATTCTCCAAGAGGTTAATCCAGTTACGGCACTAACTTTTAAACAGGGTTTAGTAGACCTATTTCCTTGTCATTCTCTCTTTTCCAGACATGTAACTTTTCTTTCGAACAAGTTAATGCTATACTGGCGTATTCTAAATATTTGCAACCACAAGAATTCAATTAAGATGAAGAGAGTAATGATATAAGCAGCATACGTATCAAGAATTCACAAACTCATAGCAAAAGATAGTATCTCATAAGGCTTCCATAACCCTAACAGAGAAGTTTAGCTACTCATGAGTGCAACAGAAATCACAATAGACATTATCATCATACCAAAATGTAGAAAGATCTTCGCAATAGATGATGTTAACGTCAACTAGGGTTGGACGTTTTTTCTCCTTCCGTTTTTCTCAAGAGAGTCGTGTTTCTCTGTTAAAACTTACAGAATATTGTAACGTGAAGTAGTAGCAAAAGTCGAATGGAAAATACTTGAATTAATGAGTGAATTGAATTTTAAGAGTTGAATGAATTATATGAATGGAGAGAGATCATAATAAAAACTTCAGCAACATAGGGTATTTATAACACCCATATCCTATTCCTACTAGGCTACTGCGTACTTATCCTAATCCTACTAGGTTACTGCATCCTTATCCTAATCCTACTAAGTTACTGCTGATCCCCAAAGTCTTTAGAAATGTTGTTTTTGCCCGGGACAAGTTATCCATGCATCATTTTCAGTCCATAGGCGTCCAAATGTTGCTTTTCTTCTTTCGTGAAGCTTCCTTGGGCATCAAGTTATCCATAAAGTGCTGGAATCTTCATCGTTTATACCTGAAAACTTGCTAATCACGTTTGTTAGCTCACTTACAGGAAAAAGGACTAAAAGTGCATGAATTATATATTTTGTTCTCAAAACTTAGCTAAAATATGGGTAAATTAAGGTGCTTTAGGCGTGTAAATACGCCTATCATCAACACCCCACACTTAAAGCTTTGTTCGTCCTCGAACAATATATCATGTCCCTATAAACTCCTACTTAGGGTTTCACAGTAACAGCACAAAATATTCATCAACACAGGCACAACAATTATTAACAAAGAGTAGTTTTCTAATCACTTCTAGAAACAATTCAACCTCCAACATAGACTCGTAATGATGGTTAATTCGTATTCAAAAGTTAAGGCACAAAGAATCATACAAGACTACCCAAAACTCATCAACCATGTGTGTCTCGCAATATATCACCCATAATTACTCACAAGTATTTCATTTTTCAAAACATGGGTATAAGATTATCCTTGCTCTCACTCTCACAAAGAATTCATATGTTGCAACTGATGACCATAGGCTTGACCTTAGTGTAATGCTCTACTAATATCAGAATGTTAAGCTTAGGATCAAATAGATCTTTATAGGTTGTAATGTAGGCTAAGGGACGGGTAGGACTATTTTGGCCAGAAATAGTGACTAAGTTCCCTAAGCGCTTTAATACATCACATTATGCCATTTACACTTTCTTTCAAACGACCTTTCTACTTTCTTTTAATCTACCACCCCTTCTCACCTCTTTTTTTATTCAATTTTAAATAGAATCAACTTTGTATTTTTCTTTTTCATTTCATTTTTCATTTTTTTTTATAACACACCTCTATAATAGCCATTCTTTTTCATAACAAATTCAAGTACCAATTGACTTTAAGGCATCACTCTCACCCAATTTTCTTTTATTTTGTCACATGACTTTACAATTTAAAGTGCTTAGGAATTTGGATCAAATTATGGTCTTAAAAAAAATGGATTAGGCTACATATGAGGTTGTCAAAGAAAATAGCTAAAGGCTCAAAGGGGGTTAACTAGGATAATGTCCACGGGTAGGTAAAAAGAAGGTAAACAATCACAGGCTGCCAAAGAAATGCCTAAATCATCTCCTAAACTCACACTCTTTATTTCGCTTTACACACACACCAGGAAAGTTCTAGCATCAGTCACAACACAGAATATACTATATCCTCACACACACAAGGCACATGGTCAACTTTATTTGGAGCAGTATAGACTCTTGACCCAACAGATGAATGAATTAAACCACACAATTATCACACAGTGAGTCACACGCAGAGCCTAAATGTCTCAATAGTAATGATTTATCACAAACTCTTGTTATACTACCATGTCGTCTATCAGAACAATTTCATGCAAAATCTAAAAAATTTAAAATTAAACTAACTAATTACGACTAATTAAAACAAATAAGAACTAGAATAAATGCAAGCAAAGCAGTACAAGAAGCATACAAATACCAGCACCCCACACTTAGATGGGACACACTGCCCTCAGTGGAAAATAAATTAGGAAAACCTGATTAGTCGGACTCCTCTTCTATGTCTGGGGCCATACCCCCTGCGTCGGAATCATCATCAGAGTCGTCATCCTCAGAGTTTCCTCAAAATGTACCCCACTTGATCCCAAAAGTGCGTCAAGGTATTTGTAGAGAGGAGGACTCAGTTTGCTCCTTTCTTGACCTTTTCTGTCCTTTCTGTGAGGTGGACGTTTTTTCTTTCACTTGTCGTCCTTTTGGGGCCATTCTACTTGGTGATGGCCTTGGAAGATGATCTTGCAAGGTTAGAAGAGCAAAAAGAAAAATTTTGAGAGATTTGGAGAGTAAAGGCGGCGCTTAGGTTAAATTTGCAATGCATTTTTGTTCTAAGACTAAGGTTCTATTTATAGGACAAACTTGGGTCGGGTTTTGACCCGTTTGGAATAGGATTAGGAGACCAAAAAGTGGGCATAGGCGGCGCCTATGCTATGGCATTGTTAGGCATAGGAGGTGCCTATGCCATGGCATACTAGATTCAGAGACGAAATGCTTTTGCATAGGCGGCGCCTATGCTATGGCATTGTTGAGCATAGGCGGCGCCTATGCTATGGCACTCTAGAATCTGAGAGCTTAGGCCATAGCATAGGCCGTGCCTTGTTCGTGGCCTAGATTTACATAGGCCTTGCCTTGTTCTTTGCCTATATTTTCATAGGTAATGCCTAACCTATAGCCTTTTGCTTCTTCATTCCTAACTTACCACCTTCAACATGCAATACTTCCAACTCAACATTTGAAACCAATCTCCTCTTTTATACCTCTTGCACCTACACTTACTCAAAGACAACAAAAACGATTAGAACGATGGGTTGTCTCCCACCAAGCGCCTTAGTTTTGGTCGTGGATCGACTCTTCTTTTTGGATTTTTATTTAACAAAAACAAACTCTTAGCAAAACAAAAAAATGAAAAACGATGGGTTGCCTCCCATCTAGCGCTTGATTTATTGTCGCGGCATGACATAGTTACCTCGAGTACTTAGATTTCGTCAAGATAGATGGTGGCCATGCATTTTATCGAGTTAAGGGGACCGATATATGGTTTTACCCGTTGGCCATTCACCTTAAAGACAACACCATTATTGTCTTCTAGCTCAACTACTCCCGACGAGTAGACTTGGCTAATTTTGTACGGACCAGACCATTTGGACCTTAACTTACCTGGGAATATCTTCAGTCTGGAGTTGAAAAGAAGTACCATATCACCTTTTTGAAAGTTTCGTTGAACAATTCGTTGATCATGATACTTTTTCATCCGCTCCTTGTATAAGTCTGATCTTTCATACGCATGTAGACGGAATTCATCCATCTCGTTCAGCTGCTCTAATCTCAATTTCATGGCATCATCCCAATTCAAATTCAGTCGCTTCAACACCCATAATGCTTTATGCTCGAGCTCAATGGGCAAGTGACAAGCCTTCCCATAAACTAGTTGGTACGGGGACATGCCAATTGGCATTTTCAATGCAGTCCTATAAGCCCATAGTGCATCGTCCAGCTTCCGAGACCAATCCTTTCTATTAGCGTTTACAGTCTTAGCAAGGATCTGCTTGATCTCTCGATTAGAAACCTCTACCTTTCCATTAGTTTGTGGGTGATAAGGCGTGGCTACCTTATGTTGCTTGACCCCATATTTCACCAACACGGATTTGAACAGCTTGTTGCAAAAGTGTGATCCTTCATCGCTTATAATGGTACATGGTACCCCAAAACGAGAGAAGATATTTCTCTTCAAGAATGCCACAACACGTTTTCCTTCATTGTCGTCCAGCGCTACTGCTTCGACCCATTTGGATTCATAGTCGACAGCAACTAGGATATATTTCATCCCAAACAAATTTACGAATGGGCCCATGAAATCAATACCCCACACATCAAACAGCTCTATTTCAAGAATTTTTGACATAGGCATCTCATGGTGCTTCGAAATTGTGCCTTGTCTCTGACATTGGTCACATCTTCTCACAAATTCATAGGCATCTCTAAATATTGAAGGCCAATAATAGCCGCTTTGCAATACCTTCCTTGTTGTTCGACCTCCTGCATGGTGTCCCCCAACTTGGGAAGCATGACTTGCTTCCAATATACTAGGCACTTCCACATGAGATATGCATCGCCTGATAACACCATCCGCGCATCGTCGAAAAAAATATGGCTCATCCCAGAAGTAGTGTTTTACATCATGCATGAACTTCCTCTTTTTATGAAAAGATAGATTCGCAGGCATCACATTACTTACCACGAAGTTCGCAAAGTCTGCGTACCATGGTAACTCTTCCATCATTGTGGCTAGGATCTCTTCATCGGGGAATGCATCATCAATCTCAAG
The DNA here is from genome assembly GCA_030864215.1 of Capsicum pubescens. Taxonomy (NCBI): domain Eukaryota; kingdom Viridiplantae; phylum Streptophyta; class Magnoliopsida; order Solanales; family Solanaceae; genus Capsicum; species Capsicum pubescens. The sequence goes on from CM061548.1 coordinate 325,335,869, forward strand.
ATCAGGTTGCGCTATATGCTCGTTCTCAAGTCTAGATAGGTGATCAGCCACTTGGTTTTCGCAACCGCTTCTATTTTTTACCTCGAAATCAAATTCTTGCAGCAATAACACCCATCGAATTAGCCTCGGCTTTGCATCCTTCTTCGTCATTAGATATATCAGGGCTGCATGATCAGTATGAACCACCTCTTTAGTCCCCAACAGGTAAGCACGAAACTTTTCAAAAGTGTAAACAACTGCTAGAAGCTCTTGTTCCGTGATAGTATAGTTCTTCTGGGCTCTGTTCAAGACCTTGCTCGCGTAGTAGATTAGATGAAATAACTTTTCTCTTCTCTGGCCAAGTACAGCACCCAAAGCTACTCCGCTTTCATCACACATAACTTTAAATGGTAGGGACCAATCAAGTACTACAATGATAGGAGCTTCAATTAGCTTCCCTTTGAGGCATTCGAATGCCTTCACGCAATCTTCACCGAAGTCGAACTTTGCATCCTTCTCCAAAAGCTTTCATAACGGACTAGGAATCTTGGAAAAGTCTTTAATGAACCTTCGATAAAAACCTGCATGCCCGAGGAAACTACGAAATCCCTTTACAGAGATTGGAGGTGGTAGTTTCTCGATGACTTCAATTTTAGCTCGATCCACCTCAATTCCTCTTTCAAAAATTTTATGCCCAAGAACAATACCTTCTTTAACCATAAAGTGGCACTTCTCCCAGTTTAGCACCAAGTTGAATTCAACACATCTTTGTAACGCCATACTTAGATTCGCCAAGCACGATTCGAACGACTCACCCACAACTGAAAAATAGTCCATGAATACCTCCAAGGTGTCTTCAACCATATCAGAAAAAATGGACATCATACAACGCTGAAAAGTGGCGGGTGAGTTACATAGCCCAAATGGCATACGTTTCAAGGCAAACGTACCATATGGGCATGTAAACGTGGTCTTTTCTTGGTCTTCGGGAGCAATACAGATCTGATTATAGCCGGAATAACCATCTAAGAAGCAAAACCATCATTTCCCTGCCAATCGATCAAGCATTTGGTCCATGAATGGCATTGGGAAGTGATCCTTAAGCGTCCATGAATTTAGCTTCCGGTAGTCCATGCATACTCTCCACCCTGTGACAGGTCTGAGTGGAATTAGCTCATTTCTTTTGTTTGCAACTACCGTCATGCCCCCTTTCTTGGGCACACACTGTACCGAACTCACCCATTTACTGTCAGAGATTGGATACACTACCCCTGCATCTAACCACTTAATAATTTCATTCTTCACCACCTCTTGCATAGGTGGATTCAAACGTTTTTTATGCTAGATAGTGGGTATGCAATTCTCTTTAAGCTGAATCTTGTGCATACATATCCCAGGCGGAATACCAATAATATCAGTGATGGTCCAACCAATGGCTCTCATGTATTTCCTTAGAACAGCGATGAGAGATGTAACTTGCTGCTCACCTAAGTCAGCTGCCACAATAACCGGTAGGGTGTTTTCACTTCCCAAGAATGGTACTTTAGATGACTGGCTAGTTCCTTCAATTCTAGAATTGGTGGCTCTTCAATGGATGGTTTAGCTGGTGGTGTAGGCCGATTTTTTAGATCGAGGGCCAGCTTCTTGGGAGAATAAGGATACAACCCTATTCCTGTTAGAGCACAAATAGTTTCTTCATAATTTTCAGCATCCTCATGCTCAATATTCATAAGTACAGCCGCCAATGGATCAATAATAAGTTGCTCCTCTACGGATAATTCTTTCTCATCATCAAAATAAACATCATCTACCGAGAACACGTTCAGATCTTTGGGTTGCTTTATTGATTTGCATACATCAAAGCGAACTACTTCATCATTCATCTGGAATAAAAGCTCATTCGCTCTTAAATCAATAAGCACACTCCCTGTTGCAAGGAAAGGGCGCCCCAAGATTATGGGAACTTCAGAGTCCACCTCACAGTCCAGAATAACGAAGTCTGCCGAAAAGATGAATGAAGAAACCTTCACCAGTACATCATATAAAATACCAAAAGGTCATTTTACCGACCTATCTGCCATCACGAGCCTCATATTGGTTGGAGTAGGATCACCCAACCCCAACTTTCTGTAAATAGATAGCGGCATCAAATTAATGCTGGCTCCTAAATTGCATAATGCTTTGGCAAAATTCAAAGATCTGACAGTTCAAGGAATAGTGAAGGCACCGGGGTCAGCCTTCTTCTGAACTAGTGATCTGGTAGCGATTGCACTGTAATGATGAACAGTATTCGTCAACTCATAACTTGCTGCCCGCTTCTTTGTCAAAAGATCCTTCATAAATTTTTCGTATCCAGGCATTTGTTCCGGTGCCTCGACCAAAGGAACATTAATAGTTAGATGCTTCAACATAGTCATAAACTTATTGAACCTGGTATTGTCAGCTTTCTTCTTCAATCTCTGAGGAAAAGGTGGTGGTGGAAGGGGAATAGTTTTCTCCACCACTTCCTTTTTATCTTGCTTCAGTTCGGCGATCTTTTCAGGCTGTGGACGTTGATAGGTGACGTCACGAACAACCTTATCAGCTGCTTCGGCATCTTTTAGTTCTGCAATGATCTCATTATCCGCCATATCATCAACTACCTGCTTGCCTTTGGATGGATTTTCTAACACTTTACCACTCCGGGTAGTAATAGCCATACATGATCCGTCATTCCTTGGATTTTGCACTGTCACTAGGTAGTGTTCCAGCTTTTCTTTGATTTAATGCCGCTGAAAGTTGACTCAATTGCTGCTCTAGTTGCTTTATTGCAGTCAAATGCGAGTCAACAAACTGATTTATTGAAGACAAATTGTTCTTCACCTCATTCACTCCCGTATTAGTTGCCTCTACTCCTTTCAGCAGCTTTGCCATCATATCTTCCATAGACATCTTCCCAGAGCCAGACGCCACAGCCTCACGGTTTCCAGGAGGAATATACAAACCACTCCTGTCAGTCTTATTCTTCCAACCACCTTGATCGCGGTCCTTGTATCCAGCTTTATCATAATAGTTCCAACCTTGGTTTCCTTGGGCATTGCCTCGGAAACCCCCCTGATTATTCAAGTAATTTGCTTCCCCCTCAGAATCTGACTCATCTCTTCCCTGTGACGCAATTGCTTTGACTTTTTCAGTCTTCCCTGATAATAGATGCTTTGTAAGAAGATCCATCTGTGTTTTCATGTGCGCCATATCTTGATCGTGTTCCTCTTATCTACGTCTCTGCTCTGCAGTCATGCCAACAGATACGGTAGAGCTTGCTACCTCAGAATCCCTGGTATGCCAAGCTCTACTCTGCTTTGTCATACGATCTAGCATCTCACTTGCCTCGAGAAAAGTAAGGTCCATGAATGTCCCACCTGCAGCATTATCAACCACTGGCTTAGTTACTGAGTTCAAAGCCCTGTATAATATCTCCATCAAGTGGATGTTGGTCATCTGATGATTTGGGCACCGCATAAGCTTCTTCTTGAACCTCTCCCATATTTCGTGGAGAGCTTCAGTTGGAAGTTGTCGAAAATTGCTGATCTCATCCCTTAATTGGGCTCTCTTGGATGGCGGAAAGAATTTTTCTAGGAAAGCATCTTTCAGTTGCCTCCAATTAGTAATAGAATCATGAGTTAACCCGTTCAACCATAGAGTTGCCTCCCCAGACAGAGACAATGGAAATAAGCGCAGCCGAATTGCATTCTGTCCAACGCCTGGATTGTCGAATGACTTACATGTAGAGATGAAGTTGATCAGATGCATATTCGGATCATCGCCTGCAAGTCCACCAAATAAACCTTTGAGCTGCAATAGCTGAATCATGGTGCTAGTGATATTGAACTTGGCTCCGGGAGCCAAGGGTGGAGGAATAATATCTCCTGTGGCACCAACTCCATCCAGATCGTCATCATCATCATCAAAAGGAGCCTGCACAGCTCGGCGGTCAGGTCTCATTCTAGCTTGATGATCTCTCCTATGCATAGGTGCCGCCACCTCATCAGTACGCCTAGGATTCAGTAGCTCTTCATCACCCAGGTCCTCATCATCAGGATTTGTTGTACGCCCTGGGTTATAAATGTTTTGTTGATGCACTTGAGCAGCTGCCAGTGCAGCTAGTCTAGCCTGCTCCTGTTGATCCGCCCTTCTGTCAATGTCACGTTGTGCATCCATTCTGCCAATAAGTTGTGGTTCAGGGTTTATGGGTAATAATGGTTGACCAGAACTTCGAGTATTTGGCATGCACTGAACAAAACCTGAATAAAACAAAAACAACAACTAAAAGTAAAATACGAGAATCTTTGACCAAAGGGTCTAGTAATTATCACAAACTTAGTTGACAACCGTATTCCCCGGCAACGGCGCCAAAATTTGATAACGCTCAAACTACAACTCTCGTAAGAGTGTAAGCGGTCGTTGTCAAATATAGAACACAACTGGGTTGGGTGTCGAATCCCATAGGGAATACTTGGTCACTAAGTAAGCGACGATTATTAGACTTTTGATGAAAGTTCTGCGAATAAAGGGGGGATTTTGTGCGTGCAAATAATGTAAACAAAATAGTAGAGTAAAAACGGAATACTTGGTAGGTTTTAATCAATGAGAATTGAGAGTTAGGGTTATGTCCACCTTATGAGTTCTACGTATCTATTGGCTATGAGTTATGCGGAATTCAGACATGCATGCGCTTATAGAGATTCGTATTCTATGGTAAATCCTAGCGTCTTTCGACCATCAAGGATTATATCACTTTAACTCTTTAGAGCTTAAAGTGTATACTAATGGTACGAATTCTCCAAGAGGTTAATCCAGTTACGGCACTAACTTTTAAACAGGGTTTAGTAGACCTATTTCCTTGTCATTCTCTCTTTTCCAGACATGTAACTTTTCTTTCTAACAAGTTAATGCTATACTGGCGTATTCTAAATGTTTGCAACCACAAGAATTTAATTAAGATGAAGAGAGTAATGATATAAGCAGCATACGTATCAAGAATTCGCAAACTCATAGCAACAGATAGTATCTCATAAGGCTTCCATAACCCTAACAGAGAAGTTTAGCTACTCATGAGTGCAACGGAAATCACAATAGACATTATCATCATACCAAAATCTAGAAAGATATTTGCAATAGATGATGTTAACGTCAACTAAGGTTGGACGTTTTTGCTCCTTCCGTTCTTCTCAAGAGAGTCGTGTTTCTCTGTTAAAACTTATAGAATATTGTAACGTGAAGTAGTAGCAAAAGTCGAATGGAAAATACTTGAATTAATGAGTGAATCAAATTTTAAGAGTTGAATAAATTATATGAATGGAGAGAGATCATACTAAAAACTTCAGCAACATAGGGTATTTATAACACCTATATCCTATTCCTACTAGGCTACTGCGTACTTATCCTAATCCTACTAGGTTACTGCATCCTTATCCTAATCCTACTAAGTTACTGTTGATCCCCAAAGTCTTTAGAAATGTTGTTTTTGCCCGGGACAAGTTATCTATGCATCACTTTCAGTCCATAGGCGTCCAAACACTGCTTTCCTTCTTTCGTGAAGCTTCCTTGGGCGTCAAGATATCCATAAAGTGCTGGAATCTTCATCGTTTATACTTGAAAACCTTCTAATCACGTTTGTTAGCTCACTTACAGGAAAAAGGACTAAAAGTGCATGAATTATATATTTTGTTCTCAAAACTTAGCTAAAATATGGGTAAATTAAGGTGCTTTAGGCGTGTAAATACGCCTATCATCAGCCCCGAAAGAGGTAAACATATTTTTTTGTTGAATCTTGTTATTGTTTTCTTTTTCTTCATCTCCTTCTTTATAATTTCGAAATTATTATGTTGTTTGTTGGGAAGTTCGTTGTAGACCGCAACGATGGCCTTAGAATTTATTTGTAATAGTTGTTATTATGTTGTCTCGTCGAATCAATGCTCAAAGAGTAGTTTTAGAATTCAATATACTATCTCATGATTAATGATATTGGTTATCTGTAAATTTCAGTATATATATATATTGTCGAATATCTGCCTTTTCTTGTGTAGTTCACTATCTTGATTTAACAATTCCCGTTGTGAGATTTTATACCATTGTCCAGTCTCAACTTTGTTTGATAAAGGTTAAAGGAGTTTCTTTAATTTGTTATTTATCATTTTGACCTCAAGCTTAATGCCTAAATCTCTTGATCTATGTTTAGTTCTGCTTGCGAAACCACTGCATCTTCAAAAATTTCTTAGTTCCCAGTATGTCATGGTTATACTTGAACATTGCGGTCTGACTTGCTGAATTTTTTTTAGTTGAATTTAATGTTTTAGTCTTGATACAATTTAGTATGGTTCTTCCTTGGTTGTGTTTGTTTTTCTTTCTTTTAATTTTGTTCTTAAGGTTCCTGGTAGATCTTTAATTGATTGTGTTCACCCGATACGGGTTGTCTCGTGATTCTCTTGACCTTTAAAGTTGTGAAGATAATGGGTGTACGTCCACAATAAGGTCGACAATCCTATAAACCCCCAAGGATCTTTCTTTTGATCTTGTACGTCCGCAGTAAGGTCGACAATCCAATGAAGCCCCAAGGATCTTTCCTTTGATCTTTGAAAGCTCATTTCAATAGGGTCAAAGAGAAGGTGAGGACAAGCTTGTAGTATATTCCTCTAGGGTTGTAATTTGTATTTCTTTGTGTGGTAACTATGTGAAAAAAGTCGTTGTAAATAAGATTACTTATATGTTCTGCACCTGCATAATTGTATTCTATTTTAGAAAGTGTCCAGTCTCTCTTGCTTTATTTTCCTTCCTAGTTGATTACTGTACATATTCTTGATATATCGAGAAGTGTGATTTTCTCTTATTTTGTTGATTGCTTACTTATCCCTTCATTTGTCTTATCGACCATGTTAAGTTTTATCCTTTGGATGTGAACTTTGATTCTGTTTATAATGGGATGGATCCATGTTAAAATGTCGACTAAGTTTGATGTTAGGCCATTGTATTGTCTATTTTTGATTTTTTGCAAAAAGAAAGACTTGCAAACTCATTTATTTTGTGCCGATTAGAATGATTGTTCGTTATTATTTCCATCTTGATTGAATTTTGGCTCATGGGCCTAAACTCTTAAAGTTTCATAAGGTTATGTTCTGCCTTGTTTAAATGAAAGGGGGTAAAATTGTCCAGTTTAAATTTCTTCTTATATGTAAATTTGTGTTCCCTTCCTGAAGTCTTTCTGCCTCTCCATTTTGTCATTAATAGGTGTTGATTCCCTTATATACGTATTTGCTTTGGTTACCCACTGTCCGACTTAGTTATCTAGTTAAATATATTTTGTCTTCAAGAATTTTATGTTAGTCGATTATTTCCTAATCAATGATGTCAAAATAAACCAAGGATAGATTTAAGTCAGGCTGCATAATAGATCTTTTTTTCTTAAGTTTATGTCCCCTAATTGACAAAGTTTTAATGTGATATTTTATAGGTAAAAATGAATAAGTAACTTGGTGTGTTGTTCTTTTGGATAAATCATGTTAATATTGTTTTTTTTCTTTATGTTAATACTTTATGTTATTATTTATGTGTTAGGTATTAACGCTTGAACATATATTAATTGCCTTACATTTCTTTTGCATGTGGATACGTTCGAGTCCAAATGGACTCTTTCCCTTTTTCATTTTGCATTAGGCCAATGAGGCCCATTTTTCGAGTCAAGTTTCGAGTAGATGGTCTAAAAGGATGATGTATACAGTGTACGAGCAAAAAGTTGGAAGAAGGAAAATGGGTTAAAATCCCATCTCGAAGCGGCTAGGAGACATGAAAGTCTCATCTTTTTTAAAATTTCTATTGTTGTCTTTTTCTTGTTCTTTATTTATTTATTTATTCACTTGGGCCTCGAAATTAAAGTTGTAAACTAATACACGTGAAGCAGATTGTGGGCCAAAAGGGGCTCAAAAACTTAGTTTAGGACAGGTTATGGGCCAAAGTCCAAAATCTAGATTAGGACAGGGCTAATAGGTTTGGGCTTAAGAGCCTAAATCACTTATTTCATCCCCCTTTCTCTTTTTTCTATGCTCATTTGTTATTTAACTTTAATTTGCTTAGAACTAGTTAGATTCCCTACAAAGTCGTCAAAAAATTGATTTTACGTAAACATCAAAAATCGATTTCTTTTCAACAGTTAATCTTTCTTTATTAGAAGTTAGTCAAAAGAATTATTTTTAAAAACTTCGGATAACTGCAAGTTAGCGGACATTTTAGGTGCCTTAAAATCCTTCCTAAAATGTTAATGAGAACCGCTTACCTAGAATTTCAAAACTTAAATGATTTTCCTGTTTTGAATCATCTAAGTACTTTATAAAGGTTTTCTTAATTCTTTTTCAAATAAATTAAGTGGGGACTCTAAAGTCAAATTTTCGCAAAACAATCCTATTAAGTGAAATCAAGGTTGGAAACTTAATTATAAGTTGAACTCATTTACATATGAATTTTTCATTTTTGATAGATTGGGAGCATTCCGAGGTCACTTGGAAGGGAAGATCTTCTTATTGAGTATTTTCAAACTTACGATTCTACTTCGAGGTAGGTTATGACTTAACTTTCTTTAGACTAGGTTGGATTGTTAATAAATGAGTAAAGCATGCTATGGGTTGGGGAGATTAGCCATGGAGTGATATTTTGGAATTATTATTAATGTTGTGTGCCCGTGTGAGGTCTTATATGCATATTATTGTTGACATGAGATATTATATATTATGTGTTGTCCGTGAAGAGACTTTATTCGACATCATTAATCTTATATTATGCATTAAATGTTATTATTAATGTAATGACTGTGCAGCGCCTGAATAGATATTATAGTCCTTTTGAGCATTGGTTGCGTTTATCATGATGAAAATACCAAGTATAGGGTTGAGATGATAATAATTGATGTCCTACCTGACAATTTATTTTGGTGGCGCCAAGTGAGATTTGATATCATGAATTATTGACATATTGAGTTGAATTTTGACTTCACTTATACATGTATTAAATGAATTGTGATCTTCCTACTAACTGGTTGTGAGCATTACATCCTTATTTCATACATTCATGAGACATTGATACCACTAAGAAACTGATTTGAAAGAAAATGAGACATATTATGAAAACTCTTGATCTATGAATAATAGACGAAGAGATAAATGAAATAATTTATAAAATACTTGATCTGTGAATACTATCCAGAGTGGTGAGTTGAGATTTTAGGTAGTATATGGGTTGCTAACCCCCATGACCCTATCTTGAGAGCACTGGGGCTCGATAGGCATATACAGAAAGTCATGCGATGACTTTCAATCATTCATCATGATCCTATCTTCATTTTATTGCATTGAATATGCATTCTCTAAGTTTATTTTATGTATCCTTGATATGGCCTTAGTTCCTTACATACAATCCGTGTGTAGTAGTTCCTTTTGTTCTCTTACTATAGAACTGTTAGTGGGGATGGTGTGAGCTACCATTTGAAAAATTTTCTGTTTGCAGATGACGTACTCATAATTTCTTTTACTTGTATTATTTTTTACTTTGCTCAGTAAGCCTATGATATCTACTGAGTACAAGTGGACCACACTCACCCCTAGCCCTTTCAGTGTAGATCCTAGCTCGAGTATGAGAAGCAATTTGATCAAATTTTGAGGTACTAGTGTGCTCTAGAGTTAGGGGCAGATTTCAGATCTCATCATATTTTAGTTGTCTCTTTATTTACCTTTCATAGACAAATCCATGTATTTAAGTTATTTTGAGTTGCACTAGATGCTATTACGCTTATTACACTTGTATCTTTGGGTTTATGGTATTTGGTTCAGACTTTTGTATATATATGTATATGTGATGACCTGACTTCGTTTTAGAAGTCTCGTTTATTTTATTTAGTTTATATTTTGGTTTTTCTTTTTCTTTTTGGGTAATTGGCTTACTTATCGAGGCTGAATCCCAATAGGTGTCATCATGACCTCAACCTTATAATCGTAACATTATCGAAGCTAGAATCAACAAAGAGAGGCATATCTTAATATCAAGCTCTGAATACCATCCAAAATATCACCATGCTTCCAAATCCTTGCATACACAACATCAACGGACTTACATTGCACTATGTTTGCAAAAACTATGCCAAAAGGACTAGCATAACGCATATTAAAACTTCCATCAAAGACCTAGGCTAGGATCATCAAACAGACGGATGATTTTAGATGTTCTTCTATTGGCTTTCTGGTACTTAATGAAAAAATTGAGTTAAAAAATGAAGGAGATGGTATTTATTCATAGGCGACCTAGGGGGACCCAATTCACATACTTGCTTACACAGTCTTGTGAAATGACAAATCTCTATTTATTCTGAAGTTATGGGCAACAATTTAGTGGTTAAAAACTAGACTTGTAGACTTTCAATCTGATTGGTAGTGAGCGCTCTAACTCTCATTGGGGAATAGCTTTGAGACCTTTGACCCAAATTTTAGAGAATTTATGAAAGTGATATAAGATAAATTTATTGCATAACTTGCATGACTTCAAAAATTAACATACGACCATTGTGTAATTGGAATACCTAATAACACATCCTTCCTAGCATATTAATCACTCTTAGTATACGTTTGATCATAGTTATCCCAAGTAATTTTTGAAAAAAATCTTGGCAAAATTTATTTGGCCACAGAATTTATCAAATTTTGGCAAAAATTCAAGGTGGGCAAAGCAAAAGCTAGAAGAAAAAGTAGTTTTTGGGCAAAATCTAGTTATTGAATTCTTTTAAAATTTAAAACTTATCCCAAACTTTTATAATTTACAACACGAACTTACTAATTATTATTCCAACTATAATCTATCTACCTACCAACTCCTCACTAAACCATTTATATTTTTAAGAGCACAATTTACTATTTATGCTTAAAACCTCTTTCGTGTAGCTCTGTTTACACTTAAAAAGAATTCACTATTGTAGTACTAATTAAATTCAGTGATGCTTGTACCTTTGTTGATTGGTTGGTGAGTGAGGCAATGGTACTATTAGTAGTTTTTATTAAAATATTATTTTATGATTTTTGGATAATGTATTATTTAGTTTTCTATAAAATGATAATTTATTGTCAAACTTATGAGCTTTTTAATAGCTTTAGAACTTACTTGTGTAAATCATATTTCATATTTTTTTTCTTGAAGGTAAAATATGTTTCTCAAAAGTTATGGTCAAACACAGGCTGAAAGTTCACCCAAAATTGACTTGTCAAAACTATTTGAAAATCTACGGTCAAACGATAGTTTAGCCTTATTATAAAAGAATGGGTTAATTAAACATTTTAAATGGATAGGGTGTTATACGGGTCTAGAGCCTATGTTGTTTAAAGTTACGGAAGTAGTATATAATTGGATTTATTGGATTAATTTATTATTTGATTAATTTACAAACTATGACTTATTTGATAAAACTAGATTTAGATATTCCCCAAAATATTATTTAGATGAATAACGTACAAAAATTACCAAAATATAAAGAATTAAAGCAAATAATATCTGAAAAACGAAAAGAATTAAAAATAAGGATAGAAAGACTACAATATAACATAATTGTCGGAGTTAGTAAAAACTCAATAAATGCACAAAAAGAAGATATATCAAATTTAGAATCAACAATAAATAGTCTAGAATATACATACCAACATGATCTATTAACAATTAAATAAAAAATGAACAAAGAAGAATTTATAATAGACGAAAAAATATATGAAAACCATGAAGGATTAACAATAAAAATAGTATTTTATAATCTAGGAAGAAGGTATAAGAAAATATGTGAACATTTATATTTAATGTTAGAAAAAGAAGAATTAAAGTTAGAAGATAAATTGACAGTTATGGTAAGAATAGAAAAAGAAAATGAAGAAATAGATAGAAAAAAGGAAATAGAAAAAATAAAACAACAAACTACAGAAGAAATACGAAAAATAGAAGAAACTAAAAATAGTAGGATTGCTGAATTAAAAAAAGAACTACAAATGCTAAAAGATTTGTATGAAAAAAGACAGGAAAAAAAAGATAAAGAACAAAAATTATTAAATGAGATAAATCAATTTAAAGAAAAATTAGAAATAAATATAATAGATATTGAAGAAACAGATAATTATGATTCAGAAGATAGTGAAACATATACAGAAATCTTAACAAACACAAAAAATTTAGAAATCAATGAAAAACAAGAAGTAATTAATGAAGAAAACTTAGAAAATAGAAACACAGAAATAAATATACTCTTGATAAAAAAGAAGATGAAAATATAATACCTAGAACATCAGAAATAAGAAAACCTACATATTATAAGAATAAGTTTAAAAGATATAATCTAAAGGATAAATATGACAAATGAACACCAAAACAAATAGTTAATAAAAATTATAACTTTTTAGACTTAGATTGTGTAATAGATTCAGAAAAAATAATACAATTATGGATAGAATATATGACAAAATAATTATTAGATAATAATATAAATGTAACAGATGCACCAGAATATATAGAAAGAACACTAATAGGAACAATGAAATTATGGTTTTCAAATCTAACTGAAAATAGTAAAAGGATATTAAGAACTGACAAACCTACAGAAGAAACATCATCAACAACTACAACTAAATTAACACCTATAGAATTATTAAAAAAATATGAAATAGCTATAAAAGACGAATTTAGCAGCATGACAACAACAGAAGAAGAACAAAATAAAGAGAAAGATACAAATATGAATTTAATGTTAAAATTAACAATATGTAATATGTGTTACATAGATGAATGTACTTGCGCATTTAAAGAATATTATTATAAAGGAACATATAATACAGAAGAAAGTAAAGAAATAAGAAAATTATATTTTAGTAAATTGCCTGAACCATTTGTCACACCCCTGTTTTTACCGCATCCGACCCCGCTAGGGAGTTGGTTTTAGAGAAAATGGGTTTTCCCAATTAAAGTGACGTTTTGAAAAGGGATTATTTTATTTACAGAGTCGCCACTTGGAATTGAGTTTGGGTGTTCCAAGTCACCTTATTGAATCCCTATTCAAAAGAAAATGACTCTTTATTTTCTTTGGTCTGCGAACTAGAAATCCGGATAAGGAATTCTGTTGATCGAGGGGAAGGTGTTAGGCACCCCTCGAGTCCCGTGGTTCTAGTACGGTCTCTTTAATGACTTACGTCTGGCTTAAATTAATCTTTTAGATATATAAAACCTTTGTTAGCCTAAAAGTTACTTACATCCTGCTTTTATTTATTGAGAATTTATTAAAAACTGCCTTGATGCGTGGCTTACCGATAGTAGTACTTTTCGGCCTTACCACGAGTTTTGGTATATCACTCCCGTCTTTGAGACATTTATGGATCGCTCCATTTTTCAAAGTCTAAATAAGCACCTAATATATTCAGAATCTACCCGACTCGATTAGATCGGCTTCAAATGGTATGATAAATTTTATTATAACGAATAGCCGGTAGCAGGGCTTTCCAACTTCATCGTTAATTTCTCTTGTATGTTTAATCTTAATTATTTAGAGGTTAAGAAACTAACTCATTATTTTATAAGTTCACTCCCTCACAGTTGTTGTTTTTTTTTTCTCTTTTCTTTTCTTTACTGCTATGGAGTTTTGAATAAATTAACCACCCGTCTCATTTAAATTCAAGCTAGTTAATTTATTTAATGAAGCATAATAAAATTGATCTAAGCTTGGTGTATATATAGACTTTTTTTTCAACGAAAAGGATTAATTCTACATTTGTAAAGACAAGCCAAAGTGACATATTAGCATTTCAAATATTACTCGTTAACATGCAAAATTCTAATTTAATTTTTCATTATTTCCTTCTTTAAAAAAAACATACACAAACATGTTCATTATCATTTTTCAGTTGTTGAACATTCTTGGTATTTAAATTTCTTTTAAATGTCTCTAAAACAAATATATAGTTACATCTTGATAGAAATAAAATTTTATTCGAGTTTAATATTTACCTATCAATTTGATAATATCCTAAAGTTTTCCTCTCGATAAAAAAAAAATAACATGAAAATGGATAAAATATTTAAAACAAAAGTAATCACTTCCTAGTTCAATTAAAAATAATAATTCAAACAATGTAGAATCCTTATTCATTATAGTAAGTAAATACCTCCACTATGACCATTAATTAAACATTATAATATAAAAAAAAATATGAAATTGTTCAAATAACTACGAGCACTAATTAATCACAGCACAACGAAAAGTGGAATAAAGAATGGCATGAATATACAACACTGTATTTACCAATGCAAAAGATACAAGGGAGGAATATTTTTCTTTTTTTGTTCTCTTTTTTTTTTTTGAGCAATTATTCAAGAAACTAAAGTTTTAACCATTGAAATACTAAATGTAAACTTTATTAAGATAGGAACATTACTTTAACTTAACCATGCGAAAATAAATGGTTATACCAATTAAACAATCAATGAATCTAAACAACTTTCTCTTATTGAAATCAAGTTTCGTATAATCATGATATTAAATTACACAAAAATATTGAGGGTTACCTCTTGTGCCAGTAATTCACAATAAAAAGCAAACGAACTACGAACTCGAAATCCAAAAGAAACCTCAGACTCAAATTCCTTTTTCCTCTCTCATTCTCCCTTTCTTCTTGCTTTTTTTTATTTTCTTTTCCTTTGCTGTTTTTTTTTTTTGGCTTGTTGTCCGTCTCCTCCTCTTATTAGTGCATGTGTGTGTTATATTGTGTTGGGTAATAGTGGGGAACGTGGGAGAGGAGGTGTAGGGTAATTGGGAAACATGGGAGTTGGGTAGATTTTAGGATTCTTCTTCTTTTCTTTTTTTTTCCTTTTTTTTTTAATTAATATTTTAAATAAAATAAAAATAATAAAATCTATTTAAAACTAACAAAATACAAGATAAGTTAATTAGCTATTCTTAGGAATATGGTTAAGAAATATTAATATCACAACATTCTTTATTAAAAGTTGAAAGAAGAAAACAAATATAATTTAGAAAAAAAAATTCTTTTTTTTCTAAAAATAAATAAACAAATAAATAAACGGTAAAATAAAAACTTATTTAAAAATGTGAATCTCTTTTTGTAGTTTTCAAAATTTTTAACGAACCTCAAAAATAAGATAAATTTAAAATGCCTAAAAATAAAAATAAAATAAAATAAAATAAAAATTAATTGAACATTAAAATGGTATAAAAATATTAGGTTTGGGTAAAAAAATTAGGTGTTTACAAAATGCCCCTCTTTGCTTGGAAATATGGAGAATTTCCAAGCAAAGAAGTAAACATGACTAATTTTGTCTCAACCATTTATTCACTAGTAAATAAGTAGAAAAGAGGTGCGACCGAGCCTTGGTTTTAGACATCCTACATATCTCGGGTTATAAGAGAATCAGGTCACATGTAGTTCAAGTGGGTGTGGGAATGAAGGGATGAGTTGGAGAGTCGATTTGAGGTCCCGTCGAGTTTTCGGTTCGTGGCTCTTTTTATTACATCCGAAAAAAGAAAAAATGAAAGATACAAAATCCTATCTATTCTAATTGTCTTGATTCTCTTGCTTCAGATCTTTTCTTGGGTCCTCGGTTATCGCTTCACCTTCTTATAGTGGGTACCTTGATCCCAAGATTTGATCTTGAAGTTAGGATTTGAGACTTGAACTTGCAACTTGGATTGTATCATTGACACTCTTCCAAAGGATGGTTCATAGAATACTTTTGGATGTTTGTTCTCTTGATCAGGGGTTATGCAGATGATTCTTGGGATGTTGCGCCGCTACAGATGCATAGATGACTCTGTATTTTCAAACTAATCATTCTCCACTACTCAAATCAGAGATGGTATGCCATTCTCGGCATTAAACCTGTGTTTTGCAGAAAACCTGCAAGCCATCAAAGAAAACGAAACAAAAGAAACAAAATTTTTCTGCCCCGAGTTTGCACTGGGAAATTTTTGTGAGTTATTAGAAAAACTACACAATAATTTAAAATAAATAAATAAAAATGATAGAAATCAAAGATAGACATGTAATAAAATAAGATTCTTATTCTCAATAATGCAACCAAAGGAAGTTATGCCTTATGAATGCATGAAAAAGAATTAGGATTTTTGCTTCTAAAAATGTGACTAGGGATTGTCATACCCTATGAAGACATAAATAAGAAAAATAGGAAGGTTTATTTCCTAAAATGTCAACTAGGGGATGGCGCCCTATGAAGATGAATAAGAAAAATTAGGAAATGGTATTTTCTAAGACGCCAACTAGGGGATGGAGCCCTATAAAGACGAATAAGATGTCTACTAGGGGATGGAGCCCTATAAAGACAAATAAGATGTCAACTAGGGGATGACGCCCTATGAAGACGAGATAAGATGTCAACTAGGGGATGACGCCCTATGAAGACGAAAAAGATGTCAACTAGGGGATGGCGCCCTATGAAGACGGATAAGAAAAATTAGGAAATGGTGTTTCCTAAGCTGTCAAATAGGGGATGGCACCCTATGAAGCTGGATAAGATGTCAACTAGGGGATGGCGCCCTATGAAGACGAAAAAGATGTCAACTAGGGGATGGCGCCCTATGAAGACGAGATAAGATGTCAACTAGGGGATGGAGCCCTATGAAGATGAAGAAGATGTCAACTAGGGGATGGCGCCCTATGAAGACGAAAAAGATGTCAACTAGGGGATGGCACCCTATGAAGACGAGATAAGATGTCAACTAGGGAATGGCGCCCTATGAAGACGAATTAGATGTCAACTAGGGGATGGCGCCTTATGAAGACGAATAAGATGTCAACTAGGGGATGGCGCCCTATGAAGACGAGATAAGATGTCAAATAGGGGATGGCGCCCTATGAAGACAAAAAAGATGTCAACTAGGGGATGACGCCCTATGAAGACGGATAAGAAAAATTAGGAAATGGTGTTTCCTAAGCTGTCAAATAGGGAATGGCGCCCTATGAAGCCGGATAAGATGTCAACTAGGGGATGGCGCCCTATGAAGACAAAAAAGATGTCAACTAAGGGATGGCGTCCTATGAAGATGAGATAAGATGTCAACTAGGGGATGGAGCCCTATGAAGACGAAGAAGATGTCAACTAGGGGATGGCTCCCTATGAAGACGAAAAAGATGTCAACTAGGGGATGGCGCCCTATGAAGACGAGATAAGATGTCAACTAGGGAATGGCGCCCTATGAAGACGAATAATATGTCAACTAGGGGATGGCGCCCTATGAAGACGAATAAGATGTCAACTAGGGGATGTCGCCCTATGAAGATGAGATAAGATGTCAACAAGGTGATGGTGCCCTATGAAGACGAATAGAGATTAGGATTTTTTTATTTTTTTTTTCTTGTTAGAAAAAAAAAATGCCCCAGTCTTGAATATGAGGGGTTTTATTATTATTATTATTATATTGATACGAACTTAGAATTATAGAGTATAACAAAAAGAGAAAATTCAAGAAAACTTAACTTTGCTATACTTGTTTCTTTTTTTCACTAAACTTCACAAGATTGTTTTGCCCCTGTTCAAACAAAGAAAAAAAATGTGAGTTTTAAAATTGGTGGTTGGTTTGTGGCCTTGAATCCCTTAGAGGTTTTCCTTATCTCTGCCCCAACTTGATACAGTTGATTCAACTAATTGGTTGGCGGTCTTGATTCTTTGTCTTTCAAATTCTGTTGCATCTCTGTTTGTTTCAGTACGATTCTGCTCTTCATTTTCAAATGCTTCACTCGTAACACTTATCTTAACTGGCTCTCTGTCCTTGTCAAGGTGGTGAACGCCCAACAATATCTACTCAATTTCACTGGGAGCCATGGTCAATTTTGCGCATTTTTCTTTATTTTGCATTTGGTGCGAGACTTACCCATAAAAACAGAGCGTGTAAAAATGAAATAAGGAAAAATAAAAAAAAAAGAATAAAAGAATTATATTTGAATAGAAGGTATTTCTACCAGTAAAGTAAGAAAGCTTATTTGGAGGTGTATATTGACTTCAATAACGCGTGACACACAATTTGGAGTAGATATTTGATCCTTCAAAACTGTCTAATCTCGAATTAGGCTGCACCTTTCAATCAAATCAAATCATCCTTCTTGATCTTTGTTCTGTCATGATAAACTTTGTTTGACTAAAGTTATTTCTTCTAGAATTTTCTCAATTGACCTCTCTAATTTCGATTGTCTCATTCATCATTGTCTTATGGCGCCCCTGAGGGTTTTCACCAATAAGATTTTATTTTTATTTTTTTATTTTTTTTTATTTTTGATATCTTGTGGTGCCTCCATGGGTTTTCACCTACAATCCCTTTTTTTTTATTTTTTTTTATTTCTTTTATACATATATATACAGCACACAAGGCTTGACATTCTCAAAAATTGGTCGGAAGGTCTTTAATGGACAAAAGGAAAAGGATTTTTAGGATAAATTACAACTTAAGAGCCATATAAAAGTGACAATAGGATATATATCTCATCTTTTTTTAATACCAAGATTGGTTTTGGACCGAACCCCAAGATAGGGCTACCTACGTATCCATTTAGGAATCAGGTCGAACGTAGTTCAATCCTATACGGATTATTTTTTTTCTCTAGAGAGGGTAAGCAAGGAAAGGTAAATAAGGCTCGAAGGGCTGACAAGGGATTAATGGCATTTAGTTAAGTAGAATGATGGCCTTTCGTCATCTCAACTTGAGAATGTTAAGCACAAGTGTGTCAAATATAATATCTTTTGACTGAATCGGCATTGATAGCTTTTTCTGTCATTTTTCCGTCCAGATCCGCAAGTTGCAAAGCTCCATTTGATAATACTTGTTTAACTATGTATGGACCTTGCCAGTTTGGAGCAAACTTTCCTTTAGCCTCTTCTTGGTGTGGAAAGATGCATTTTACAACTAGTTGGCCGGCCTTGAATTTTCTAGGACGTACCTTCTTATTGTAAGCTCGAGCCATCCTCTGCTGGTATAGTTGACCAAAGCAAACTGTCGTCAACCTTTTTTCATCTATTAACGATAATTGTTCTAGTCTAGACTTGACCCATTCAGTATCGTCAATTTCGTCTTCACTAATGATTCGAAGCGAGGGAATTTCGACTTCTGCGGGTATCACAGCTTCAGTCCCATAGACTAGTAAATAAGGAGTTGCGCCAGTCGATGTACGGATAGTTGTACGATATCCTAAAAGAGCAAACGGTAATTTCTCATGCCACTGTCGAGATCCTTGGACCATTTTCCTAAGAATCTTTTTAATATTCTTGTTTGCTGCTTCAACGACTCCATTTGCTTTAGGATGGTAAGGGGTAGAATGATGATGCACGATCTTGAATTGCTCACAAACCTCCTTCATTAGATGACTATTGAGATTGGTTGCATTGTCTGTGATAATGGACTTTGGTATACCAAAACGACATATGATGTTCGAATGAACAAAATCCACTACTATTTTCTTCGTGACTGATTTGAAAGTAGCGGCTTCTACCCATTTGGTGAAATAGTTAATAGCGACCAGTATGAATCGATGCCCATTAGAAGCTTTTGGTTCTATTGGACCAATTACATTCATACCCCAAGCAACGAATGGCCAAGGAGCAGACATAGGATGCAGCTTTGAAGGTGGCGATTGAATCAAATCACCATGGATTTGACACTGATGACACTTGCGAACAAAGCGAAAGCAATCTCGCTCCATAGTTAACCAATAATATCCTGCCTGCATAATCTTCTTCGCTAAAACATAGCCATTCATATGCGAACCACATACCCCCGAATGTACCTCATTCATGATTCTTTCAGCTTCTTGAATATTAACACATCTCAACAAGTTCAAGTCTAGGGTTCGTTTGTACAGAATCTCCCCACTTAAGAAGAAATCGTTAGCGAGTCTCCTAATAGTCCTTTTTTGATCTGCATTGGCGTGTATGGGATATTCTTTTGACTTTAGGAAGCGTTTGATATCATAGTACCAAGGTTCATTATCTGGTTCTACATCAATTGTATTGCAATAACCATGTTGATCTCGTATCTGTATCTCTAATGGGTCGAGATGCGTATTTCCTGGGTATGGGAGCATGGAAGCTAGGGTAGCCAGGGTATCAGCCAGCTCATTATGGGATATGGGAATATATCTAAACTCGATAGACTTGAACCTTTTGCTAAGGTCCTCTAAGAACTGTTTGTATGGAATGAGCTTGATATCTCTCATTTCCCATTCACCTTGAATTTGTCGAATGAGTAATTCGGAATCTCCCAACACCACTATCTTGTGTACATCCAGATTTATTGTCATATTTAACCCCATGATGCAAGCTTCATATTCTGCTGTGTTATTAGTACAAAAGAAATGAAGTTGTTCTGTGGTGGGATGATGATGCCCGGTCGGTGAGACAAGAACCGCCCCAATTCCTACTCCTTTGACATTGACTGCCCCATCAAAATATAATTTCCACGCATACATATCATCTTGAACTTCTTCCTCAATTGAATTAATCTCTTCATTAGGAAAGTAAGTTCGCAAAGGCTCATAATCATTGTCAACTGGGTTCTCTGCCAAATGATTGACCAATGTTTGTGCTTTCATAGCGGTACGAGTAACATACACAATGTCGAATTCTGTAAGTAAAATCTGCCACTTTGCCAATCTGCCTGTGGGCATAGGTTTTTGAAAAATATACTTTAAAGGATCCATTCGAGATATGAGGTAGGTTGTGTAGGACGAAAGATAGTGCTTCGACTTCTGAGCAATCCAAGTTAGGGCGCAACATGTCTTTTCTAAAAGAGTATATTTTACCTCATAACTCGTGAACTTCTTGCTCAAATAATAGATTATTTGTTCCTTTTTGCCTGTGATATCATGCTGTCCTAAAACACAACCAAAAGAATTATCCATCACTGACAGATATAGAAATAAAGGCCTCCCAGGTTCCGGTGGGACCAGTACTGGAGGATTTGCCAAATATTCCTTAATCTTATCAAATGATTCTTGACATTCGTCTGTCCATTGGATAACAGCATCCTTTTTCAGCAACTTAAATATCGGTTCATATGTAGTGTTGAGCTGAGCGATGAATCTGCTTATATAATTCAGCCTTCCAAGAAAACTCATGACCTCAGTTTTATTCTTTAGAGGCGGCAATTCTCGAATTGATTTTACCTTGGAAGGTTCTAATTCAATGCCTCTACGGCTAACTATGAAACCCAAAAGTTTTTCGGATGGAACTCCAAATGCACACTTGGCTGGATTGAGCTTAAGATTATACTTTCGCAATCTTTCAAAGAATTTCCTCAAGTCATATACATGATCGACTTGTGTCTTGGACTAGATAATGACACCATCGACATATACTTTTACTTCTTTGTGCATCATGTCATGAAAAATAGTAGTCATAGCTCTTATGTACGTAGCTCCTGCATTCTTTAAACCAAATGGCATGACCCTGTAGCAATAAGTACCCCACGGGGTGGTGAAAGCAGTCTATTTTGCATCTGTTTCATCCATCAAGTTCTGGTGATATCCGGCATAACAATCCACGAAAGATTGGATCTCATGTTTAGCACAATTATCAACAAGGATATGAATATTGGGTAGCGGAAAGTTATCTTTAGGGCTTGCTTTGTTCAAATCCCTATAATCAACACAAACTCTGATTTTTTCATCTTTCTTCGGTACGGGCACTACATTACCCAACCATGTGGTGTATTGAGCGACTCTGATCACGTTCGCATTCAATTGCTTCATGATTTCCTCTTTGATTTTATCGCTCACGTCAGCTTTAAACTTTCTTTGCTTTTGCTGGACCGGTGAAAAATTAGGGTATGTAGGCAGTTTGTGGACTACCAAATCAGTGCTTAGACCCGGTGTATCATCATAAGACCAAGCAAAAACATCCTTATACTCGAACAAAATCTGAACAATATTATTCCTGCTATTCTGATCCGCATGAATACTTATTTTTATTTCTCTAACCTCCTCACCAGTTCCCAAATTTATTATCCCAGTGTTATTTAAATTGGGTTTAGGCTTATCCTCAAATTGATCCAATCCTTCTTTGACTTCCTTATCAGCTTCATCTTCATCGTATTCATCTACCGTTTGGTTTGTTGATTCGAGATTAGAAAACTTTTTAGGATCTAAATGTGAACTCTGTGTGCATGCCATGTTATCAGAGCCAGTATTAACATAACTAAAATAAGATAAAAATGAAAATTAAAAGAGGGAAGAAAAGATAAATTTACTAGAAAACTTGAATTTCATTTCATTGAATCGGAAAGGGTAGGAGGGTTAACATAAAAGCAGAGAAACTAAACTATGTGGACTACAACCCTGAGAATAGTCCAAAATGCAAAAGAAAGAAAAACCAGACAACAAAATAAACTACCAAGACTCCTTCCTTGTGGGGAGAGGAGTGGCTTCCCAGTTAGTGAGCTTGATATTTGGCCCGACGAACTGCATATCTGCATGGCTAGGGCCTTCACCCATCTGAACCATGTTTATTTCATAAAACATTTCCTTGAGACCTTGACATATTTCATCCACATCCTTGTTAGCATATGGGTCTTGATTTTCTTCCTTTTGAGCTTTCGTGAAAGATTGGCTAATGTGTGGAACCGGACTTGTCAATTTCCAAACCTTCTTCTTCTTCTCTTTCGCCCATTTTCTATCTGTTGCAGTAGGCTTAAATCCTAAACCAAAGGTGTTGTGTCTACCACATGGATCTACAGGGTTTATAATTCCTTGCAGCAAAACCCCTAATCCTTTTCCCACTTTATAACCATTTTGTAGCATTTGGCTAGCCACCATGATTGATGTAGAAGAGAGATGAGGCCCCGAAATTGGCGTTCCTTCCACAACTTGATCAGCTGTCACAATTTCAAAGGCCTGATAAATGGAAGATTCACAACCCCCTTTTGCTTCGATACAGGGTACAGAAGGATCTCGATGTATGGGAAGGTCATCCTCTCCATGTACAATGATTTCTTGATTGTCGTGTTCAAACTTAACTACTTGATGCAAAGTAGAAGGTATGGATCTGGCCGTATGGATCCATGGTCTTCCTAAAAGTAGGTTGTAGGAAGTATCCATGTCTATTACTTGAAAGGTGATCACAAACTCAACTGGTCCAATAACCAAAGCAAGACCTATCTCACTAATGGTGTCTCATTTTGCACCATCAAAAGCCCGAACACATACATTATTGGATCGAATCCTATCTGGGCTGATTTTTAATTTTTGTAAAGTAGAGAGAGGACAGATATCTACTCCTGAACCTCCATCGATCATTACCCCTTTTATGTAATATCTTTCGCATTTGATAGTCAGATGCAAAGCCTTATTGTGACCAGAACCTTTTGTGGGTAATTTATCATCAGTGAAAGTGATTCTATTTGCTTCAAATATTCTACGAACCATCCTTTCTATTTGGCAGACCGTAGTTTCCTTTGGTACGTAGGCTTCATTCAACAACTTAATCAATGCCTGATAATGTTCTTTAGAATGTAGCAGTAGGGATAATAATGAGATTTGAGACAGGGTTTTTCTCAATTGATCGACAATGGAATAGTCTTGGGTTTTCATTTTCTTCAAAAATTCCTCAGCCTCTTCGTCTGTGA
This sequence comes from Capsicum pubescens, assembly GCA_030864215.1. Classification (NCBI taxonomy): domain Eukaryota; kingdom Viridiplantae; phylum Streptophyta; class Magnoliopsida; order Solanales; family Solanaceae; genus Capsicum; species Capsicum pubescens. The sequence continues at coordinate 325,359,522 of CM061548.1, forward strand.
CAGGTTTTTTTATTGGCCCTTGACTATCTTTAAACTGTTTTGGTCTCCTTAATTCTTCTGGAGCATAGCATCTTCCTGATCGAGTCAAACCCCCTGTTTCGTTTGTTTCTTCCATGACCTCTTTTCCTTTGTAAATCATCATGGTTTTGTTGTAGTTCCATGGGATAGTTTTCAAGCTTGTCACTGGAAGCTGTGTTGCGTGTCTTATGACAATTGGCTCTGTTATCTTTCTCATGTTGTTGCGTTGTTGGTCGAACCATGCGGGACCACTCGAAATATATAGTTTTGGCCCATCTTGTGCTATTCCCTTTAGCTTTGCAGGAACATGAAATACCATCTTTTCTGAATCACGGGGTCTTATAACGGAACTCGCTCCTTTCATGATCAGTGTTTCTCTTTGCATAGACTTCAGTGCTTCACCCGAGTTCTCCTTCAAGATGCCTATTTCCATCACTGCTTGGCTTGTTGGCCTGTAGTCTCTATCGTCAAAAATCATCCCCAGGACGTGTATGTTACTGTGATTGGGAAGTGGATTGTCGGTGATATTCGGCGCTTCTTCTTTTTGTATTACGATTGCCTTGCTTTCGATTAACTTTTCAATGGCTCTCTTCAGATTCTAACAATTTTTGGTACTGTGACCTTGGACGTTTGAATGGTACTCACACCTTATATTAGGATCAAACCAACTTGCATTCGGATCCACTTTGAAGGGCAAAACAGGTTCAATCCATCCTAATTTGACCAATCTCCGCAACAGGCTCGTATACGATTCTCCAATTGGGGTGAAGTTTTCCCTTGGCCTCTGTTCTTTTGTATAGTCTGCCTGAACATACGGATTACGAAGGGCTTGGAAATTTGGCTGCCGCGGACGAAAACCTTGTGGCGCAGGTGCCCACCATTGTGGACGTTGAGGAGGTCGGGCATACACTTGAGCATTAAGAATAGCAGGTTGAGGTGTATAATAATGTTGAGGAGGGCTGGGTTGCCCCTTTTGGACATGAACGTAAGGGGAGTTCCGTCCCCTTTGGGCATTGCCCGGTCCTGATGCCATCATGGATCCTTCCTCCTTCTTTTTCCGATTTCCGAAACTACCTGATCCACTCTGAATGGCTTGTGTAGTGGCCCTGAGGGCGGTTTGGCTCATGATTTTTCCTGATTTGATGCCATTCTCCACCATTTCCCTAATTTTTATTGCTTCGGCGAAAGGTTTACCAATCACGGATAGTAAATGATAAAAATAATCGGTCTCTTGAGTTTGGAGAAAAACGTCAATCAATTCCTGGTCCTTCAGTGGCGGTTTAACTCTAGATGCCTGTTCTCTCCATTTTATAGCAAACTCTCAAAAACTTTCAGATGGTTTTTTCTTCATATTAGAGAGAGAAGTGCGGTCAGGGATAATATCGAGATTGTATTGAAATTGTTGTACAAAATCTTGAGCCATATCATCCCAAACGTGCCAATGGGAGATGTCTTGATCGATAAACCATTCGGAGGCTATTCCCGTCAAACTTTCTCCGAAATAGGCCATAAGCAGCTCCTCTTTCCCTCCTGCCCCTCTGAGATGATTGCAATACCTTTTTAAGTGGGCCACTGGGTCACCATGACCACTATATTTGTCGAATTTTGGGGTCTTGAATCCTATTGGCAAATGAACATTAGGGAACATACACAGGTCTTTGAAAGAGACACTTTTGTGTCCTCCCAATCCTTGTATATTTCTCATACTCTGCTCCAGACTCCTCACTTTTCTAGCTATCTCTCCTCGTTCTTCATTCATAATAGCCTTCTCAATCACGATATGAGACTCAGGCTGATGAGTGGGCTGATATGAATTTACGGGTTTGAATGTCAATTCAAGAGGATAGACTTGATCATGATTTAGCTCGTTGATAGGCTTCTGTATCATTGATGGAGGATTTATATTAGTTTTCATGGACGGAATAAAAAGCGGGTTGTTCGTGAATGATGGATTTGGAGGACACATGGTGGATGTGCCAGCAGCGCTAGACACATTAGCGTATGGACCAAATCCAGGTGGATAAAGTGGATCATCGACTTGGGCTTGAGTAGAACTGGGACGATTTGCATCTGAAAGGACAGGAATCGAGGAAGGCGGGGCTTGTCCATTCGCCTAGGCCTGATACATTTCCGCAATTTATTGCTTCAATAGCCTATTCTCCTCCAAAGATGCGAACTCTCGTGGAACTAACTGATCTCGACCTTCTTCATTGTCAGATTCTGTTCCATCTTTTCGAGTCATCTTCCTTTTTCCTTTATACCTTGTGTTGTACGGGTGAGAGGCCAGCTTAACCATAACCAACCACCTTATTCTCTCTCTCCTTGAAATAGAAACAAATATGTTAGGATTTAGAGCTTTTAAAAATATTGATATATTCATAATTAACTCAAATGTCATGCACCTAAGTAATTTCCTTCCTGAAATGGACTTAGGAAAACCCTCTTGTTTCATCCCGGCTTTGGTGAATTAATTTTTCTCATTATTTAACGCCAACATCTTAAAATTGTTACTTGAAACTTGAAAAAATATTTGATCGCACCCGTCGAGGGTTGCCTACGTATCATGTTTTACATGAATCAGATCATCACGTAGTTCATGGATATAGTAAATATATGTATATATTAAGAAATAAAGAGAATAAAAACTTGAAACAAATGCGAAATTTTCCATACATTTCCAACTGTTCTTAAAACAAAGCTTTAATGAAAGGAAACTAAAATTATCTAAAACTAGAACAGACTCACAATACTGGAGAAATACTAAAAAAACCTATAAAGAAACTAACTCTAAGAAAACAAGGACTTTAATAATTATCATCAAGATGTCTTCCAAAGATGTCTTGCAACTTAATCCTCTCTCAGACTTGAGTAGATCCTGGATAATACTTTTGGCAGATGTGGAGCGAGAGCACGTGCCTGACGGCCCAGATTTTCATCACCTCGGTGAAGATACTTAGCATAAACATTAATCAAGGTTTCACTGAGCTGAAGTACTTCTCCCCTGGCTTCGATCATACTCTTATGGCAGTTTTACACCCAATGCTGCGTAGTGCGGACGGTATGCTTTAGGTCTCCTTCTTGTTCATGAAGGTCGTCGATCTGATAGTGAAGCACCTGTCGTTCGGTCATCCACTGGTTTTTCTCAACTTCAACTTCCTTCTGAAAAGTCGTGAAGCGTCTCGCTATTTCTCTTTCCCGTTCCATGGAAGCTTTTAGCTGAGCTCGAAGCTTCGACTGTGTACTTGTCAACAGGGCCTTCTCTTTCTCAAAATCACTCGATTGCTGCTCCATAGCACCGGTGACAATATCCAGGTCTTCTTGTAGGGCATGCATGGTAACACGGTTCTCTCTCTCAATCTCCTTACGAGCCGACCTAATTCTGGCCTCAAATTTCGCCTCATGGTGAACCAATTCTTCTCTAGCCCTTTCCAAATCATTATTTAAGATGTGCAGAGTAGACTGATAGTTATCTTCTACCTCTCGTCGAGCCTGCTTAATTCTGACTTCGATCTCCGCTTCTCGATCCACTGGCTCTCTGGCTGACCTTTCTGGCATAGCTTTAGGAGGAGGCTGGTCATGAAACCATGGCAGATACCAATAGTCTACCTCGCCCTTGTCGCGGTCTTCCACCATGTGATCGAAACCTAAAAGTACACATCCTCCCCAGATCTTAAGTATCTCAGTCTTCCTTAGAGGGATGTCAGGGAGGAATTCGTACATGAACTCTTTCATATCCTCGACTGGCGGTATATGCTGACGTCGACCGAATTTCCGCATGACTCTTAGTGGCACGTAGGTCTGAACACCTCGGAGACCCATTAAGACGATGAAGGGTCGGAAAGTAGACATATATATCACCTCTTTTGAAGGGAACCAATGATAATTCCACACTATCTTGTCCGCCGTTAACCCCTCCAAGTACTCCTTCCAAGCTCTTATTCCTTCGGGAAAGTTTTGGTCCTCCATTCTCTTCTCATGGACATTGATATAATCATTCCATTCGACTCTAAAATCCACAACAAATGGATGATAACGAACATGCTCAAGCATCCATAACTGCAATAGAATGTTACATCCTTCAAAATAGTCCGCCCCATTTTTGTACATCGTCAGGGCCCGATAAATGTCTGCCAAAATCATGGGCACAAGGGTGACCTTAGGATTCTTCTCTAAAGCGGTAATAAACGCAGCCAGATTGGTGCTGATTTTTCCTCCTCTCTTCGGAAATACCATGATTCCCAAAAAAGCCACTATGAATGCTTCAGAACTATGCTTTTCCCAAGTTCGGTAGCACCCCCCGTTGTTAAGTTCTGATCTAAACAAATCGAATCCCCTTTCCTGACCATATCTTTCGTACAAAAATTCTAGACAAACCCATTCATTTTCTAGGCAGCCTCCTATGTTCTTCCCTTTTATGTGCAATAGCTCGAAAAATCTTTCGGAAGTGGCATGCTTCGGTATCATGGGTTCTCCTCGGTGAAGGTTCTTTCCCTTTCCAATAAATTCTCCTATTTCCTCTAGTGTGGGAGTGAGCTCAAAGTTAGAGAATCGGAATACGTTGTTTGAAGGATCCCAAAACTGTACCAAAGATTCTATCACGTCTCTTCGTGGTTCAACACTCAACAGACTCCTTAAAAATCCCAAGTGTTTATATACTTCTCCCTGTCTATAGTCAGTCATATTGTTATACCATATCTGCAATAGCTTTGGAACTTTATCCAACACCATGAAATGGGGTACTTCATCATCCTTCGGCCTCTTGTCACTCCTTCCGGATGAGTTCATATTGCCCTATAGGATAATGATGGCAAATAAGAATTCTATTTTAAACATCCTAAAGCAAGACAAAAATAATTTTCGAAAGAAGTTGACGGAACGACATGGAATAAGATTTCAAAATGAGCATGAGAAAATAATAACTGACAAAACAGGAAGTATCCAAGTCTTCTAAAACATCCTAGAGTAGAGATAATAATTTGATGACGTTTGAACCAGACACATCAGGAATAATTAAATTATTAAAACAAAATAGTGGATCAAATTATTTGACAAAATTTTAATTGTGTTTGACAAAAATGGGCTCTATGATATTCCTAAGAGATTTTAAAACCAACAAAGATGGACATAACGAGACCACGACGTTAAAACCACTTAATCTTTTCAGAAAAGTTCTATGTAAAAATATTATGTATTTTCTAAAATAAACCCTTAAAATTTTTTATTTAACCCTTTTTCAGATCAATTAATTCACTTAAAAGCCGGTCCACATTCGATATGGCATTTCCTATAATGCAACAAGTAGCACATAAAATGTACATGATGGTCTCAAAAGGTGACACCTGACCTAGACGGACCCGACCCCCCGGGTCGAGCCCCACTAAGTCAAAATGGCACGTGATACTAATAAAACACAGTCTATTAGGGATAGCCATGCCTAAGTTCCAGTTATGCTAGGTTCAACTTGGTGGAGTTAGGTCTCTAGACTGGCGGTAATACGAGTAGACAACTCGAGTCGGCAAGGGTCAGCTTTACCGGTAGCAGGGCTTTCCGGCCTCACTGTTGGTCCCTTCCCGTCATAAATTATGGGTGACTACAGAATCCTTCCCAGGAGCATTGCCGCATCTCTGGTATCTCAAGTTCGGGAGCGAATACCGCATCTCCGAATATACAGTATCTTAGAAGACTTAGATGGGTGCGCGAGAGAAGACAGTTTATATTGCAATTCAAACAATATCAAGGTGATAAACATGTAGGCAAAGAACACATTTAGGCCGACAATATACATTATCAAAATTAAATAAAGCCAAACAAGTCAATATAAAAGCTCGAATTCTGGTGGTCCCCAGTAGAGTCGCCATATGTCACACCCATGTTTTTACCGCATCCGACCCCGCTAGGGAGTTGGTTTTAGAGAAAATGAGTTTTACCAATTAAAGTGACGTTTTGAAAAGGGATTATTTTATTTACAGAGTCGCCACTTGGAATTGAGTTTGGGTGTTCCAAGTCACCTTATTGAATCCCTATTCAAAAGAAAATGACTCTTTATTTTCTTTGGTCTGCGAACTAGAAATTCGGATAAGGAATTCTGTTGATCGAGGGGAAGGTGTTAGGCACCCCTCGAGTCCCGTGGTTCTAGCACGATCGCTTTAATGACTTACGTCTAGCTTAAATTAATCTTTTAGATATATAAAACCTTTGTTAGCCTAAAAGTTACTTACATCCTGCTTTTATTTATTGAGAATTTATTAAAAACTGCCTTGATGCGTGGCTTACCGATAGTAGTACTTTTCGGCCTTACCACGAGTTTTGGTATATCACTCCCGTCTTTGAGACATTTATGGATCGCTCCATTTTTCAGAGTCTAAATAAGCACCTAATATATTCAAAATCTACCCGACTCGATTAGATCGGCTTCAAATGGTATGATAAATTTTATTATAACGAATAGCCGGTAGCAGGGCTTTCCAACTTCATCGTTAATTTCTCTTGTATGTTTAATCTTAATTATTTAGAGGTTAAGAAACTAACTCATTATTTTATAAGTTCACTCCCTCACAGTTGTTGTTTTTTTTCTCTTTTCTTTTCTTTACTGCTATGGAGTTTTGAATAAATTAACCACCCGTCTCATTTAAATTCAAACTAGTTAATTTATTTAATGAAGCATACTAAAATTGATCTAAGCTTGGTGTATATATAGACTTTTTTTTTTCAACGAAAAGGATTAATTCTACATTTGTAAAGACAAGCCAAAGTGACATATTAGCATTTCAAATATTACTCGTTAACATGCAAAATTCTAATTTAATTTTTCATTATTTCCTTCTTTGAAAAAAACATACACAAACATGTTCATTATCATTTTTCAGTTGTTGAACATTCTTGGTATTTAAATTTCTTTTAAATGTCTCTAAAACAAATATATAGTTACATCTTGATAGAAATAAAATTTTATTCGAGTTTAATATTTACCTATCAATTTGATAATATCCTAAAGTTTTCCTCTCGATAAAAAAAAAAAATAACATGAAAATGGATAAAATATTTAAAACAAAAGTAATCACTTTCTAGTTCAATTAAAAATAATAATTCAAACAATGTAGAATCCTTATTCATTATAGTAAGTAAATACCTCCACTATGACCATTAATTAAACATTATAATATAAAAAAAAATATGAAATTGTTCAAACAACTACGAGCACTAATTAATCACAGCACAACGAAAAGTGGAATAAAGAATGACATGAATATACAACATTGTATTTACCAATGCAAAAGACACAAGGGAGGAATATTTTTTATTTTTTTCTCTTTTTTTTTTTTTTGAGCAATTATTCAAGAAACTAAAGTTTTAACCACTGAAATACTAAATGTAAACTTTATTAAGATAGGAACATTACTTTAACTTAACCATGCGAAAATAAATGGTTATACCAATTAAACAATCAATGAATCTAAACAACTTTCTCTTATTGAAATCAAGTTTCGTATAATCATGATATTAAATTACACAAAAATATTGAGGGTTACCTCTTGTGCCAGTAATTCACAATAAAAAGCGAACGAACTATGAACTCGAAATCCAAAAGAAACCTCAGACTCAAATCCCTTTTTCCTCTCTCATTCTCCCTTTCTTCTTGCTTTGTTTTATTTTCTTTTCCTTTTTATTTTTTTTTTGGCTTGTTGTCCGTCTCCCCCTCTTATTAGTGCATGTGTGTGTTATATTGTGTTGGGTAATAGTGGGGAACGTGGGAGAGGAGGTGTAGGGTAATTGGGAAACGTGGGAGTTGGGTAGATTTTAGGATTCTTCTTCTTTTCTTTTTTTTTCCTTTTTTTTTTAATTAATATTTTAAATAAAATAAAAATAATAAAATCTATTTAAAACTAACAAAATACAAGATAAGTTAATTAGCTAGTCTTAGGAATATGGTTAAGAAATATTAATATCACAACATTCTTTATTAAAAGTTGAAAGAAGAAAACAAATATAATTTAGAAAAAAAAAATTCTTTTTTTTTCTAAAAATAAATAAAATAATAAATAAACGGTAAAATAAAAACTTATTTAAAAATGTGACTCTCTTTTTGTAGTTTTCAAAATTTTTAACGAACCTCAAAAATAAGATAAATTTAAAATGCCTAAAAATAAAAATAAAATAAAATAAAATAAAAATTAATTGAACATTAAAATGGTATAAAAATATTAGGTTTGGGTAAAAAAATTAGGTGTTTACACCATTTAGTTCAAAAATAATAAAAAGTTGGGATGAAGCAAAAATAGTAGATACTCTAGGAGCAAGAATAAAGTTTTTACAACAATGGTATAGAAACCTATGTGAAAAATATAGAGAAGAAATAAAAATGAAAAAAATATTAATAAGAAACTTAGCATGTTGCAAAGATAAAATAGCAGCTCAATTTGGATGTGATAATAGATATTATAAGAAAAGAAAAAGACATAAGAAATATAAGAAATACAAAAAATCAAAATATAAATATAATAAACCAAGAAAAAGATATTATGTAAAAAATTATAAACATAAAAGACCATATAGGAAAAAGAAATCTATAAAAGAATGCACTTGTTATAATTGCGGAAAATTAGGACATTTAGCTAGAGATTGTAAATTACCTAAAAACCCAAAAAATAAACAAATATCAGAAATAAAAATAGAAAATGCAGAATATATGCAGATAGATTATATAGATTACGAATTAGAAAGTGAAGATAGTATATATGAAATTTCAGAGAATGAAACAGATAGTGAAATAGATAGTGAATTAGATGAATTAAATGACTGAAGAAGATATAAGAATAAACCAAATAACTGAAGATATAAAAATAATAACAAAGGAAGAATATTTAAATGAAGAAGGAACAGATCAAAAAATAATATTTGATAGTCATATATTTGATGAAATAAAAGAAAAAAAAATAGATTTAAGTGTAGAAAAAAAATTTAAAATACCAACAATAAAAAACATATTTAGTAGAAGAAAAGAAGAATACTACGTAGTAAGCCAAAAAGAACATGTAATAGACTGTAGATATGCAAAAGGTAAAGCTAGTATACCACTAGTAACAAAAAGGATAATTAATAAAGAAATAAATGATATAAAAAGTAGAGACCCAATAAAATATGTACACCTTGGAGGTACAGACATATTAATAAAAACATATTTTAGAGAAGGAATAGATACACCAATAGAATTATATTTAGCAGATGATAGAATTATAAAATCTATAGAAAAAAGTATAATAACTACCATAAAAGGAAATTTAATATACCAAAATTTTAAATTTATAATAAGTGTGAATTATTCAGTAGCAATAACAGATAAAAATATAGATAAATCATTAGAATTATATTGGAAAATATCAGGAATAGAACTAACCCCAGGAAGTAAAATATTTACAGCAAGATGTAAGAATCTATATGTATTAACAACAAAACATAAAATAACGAAAAAAAATAAAATTAACAAAATACAAATAGAAAGTCCTTTCGAACAATTTGTAAAAACAATTGATAATAATGATTATAGTTATAGAGATATAGATATAGAAGAAAATTTAGAAATAATAAATGATAGAATAAGTACAACAAAAAGAATAGCTTATGAAAAAACAGAATCATCAGGTTCATAAAAAAGAACAAGTTATGAAACAAGTTCAACAACTAATTTAAACTAATATTACATAACAGGAACAATAAATGAAAAAGAATATTTAATACTCTTAAATACAGGACAAGAAGAAAATTATATAGCAAGATATCTAATAAAAAATGAGGAAATAAAATCTAACAATAATATATGCCCAGATCTACCAAGAAGCTTAATAAACACTAAAAATATAGCAGAAAAGGAAATAACAATAGGAGTTAGAAAAATAAAAATAGAATTTGAAATAAAGGAAGAAATGCAAAAAACAGACATAATATTAGGAATAAAATGACTTTGTTCTTTTTGGCTTACTACGTAGTATTCTTCTTTTCTTCTACTAAATATGTTTTTTATTATTGGTATTTTAAATATTTTTTCTACACTTAAATCTAATTTTTTTTTCTTTTATTTCATCAAATATATGACTATCAAATATTATATTTTGATCTGTCATTCTTCATTTAAATATTCTTCCTTTGTTATTATTTTTATATCTTCTTCAGTTATTTAGTTTATTCTTATATCTTTTTCAGTCATTTAATTCATCTAATTCACTATCTATTTCATTATCTGTTTCATTCTCTGAAATTTCATATATACTATCTTCACTTTCTAATTCGTAATCTATATAATCTATCTGTATATATTCTGCATTTTCTATTTTTATTTATGATATTTGTTTTTTTTTTTGGGTTTTTAGGTAATTTACAATCTCTAGCTAAATGTCCTAATTTTTCACAATTATAACAAGTACATTCTTCTATAGATTTCTTTTTCCTATATGGTCTTTTATGTTTATAATTTTTTACATAATATCTTTTTCTTGTTTTCTTATATTTATATTTTGATTTTTTATATTTCTTATATTTCTTATGTCTTTTTCTTTTCTTATAATATCTTTTTCGCATCCAAATTGAGGTGTTATTCTATCTTTGCAACATGCTAAGTTTCTTATTAATGTTTTTTCCATTTTTATTTCTTCTCTATATTTTTCACATTGGTTTCTATATCATTGTTGTAAAAATTTTATTCTTGCTCCAACGAATTGATGGTTTACAACACCATGTAAACAGAAAGTAAGAGCAATTGAGATGGGTTGGGTGGGGTCAGTCTTGCGATCACGAGAACCCACCGCGATTACGAAGAAAATTTTGATCTGGGCAGAACTAAAACTCTATTTTCAGACATAAACCCTATAAATTGAGGTGACGTTAATTGTATCTCAATCATCTTTATTTTCATCATGTTGCATATGATTTTGCTGAGACATTTGTCAGGAAGTTCCCTGATCGTTTGCAACTCGAGTCTCTCTAATGGTCGGATTGACTTCGTTGTTCACGGGATTGTTCAAGAGGGGGTTGGCGTTGATGTTGATGTTGATATGATCAGCATTTCCTGTGCCAATCATTAAGGAAATTAGTCCCTTAGCTTCACGAAAATAAAGTTTGTTAGTACTAGTTCAATAGGATCATAACAATACCACAATTATCCTTAGCCACATTATGGGGCTCAAACCGTTTACCCAAAAAAAGATACAGTTGATTTTATACACGAGGTTTAAAAGATACGTGGATTGAATTGATCAAGATAAAGAAATACTTAAAAGTTGTAAAAGAGAAATTAGCTAAGATAAACTGATCGATTTAATTAGTATTAAGTAAATATAGACTGAGTTGGCCTAATTTCAATTATATTTTCAATAAATATATCTCCAAACGAACAAGATGAGTGCTAAAAGCTAAAGAACAAATAATGATATTGTTAAAGAGGAATTCAAGTATGTCGTGTAGTGGATATCGAATCTGTACAATGTGATGATTTTGTTGTTTTTATAGGGATGAATGCTCATAATTAACAGTCAAGAATTATACCCTCTTAACTCATGATAAATGACTAATTAAATGACATTTAAGAATAAAAGAGTAATGTCTGGCATTGTCTGTGGACGGTTTCACAACAACAACTACATCTTGATGCTTCTGCCTTTTCGGGCACTTGAGTTTTGGTCTGGTTATATCCATGCGAAGTGAAATGTACTATCTGCCTTTCCATGTATTAACGTTGCCCACTTGTCCTTACTCTCCTCCACATGTCATCATCCAATACAATCACATGTTTTGTGTATTTTTATCCTATATAATCTTTAAAGATATTTCATGAATAAAAGTGTATCCCTCAAAATTTAATAAACTCTTGTATAAACTAATCAAGAAGAGAACCCACCGGATGTTAGAAAGAAAGATAGGGTAGATTTTCTATCCTTGATCACACACATGATTGTCCATACAGGTAAAGAAAAATTAGCAAATTATAACAATGAATAATTATTATAAGCTTGATAGGATTAAAAATAAATACTTATTTCTAATATTGTGACATTTTTGTTTTATGGAGCAGGAACCTAGTCATTCTCTTTACACTAAGATTTAGAAAATGATTTTGAATATTTCTTATTCAATAATGACACTTCGTTTTAAAATATCATTCTCAATTTTTTTTTCCAACATTTCCATCAGTTTTCAGATTGTATCGTTGAATAGTAGCCTTTGCTATTAAGTAAAATAAAAAGAAAAAGTAAAAAGTTGATTTAAAAAGGGGTAGAACTGTAATTTGAATCAGTCCAAATCAAATCCTCAAGACCAGAACCACAAAATAATGGGTTAGAGAACGGCCACGCCTCAAATGAATTCGAGTTACGTAGATCTTTCTCTTCCACTCTTTTGTTCTTTTCTCCACTTTATTATAACAATTGGATGTCGAGTGTCTGTGTTAGATATGTTATTTTTTTATTTTAATTTATATGATATAAATATAATTTAAATAATTAATTATTTTTTAAAAAATTTTAAATTATTAACTATCATAATGTAGAATATTTTTTCTATTTTATTTTATGTGTTATAATTTGATCGAACATGAAATTTAAGAAATAAGAAAATAGTTAATATTTTTTACCAAACTTTTCTTGATTAAAAAAATGTACTACCATTATCTTTAATTAAGTGAGACCTTAAAAGTGGGATTAATAAGGACAGAACTGAAATTATGTCTTTAAATAGGTATCAAATAAGGAAAGTGTTGGAAAGACAGAGACACTATGAAAGAGCCTGACAGGGTAGCAGCGGAAGAATACCCAAGTCTAAACTTTTCCTTCTAATTTGAACTAATAGGAGACAAGCAAACCAAACAAAACAAAGTAATATGACAGCAAATGAATTACCACATAAATACGATAGAGCAAGAATAAAGACAATCACACAAGACACCAAATTTACGTGGAAAACCCTTCGGTGTAAAGAGTAAAAAAACCACGAGATCAAACCTCCACTATAATCATCAAATAGTTACAATAGTGTTCTCCAAAATAGCCACAAAACAAGTGTCAAACAACAAGAAACAATACATAAACCACAACGCCAAACACTAGAGAAATAAAGGAGTGAAAGCATAAAAACACAGCTACTGTTCGAGAATGAAGAACAGGAGCTACATGCCACCAAATCAAGCTCCGTCAGTTCCTAATCAAAGACTGAGATAAGAGGAACAAGCAGTCCAAAAATCAGCTCAATCGGACAAGAAACGAAATGAGAATCGCAATTTGAAGTTGACAGTTGTGGCTGGAATTTAGGTGCGAAAATCAGTTTTGTTTGTCTCTCTTTGACTGCTGAAAACTCTCTTTTTGTGATGGTGAATAAGACTTAAAAAGATCAATATATATGCCTCATAGTAATGGCCCTATGGGCAAAAGTGGGTTGATCCAAATTGGGCTTCATTTATCCACATAAGAAAGGAAAAAACCCCAATAACTCAACAGGAAGGTGACATTCATTTTTGGGACGAACAAAAAAAGAAAATGGTGAAACATAAAATTGGATGAAAGGAGTATTTTTTTTATTGTAATTTTTAAATAACACATATTACTCTTCGAGTTAATTCCCTAAATTGTCGTTGAACTTATGCAAATATCCCACTGAAGTAACTATTTTTTTTAGGACAATACTATCATTGAACTATACACATCTTTCCAATAAAAGGTAAAACTAAGAAATAGTTAGGATGTGTTTGAAAAAACACAAGCGGATTGAAATTAGATATAATTACACAGCTTTATTCTCAGTTAGGGACTGAGAATTGGGTGTAATTACGTGATGTAATTACAAGGTTACATTTTATTTTATTTTTTTATATTTTAATTTCTTTTTTATTATATTAATTATTTTTTTAAAAAAATTGATTTACTTTATTCATCTTTCATCTCTTTTCTTCTCATTTTCCAACCTTTACTTCTTATGATTAAATATAATTACTCATATTTTTTTCTTCATTAACATATAATTACCTTATTATTCTAGTGTTTGAATTAAAGTAGAATTTTGTTATTGAATGAGATTATAGACTTATAGTTTCTTTTCTTTTGAATTATATTTACTTCTTGAAATTTTATATAAGAGTATTATGTTTTTGACTTTTTGTTATGTTTTATGTTTCGATTTATTTGTTTTAGTAATATAGACTTGTTATTTCACATTGCATGTATACGACAAACTGTCTAATTATATATAATTTCAATTCTGTTGTAGCTTTTCAAACATGTTCTTAACTATTCTTAGCTTCACCTTATATTGGAAATATGTTCATAGTTCACCGACAATATTGTCTTAAAAGAAACAAAAATTACTTTAGTGGGATATTTACATAAGTTTCACGAAGTTTGTGTTAAGTCCAGACTCAAATTGTCAAAATCCAAGAAAAAAGCATAACACTCTTATATAAAATTTCAAGAAGTAAATATAATTCAAAAGAAAGGAAAATATAAGTCTATAATCTCATTCAATAACGAAATTCTACTTTAATTCTAATACTAGAATAATAAGGTAATTATATGTTAATGAAGAAAATAAAAAAAAATACGAGTAATTATATTTAATCATAAGAAGTAAAGGTTGGAAATTAGAAGAAAAGAGATAAAGATGAATAATGTAAATCGATTTTAAAAAAAAAAAATTAATAGAAATAAAAAAGAAATTAAAATACAAAAATATAAATAAAATGTAACCTTGTAATTACATCACGCAATTGCACCCAATTCTCAACCCCTAATTGAGAATAAAGTTGTGTAATTATATCTAATTTCAATTCGTTTGTGGTTTTTCAAACACATCCTTAAATATTTTTTAGTTTTACCTTTTATTGGAAAGATGTGTATAATTCAATGATAGTATTGTCCTAAAAAAACAATAGTTACTTTAGTGGAATATTTATATAAGTTCAATGACAATTTAGGGAATTAACTCGTTACTCTTCTTGTTCAAACTTTTGTGGCATTGATAGTCAATTACTTTCCCCGTTTAAAAAAGAATGACCTAATTTGACTTGACACAAAGTTTAAGAAAATAAAGAAGACTTTTGAATCTTGTAACCTTAAATTAAAGTTGTGTCAAATGTACCAAAATACCCTTTAATCTTGCGATCCTAAATATGTCACATGGAAAGTTGAAATTAAAGTATTGTCAAAAAGGAAAATGGGTCATTCTTTTTTAAACGGACTAAAAAGGAAAGTAGGTCATTCTTTTTTAAACGGAGGGAGTATATTTTTAAAATATTTTAAGTTTTTAATTACTGTGATTTATGATACTTTTTTTCTATCTCAATTTAAGTGACACTGATATAATTTCGAGAGTCAACTAAATATTTTATATTTTTTTTATATTTTTTAAGTTGTTAATTATTGTGATATAGTTATTTTGTACGTATTTTTTAAAAATATATAGCAAATTATTTTTTTTAGATATTTTAACCTGTTAACTATTGTAATGTATACTACTTTTTATGTAATTTTCAACTAATACATGTTACTCTCCACGTTTAAACTTTTGTGACATTAATAGCCAATTATATCTTTAACTATTTCAATTTAAGTGACACTGATATAATTTCGAGAGTCAACCAAATATTTTAGCTCTTTTAATTTTTAAGTTGTTAATTATTCTGATTTATATTATTTTTTACGTATTTTTTTGAAATATATAACAAATTATTTTTAAAAAAATATTTTAAGTATTTAAATATTGTACTTTATAATACTTTTTATGTAATTTTCAAAATATATGTTACTCTCGTTGTTCAAATTCTTGTGGCATTGATAGTCAGTTATATTTTTAATATAATTTAAATTTTTAACTACTGTGATTTATAATATTGTTTTTTCTATTTTAATTTAAGTGGTACTAATATAATATCAAAAGCCAAAAAAATTGATATTTTTTTAAATATATAGTAGATTAAAATAATAAAATAAATAAATTAAAATAGATGAAAAAAATGAAGGCAAGAGAAAGGATCAACAAAGTTATCCCAAAGTCTTTAGATTTTTTAAATTGTTAATTATTGTGATTAATACTTTGTTTACATATTTTTTTAAAAATATATAACATATTAATTTTTTTTCTTTAAGATATTTTAGGCTGTTAACTATTGTAATTTATAATACCTTTTATGTGATTTTCAAATAACTAGTTTAATCGTGCGTGCCTTGCACGTATAACATTTGATTATTTATTAAATAATTTTATTTATTATGGAGATTTTTAGTGAAGTGTAAAAAGTTTCACTCACTTTTAAAAGATCCCTTCACATTTTAATATAATAATATAAATATAAATATATATTTTAGTGTAAGTACATATATATTTTACCACCAGAAATTTCAAGTGGTGTATCATCATCACTTTTGCGTTTGCCTCTTCCCTTTGCTGCCAGAGGCTAAAAGAGATGCATGCATCAATTTGAATCATATCTGTAGTACGGGTTTTTTTTTTAATTTAAAATCTTTCATTATTTTTAAAGTCAAATCTTTACAAAATCATTGATTATATTCTTATTACGCACTTAAACTTTTTAAAAATTTGATACTTTTAAAAATTTTCTTATTCTAACGCTTTTAGATTTATTTTTTGATGATTCAAATCTTAGTAAAATCAAATTTAGTTGATTTAGAATGCTTAAACTAATGGAAAAAGTATAATTTGTCATTAATTCTGATGAATTATAATAAGGAAAGGTTTTACCATAAATATATTTAATTAATTTTTAACTCTTAAATATTAGAAAAATAGTGAAAAGACGATTTTGTCTAAAGCAATGATTTTTAATGAACGACAAAAAGTTCAAACAACATTTCTAAGGCCCTTTCCACTTTTAATATATTATAAATATAAATATATGTTACTTTTCTTGTTCAAACTTTTGTGATATTGATAGTCAATTATATTCTTTCAAATAATTTAACTTTTTACTTATTGTGATTTATAATATTTTTTCTTCTTCTTTTCAATTTATGTGGCACACTGATTAGATAGACATAATACTTAATTAAGGATGATATAGTAAAATCACGATTGAAGCAGCAAAACAGACATGTCTTAAATGACTTATAATAACTAATTAGAAGTGATATAACAAAATTATTATAAAAAATACTTGTGGAAAAAAAATTAAATGGGCCTCCTATATGATGTTAAATTAATTTAATATTAAATATTATTAATTTTTTAATATTTAGATGATTTATAATAATTTTTTAATACTCAGATAACTTATAATAATAATTAGAGGTGATATAGTAAAATTATGATTGAAGCAGCTGAAGCAGACATGTCATAAATGTCTATTTTACTTTTTTATTAAATATTATTAATTTTCTAACATGTAAATGCCATATAATAATTAATTAAAAATGATATAGTAAAATTATAGAGCAAGCAGCTGAAAGATCGATGAGCAGAACGACCAAAAGTTGCTCACTCCTCTTATAATATAAGAGAAAATTAAAGTTGACAAAATGTGAATTGTAGTTCAATGGTAATAGAAACATTTATAATTTTAAAATTAAACTGATGAATAAAGAATAAATAATTGTTTTTGGAGTTTTTTAAGGATTAATTCAAATAAAAAGATGCAACAAATAAAAATCGATGAATAAAGTTCTTTTTGGTGACATAACCTAAGTTCTATATTCTACTTAATAATAAAGAGGAATGGGATCAATTATCAAGTGTTAAAGCTTAACCTGCTGCCTGCTTTGGCACTTCTTCAATGATCATTTTTTCTTCATTTTAATTTATTTTTTTATTTTTCTTAATCCGATATATATTTTTAAAATATACTTAAAAGGTACTATAAATCATAATTTTAACAACTTAAAAAATTTAAAATATATAAAATATTTGACTAGCTCTCAAAATTATATTAATTCATTTAAATTGAAATAGAAGAAAAAGTATTATAAGTCACAATAATTCAAAACTTAATTTATTTTTAAAATTTAATTGACTATCAATGCTACAAAATTTTGGTTTATAAAACTCCTGGGATTGATGGTTTTACAGCTCACTTCTTTAAGAAGGCCCGGCAGATAGTAAAGCAGGATGTACAAGATGTTGTGCAGGAATTCTTTACCATTCATAAACTTCTCAAGACTGTCAACAATACAGTAGTGACTCTGGAGCCTAAAAAGGCCAATCTTGAGACTATAAAAGAGTTTAGACCTATTGTTTGCTGCACTACTATCTATAAAGTAATTTTTAAGGTAATATCAGCGAGAATTCAAGGAGCTTTAGATTAGATTGTGGGTCAATGTCAATCAACATTTATTCCAGGAAGATTGATATCAAACAATATTCTTCTGAGTCGTGAACTAGTAAAGGGCTATGCAAAGAAGAACATCTCACCTAGATGCATGATCAAAGTGGACTTGCAGAAGGCTTATAACATAGTGGAATGGGTTTTTGTAGATCAGATCCTTCAAGAAACGGGCTTCCCTATACAGATGATTTCTTGGATTATGACATGCATCAAAACTGTAAGCTACACCTTCCTTGTTAATGGTGTACTCACTGACACAATACAAGCAAGAAAAGAGCTTAGACAAGGGGACCCCTTGTCACCCTATATTTTTATCTTAGTTATGGAATATTTGAATAGGTGCATGGCTAACTATCACCCCAGATACAAAAATTGAATGTAACCCATTTATGTTTTGCTGGTGATCTCCTTATGTTCACTAGGGGTGATGTGGTATCTGTCTTAAAGTTGAAAGAAAAGTTTGATATGTTCTCTGAGGCTTCAGGTCTAAAAGCAAATATGGCAAAGAGCCAGGTCTACTTTGGAGGGGTGAATACAAGCATTCAAAGTGATATTATGCTAGCAATTGGATGTGCAAAAGGTGAGCTCCCATTCAAGTACTTAGGCGTGCAACTATCCACTAAAAGACTTATTGTCCAGCGATGTAAACCACTTGTGGAGAAAATCACTGCAAGAATTACTAGTTGGATGGCTAAGAGTCTCACATATGTTGGTTTACTACAATTGATCAAATCTATTTTATTTGGTGTGCAAGATTATTGGTCCCAACTATTCTTGCTAGCTAAAAAGTGATCAAGTTGATAGAAGCTAGTTGCAGGAGATACTTATGGTCAGGGGAAGTCAGCATTACCAAAAAAACATTAGTGGCATCGGATAAGGTTTGCCTTCCAAAAAGTGCAGGAGGTCTGAACCTTCTGAACTTGCATACATGGAACATTGCTGCAATATGTAAAATGTTATAAGCTCTTAGTCAGACCAAGGAAAAATTATGGATAACATGGGTCCATCAATACTAAATAAAGAGGCAAAATGTTTTCTTTATGATGATCCCTAAGCAGGCCTCTTGGATGATCAGGAAAATTATAAATATGAGGAGGTACTGGCAGCAACTTCGCGACATACATGCTCTTATAAGAAATTAAAAGTTCCAGATAACTAAAGCTTATAAATAACTGTGTGGGCCCTCAACAAATATGCCATGGAGGAGAGTCTACTGTCACAACATTGCAGAACCAAAGTAAGTATTTATATTATGGCTCTATATACATAGTCGACTAAGAACTAAAGACATGCTAGTAAAATGGGGTGTAAAGGTGGAAGAAGACTGTGTGTTCTGCAGGAATTACAAAGAAAGCAGGAATCACTTATTCTTTGAATGCACTAAAACTAGCAGGATATGGTTTACTATACTGAGATAGTGATACGCCCAAATTATAACTCTGATTAAAAAGCGTAAGCGGTCGCTGTCAAATATAGAACCCAACTAGGTTGGGTGTCAAATCCCACAGGGAATACTGTGCTCATTAAGTATTGTAATCGTTACTGGACTATTGATCAAAGGTTCCTGAATAAAAGGGATTTTGATTTGTAACTTATAAAGTAATTAATTGTAACAAGAGTATTCCAACGAATGATTCTCTTTACAATTAGTAATTTAATGAGATTAAACAAACCAGGGCTATGGTTACCAAAATGCTAGCACAACTAGGGTTGTGAATCACTTAAGAGTTCCAATTAGCAAATTCAATTGCAAGAAGGGTTGAATCCTATTATTTATCCCTTAGTTTCTCAACCTAAGTGGATAGATTATCCTCTAATTCTCTCAAACTCAAAGGATACATTGTTCTTTCAACCATTTTCTCATGTAAGCTAATCCTGTTAGGGCATTTGCCATTAATCCAAAGGTTAAATCCCTTACAATTCATGTAAACACTTCTTTTTTCCCAACAAACACTTTCTTTTCAGACAAGTGATGTTCTTGGGCTCACTTTTCAAGTTTGCAACCAAAAAAAGCCATTAAATTGAAGAAAGGTTTGTACAATATCAGTTATTTATGGAACTCAATTTGATTCACAACCCATAGATGCTTTTCACATTAAGGATCCCATAACCCTAGTTATGGGAACTTAGCCACAAAATTCCATAAAAGAAGAAGAAATAATTCTTGTATTATTCATAAAAAGATTTAGAATTCACTTACAAAAATCTCAAGAATCAGTTCTTGAATCTTCAATAAAGAATTGAATGATTAACTTCCCCAAAGATATGCTTCAATCCCCAAAGTACAAGGTTACAGAAAGTTTCTATAGATGAAAAACTTGTAAAAGATAAAAAAGCTCCTCCAATAACCCTAAAATTTAGTATTTATATGTTCCCAGATAAAAAGGAATTTAAAATTTAAAATCAAAAAAACCGTGTCCAAGTCGACGGACAAAGTGGTGGTCCATCGAAAGTATGATGGTCCACTATTTGGTCCGTCACTGAGTCCTTTAGAAGAGTGGTTTCTGGATAAAGCCTGACGGTCCAACTGGTGGTTCGTCGAAAGTCTGACGGTACACCATTTGGTCCGTCACTGAGTCCTTCAGAAGAGTGGTTTCTGGATAAAGCCTGATGGTACACCTGGTGGTTCTTCGCAAGACTGACGGTCTACCATTTGGTCCGTCACTGAGTCCTTCGGGGGGCCATGTTCTGGTGGGGTTTCTGGATAAAGCCTGATGGTACACCTGGTGGTTCTTCGCAAGACTGACGGTCTACCATTTGGTCCGTCACTGAGTCCTCCGGGGGGCCATGTTCTGGTTAATCCTGACGATCCACCAGGTGATCCGTCGCAAGACTGACGGTCTACCATTTTGACCGTCAAATTTCTTTTCTGCTACTTTTTCCAAGTTTCTTCTGTGGTTCACTCCTTTCCCTAAAACACTAAAAAAATCATTAAATACCACTTTGGTTGCTTGAAAACATACAATTTTCCCAAGAAGATGATGCTAAATGTTCCGTAAAAAATTGGAACATCAACACCCTCAACTTAAGATAATTTCTTGTCCTCAAGCAACTTAACACCTAATTGCGAACATGAATAATACAATGACCTACAACCAACCACTGAAACATTTCGATGCAACTATTCACTCACATGAATTTAACACATGAGGGTCTATACCCGGCATTAATCATAATTTAGCACACAAACATGGATGTTACATCCCACAGAGAACAGCAAAACTCAGTGAAACTCTAGTTGCCCTCACAACAATGAAGTTCACCACTCATCACATGATGTGGATGCAATTTAAACTCTCACACTCATCAAAGAAGTTACAAGCATAGTCCAAAATACACATAGGCTTGCCCTAGCCATACGACACCTCCTCAAGGTCGACTCGCTAGGATCAAAAAGGTTTTTTCAAGGCTTGTAATAAGGCTTCAGGTTAGGTAAGGATATGCTTTTGGATAAAGTGACTCATTAAGACTTAACTCTCCTTGCCTTGGCATCGTTGTAGCCCAGATCAACTCATTTACTACTTCCAATAATAGGCTCTTCTTCAGACATAAAACTTTTTTTTAGAGGGAAGAAGACAAGCACCAACCACCCTCAACTTATGCTGATGGATTCAGTTAAGGTGCACAATATCTTTGAACTAATCAGGGCCAAAAACTTTTAGATTAAAATTTACACTCATTTTCCATTTGGCATTTTCACCTTGACAAAAGTCACCCTCAACTTAGGTGTTTTGCCTAAGTTAAAGTGCACAATACCCAAATATTGGGCCAAGGCTAGAGTAGGATGCTAACGCCCTACGGAGAGTAAATGAAAGTTATTTGAATTGAAAAATGGTCCTAAAGGCACAAGACGGGTTCAAATGAGATAAAAAAAATTTTGGTGAGGTTATTTATTTAGGCTAAGTGGGCTAAAAGTATAAGGAAGCATGTTATCCTATCTTATTAAATCCACTAGAAGACCATATCAATGACTCAGGCAAGTTCTAGGCATTAGACTATGCAAGAACTTAAGGTAAATCCTCACACCCACAGGCAACTGAGCTAAGCTTCTTCTGCAACTCTTAGAATGTTCATCACATGATTCTTGCACCTTTTACAGAATAATGCCAAATGCAGATTTACTGAAGGTTATGTACACATGTTTACATGAATAAAGTAAATAATTACATACACATGCTCATAGTCTTATGCCAACATCATTCATTATCCATATTTACAATGAAGTACTGAAACAAAAATATTTTATAGATAATCATTAAACACAGATATTTACATCACATGTTGCAGAATTTGAAATGCAATAATAAAAACACCCTAGACATGTCATTTCTACTAGATAGCACATGATTGGATTCAAAATATCGACAACAACATCCAACCATGATGTAAATACACCCACCCCCATAAAAAATGATATACATTATCCTCAAAGCAATAAATTACCGTACATGGTTGGATTGGGATATTTACTTCACCTCCTATTCCTCTGAGGCATCTATCAGGTGGGGTGAGGTCCTTGCCTCCTCACCCGATGCAATGTTAGCCCCTATGGTGGTAGAAACACTCACAACCTCACCCTCCACAATTTGAGAGATCGTCTCCCGAACTAAACCTGCACTTCGCCCTCTGCTGGGGCAGCACTAGTAGAGACTCCTGCCGCTTCGTTTTATGCTTCTCTTTGCTTCCTTTCATCTTTTTTCTTTGACTTCTTTGTAGCTCTTTTCAGGTTATGCTAGTCTAACTCCTCAGGTGACATCTCTTCTCTCTTCTTCTTTTTTTCTTCTTTCCTTGCTACTTTTTCATCCATTTGTTACTTGCTTTTGTCCTTCACGGGTCTACCCATCAGATCCAGAATGCCCTCATCATCATCACTTACTGCTAAAGTCGGGTCAAATACAGGCGGCTGTGATTGCTTCCCCTTTAACTCTGCTATGTCAGCCTTTGCCTACTCAAACTCTGCCATGAGCTTGGCAAGATCAGGGAGAGACAGTGAATCTAGCCTTTTGTTGATGTGGGATTCTATGTTATCCATCCTAACTTGAATAGTTTGAAATATCCTGACTGCGTCGGCTATAATTTCATCCACAAAAGGTTTGAAATCTCCAGCCCACTTTTCTAACTGTTTCTGAAACCGCTTTTGATTTTTCACCACCTTAACAAAATTTTTCGGGTTGAACCTGTATTCAGCAAACTCTGCTCCACCAACAGACTGTGTAGAACCTGACCCTGCAGACGTACCCTGGGGCACATAATCAGGTGGTACATACGTGGTGATGGGTAAAGGTATACCTTCGGGCATTTTTGTGGCCTCAGGAGCTGGTGCAGACTGAGGCTGATATGCTAGAGGCTTGGTCATACAAATTTTAAACTTAGATTCATCTTTAGACTTCTTAATGTCCTACCTATGTGTAGCCTGTACTTCATTATCAACCCCACGGATCAGTGGAACACCGGCTCATTTGCATAACTCAATGATCAAACATAGGAAGGGTACAGAAGTGGTCACTTTATGTGCCTGTACTAACATCTCGTCTGCAATTGGCTGGCCAAAATCAATTGGTAGCCCTAAAACCAAACTGGCTACTACTACTGCTCTATGATGATCCAGGTTCCCATCTCCTTTTGTTGGCATTAACCTCATCCGAACAATAGCCCACCAGAAATTAGCTTTAAAGCTAAGAGTGAACTTTGCAATACGCTCTTTGGAATTAGTCAACCAGGAAGGATTTCCATCATCAGTCAATAAAGAAGCTGCCCAATGTCTCTGACTGGAAGCATTTCTCATTCTATACTCAAAATCTGGGACAATAGGTTGAGCCTCATATCCTGGCCCGAATAGCATCATATTAATTGTTCGGGATGAGATATCAACGGCGACCCCTCAGACCGGGACAGACTCCCTATTTGGTCTATTTAGGATTGGAGTCCTCTTTGGGCATTCCGCTTTCACCAAACACAGATAATTTGCGAAGAATTCCCTTACCCAGTTCAGTTGGTACTCTCCTGGTGGTCAGATCATCTATGCCAGTCCATATTCGTTGAATCGCCGCTCTAACTCAGGATATTCATGAAGCTCTATTGTCATAATTTGATGTTCTTCTATGAATAATCTTCTAATCTCTCAAGCTGTGGGTGTCAACCCGTCATAGAACTCTTTTTGTGCTCCCTCTATCTACCACCTGATAGCCTCTCGAATCTGTGGATCCTTCCATCTGATAACATTATCACTCTTCGGTTCAGCTTCAGCATCAGGAACTTTCATTTGATCCTCCACGTTAATAGTTTCAGTTTCACCCTCTACAGGCAATGGTTGAGTTGCAGCAACAGTTTCCTTATCGAGGCTTGAACTTGTACTGCTAGAGGTACTCTCACTCTCCTCCTCAGACTGGAAGAGTATGAGAGCTTCTATTTTATTTTTTCTGGTGTTGTAAGACGGTGCGGACGCATTCCTACCTCGTTGAGATCTTCCTCCTCTGGTTTGTGGAAGTTTAGGGGCCATAACACCTAAAAAAGTAGTCATGAATTAGTTCAAAATTCAAAAACAATCATATTATGTAATTTTTCCCTGTGACGGTCAAGTTGGTGGTCCGTCGAAAAGTTGACGGTCCACCAATTCAACCGTCGCGGCCTATCCAGAAAGTTCCATCTCAGAGTGTTTTGTGACGGTCAAGTTGGTGGTCCGTCGAAAAGTTGACGGTCCACCAATTCAACCGTCGCGGCCTATCCAGAAAGTTCCATCTCAGAGTGTTTTGTGACGGTCAAGTTGGTGGTCCATCATAAAGTTGACGATCCACCAATTCAACCGTCGCACCTTCGTCTTCAGCTACAGTTTTGGGTTTGACCCTTTTGTCGAGCAATTACACATCATATCAATTTCCAGCTATGAACATAACACTAAACTCATATTTTAAACATATTCTTCGAATTTTACAACTTACGCTACTCAGATTTCACACAAATTGGAACATTGAATTCCAACTCAAGTCATTCAAACTCAACACAATAGGAACAAACCAAGAAAAACAAATCATGCTCTTACATTTAATATGGACAACCAGAAGAGAAGGGTATGCACATACCTTAATTTTTCAGGTACTCTACGTGCTTGAAACTTCAGAGACAAAGCTAACTTACAGATTCTAGCTCTTGCGTTACTCTTTATTTGTGATGAAGAGAGGGAAGAAGTGAGCTAGTTTAAATAAGGTAAAAATAGAGGAGATAGGGAGTCTCAGATGGGATAACTCCGTTCAGGTTCTTCGAATCTTAAGGAAGTGGAACAACTAAAGGTCATGGAACGGTTAAAATAAATGTACCCGCTCAATTTTATCCGTAAAATCTCACTCTGGGTCAAATACAGAGTACTTATAGAGAGTACCGATTCAACCCAACCTGATTTAGAATTAAGGTTAAAGTGACGGTGATATTGACAGTACGCCGTAAGTATGGCGGACCACCACTTTTAACATCACGCATCACCAGAGTTTGGGTGTTTCTGTTTCGGTGTGATGGTAAATGGGATGGTCCACCAAGAATGTGACGGTCCACCAGTCTGACTATCACTTCTTACCAGAATGTAGATTACTAATTTTACTTTTGACGGCTTTTATGATGGCACACTAGGTTTATGACGGTCCGCCACTTAGGCCGTCGTGGCTTATCCAGTGAATGAACTTTCTTGCCATTTCTTGACGGGTGAACGTGGTGGTCCATCGGGGGACTAGTGGTCCGCCAAGTCGTCTGTCACCTTGTTCCAGTAGCTCACTTGTATCCCTCTTTTCCCTTTTTACTGCATTTCTGATCTTGCACACTTCACAAACACATCAAAATTGCACAAATACATGAAATGGACTCTAACTATGGTTATAACAACACGTTGTGGGTTGCCTCCCACTAGCACCTAATTTATTATCGTGGCACAACTCAGTTATCTCGATTACTCAGACTTCATCAAGATAAAAGATATCAACACTTCTTATCGAGTCTTTTGGATTGATATAAAGTTTGATTCGTTGTCCATTCACTTTTAAGACGCTGTCGTCTTTATTTTCAAGCTCAACTATTCCAGATGAGTAAACTTGACTAACTTTAAATGGTCCTGACCACTTAGACTTGAGTTTACCTGGAAACAATTTGAGCCTAGAATTGAACAGAAGTACCAAATCACCTTTCTGGAAGTCTCTACTTTCAAGTCTTCGGCCGTGATACTTTTTCATCTTCTCTTTGTAAAGGTACGCTCTTTCGTAAGCCCCGAGATGGAATTCATCCATCTCATTCAGTTTCCCTAATCTTAGCTCTGTTTCTTCCTTCTAATTCAGATTTAACCTTTTTAGGGCCCACAAAGCCTTGTGTTACAGCTCAACCGATAAATGGCATGCTTTTCCATAGACTAGCTGATACAGTGACATGCCAATTGGAGTCTTAAAAGCAGTCCAATACACCCACAAAGCGTCATCTAGCTTTCGAGCCCAGTCTTGCCTATTAGCATTCACTATTTTGGATAGGATGGTTTTAATCTCCCGATTCGACACCTCCACTTACCCACTAGTTTGTGGGTGATATGGAGTTTCTACTCTATGCTGTTTCACCCCATATTTCACTAAAGTCATTCAGAACACTTTGTTGCAAAAATGGGATCCTCCATCGTTTATAATAGTTCGTGGCACTCCAAAGCGAGAGAAGATATTCTTCTTAAGAAACACAACAACTCCCTTCCCTTCATTATCAGACAAGGTAACAACTTTGACCCATTTGGATACATAATCCACAGCAACTAAAATGTACTTCA
Source organism: Capsicum pubescens (assembly GCA_030864215.1). NCBI lineage: Eukaryota > Viridiplantae > Streptophyta > Magnoliopsida > Solanales > Solanaceae > Capsicum > Capsicum pubescens. Next base: position 325,386,632 of record CM061548.1, read on the forward strand.
TTCCATACGAGCTTACAAAAGGGCCCATGAAATTGATGCCCCAGACGTCAAATAATTCCACTTCAAGTATCTTAGTTAAAGGCATTTCATGCCTCTTAGAGATCGACCCCTACCTCTGACATTGGTCACATTTCAGCACAAACTCGTGAGCGTTCTTGAATAATGATGGCCAATAGTAGCCACTCTGCAACACCTTTCTCGCAGTTCGATCACTTGCATGGTAACCCCCGACTAGGGAAGCATGACATGCTTCCAATATGCTCAATACATCTATCTCTGGAACACATCTCCTTATTATATTATTAGCACATCACCGAAAAAGATATGGCTCATCCCAAAAGTAGTGTGTCACATCATGAAGAAATTTCTTTCTCTGATGAAAAGAAAGATTTTCTGGAATCTCCTCGCTCACCACATAATTTGCAAAATCAGCGTACCAAGGTAGTTTCTCTAGAGCAGTAGCTAAGATCTCCTCATCCAGAAATGCATCATTGATCTCCATCTCATCTCTAACTGGTTTTCACAACCCTTTCTATCTTTGACTTCAAAGTCAAATTCTTGGAGTAGTAACACCCATCTAATCAACCTTGGTTTCACATCTTTTTTAGCCATCAAATATCTCAAGACTGCATGGTCAGTGTGAACCACCACCTTGGTTCCAAGAAGATAAGCTATAAATTTCTCAAAAGCATACACTATAGCAAGGAGTTCCTGTTCAGTGACAGTGTATTTCTTTTGAGCTTCATTCAGAGCTTTGCTGGCATAATAGATTGGATGAAATAATTTGTCCCTCTTTTTCCCCGAAACAGCTCTAAGGGCAACACCATTTGCATTACACATGATCTCAAACGGCTTGGACCAATCCGGTGCTACAATGATAGGGGCTTCAACCAGCTTCCCTTTAAGGCATTCAAATGCCTTCAAGCAATCTTTATCGAAGAAAAACTTTGCTTGCTTCTCCAAAAGTTTGCAGAGTGGGTTTGGAATCTTAGAGAAGTTTTTAATAAACCTTCGATAAAAACCAGCATGGCCGAGAAAACTACGAACCCTTTTTACAGAAATTAGAGGTGGTAGTCTCTCAATAACTTCAACCTTGGCTCGATCAACTTCAATTCCTTTTGTAGAAATTTTATGCCCGAGAACAATGCCCTCCTTAACCATAAAGTGGCACTTCTCCCAATTAAGTACAATATTGAATTCCACACATCGTTGCAAGGTCATACTCAGGTTTGCCAAACACAACTCAAATGAATCTCTTATAACTGAAAAATCATCCATAAACACCTCCAAGGTGTCTTTAACCATATCTGAGAAAATAGACATCATGCACCGTTGGAAGATGGCAGGTGCATACATAACCTAAACGGCATCCGCTTGAATGCAAAAGTGCCATACAGGTATGTAAAAGTGGTCTTCTTCTAATCTTTAAGAGTAATACAAATCTGGTTATATCCAGAATAACCATCCAAAAAGTAATACCATCCCTTTTCTACCAATCAATTAAGTATTTGATCCATGAAGGGCATTAGAAAGTGATTCTTTAACGTCCACGAGTTAAGCTTTCGGTAATCCATGCACACCCTCCACCCAGTAATAGGCCTGAGTGGGATCAATTTATTCTTCTTATTGGGTACCACTGTCATGCCCCATTTCTTGGGTACACATTGCACATGACTCACCTACTTACTGTTTGATATAGGATATACCACCCCTGCATCTAACCATTTGATGATTTCTTTATTTACCATCTCTTGCATAGGTGGGTTCAGGTGACACTGATGCTCAATAGTAGGCACACAATCCTCCTCTAGCTGAATTTTATGCATACATATGCTAGGAAGAATACCAATGATATCCGCAATAGTCCAACCAATAGCTCTCTTATATCTCTTAAGAACAAATATGAGAGCTTCCACCTATTTCTCACCCAGATCAGCAACAATAATGACGGGTAGTGAGTTACCACTACCCAGGAACACGTACCTCAAATAACCGGGTAACTCTTTTAATTCCAACACCGGTGGCTCTTCGATAGATGTCTTTGCCGGTGGTGTTGGTCTATTCTTAAGATCAAGATCGAGCTTATTAGTAGCATAAGAGTATGATCCCATTCCTGTTAAAGTACAAACGGTCTCTTCATAATCCTCAATATCTTCATGACCAAAATTTATAAGTACTGCGACTAACGGCTCAATAGCAAGCTGCTCCTCTATTGGTAATTCCTGCTCGTCCTTATAATATACATCAACAATTGAAAACACGCTCATCTCGTTATGATGTTTCATTGATTTGAACACATCAAAATGCACCACTCCATCATTCATTCTAAATAAGAGCTCATTAGCTCGCAAATCAATCAACAAACTTTCGATTACGAGGAAAGGTCGACCCAAGATTATGGGCACCTAGAAGTCCACCTCGCAATCCAGAATTATGAAATTTGCAAAAAATATAAAGGTAGCCACCTTCACCAGCACATCATACAAAATACCAACAGGTTGTTTTACCGACCTATCCGCTATCACAAGTCGCATGTTGGTGGGTGTGGGGTTTCCCAAACCCAACTTTTTATAAACATCTAGTGGCATCAGGTTAATGCTAGCTCCCAGATCACATAAGGCCTTAGAGAATTCCAAAGACCCTACCGTACAAGGAATAGTGAATGCTCTTGGGTCTGCCTTCTTCTCCACCAAGGACCTTGTAGTAATAGCGCTGCAATGATGGAGATTATCCATCGGTTCGTAGGTCTCCGCTCTTTTCTTTGTCAAAAGGTCCTTCATAAATTTGGCATACCCTGGCATTTGCTTAAGTGCCTCAACCAAAGGCACATTTACCATCAACTGCTTCAACATAGCCATGAATTTACTAAACTTTGTATCCTCAACCTTCTTCTCCAATCTTTGAGGAAAGGAAGGTGGTGGTTTTGTGAGAGTGTTCACCATTACTTTCTTTTCCTTGTCTTCCTCTTTTTTCAACTCATCAGCCTGCCGACAGTTGGATGAAACATCATGAATAACCTCATCTAGTTTTTCAGACTCTACCGGATGATCAATATCTGCTTCATCAATATTCTCTGCCATTATATCAACCACAGGCTTACCTACAGATGGGCTTGCCAGTACTTTACCACTCCTAGTGGTAATTTCCATGCACAAAACATCCTTCCTTGGATTTTAAACTGTGTCACTTGGTAGAGTGCCAGCCTTCCTTTAATTAAATGCAACATAAAGTTGGTTCATTTGCTTCTCCAACTGTTTTATTGAAGTAGAGTACGAGTCAACCAATTGATTCATCGAGGATAAATCATTTTTCATCCCTGCTACTCCAGTATTGGTTGCTTCCATCCCCTTCAATAATTTAGCCATCATATCTTTCATAGATATCTTCCCAGAGCTAGTTGTAGTAGCCTCATGATTTCCCGGAGGCACATACAACCCACTCTTGTCATTCTTGTTTTCCAATTTCCTTGGTCTCGGTCCTTGTATCCAAATTTATCATAGTAGTTCTGACCTTGGTTTCCTTGGCCACTGCCTTGGAAACCCCCCTGATTGTTCAAATAATTGGCTTCCTCCTCAGAATCGGAGTCAGCTCTTCCCCGTGATGTAATAACTTTAACCTTCTCTGTCTTTCCTAATAATTAATTCTTAGTAAAAAGGTCTATCTGCGTCTTCATATGAGCCATGTCTTGGTCACATTCCTCTTCCCTTCACCTATGTTCTGTAGTCATGCCAATAGATACAGTAGAGCTTGCTACCTCGGAATCCTTGGTATGCCAAGATCTACTCTGCTTTTTCATATGATCCAGCATCTCAGACGCCTTAGGAAAAGTGAGGTCCATGAATGACCCACCCGCAGCATTATCCACCACTGGCTTAGTCATCGAATTCAAGGCCCTATATAATATCTCCTTCAGATGGATATTGGTCATCTAATGATTCGGGCACTGTGTGAGCTTCTTTTTGAACCTCTCCCAAGTTTCATGGAGAGCTTCAGTTGGAAGCTGCCTAAAATTACTGATTTCATCTCTTAACTGTGCCCTCTTGGACGGCGGAAAGAACCTTTCTAAGAAAGCATCTTTCAATTGCCTCTAATTTGTAATAGAATCGGGGGTTATCCCATTCAACCATAAAGTTGCTTCTCCAGACAGATATAATGGGAATAGTCGCAGCCGAATAGCATTTTGTCCTACTCCTGGATTGTCGAACGATTTGCATGTCGAGATAAAGTTAATCAAATGCATATTCGGGTCATCACCCGCAAGTTCACCAAACAGTCCCTTAAGATGCAATAACTGGATCATGGTACTCGTGATATTAAACTTGGCTCCGGGTGCTAAAGGCGGAGGAATAATAGCCCCTGTAGCACCAGACCCATCTAAGTCATCATCATCATTGTCTAGAGCAAATTGGACAGCTCGACGTTCAGGTCTCATCCTAGCCTAGTGATTTCTGTTGATATTCTTATTCACTGGTGCAGATACATCATCTGCATGCCTTGGGTTTAATAACTCATCATCGCCCAGGTCCTCATCATCTAGGTTTACTTCCTGACCACCATTGTCTGCATTCTGCTGGTTTACTTGCGCGGCTGCCAAGGCTGCTAATCTAGCCTGCTCATACTGAGCAACTATTCTTTCTGGGACCTGTTGACCGTCCATTCTGACAATGAGCTACAGTTCTGGATGAATAGGTAATAATGGTTGACCTGATCTCCACATACTTGGCATACAATACACTCAACCTGCACAAAACAAAAACAGAAAATAAAAAGTAAAATTTGGGAATCTTTGACCAAAGGGTCGATTAACAATCACAAACTTAGTTGACAATCGTATTCCCCGGCAATGGTGCCAAAATTTGATACTCCCAAATTATAACTCTCGTTAGAAAGCGTAAGAAGTCGCTGTCAAATATAGAACCCAACTAGGTTGGGTGTCGAATCCCACATGGAATACTGTGCCCACTAAGTATTGTAATCGTTACTGGACTGTTAATCAGAGGTTCTTGAATAAGGGGGGTTTTGATTTTTAACTTATAAAGTAATTAATTGTAACAAGAGTATTCCAACGAATGATTCTCTTTGCAATTAGTAATTTAATGATATTAAACAAACCATGGCTATGGTTACCAAAATGCTAGCACAACTAGGGTTGTGAATCACTTAAGCGTTCCAATTAGCAAATTTAATTGCAAGAAGGGTTGAATCCTATTCTTTATCCCTTAGTTTCTCAACCTAAGTGGATAGATTATCCTCTAATTCTCTCAAACTCAAAAGATACATTGTTCTTTCAACCATTTTCTCATATAAGCTAATCCTGCTAGGGCATTTGCCATTAATCCAAAGGTTAAATCCCTTACAATTCATGTAAACACTTCTTTTTTCCCAACAAACACTTTCCTTTCAGACAAGTGTTGTTCTTGGGCTCACTTTTCAAGTTTGCAACCAAGAAAAACCATTAAATTGAAGAAAGGTTTATACAATATCAGTTATTTATGGAACTCAATTTGATTCACAACCCATAGATGTTTTTCACATTAAGGAACCCTAACCCTAGTTATGGGAACTTAGCCACAAAATTCCATAAAAGAAGAAGAAATAATTCTTGCATTATTCATAAATAGAATTAGAATTCACTTACAAAAATTTCAAGAATCAGTTCTTGAATCTTCAATAAAGAATTGAATGATTAACTTCCCCAAAGATATGCTTCAATCCCCAAAGTACTAGGTTACAGAAAGTTTCTATAGATGAAAAACTTGTAAAAGATAAAAAAGGTCCTCCACTAACCCTAAAATTTAGTATTTATATGTTCCCAGGTAAAAAGAAATTTAAAATTTAAAATCAGAAAAACCGCGTCCAAGTCGACGGCCAAAGTGGTGGTCCGTCGAAAGTCTGACGGTACACCATTTGGTCCGTCACTGAGTCCTTCAGAAGAGTGGTTTCTGGATAAATCCTGATGGTACACCTGGTGGTCCGTCGCAAGACTGACGGTCCACCATTTGGTCTATCACTGAGTCCTTCGGAAGGCCATGTTCTGGTTAAGCCTGACGATCCACCTGGTGATCCATCGCAAGACTGGCGGTCCACCATTTTGACCGTCAAATTCCTTTTTTGCTACTTTTTCCAAGTTTCTTCTGTGGTTCACTCCTTTTCCTGAAACACTAAAAAAAACTAACTAAATACCACTTTGGTTTCTTGAAAACTTACAATTTTCTCAAGAAGATGATGCTAAATGTTTCGTAAAAAAATGGAACATCAGATAGCTGAAAAGAAGTAACAACTATAAGGAATGGGATATAGTATGGAAATGGGTGAGTAAGCAGTCTGCTGGGAAGCATGCAAGATGGAGGATCTTAAAAGCCAGTCTAGCTGCAGTGGTGTATATCATATGGATCAGAAGAAATGCCCGGATATTTTCGAAGAAGACTACAACTAATGAAGACTTAATTTGAAAGGTGAATATTGAATTATGTACTAGAGTGAGAACTAACAACAACTTATTTGCATACATAAGCTCCCTTTAGTAAAGAGAATTTTGTAGTTTGAGTTTCTTTATGATAGTACTTGTAGAAGTAGGAATAGAGAGAATGAGCTGCATGGTTAAGGCACTCATTAGAGTTATATACTGTTTTACTTTGTGATTAATAACAATCAGGTAATTGCCAAAAAAATTTTGGTTTAATCTGTTATAATATATTTTTAAAAAATACGTAAAAAAACTATAAATCACAATAATTAACAACTTAAAAAATTTATAATAAAGGTGATTGAGCTCAATCATCAAGTGCCAAAGCAGGCATGTTGACCTGTTGCCTGCTTTGGCACTTCTTCATTGGTCATTTTCTCTCTGTTTAATTTATTTGTCTTATTTTTCCCAATCTGATAAAACATACGTAAAAAATACTATAAATCATAATAATTAATAAATGAAAAAATTTAAAAGATGTAAAATATTTGACTGACTCTAGAAATTATATCAGTCCACTTAAATTAAAATAGAAGAAAAAGCATAATAAATCACAATAATTCAAAATTTAAATTATTTTTAAAATATAATTGACTATCAGTACCACAAAACTTTGGTTTAGTCTGTTATATATTTCAAAAATACGTAAAATAATAATATAAATCACAATAATTAACAACTTAAAAAATTTAAAAGATATAACATACTTGGCTGACTTTCGAAATTACATCTTTGCCACATAAATTAAAATTTTTAAAAGATGTACTATAAATCTCAATAATTAAAAACTTAAATTATTTTTTCTACGTAATAATAAGTCTGAATAAGAACATAGCAGGTCGACATGCCTGTTTGTGCTACCTGTTTCAGCTATTTCAATCGTGATTTTACTGTATCATCCTAATTAATTACTATAAGTCATTTACGTATTTGAAAATTAATAATACTTATTTAAAAAAGTAAAATATATATATTTCTAACATGTCTGCTTCAGTCGCTTCAACCATAATTTTACCACATCACCCAAGTCGTAATTTTACTATATCATCTCTAATTTATTATTATAAGTCATTTATGGATTAGAACATTAATAATATTTAATCAAAAAATAAAATAGACATTTCTACATGTCTGCTTCAACTACTTCAACCGAAATTTTACTGTATCACCCCTAATTAATTATTATAAGTAATATAAGTATTATAAAATTAAATATATTTAATAAAAAGGTAAAATAGACATAAAATAATATTTTGATGTTTTAAATTAACATGACATCTTATATGAGGTCCACTTAAATTTTTTCCACATGTATTTTTTATAATAATTTTGTTATATCACTTCCTATTAGTTATTGTAAATTATTTAAGACATGTCTGCTTCGTTGTTTCAATTGTGATTTTACTATATCACCCATAATTAATTATTATAGTCATCTAAGCATTAAGAAATTAATATTATTTCATAAAAATGTAAAATAGATGCAAATGATATGTCAACATAAAAAATTTAATTGACTACCAAAATTATATTAGTGTCACATAAATTGAGATGGGATAGAAGAAGACATAAAGTAACATATATTATTTAAAAATAAGATAAAAAAGTACTATAAATCACAATAATTAAGAACCTATATATATATATATATATATATATATAATATAAAAAGATTAATTGATTATCAAAATTTTATCAGTGCCACATAAACTGACACAGAGAAAGTATTTATATCTTATTGAAAAATTATGTAAAAAGCATTATAGATCACATAATTAGAATCTTACAAAATTTAAAAGATATAAAATATTTGGCTGACTCTCGAAATTATATTAGTGTCACATAACTTGGAATAGAAGAAAAACTATTATAAATTATAATAATTAAAATTTTATATTATTTTAATGATTGATTATCTAAATTATATTTGTGTCATATAAATTGAGATAAAAAAATAATATATATTGGGTCCGTGCTACCATAACCATCGGTATCTAGTATTAATATAAAGCGCAATTCAAACTTCGATGTATAATGAATCCGGTGTAATCTATATAATGGTAGCCAAGCTGGAATCAAAATACACATTCTTGCCCCTCTATCCCCATTCCATTACACACACACATATACACACACTAGTTTTGTGTGTTGAACGTGTGTCCATAATAATTAGTACCGTATAAATTATATATATATATATGTGTGTGTGTATATATATATATATATATGTATATTAAAGGGAATGGACAGAAATAGCCTGCGGGCTAAATTATTGCCACCCGATAGCCCTTATAATAATAGGATGAATTACACAGAACCCAAACTTAAGAGACTATATTACCTAATATCCCTTACTTTTTAAAAATTTATATTAAATACCAATTTTCAACTTTATTCTTAATACATATCAACAAAAACCCACATCCTATTTTACTCCACCATTAACTCATGCAAGATATTTTTTTTTAAAGATTTTCTTCCCTAAAATCTCTCCCAAATTATAATCAATTAAAACATCTTCCATCTCCAAACTATTTTTTTTCAAAGATTTACTTCCCTAAAATCTCTCCCAAATTATAATATTAACATACTGCCACCACCAACCAAGCCAAGTCGTACTTCTTCTCCCCTCAAATTTAATAGGGTAACTTACATACTCTATGTCAATATCGACGTCTTCTCACTTCAATTCAACTTGCACAAAAATAGCTATATAGTTCAATTCTTTACCTTTCTATAGTAAATTTATTACGTACAACAATTAATATATATCAATATTAGTATTCAACTCCTTGTGACTCAATAATCAAATTTTAATCCTACAAAATCTCTTTTATAATATAACCAACTCAACTCGGATCAAGTTAATTCGCTTGATACAATGATAAAAATATTAATTTTCTAAATACATTTTCATAGTGTAACGGTGATTCATATGAATGAAACTTTTGTTATCAGTATATGGGTGATACATTTGTTGACACTACATGAGTGATACATTTTGCTGTTAGATTATTGGTGATATATTTTATTGACAATGTATGAGTGATACATTTGCCGTCGGATTATTGGTGATACATATGTCCTAAATATTTCTATATCTATTATATTTTTTGATTCATTTATAAATGGGTGATACATTTAACATATGAATAAATGAATCATCTTTTAAATTGTGTTTTTCTCAACACATTTATTTCAACTATAAAAATGTATCACTAATATAAAAGATGACCTCTTAGAACTAATGTAGACAATATTAATATGAATCATAGAACTTTCATAAACATTTAATATGAATCATATAAATTTCAAACTCACACTCTTTAAAAATGAATCAGAAATTTCAAACTTCAACTTATATGTCAAGTATGCTAAATGTATCATATATATTGAATATCTTTTTTAAAAAAAATCATAGAAATACAACCAAATATATCACACATATTTCAGATGTATCACATAGTAATCCTCCGCCGCAAATAATAATTCAAATAATAATTCAGATTTCAGATGTATCACGTATTCAAATAATAATTCTTCTTCTGCTCCTTCTCTTCTTCATTCACTTCCGTCGACGACGACGTTCTAGTCAGCACATGAGCAGAGAACTGTGCCTGAACCCCCAAATTATTCTCTAAATTCATAGTCGAAAACTCCTCTAAATCCTTCAATTTCGAACAAACTCTAACCGTAGCACTGTTTTGCCGTCGCCGTCGAACAGAGTTCCGATGGGGAGATCTTGCCATCGCCGTCGGTGTTGAACAAAGTGAAGGCTTTCTTCATTAGGGATATTTGATCGTTGTTTAGGTCTTTCCCCATTGCTCCGATGATTTTTCTCTCTCTAGCTGCTTTTTTCCTTCACTTCTTAAATGAATTTGGGGATTCAAATTTTTGTTTAAATTTGAAAGTTGATTGGGGGTATTGCTGATTTTGTGAATCTCATTAATTCACCGTGTAACTGATTGTTCGTGATTTGCTCCACAGAATAAAAGAGAATTTGTTACTTCCTTAAACAAATATCTAGTCAGTTTTAAATGTATCACTTTTTATATGTATCACGTTAAAACAGATATATCACAATTTAAAAAAACCGAGATATGATATAATTAACCAAATAGTTGGGATAAAATGTAATAACACTTAAATATTCAGGGATTTATTTAAGTTACCCAAAATAATATTTTCATGTTATAGACAATTTTATTGAGGAATAAGAAAGCAAATACCCCCGTGTCCCCATACATCAGAATAAAATTTTAATTTTTTATTAGAGAAATATCTAGTACAATTTAGAATTTATTTATAACAAGTATTAAGCATTTATGGTTGTTATACTGTACAACGACAATAAAAACAATAACACATTTAATACAATTTCACAAACAGTGTCTAGAAAGGGTGATGACAGATCTTACTCTTATTTTGCGAAAGTAGAAAAATTATTTTTGATAGATCCTCGTAACATTGAAGTAGGTAAATTAAAAAGTCATAATGAAAATAATGACTATTATAGTGTAATAAGTAATTAAATTATTTAACAATGATACAGTTTCTATACATATTCTATACATATACATATTCCATACAACAATTATGTCATTTCTAAATGCATCCTATACAGTCTTTATTTATATACATATTTTATACGATTCTATACAGTTTTTATACTCATTCTATGTAGCTCGTATACCACATTAATGTTGTTTATATATAAAAAAAACTTATCCATGTATAGTTCCTATGCCATATTGATACAATCCTTATATCTTATTGATACAGTCCCTATACTATATCGATACAACCACTATATTATATTGATACAATCCCTATACTACATTCACTTTTCCATACATATATCTTGAACACATACATATTCTATACAGCAACAATATAGTTCCTATATACATTATATATATAATTTTTATACAACTATATAATGTTTATACATATTCTATACAACATACAATTTTTGCACATATTTATTATTTATTTTTTACAAAAATAGATTGTTTTAGCTCCAAAAATATAGCAAAACAAAAAAAATAATCTTATGTGATTTCTATACACAATCTATACAGTTTCTATACAATTTCTTAAATGGCTGGAGTTATATTTTATTTTATTTATATATATATATATATGTAATAAGGGAGAATCCAAAGACTCAGTAGTACTTAGTTGAATTTCAACAAATACTCATCCAAATATTTTGGCATGTTTAGTTAGATTGCAACAAATTTTTATCAATTACTTTAAAATGTATCGTCTTCTACATTTATCCTTTGACATGTGTTTTTAACTTATTATTCCATATTAATTTGATCTACCCTTTTTTTTATATTATCCTTGATTTAGTTCAATATTACTTCACTTGCCATTATATAATAACTAAAAAAATATTTTTGAGATATTTTACAATACCTTAATTTGATATATTCTCCCCCCCTCCCCCCCCCCAAAACACATCCGCACACATCCACATCTTTCTCTTTTGCGCTATATATAATGATGTTTAGTCACTAATTTTGATAAATAAGTATATGTTACTTGTATTGATTTTATTCAAAAAAATTTGTCGATAAATAATAATCGTAAAATATACGATTCATATTACTTTACTACTATATATAATGTAGAATGCCCAATTTTTGTAGGCTTCACATGAATTTATTATGTTCATTTTATCCTAAATTAAATTTTAAAAACCTTAGAGAATCTTACCCATTTTTGTAAATTTAAATAATTACACTGGCATTTAAAATGCTATACAAAAGGTAATGGACTATAGAAAAAGTGATAGTGACACAATAAATTATATTTATCCAATTAATTTAAAAGTTTATTAAAAATATTGACGATTTCTTTTATATGAAAAAATTATAAGAGAGAACACCCAACTTTTTAAAATCTATTTTATCCCTAATTGAAATTTTAATAATCTTGGAAGATTTCATCCATTAAAGGAACATCTACAAAAGTATTTAGCTAAATTAGACTTTCAACTATTTAGTTCAAGAGTTATATTTATTTATAAATTAACTTTATTGACCTAATCATACAATAATTTGTTGCATCAAATATTTTTTATATTACTTAAATATTATATTTCTTAAAAATAAAATGGATTAGTCAATAATTTTAATTGAGAAAAAGATAATCAAGGTAATTCAACATAAGGCAACAATTATTTTAGATTATTAAAAATAAAAAAATAGTAAAATAAAAAGGAGAACAATTTTAGTGCATGCATTTGTTTGAAAATTAATAGAAAGTCTAAAATATAATCTAAGAAAAATATTTTTGTTTAGCTTACAAAAAATTTTACTTCCTTCTTTTTAACTTGTTTGTCTGATTTTGATTTAGCCTAAAATTTAAATGTGTGATGAAGATTTTTTAATTTTGTGATCTTAAACTGAAGATACATATGAAAAGAACCAAAGTATCCTTTAATCTTGTGGTGTTAAACACGCCACATGAAAAGATAAATTAAAAGAGTCTGAACAAAAGGAAAGAAATATTCTTTTTTAAACGAACTAAAAAAGAAATAGGACACAAGAAATTGAAACATATATATGATTTAACATTTTAAAAATATTAAGAAATTATTGAACTACTTTCAACTAATACTATAATATTACATAAACAAACAAAAAACAAGAGTAGCAAAAAATAAAAAGAAATTATAACTATAAATGTTAATGTAGTTTGGGCCCGAGGTTAGCACGAGCCAAATGATACTAGTTAAAATAAAAGAGTGACTACCCCATGACACTTTGAAAATGATAATTTTAGTGGAATTTCTTTGTCCTAATAGATATGGGGTGTCCTTTCCCTTAATCTATAATATATTAAAAGTGTGAAGGACATTAGAAATATTGTTTGAACTTTTTGCTCTTCATTAAAAGTCTTTGCTCTAGACAAAATCGTATTTTCATTATTTTTTTTCCAATATTTAAGAGTTGAAAATTAATTAAATATATTTATAATAAAACCTTTCCTTATTATAAGTCATAAGAATTAATGACAATTAATATTTTTTCATGAGTTTAATAATTCTAAATCAACTAAATTTGATATTAAGAAGATTTGAAAAACCTAAAAATAAATCTAAAAGTGTTAGAATAGGAAAAATTTTAGAAGTACAAAATTTTAAAAAGTTTTAAGTACGTAATAAGAATGTAATCAATGATTTTGTAAAGATTTAACTTTAAAACAAGGAAAGATTTTAAATATAGAAAAAGAATAATCGTACCACAAATATGGTTCAAATTGATGCGTCTCTCTTAGCCTCTGGCAGCAAGGGAAAGAGGTACTACATGACAAACGCAAAAGTGATGATCCATCAACCACTTGAAACTTCTGGTGGTAAAATATATATATATATGCTTACACTAAAATATATATTTATATTTATATTATTATATTAAAGTGTGAAGAATCTTTAAAAAGTGATTTAATTTTTTACACTTCATTAAAAATCTTCGAAATAAATAAAATTATTAAATTTTAAATAATCAAACGTTATAAGTGCAAGGCACGTGCGGTTAAACTAGTATTAACAAATGTGTGTAATAAGTAATTAAAATCGAAACAAGAAAAGTAAAAGCTTAAATTGATGATTAATTAGTGAATATCAAATGATTTGATTGTTGAACACAAACCTATTTGATATCATTTGGAACTACGAAATTGAACAAGTAAATTTAAGGGGAAAGGACGTGGGCTGACCATTTTGAAAAAAATGGCCCACAATTTGAAAATGTGGATAACTGTAGCCAGTCGGCCAATTTATTTCCCTCTTTTAGCCATTGACCCAGTTGGCCACATACAGTTTCTATATCCGATCGATACACTTCTATACCATATTGATACACTTTTATACTACATTGAGACAGTTGTTTACTACATTGATACAATTTTATACTAGATTGATACACTTTTTTACCACGTTGATATAGTATATATACCACATAAATACACTTTTTACAGAGAAAATTCTCAAGCTCTTCTTCTATTTTCCTCTCTCTCCTAATTTTCATCTCTTTCCCATAAATATCAAGAGATCACAACAACTCATCAATGGTAATTTTAGTCCTAATTCAAGAATTCGCTACGAAGCAGCAAGCTTGGAAGGAACAAAAACAGCCCCAACTCAGATCAAAAAATAAAAAAAAAGATATGAAATGATTAATTTGACAACAAGGTTGTTGCAACAGGAATAAGCAGGCAATATAGATGTAGAATTAGCTATAGTTCTTTCAAGCATATCACTGGCCTGCAAGCAAATCACATCGCTTTTACAAAGGTCCAACATTGTTAACATTATTGGAACTCAAGGCATTATTAATATCCAAGGTGAAGATCAGAAGAACCTTGATGTTATATCCACCGAGGTTTGTTACTTTTTCACCTCCCAACAATTAGATTATTGTGAAATTTAGTGCACAGATCAATAAAAATGTAACCTTTTGAGTGTTGTAGTTGTTCTGCAATTGTCTAAGATCAAGTGGGAGGACGGGGATTATCGCATCAGAGGAAGAGGCTGTATCTGTGGCAGTTGTACCAAATGGCTAGAAATGGGGTTTTGAAATTTCTTGGCCATTTCATGTCTTTTTTTTTTCAGTTGACTGCCTATTTTCGTCATTTCCCCTAAATTTAACTATAGAGTAAATTCAAATATAATAGAGTTGAATAAAAGAGACATTACTTTACTATATATAATAAGAGCGAGTTAAGCTACTCAAGTAGACGCGACATCAACATGCCTGCTTGTGCTGCCTACTTCAGTTGCTTCAATCGTAATTTTACTATATTACCCCTAATTAATTACTATAATTTAATTAAGTATTAAAAATTAATAATATTCAATATAAAAAGTAAAATAGACATTTCTAACATGTCAACTTCAGCTGCTTCAACCGTAATTTTACTATATCACTCATAATTAATTATTATAAGTAGTTTAAGTATTAAAAAATTAATAATATTTAATAAAAAAGGTAAAATAGACATACGATGATAAATTGACTCTTGATGTTATAAATTAACTTGATGTCTTGTATGAGACTCCCTTAATTTTTT
Organism: Capsicum pubescens; assembly: GCA_030864215.1. NCBI lineage: Eukaryota > Viridiplantae > Streptophyta > Magnoliopsida > Solanales > Solanaceae > Capsicum > Capsicum pubescens. The sequence continues at coordinate 325,402,182 of CM061548.1, forward strand.
TCACGTATTTTTATGATAGTTTTGCTATATCACTTCTAATTAGTTATTAGAAGTCATTTAAGACATGTTTATAATTAGAATTCATTTAAGACATGTTTTCTTCGTTGCTTCAATCTTAATTTTAGTATATCACACCTAATTAATTATTATGGTCACCTAATCATTAAAAATTTAATAACATTTTATAAAAAAGGTAAAACAAACATAAAATGATATGTCAATATAAAAAATTTGATTGACTATCGAAATTATATTAGTGCCATTAGGGGTGACAATTTCAGACTATATTAGTGAAAGGAGTCCATTTAACCCATACTATGGAGTTGGATCACTCATATTTTAAATGGATAAATGTGGACTTCCACTCATTTTAAAAGCTCATACAAATATGAATAAAATGGGTAAAATATGAGTACCCATTTAAACATAGAGATTAACTACAAATGCTTAAAAAGTTTTAATAGCACTACAAAAATTTAATCATTTTTTAAGAAAAAGAAAATTAAGGATAGGGGTGGGGTGGGCTGCGGTGGTTGGGGGAGAGCAAAAGTAATTTTTTTTAATTTTAATAAGAAATTAGAGGGTAGGGTGGGGTGCGGGTAGAGGGGGTGGGATAGAGAGGGAGGCAGATTTTTTTTTCTGAATTTCTTTTTTAAAAATTATTTGATTTAAAAGAAAATTGGGGGGATGGGGAAGGGAGGGTGGCGGTGAGGGGTGCAAAAAACATATTTTTTTTTTGGGGAGGGGGGATGAGGGTAGGGGTTATGGTGGTGGTAGAGGGGGGTGGCGGGCAATTTTTTGATTTTTGAATTTTTTTTCATTTTTTGAAAAAATATATTTTTTTTTGGAGAAGGGGGGGGGGGGGGGCTTGAGGGGTATGACATGATGAGGGGTTATGGTGGTGGTGGGAGGGAGGGGTGAGGGGTAAGTTGGGGTGGGGATGCAATTTTTTTTTAAATTTTTTAGTTTTTTCTTTTTTGAAAAAAAATTATTTTTTGTTTTTTTGGGGAGGGGGAGATAGGGGTTGGGTGAGGGGTGCAATTTTTTTTTTTTGATCTTTTAGTTTTCTTTTTTACTTTTTGAAAATATTTTTTTTTTGTGGTGGGAGGGGGGAGGGCTAAGAGGGGGGTATAGGAGCACAATTTTTTTTAAAAGTCTTTTTAGTTTTTTTTTTGAATTTTTTTTTTTTTGGGGGTGGGGGTTATGGTGGTGGCAGCGGGGGGAAGGGTGCAATATTTTTGATTCTTTTTTTCTTTTTGAAAAGAATTTTTTTTTTTTTTTAAATATTTTTTTTTAGGGAGGGGGGGATGAAGGGTATGGCAGGCTGATGGGTTATGGTGGTGGTTATGGGAGGGAGGGGAGGTAAGGTGGGGTGGGGATGCAATTTTTTTTAATTTTTTAATTTTTTTTTCATTTTGAATAAAAAATTTATTTTTTGTTTTTTTGGGGAGGGGGAGATCGGGGTTGGGTGAGGTGTGCAATTTTTTTTTTTAATTTTTTAGTTTTTTTTCTTTTGAAAAAACTATTTTTTTAGGGGTGCGGGGAGGGCTGAGAGGGGGTATGGGGGTGCATTTTTTTTATTTCTTAGTATTTTATTTTTGAAAAAATATTATTTTTGGTAGGGTGGGGGGCTGTGGTGGGGGGGGGGGTTAGAAAAAATTTAATTTTCATTTTTAATTTTTTTTAAAATATTATATTTTTTAGAGGGTAGGGGGAGAAGGTTGGGGATATATATATATTTGACCAAATTCATATTTACCCATATGTTATATGGGTGAATTGCAATCTAACACATTTAAGCTCTGTCCATATTCAATCCATCCAAATTTGATTCGATCCACCCATTTGCCACTCCTAAGTTTCATATTACTATATATAATAAGAGGGAGTTAACATGCTGAAGCAGACAACAAGTCAACATGTCTGCTTATGCTACCTGCTTCAAACGCGATTTCACTATATCACCCTTAATTAATTATTATAAGTCATGTATGTATTAGAAAATAATAATATTTAATAAAAAAGTAAAAAAGATATTTATGACAAGTTTGATTCAGCTGTTTCAACCGTAATTTTACTGTATCACCTCTAATTAATTATTATAAGTAATCTAAGTATTAAAAAATAAATAATATTTAATAAAAAAAGGTAAAATAAACATAAAATGATAAATTAACTCTTGATATTTTAAATTAACTTGACATCTTATATGAGACCCACTTAAATTCTTTTTACAAGTATTTTTATAGTAATTTTGTTACATCACATCTAATTAGTTATTACAAGTCATTTAAGACATGTTTGCTTCGTTGCTTCAATAGTGATTTTAGTATATCACCCCTAATTAATTATTTTGTGATATATTATCATTCTCTATTTTGTGTTAGTTCCTTGATTGTCGGCATGTGATGTTGGGTATATTTATGCATTCTAGCGTCACTATTCTAGCCTTTTCGCCTTGTTTTGAGGATGATTCGTATTCTATATGGGTTGATAATGAGATGAGTGTGTATCAAAGTGTTAAAGCATGTGTTTATAATTTTCAAAGTGAAGTCCAAATAAGTTTGTACCTAAAAGATTCAGTTAGAAGTTCAACCCAAAAAATTAGTGTTACTAGCTTGAGCTAGGTTCTTGTCTAGTTGGTCTCGTTGGATTCTAGTGTGTTGAATGAGTTCCTATGGTTTTAATGTGTAATTATGAGTTGAATAACTTGTTGGTAGTGAGAAAAGTTCAATTTGAGTGAGTGTACAGCTAGAACAATAAGTGAAAGATCAATGCGAACTAGTCTAGCTTAGCTCTTGTTTTGATTTATTGTTATGAATATTGTGTTGTGTTTATCTCCTAATTCGTGTAGTATGAGTTTTTAGGATGCCTTGGGAGCTGAATATGATGATATTTTGATGTTAATAAGGCTGAAAATCCATAGGAAAGACACCACAAGACAAGGAACTAAGAGGGGAGACTCAACACTTACCGAAAATTCGGAGAACAACTTCCAGAGGCTCAAGGCGATATTGAGGCGCTGCCCCACCTGGAGCAGGGCAATGGGTAGGGCGCATCCTTTACTGGAGCGACGCTCTTTCTAGGGCTCAGTCTCACCTGGAGCGGGGCGGGCTATAGCCAGGGCGATTCCCCATCCATTCTCGGGCTCAATAACTGATAGTTTCTAACTCCAACACGGACTTGGCTTACTGCTATACTATAAATACATGTTATATCACGTTCTTACATATCTGTGAGCATATTTTGGAGATCAAGGGGCTTCTACGGCTTCTTCTTTAGTTTTTTATTATTTTTATTTAGTTCATTCATATTTGTAGTCATTAATTACAACTTTGTGATTACGATTATGACTATGCATGGCTAAACACCCTTTTTTGGGGTTAAGGCCAAGAAAAAGAGTATTATTATTTTGAATTAAGTTCGTTTGATTTGCTTATGATTATTGGTTATTTTTTATTCATGTTATAACTATTTTAAGGATTTACGACCCTTAGAATAAATCTATTGTCAATCTTGTGAACTCGGGAGAGGGAATAAGGAGATAAAACATGAGAATAAACAAAGTTTGGGTTTTTATTCTTTTATGAAATAAAGAACTGAACTTAGAACCTAAGACAGGGATATACTTAGAAGCCTAACTTGATTCAAACGTAGGTGATGTCTTAAAGAACTTAATTGGATTATTGCATCCCCACTCAATGATGTAGTTGTAATGTCCAAATTAGGTAAACGATTAGAGGTTGGAAAATCATGATCATGCAATTAACCCTACAAATCAACAACCAAGTTAAGTGATTTAACGAACAAAGTTCAATAACTTAGTATGATTGTTCATAATCCTTAACCCTAGGCTTCTACCCATTGATTGTCCTAAGTCATTACTTTTCCGCATTAGTTTAGTTTCTTTTTAGTTTACAATTCTAAAACCTTTTTGTTTACTTTTTATCAATTTGTTAAACTAGAATTGGGTTTTTCTTTAACACAAGTCCATGCGGAATTGATATTCGGCTTTCTTGAAAGCCACTATATTACTTGGTAGACCACGTACACTTGCGTGTGCGCTGTCAAGTTTCTATGATTCATTTAGGTTGGGGGTACTTCTTAGGTGACATGGAGAGCATATCCGCGGGTACTAGAGTCTTAATAATGGATTGTAGTTAGTTTATTTCCTTAGTTAGTTTGTCTTATTGCTTATAGATATCCTTAGAATAGATCATAGTTAATAACTCAAGTTTGAATTATTAGTATTGGATGCTTACTCTGGGGATTTAGAACATTTATAGAGCCCTTTATTTTGATGATTAGGGTTTAAAAAACTCTAAGGGAAAATTATGTTATTACTAAAATAATAGAATGATCGAGCATTAAATAATGCCTAGAGTATAAGTGAGCTTGTATTGGTTGTTGAGGATTAATGTATTAACGAGCTAGATTTTGAGAGTTGTTTAATATTTTATTATTGAATTTTATACTTATTCTGTATTTCTATATGGAACTTATATGAAATATGTATGGACTTGAGTAATTAATTAGGTTCATATTCCTGCGTGGGGGGCTTATTAGTCTATTATTACTGTTTAGACATCGTGTGGGGGTTTATGATAGTATGGTTTGTGAGTTGAGATGATATTTTTCTGTGTTGCCCGTGTGAGGGCTTTATTTAATATTATTGGCCTTGTAAGTATATTTTTTCCTTGGTTGCTGACTTAATGCCCGAGTTGGGGCTTAGAATTACATTAATGATGCCTTACATGTATGATTGCTCCAATGGTACATTGCTTATATTAAAGTATGGATGGTTGACCTATTGAGTGGATTTTGAGGTCACATGAATCTATACTGGTTGGATTTGGGATCCTCATTTTTGTTTGGTTGTGAGCAATATATCCTCATATCATACATACAATCATAAGATATTGGTACAATTATGGAAATGTTAATTTATTATAGAAATGTAACACTTTTATAAAACCTTCTAATGTAGCCTATGAGTCAGAGAAAAAATATGATATGAAGACTGAGATTGAGTATTAAGATTGTATGTGGGTTGCGAACCCCCATGGGTCCTACCTGGAAGATTTTCTCGATAGGTATATGTGGAGGTTATGCAATAACCTTGAGCATATCACACTACCATCATCATCGTCATTATCATTATTACATCATATTTCATTACGTACATTGTATTATTTATCTTAGTATGATTCATATGGTGTAAGTGTTTACTCTTGAACTATATTATCGTGTTAGAACCTTGTTTGTTATATTGTATTTTGAGCATCAAATTTACTTTATTACATAACATTACATCATCTTATATGGATTTGGGGTTGAGATATAATGATACTTGGGGTAAGGTTATCACTTAACTTGTGAGATCATTGGATTGTACCTTCGGTAGTATGTCGTTGAATATTTCTATAATCTTTACTTATTTGAAGCCATAATTGTTTGTTGATACTATTTGATTAAGCCTGAAATGTGTATGTTGTATAGTGAGTCTTCTATATAACTATTTTTCACTAATTGTGGATCATGAAGTGTCTAGTGTTGACTCACCTAGGTTATAGTGCCTACCCTACTCTGGTTATGGTTGTTGAACATTGTTTTAGTTTACCCAGGTAGGATAAAGTATTATGATTTGGCGGGTTGTATATTGATTTGATACCATGGGTAGTCGGTGTGGTGTTTCTTTCCATCACTTTAGATTTTGGTTGATTATCGATGATGCTTGCTGAATAAACATGGATTTTCATACTCACCCTTGCTTTTCTTTCCTTTTTCTAATTTTCTGCATTTTGTGAAGGTATTGGATTGGGTAGCAGTTTGCAGATTATTTCTTACTGCATTGATATTCGATAGATTAAGATAGTGGCCGATGGACTTTAATATTACCCGAATCTCTCCCTTAGTATCTTGTGCTTACTTTTGCATACAATATATCTTAGTATACTTGTTACAAATCTATATTAGAGACTTGTATTAGTGATAACCAAACCTGGGAATGTATCATGAACATTATTTCTTCTTTATTTATATTTTTGGTTATTTCTCTAATCTTCCACTTCTGTATGCTTAAATTGTATTTTTGGGTTGGGATAGGCTTACTTGTAATGGAGGGTGCTCAGGTGCCCTCACGTACCTATGAGTGCTATGTATACTCTGTTGAGTTTTTATAACGCCTCGAATTTGGTAACTGAAATGCTACACGGTGCTCATGACCCCGAAAGACCACAAGAAAACCTATGACTGATATCTGTAACTGAGCACTGCATAATATGATGTAAAAATGTAGAATTAAAGGCTGAAAGGACATAAGGTTCAAATATATGATAAAACATAACATCTGGAAATGTGGTACATCATTACCAAAACAACTGAAATAACTGTGAACATGCCATAGTCTGAAAGCCTCTAGACTATCTGAATAAGGAGTTGATGGGACATGTCCCCAACTAACTCCAACTACTGAAATAACTAACTACTAAAGATATGAAATAATCAAATCATGACATCCTAGAATGATGAGGACTCACTGCTGACTCTGACTGCTGAAATTGGAATGCTACTGATGCTCTAGAGCTCGTGCTTCTGAACCTATGGTATAAAAACACCATAGCACAAATGCATCAGTATGATTAAATGTACTGGTATGTAAGTGAGGTAGGCTGAATGCGAAGGGTTCATATGCATGAACAATGCTAACTGCCTGTATAACATGATCGTGAGAATACATACATGAGTATGTAACTGTGACTGGATTCGTGAATAATATTGACTTTTGAGTCTGAATACTGATAACATGAGTTACTGATAACTGATGTAATTATTATTGGGAAACTGTGTTTGACAGTCTAGGTTTTGATGGAACTAGCTGAGTTTCGTACTGAGCTGAGTGACTATATCTAATAGTCCTGGGTTCTGTAGAAATATCTGAGTTCTATTACTGAGACTGGGTGACTGTTTCTGACAGTCCTAATTCTGTAACTGAAACTGGTGGAGAATTCATCTAAACGACATGCCCTTTTTTTCTAAATAGATTTAGGGTCTAACCTGTAACCCCAATTAGAAGGGTGTCAATACCGCGACACTAGTAAGGACAAACTGTGAGAAATGCCTCGTCTAATAGGTAATCTAACGAGAATAGTGGGACCCTCATATCATATGTTAAGACACCTCATCTACCCTCAACTAGCAGGTTTGATGTCTCAACCTACGCTGGCTATGTAGTTCTGGAGCACAAAGATTTCTTCTAAGAATCACACCCACTACTAACGGGTGAATCCCCATCCTTGGGCTCACTCGGTGCTGAATCCTACTCCAATCTTAATAGACACTGAACATGATTAATTGGAGTGAGTTCATTTAGATCCGTTAACTGACGGAATATTATTGAGATTTGATAACTGACTGAGATTACTGAGTTTTCCTGAGTCGTGTAACTGACTGAATTGTACCGAGTTCTGAAACTAACTGAGAATACTACTAATCATGGCGTGACTAAGATTTATCATGAAACTGACGTGGGCTCTAGGAACACAGCTAAGTTATCGGGTACAAGTATCCCTCAGGACTCGATAGCATGAAACTGACAAGACATGACACTTCTTGAACACATAACCATGGTCAATAATTCATAGTACTATCATTGGGGATTTTCATGAAGTATTTGCATACCACAGGTTTACACATGAATAAGAATGCATATAAACATGCATAATTCCCTAAGCCTAATCTCATGAGCATCACATCAATCTATTACAAAGCATAACAATAACATGGGAGTCATTTTAAACATTATGCTAACAAAAATTCATCATTTAGGTTCTATTGAGTCATAATGCACAAGTATTATTCTCTTTGGAATTTTATCACACACCTAGTATGCATAACTGAGGGCTTAGGCATGATATCAAATTAATGCCACATGATTCCCTAATTCAACTCAATTTCATAAATTTCAACCCACATACTAGCGTAGTTTCTTAAACAACACATAAAGTCTCCAACTTGGGAATCCTACAATAGTAAATACATGAATATAATCAATCCACAACATAATCATCACAATTCATAACTTAAAATTGGATTGTTGGGCTTCATGGATGAAGGGAATCCATGAATGAACACTTGACATACCTTGGATGGAATATTCTTTAAAACTAACGGTAGAATCTCTTGAATTTGAAACTCCTATGAAAACCCGAGACTTGTTCTTGAGAGTATTTGAGAGTAACAACAATATTTTTGTGAAATAAGGGCTGAATCTCGTGTTATAGAATTATATAGGGGTGGGAAATAGACCCTTTTGCCCTTAAAAACACGGACATTTAATGACTGAAAACTGGGCATTGATGCGATACCTGATCCATCGCGCCATGATCACTCCAAGCCTCATTAATTTTATTGGCAGTCCCTGCAACAATGTTAATCAACACGATAGGAGATGCAGCGCATCAAGATCGCGTTGGTCCACTATTTTGGGATACCAAACGTGGTCTAAACGAGGTTCGAAAAATCTGAAACTTATCCGGAAACACCTATTCACCTCTCTGATCATGAATTAACAAAAATACGGACCATTAAAGGACATTAAGGTGGAGAAATGAGATTGACAACTTTCAAAGGCCAAAAATAAACTAAGTTTGGGAACTTAGCTAGAATTTTCTAAGTATGGGACCCCCTTGACAAACTTAAAAGACTTATTTAAGCTTAGAAATTTTATGGAGTCTTATAATATCTCCTCCTTGAGAACATTCATCCTCGAATGAGACTGACTGAGATGGGAAAAATACAAACTGAAATATATATAGGACATGAATAACTGAAACATGATTTCATGACTGACATGACTGATAAACTGAATATATCATACTGAATATGCATATCTGATGCATGCGTAACTAATTCATGAATTCATGACTGAGATTTCTGATAAGCTGAGTTTCTCATAATGAGGATGCATATCTGATGCATGAATACGTGACTGACATGATGCATGAACATATGACTGAATATGCAATGATATTTGATACCAAGTTTATAATACAATTTTGAGCAGGAAACTGAATACCAAGTTGGTAATGAGACTGAACATGATAACTGAGCAAGATTAAGGAAAAATATTACCTTAGGATGAGTCTAAGTTAGCGGAAAAAAGGTGAGGATACTTGGCCCGCATATCTACTTCTGCTTCCCAAGTAGCTCCCTCAACGGACTGATTCTTCCAAAGAACTTTAACTAGAGAGACTTCTTTGTTCCTCAATCTATGAGTCTGGTAGTCAAGAACTTCGACTGGAATCTCTTCATAAGAGAGTTTGTTCTGAACATCAATGCCCTCTATAGGGACTACAACTGATGGGTCGCCTAAGCACTTCTTGAGCAAGGAGACATGGAACACTGGATGGACTGAGGCTAGATCTGAAGGCAATTCGAGCTCATAAGCTACCTTGCCAAAATGACTAAGAATTTTGAAGGGACTGACATATCGGGGACTGAGCTTTCCCTTTTTTTTGAATCTCTTTACTCCCTTTATGGGAGATATCTTTAGGTAAACATAGTCACCAATCTTGAACTCTACATCCTTTCCACGTACATTTGCTTAAGACTTCTGTTGGCTCTAAGCATCCCGGAGTCTTTTTCTGATCAACTGGACTTTTTCTAAGGCATCGAATACTAAGTCAAGACCTATAACTAAGGCCTCACTAACTTCAAACCAACCGACTCAAGATCTGCATCTCCTACCATAAAGAGATTTGAATGGAGCCATTCAAATACTGGAATGATAGCTGTTGTTGTATCCAAACTCAATCAAAGGTAAGTGACCTTCCCAAATACCCTTGAAATCAATTGCACACGCTTGTAACATATCTTTTATAGTCTGAATAATCTTGTCTGCTTGACTATCTGTCTGGGATAAAAGGCTGTACTGAGATGAACGTGGGTACCAAGACAATTTTTGGACTACTTTCCAGAAGTGAGAGGTGAATTGAATACCTCTGTCTGAAATAATGGACAACAGGACACTATGTAATCTGACCAACTCCTTGATATAGAGTTTAGTGTAATCCTCGACTGAATAAGAGGTATGGACTGGAAGAAAATGAGATGATTTGGTTATTCTGTCTACAATGACCCAAACTGAATTATGTTGGCAACGAGAACGAGGTAAACCTGTCACGAAGTCCATGTTCACTTCTTCCCACTTCCAATTAGGAATACTGAACTCCTATATAGACCCACCAGGCTTTTAATGCTCTATCTTAACCTGCTAATATGTAGAGGACTTAGCCACAAACTCTACAATATCTTACTTCATCCCACTCCACCAATACATCTTCCTCAAGTCGCGGTACATCTTAGTGGCACCTGGATGAATAAAGTAGCGCACACCATGCACTTTTGCGAGAATTCGCTGCCTCAAGTCATCTACACCTGGCACACAAAGACAACCCTAACAATGCAAAAAACCTTCTCCCCCTCAGGAGAAATGCTCTACTTTTTGATATTTGACTGATTCTTTCAACTTGATTAGACTAGGATCTCTATCCTATTTTTCTTTCACCTCGTAAACTAGAGATGATTCTGAACTGGTCTGAACCCATGTACTACCTTTTGTGGAATCGACTAGGCAGACACCTAGTCTGGCAAACTGATGGACTTCCTAAGCTAACTTCTTCTTACTGTCCTCAACATGAGCAACACTACCCATAGACAGTCTACTGAGGACGTCGACCACTACATTGTCCTTGCTCGGATGATAAAGGACACTCATGTCATAATCTTTCAAGAGCTTTAACCACTTTCTCTGACGGAGGTTAAGATCTTTCTGAGAAAAGACACACTGAAGGCTCTTATGATCTGTGAACATATCTACATGAACAATGTACAAGTAATGCCTCCAAATCTTTAAGGCAAAAACTATGGCTGCTAACTCAAGATCATGAGTAGGATAATTTTTCTCATGGGGTTTAAGCTGTCTGGAGGCGTAGTCTATGACCTTACCATGTTGCATGAGTACACAACCCAAACCTACTCTGGATGCATCACAATACACTATGAACCCATCTGTACCATCTGGAAGAGCCAAAATTGGAGCTGAGGTGAGTCGAATCTTCAACTCCTGAAAACTCTTCTCGCAAGGATCTAACCACTGAAACTTGACTTTATTCTGAGTGAATCTGAACATAGGGGATGCAATAGAATAAAATCCCTCAAGAAACCATCTGCAATAGCCAGTTAAACCCAAGAAGTTCCTGATATCTGATGGAGATATAGGGTGAGGCCAGTTTCTTACTACTTCGGTCTTTTGAGGATCAACTCTAATGCCATCACCAAAAATGATATGACCAAGGAATGCTATTGACCTTAGCCAAAACTCTTACTTACTAAATTTGGCAAACAACTAATGATTTCTGAGAGTTTGCAATACTATTCTGAGATGGTCTGCATGATCACGCTTACTGCGGGAGTAAACAAGGATGTCATCTATGAATACTATGATGAACATGTCCAATTACTTCTTGAACACATGATTCATCAAGTCCATGAAAGCTACTAGGGCATTGGTAAAACCAAAGAACATAACTAAGAATTCAAAGTGACCATACCAAGTACAGAAGGCTTTTTTCAGAATGTCACATTCTCTGACTCTGAGCTAATGATAGCCTGATCTAAGATCTATTGGAGAAATAGCTAGCACCCTAAAGTTGGTCAAACAAGTCATCAATTCTGGGAAGTGGATACTTGCTCTTAATTGTGACTTTATTGAGTTGATGGTAATCAATGCACATTCTGAGAGAACCGTCTTTCTTTCGCACGAATAAGACTAGTGCGCCACATGGAGACACAGTGGGTCTGATAAATCCCTTATCTAGGAGATCCTTCAACTGTTCTTTCAATTCTCTGAGTTCTTCAGGTGCCATTCTGTATGGCAGAATAGATATAGGTTGAGTATCTGGAAGAAGATTAACACCGAAGTCTATTTCCCTTTCGAGAGGAATTCCTGGAAGATATTTGGGAAAGACATCTGAATATTCATTCACTATTGGGACTGATTTGAAACTGGAAGTTTTGGAACTAGAGTCCTTAACTCGAACAAGATGATAGACACACCCCTTAGATATTATTTTCTGTGCCCGAAGGTAGGAAATATGCTGACCTCTAAAAATTGAAGTACTGCCTCTCCACTCTAGAACACGTTTATTCAGAAACTGAAACTGGACAATTCTATATCTGTAGTTGACTGTGGCATAGAAGGAATAAAGCCAATCTATGCTGAAAATAACTTCAAAATCACTCATTTCTAATTCGACTAAGTCTGCTGAAGTGACTTTCTGAGATACCATAATCGGACAGTTCCTGTATACCCACTAGGCTATGATGGTTTTACCCACTGGGGTGGAGACTGAGAAGGGATCTACTAGAATTTTGGGACTGACTCCAAAATCAACTACTATATAAGGAGTAATAAAAGACAAAGAAGCTCCTAGAACTAGAAAAGTATAAACATGCAAATAAATGATCTGCAATGTATTATTAACCACATTAGGAGAATTTTCCTGATCCTGTTATGACTGAAGAGAGTAGAGTCTGTTTGGGCGTTGCCCACTAGTAGCACTGGAAGTGGAACCATGATGATTCGGGCGGCCAAACTAAGCTGAGAAATGGTTACGCTGACCCTGAGGACTTGGCTGATGACAATCTCTAACTATGTGGCCTGGATTTCCACATCCAAAGCAGACATCACTGCTAGATCTACAAGTACCCTGATGATGCTTGCTACATGTCTAACAAAAATGATAGGTTTGGGCACTGCTAACACTGCCCTGAGACTTAGAGCCTGGCGCTCTATCTCTGTTGCCGTCTTTGAATTTTGGTATTGGAGCACTGGCTGAAGAAGGAGCTGGAATGGATGACTTTGGGCAGAATCGAGAATGACTTCCACCCTCTGACTTAGGCTGAGAAAAGTTAAAACTACCTGTCCTTGCTCTCTTATTCTGCTTCTTCCCCATCTTAATCTTATACTCTTCTATCTGTTAAGCATGGATCATAATCCTGGCTATGTCCATCTTACTAATCAACATTATAGATCTGCACTCATTGACCATACTATCATTTACCCCAGAAACAAACTTACTCATCTTAGACCTGCTGTCTGCCACTACATGAGGAACGTATCTATCTATTTGAGTAAACTTAAGAGAATACACTTTTATTGTCATGTTGCCTTGCCTGTGGTGGATAAATTCTAGCACCTTAGCTTTCCTCATCTCTAGGGGAAAGAATCTATCAAAAAAAGCAATGGCAAACTCCTCCCACTCTATAGATCCTGCATCACCAGCCCTCTCTGCTTTCCACTGTTTGAACCATGTGTAAGCCACATCCTGTAATTGATATGAAGCTAGATCAGCACTCTCAACAGCTAATACCCTCATGATATCTGTAACTTTCTAAACCTGATCAAGGAATTCCTGAGAGTTCTCATCTGACTTAGACCTAAAAAAGAATGGTGGATTCATTTGGGTGAAGTCTCGATTCCTGGATGCTACGATGTTGGACACTGGGTTGGCCGAAATGACAGCTGTTCGTTCAAGCTGGGCAGCAACTGATTTAGCAAGAGTAGTGAATGCAACTCTAAACTCTGCATAAGAAATATATTCGTCCAAGGGATTTGCTTGGATGGGCTGAGGGGCTGACTGATTTTTGTTTCTTCTCTTGGAAAGCATGTTCGGTAGAATAAAGGGAGAGACAAATTAGACTGAGAGTTAAACTTGAGCTCATTCTCTTAGTACGACATGAATACTGAAAGAAGGAAAACTGTTCCTAAAATATCTTATAGCCTTCTGTACATAAATATGGCGTGTAACACACGCATGCACAAGACACTACTAGATGCAACTTTCAGACTTCCTAAGACACTATTGAACCTTATGCTCTGATACCAAGTTTGTAATGCCCCGAGTCTGGTACTCAGAATGCAACACGGTGCTCATGACCCCGAAGGACCACAAGCAAACCCATGACTGATATCTGTAACTGAGCACTGTATAATATGATGTAAAAATATGGAATTAAAGGCTGAAAGGACATAAAGTTCAAATATATGATAAAACAAAACATCTGGAAATGCAGTAAATCATTACCAAAATAACTGAAATAACTGTAAACATGCTATAGTTTGAAAGCCTCTGGACTGTCTGAATAAAGAGTTGATGGGATATGTCCCCAACTAACTCCAACTACTGAAATAACTAAGTACTAGAGATATAAAATAATCAAATCATGACATCCTCGAATGATGAGGACTCACTACTGACTCTGACTACTGAAACTGGAATGCTATTGATGCTCTGGAGCTCGTGCTTCTAAACCTATGGTATAAAAACACCATAGCACAAATGCGTTAGTACGATTGAATTTACTGGTATGTAAGTGAGGTAGGCTGAATGTAAAGGGTTTATATGCATGAATAATGCAAAAAAACTGTATAACATGATCGTGAGAATACATACATGAGTGTGTAACTGTGACTGGATTCATGAGTAATACTAACTTATGAGTCAGAATACTGATAACATAAATTATAGATAACTAATATAACTGATGTAACTGATATTGGAAGATTGTGTCCGATAGTCTAGGTTCTGATAGAACTAGCTGAGTTCCATACTGATCTGAGTAACTGTATTTAATAGTCCTGGGTTCTGTAGAACTATCTGAGTTATATTACTGAGACTGGGTTACTGTATCTGAAAGTCCTAATTCTGTAATTGAAATTGTAAGAGAATTTATCTAATCGACATGCCCCTTTTTCTAAATAGATTTGGGGTCCAACCTGTAACCCTAATTGGAAGGGTATCAATACTGCGCCACTGGTAAGGATAAGCTATGAGAAATCCCTCATCTAGCAGGTACTCTAAGGAGAATGGTGGGACCCTCATATAATAGGTTAAGACACCTTATCTACCCTAAACTAGCAGGTTTGATGTCTCAAACTACGCTGGCTACGTATTTTTGGAGCACAAGGATTTCTTCTAACAATCACATCCTCTACTAACGAGTGAGTCTCTATCCTTGGGCTCACTCGGTGCTAAATCCTACTCCCATCTGAATAGACACTAAACATGATTAACTGAACTGAACTGGACTAAGTTTATTGAGTTCCGTTAACTGATGAAATACTATTGAGATGTAATAACTGACTGAGATTACTGAGATTACTAAGTTTTCCTGAGTCATGTAACTGACTGAATTCTTCTGAGTTCTAAAACTGACCGAGAATACTAATAATTATGGCGTAGCTGAGATTTATCATGAAACTGATGCTGGCTCTAGGCACACAGATAAGTTGTCGGGTACAAGTACCCCTAGGACTCGATGGCATGAAACTGACAAGACATTATACTTCTTGAACACTTAACTATGGTCAATAATTCATAGTACTATCATTGGGGATTTTCATGAAGTATTTCCATACCACAGGCTTACATATGAATAAGAATGCATATAAACATGTCATAATTCCCTAATCTTAATCTCATGAGCATCACATCAATCTATTACAAGGCATAACAATAGCATGGGAGTCATTTTAAATATTATGCTAACATGAATTCATCATTTAGGTTCCATTGAGTCATAATGCACAAGTATTATTCTCTTAGGCATTTAATCACACACCTAGTATGCATAACTTAAGGCTTAGGCATGATATCAAATTAATACCATATAATTCCCTAATTCAACTCAATTTCATAAATTTCAACCCCCATACTAGCGTAGTTTCTTGAACAACATATAAAGACTCCAACTTGGGAATCCTACAATAATAACTACATGAACATAATCAATCCATAACATAAACATCATAATTCATAACTTAAAATTTGATTCTTGGGCTTCATGGATGAAGGGAATCCATGAATGAACACTTGACATACCTTGGATGGAATATTCTTGAAAACTAACGGTAGAATCTCTTGAATTTGAAACTCCTATGAAAACTCTAGACTTGTTCTTTAGAGTATTTGAGAGTAACAACAATATTTTGGTGAAATAAGGGTTGAATATCATGTTATAGGCTTATATAGGGGTGAGAAATTGACCCTTTTTCCCTTAAAAATACAGACATTTAATGACTAAAAACGGGCATCGATGCGATTGACGACGCAGTGCGTCGATGCATCGATGCGATACCCGATGCGTCGTGCCATGATCGCGCCAAGCCTCAATAGTTTTACTGGAAGTCCCTGCAACAATGTTAACCAATGCGAGAGGCAATGCGGCGCGCCAAGATCACCTTGGTCCACTCTTTTAAGACACCAAACGTGGTCTAAACGAGGCCCGAAAAATCCAAAACTTGTCTGGGAACACCTATTGACCACTCTGATCTTGAATTAATAAAAATTCAGACCATTAAAGGACATTAAGGTGGAGAAATGAGATTGCCAACTTTCAAAGGCAAAAAATAAACTAAGTTGGGGAACTTAGCTAGAATTTTCTAAGTATGGAACCCCCTTGACAAGCTTAGAGGACTGATTTAAGCTTAGAAATTTTACTGGGTCTTATAGTTTTAGTATAGTTTTGAGATCAAATTTCATCTTTGCGATTTTAGCCTGTAGCTATAGCATCGTGTGAGTCGATAGTGATAGTATCAACCTCATGTAGGTTGAGCTAGAATTTTTGTAGGTAGTATCATATTTTATGGATTTTCTTTGCTTTTGTGGGTTAAAGGATGGTTTTTGACCTTGTGGTTGTAGACAGTGTCTAGTGCTTCCTTGGTTAGGTTTAAGATTAGTCGTGCATGTTTAGAACTTTTATGTGTTGGACTCAGTCATTGATATAGAGGAAGTTTAGAAATTAGAAATTTGTCTTTATTGATGCTCGTGTTATAACCTGGTGAGTCCTTATATGATATGTTTCTAGTTCCATGGTGTGACGGGTAGTTCTATGGTAGTGACTCCACGTTGGAGTGCTTGTTTGATGTTTTTAGAGAGTATTTTCCCACTCTTTACTTGTGTTTAGATTCTTGCTTGTATATTCGAGGACGAACTTGAATCTTAGTAGTGGATATTATAATGACCTGAATTGGGATGATTTTTCCTTTTATGTGTTCTTACCATTTTACCACCCTTCAGGTTGTGCTATATGGTTTATGAGTTGTGAGAATTATTGGCATGGTTCCAAAGGCCTTAGGAAAGGTTTGGGTAAGTTTAAGGTCATTTTGAGCCTTTAAGAGCTAATAGTTGACTTTGGTCAACATACAGATATTCGAGTGTTGAATAGCAAAATAGATTGCGCCATCAGATCCAAAATATCAAATTTGAGATAGTAGTGGGGTTGGTTCGATTTCATACCTTTTAGATCCCATTTTGACCATTTGTTCAAAAATAGTGTAAATAGGGTCTCAGGGGTCAATTTTTTAATAATGACTCTTTTTTCATAAATTTGGTATTCCATTGGATCCGAAACATGTTTTACAATCAATTTTCACTATTGGATCATGTTTATATGGTCTCAAATGAGTTTCGGGGGGTCAAACTAAATTTTTGGAATTGCTGGTGCTAGTGTGGCTGCTAAAATAGTTTGTTGACCTCTTTGGTGGCCATTGACCATTTGACCAACTACAAATGTCCACTTTATCGGTATCTTTACCATTTGACCAGGCCATTTTCGCATACCAAGTGCCACTTTAGCAACCATCACTGAGTTAAGATCAAAATCGAGCCCATTTTATATTTTTGGAGCTAGGAAGCTTCGATTTTGATGATTCTCAATGCATTTTCTAATACAATCATTGTATATAAAATAATTATTTTTCCTATTTTCCAATAACTTTTATTTTATGTTTCATGATTTTTCCCCAGTTGAGAATCAAAACCCCATTTTCACTATTTTTGGGATTTGGGAGCTCGAATTTGGGCTATTCTAAAGAGGTTTTCAAGATTTCTGACATGGGTAAGTTTCCTAATATTATACTTATCATTTTTTCTTGATTTCACCTTCAAAATAGCTTCAAATTTGTGATTTTAAAATGGATATTAGGGGTTTTTTCTTATAAGACTTGAAAATGGTTTTTCTTTGATTTGAATCTCATTTTAACTCATTTTCGCATGTTTTTTCAATAGTAGACTCCTGTGAGTATGGGAAATATATTTCTTGAATAAAATTACGATTATAAATTTTTTATTTTAAAACCTATTTTTGAGGTCTGTTTAGACCCGTCTTGAATATAGTCAATATGGGTATCGTTGGCTTTCTTTTGATGTGTACCTATCATATTTTATTGTTTGGTTGTGGTTGGAGATGTTTCAAAGAATTTGAGATTTTGATTAGGGATTTTTTTAGTATTTGGATTTATGGATCTTCGGCTAAGGCAAGTTGAGATGTACATTGATCTTTTTCCAAAGTGTTTATATGATAGCTTGATTTTCAGTATATTGTGATTCATTTTGGTTGGGGGTCCTGCTTAGATGACATGGTGAGAATCTCTATGGGTACCGGAGTTTTAATAGTGGATTGTAGTAAGTTTATACTATTGCTTGTAGATATCCTTAGAATAAATCATAGTTAATAACTTAGGTTTGAATTATTATTGTTGGATGATAACTTTGGTTCTCTAGAACTTGTATAGCAACATTTATTTTGCTAATAGGGTTTTTTTGAACTCTGGGGGGGGGATTATGTTATTACTACAATGATAAAATGACCGAGTCTTAGATAATGCCTAAAGTATAAATGAGCTTTTATTCATTGTTAAGGTTTAATTTATTAATGAGCTAAGTTTGGGTAGTTACATAATACTTGTATTATTATATTTGTACTTATTTCGTGTTGCCATGTGGAACTTATGTGAAATATCTATAGACTTGAGTAATTAATTAGGTTCATATGCCCATGTGGGGGCTTATTCATTTATTATTACTATTGTGACATCGTATGGGGGCTTATGTTGTTGTGATTGGTGACTTGAGATGATATTTGTTGTGTATTGCCCATGTGGGGGTTATATCTGTTATTATTGGCCTTGTAAGTGGATTTTGTGCCTTGGTAGTTGAAATAATGCTTGAGTAGGGTCTTAAAATGACATTAATGTTGCTTTACATGCATGATTGTTGCAATGGTACATTGCTTATATTAAATCATGGATGGTTGACCTATTAAGTGGATTTGATGTTCATGTCCGTGTTTATTGGTTGTATTTGAGATCCCTGTTCTAGTTTGGTTGTGAACATTACATCCTTACATCATACATACATTCATGAGATACTAGTATCATTGTGGAAATACTAATTTTTGATAGAAATGTGAACTATTATAAAACCTTCTGCCATAGACCACAAGTCAGAAAGGAGATATGGATATTAAGACTAGGATTGAGTATTGAGATTGTATATAGGTTTTAAACCCCCCATGAGACCTACCTGAGGCTTTTCTAAATAAGTGTATACAGAGGTAATGCGATAACATTGAGCATATCACACTATCATCGTCATGATTAGCACAACTATATTGTATTGCAACACTTGTATTGCATTATTCTTCTTGGTATGGTTGACATAATGTTAGTGTTTACTCTTGTACTGTATTATCATGTTAGAACCTTGTTTGTAAAATTATGATTTAGACATTCACTTCAATTCATTGCATTACTTTACATCATCTTATATGGATTTGGGTTGAGATATTATGAGACTTGGGGTAAGACTATGGCTTAATTTGAGAGATCGTTGGATTGCACCTTTGGTAGTGTGTGATTGAATTTTTATATAATCTTTCCTTATTTGATCCCATAATTATTGGGTTATATCATGTGATTAATCTTGAAAAACATATGTTGTGTAGTAAGTCTTATGTACAAGTATTTGTCTCTAATTGTGGATCATGATGGGGATATTGCTGACTCACCTAGGTTATAGTGTCTGTCCTATTCTGCTTATGGTTGTTCACCATTGTTTTGTGTTACCCTGGTAGGATTATGTATTATGATTTGGCAGATTATAGATTGATTGGATACCTTGGGTAGCCGATGTGTGTTTCTCATCATCGCTTTGGATTAAGATCGATTATCGATAGTGCTTGCTGAGTACACATGAATTTTCATATCAACCTAGATTTTCTTTCCTTTTTCTTATTTTCTGGACTTCATATAGGTATTGGGTCGAGTAAAAATTTGTAGATCATTTCTTGCTGCATTGATATTGTGGAGATAGAGGTAATGGCCAATAAACTTCAAGCTTACCCATATCTCTCCCTTACTATCTTGTGGTTACTTTCACATACAAGATATCTTGGTATACTTATTACAAATTTATATTATAAACTTGTATTAGTAACAACCAGACTTGGGAATGTATCATGAATATTATTTCTTCTTTATTTATATTTTGGGTTATTTCTCTGCTCTTCCACTTCATTATTCATAAATTGTGTTTTTGGGTTGGGATAGAGTTAACCTGTACTGGAGGGTGCACAGGTGCCATCACGAACCTATTTTGGATTATGACATGGGGACCTTATTTGACATTTTTCTAGCCTTATCTTTAATTAAATGCCTGCATTTTAGATATAATGTCCATGTGGGGTCTTATTTTGCTAATATAGGCCTTATTTAAGCATCAGTTGCCTTTATCCTGAAAGAAGTATCCGAGTAGGGATTAATATGATATTAATGGTATCGTACATGCATTTTTTTATTTTTGTGGTGCCTAAATAAAGTTGATAATCATGAATTATGGACATCTTGAATTGATTGCTAGGATCACTTACATATATACATGTTGGATAAATATGGTATCATGATATTGAGTTGATTGTGAGTATTAACATCCTCAGTCCATACATATACATTCATGATATACTACTACTATTGTGAAACACTTTTTGAAAGAAAATATGATACTTTTATGAAAATCCTCTCCATGAGTATATATATACATACATATATATATATATATATGTATATATACCTATATATATGTGTGTATATATATATGTATATATATATATTGTTTAGAATTTTTCTGCTTGCAGGTTACGTGTTCATAGTACATATTACATATCTTATTTCCTACTTTTCTCAGTCATCCTATGATACCTAGTGAGTAAAAGTTAACCATACTCACCCCTACGATGCTGTTTAGGTGCAGATTCGAGTACAAGTATAGGTCGCGACAGTTGATTTCAGGTAAATTTGGAGCAGTTTTTGAGGTACTGGGTGCTCTAGGGTTTCAAGGATGACTCCAGACCTCCTCCTATATTAATTTATGTCTGTATTTCATTTTTAGAGAAAGACATCTACCTCAGATTCTTTTATGTACTAGACTCTCTTACACTTTAACACCATATTTTGGAAATTTATGAGACTTGTTTCAACTTCTTTTTACTCCTATTTTGTATTATCTTGACTTCATTCTAGAAGTCTCGACTGGATTTATATATTTGTCAATT
This sequence comes from Capsicum pubescens, assembly GCA_030864215.1. Classification (NCBI taxonomy): domain Eukaryota; kingdom Viridiplantae; phylum Streptophyta; class Magnoliopsida; order Solanales; family Solanaceae; genus Capsicum; species Capsicum pubescens. The sequence goes on from CM061548.1 coordinate 325,423,635, forward strand.
TCGTTATTCTTTTATCAGTTTAGGTGATTAGCTTACTTATCAAGGATGAGCCTCGATGAGTGCCATCATGACCCATTTTTTGGATCAAAACAGTTTGTCCCAAGTGTTTCAACTATTTTGATTTTTCCTTGATGCGATAAATTAGTAGTCCATCATTTCTTTGTTCAACATTGATCTAATCTCTAAAAAATACAAAACTTTTCAAACTATATATATTAACGAATACCTATGGTCTCCAATAATAAATCTTCTCTCACTGAAACCTTAATTCGAAGCTAGTGAAGATGCTTGTATAGATAGCAAATCCAAACAACCCTTGAAAGACATGAAAATTATTTTATCTAGTTCTTCCACCAAGTTAAAATTTGAGGATCACCATGTTCATCCCTAATATTTTCCCATGCCAGAGCAATATATAGATCAAAATCATTATTGTTAGCAGAATCAAAACCAAGTTCTTCATCCATAGTTTCATCAAAATCATTAAATTTATCCTTACGATATGGAAATTCAGGTCATCATTTTGTAGCTTGGTTATATAAAGGTCATACAAATTTCTAGGTTTAGTTACTATGCTATCCTTATACGATTCAACAGATGGAGTTCATCACTTATAATTTTTAAATTTAAATTTATACAACGTAGCAACCAAAAGAATTTGAGGACAAGGGAAAATATTTTAAAAAAATTTCAACTATATACTTAATAGCTATATTAAAATATTCACGATCTTTATATTTCATAAATTCAAAAGAAATAATAGAAACATTTTCTTAAATGAAAGAAATAGTAGGATAATATTGATCATATTTAATATTTCTAGAATTGTAAAAAAAACTCCCAAAAAATAATATATTCCTGACAATTTTTCCAATCCTCTCTAGTGATTCTTGCTCTCCGGTCCACATTATGTTTATAAAGCATTTGTAAGGGTGCACGATATCATAAGCAACTACAAGTATTTCAGATAAAGAATTTCAGTTAAGAGACACTTCTTTTGAAATTTTTCTAAATGACATTTCAAATAAACCATAAGTTTTTCAACTTTTCTTATTCTATCTTTTATTTTAGCTTTAAAAATACATGTACAAGTACTTCGAATTTTAATACAAGAATTATCAAATGCCGCAGTACCATCTGGCACTATCAAATTATAAATATGCAAGTTACACTTAACATGAAAAACATCATCATCAATTGGATAAAGTCTAGGTTTTAAAAAATCAACAGCTTTCAAATTGGTAGAAGTAGTATCTAAGGTGCCATCCATTATCATATCACAGAGTCCAAAATATTATAAAATTTCTCCTATCAAACAAGTTATATAACTACCAGTTTTACAATCTTCAACATATTTATAGCCTATAATTAATTTTGCATGTTTCAGTCATGATCAATCCAATGGACATTAACAGTAAAATAATCATTATCATTAGAACTACAGTCCGTATCAGAAGTAATAGATACTCTACCATGTAAGTAAGAAAATAAGCAGGGAAGAAAACAACAAAGCTCATGTTGATATTTAAAAATATCTTCTTTAATTGTATTTCTTTAAAAACATCAAAAATTAGGATTATACACATTTTGAATAAAAGGAATAAAATTGAAATGTTCACCAAAATCAAAAGGCAAACCACAAACCGCAAATATTTCAGCTAATTTTTCATAATCTCTATACTGACTATATATGACACGCCCAGAAATCGGGTCATATCATATGGGCACCTCAAGCCTACAAAAATCGGAGGTTGCCCCGATAACCCATCATAATCATTACATCAATCACAGGGGTCGGGTGAATCCTAATCATATAAGAAGATAGCGAAAAGTATACTACAAGTCATAACTTAAACATGTCTAAATACTTTATTAGATTCATCAACTATGCAATATACCCAAGTCCACAGTCATCCACAATACCTCTATACAAATCGAAGTTTAGAAATATATATGTCAGGACAAACCCCCAACAATAGCCAAACCAAGTCAAAATAAGACTAAGTCTAAAGATAGGAGACCAAGAAGGAATGTCTTCCGAAATAAGAAAGCTCACCACTCCCAAGTCAATTCACGAACCACTTCGATTGCCTAATCACTGCGTAGGAAGAGAAGGCGATAATCCAGCCCCTATGTCGCGTGGGGACATAGCATCCAGAAACGGTTACAGGTTGGAGCGCTATCATGTAACTCAAGGATAAGGATAAAATAACATACAACAAGTCAATATATATCATATTCAATCAAATTCATAAGCTTATCCATACATATAGACATATCATATGCTAACCAAGGGGCAAGTATTATCAACACTATAAAAGCACTCATTCATCATATATGTAGTGGAGGACTCCAGCCTTCCACACTTATAGATTCAAGCATTTCTCATTAGGCATAAAACTTTAACCATATTCATATATCATCAAGTAAGGGACTCTAACCACATAAAAATCCAATTAAATAAGGGACTCTAACCACATACACATCCATTTAAGTTAGGGACTCTAACCACTCACACACAGTCATATAAGTGAGGGACTCTAACCATTCACACACATTCATTCAAGAAAGAGACTCTTACCACATGCTCACATATTAGGAAAGAGACTCTAAACTCATGCCATATTAGATAGGGGACTCTAACCCCAAGCCTATTTATTTGGTGAGGCACTTCGACCTCGTGAGATCTCATTATGTAAGGGACTTTAACCACAAGCGATTTCATTAGACAAGAGACTTTAACCTCAAGACATCATGACTATCATTAGTGAAAATTGGGACCCTAGCCCTTTGTCCATTAATCTACATCCATTCAATTCAACACATAAGGACTTTAATCTATTTAGCCAATTTCAACACCATACATGACCACATAGTCCTCATGGGGGCCTTCATTGCTCAACCATTTCAATAGAACAATGCCTTAGTTCAACTAATCATACAATTCAAACTATGGTCCCCAAGACCCTTAAAAGCCATTCACACTTCATGAACAATTCTATACCACAATTTAGTTCAACACACAATTCAAGTTCAAGTTCATTTTCATTTTATGGACTTTAACCCCTTCTTATTCATCAAACTATCAAGGTCATCAATTACAGAATACATGGATCATTTTACCATTACTGTATCATTTACCAAGAATTCATACATATTGGGCCATTACCCTAGTTCAAAGCATCATCATGATGTAACTAAACATCCCACTTAGACATTTTCACAAACACCTTGTCTACATGCCTTTACCAAAGCCAATTTCATGGTAGAAATCATCAAGACTAGGGTTACTCAAGACCCACATGTTAGACCACATACAACAAACATTCATATGTGCAAACTACCATCAATAACTTATATAAACATAAGTCTAAACAAGAATCATCATTATTCATCATTAAGCAACAGAACCCTTTTCATTTGATTTCAAAACCACCATGTACACTTACTAATCCAAGTGTGAAATACGTGGGTTTAGATTAATAGAAATGGGAAGAGTTACATACCTTAGACAACTTGAATCACTAAGAATATTGACTTCACTTTTCCTCTTGAAGATCACTCTTGAAACCCTAGCCTCCAATCCTTCAAATATGAGCTTGAAAGAGTATTTAGGGTGTTTGATCCATCAAAATGGATGTTTAGGAGGCTAAAAGAACTTATATAGTTAGAGGACTTCGGGTTTTAGGAATTGGAAATGAATACAAGGCCTTTAGTTAAAAGTTGGAAAATAAACCCGTCTAGGGGTATGACTCACTACGGGAACCGCACCCTAGGGTACGAGGGGTAACCTTACTCATACACTAGGATTATCCTAGGTCACACACTATTAAGGGTACGACCATATACCCTTGAGTCATATCCAAGTAGTACGACTCACCCCTAACTCTTATCCATCAACTATACCATAAATAGTCCACTTCTGATCGAGGCATCACTTTATATGATTGGTCTTGGTATGACTCGTACATTAAGGTATGATTGGTTGGAGCCTCACTCGTACCTAAGATAGTAACCCTCACCACATTCCCTAGGTTACGATAGGGGGTCACCAACTGTATCCAAAGGGTACGAGTGGTACCCCTAGTTGTACCAAGTCCAGAGATATCAAATGAGGGAATTTTTCAATAGTTCAAAGTCTAGGTGTTTTAATGCTCCCCCACTTGGATCATTCATGTGCGAATGATGGGTAATACAAGAAATAAACACAATCTAACATATGTTATCACACATCAAAACAACCTTCAAACAAGTTAGAATAAGCATATAACAAGGATATAACACATATCACGCTTATAATCAATCAATTATTTACTTCATCATCTTTGGGACTCAAACCCATTATTTATCAAGACACTTGTTCATTTCAAAGCTTGGGGACTTAAAACCCTTACTTATCAATACATACTTATTTCATAACTTAGGGACTTTAACCCATAATCTTATCAAGGATACAAACTCAATTCAATGATTAGGGACTCGAACCCATCATTTACTAAAGACATGAATCAACTCAAGATAATAGGGACTTAAATCCATCACAACAAGGACACATATAGTTTTAAAGCATTAGGGACTTAAACCCATGGTCTAACACAAAGAAATCAATTCAACACATTAGGGACTTTAACCTATTGTCTATCAAGACATAAATCAAAGCAAGGATATCAACACATACCTCCATCAAAAGTTTCTAGAATGGGAAACAAATGCGGATACTTGGACTTCATATCCCCTTCCACTTCCCAAGTAGCTTCCTCATACTTTTGATTCCTCCATAGAACCTTCATCGGAGCGATCTCTTTCGTTCGCAACCGGTGAACTTGCCGATCCAAGATCATCACCGAGATCTTCTCACAGGACAAAGAGTCCAAAATATCAAAATCTCTCAAGGGAACAACAAACGAAGGATCACCTACATATTTTTGCAACATAGAGATATGGAAAACTAGGTGAATAGAGTTCATACTAGAAGGAAATTCCAACTCATAAGCAATGTTGCCAACCCTCTTCATAATTAGTAGGGACCAACATACCGAGGATTAAGCATCCCCTTTTTACCAAACTGCATCACTCCCTTCATGGGAGACACTTTTAAGAATACCCAATTGCCAACACTAAACTCTAAGTCTCTATGCCTCACATCTGCATAGTACTTTTGGCGACTTTGAGAGGTTTTTAACCCATCACGAATCACCTTCACCTTCTCTAAGACTTGGTGAACTAGATCGGGGCCAAGAAACATACCCTCGCCAACCTTCTCCCACCCAATAGGAGATCTACATCTCCTACCATACAATGCCTCAAAAGGCTCCATCCAAATACTAGAGTGGTAACTATTATTATAGGCTAACTCAATTAAAGGAAAGTGGTTATTCCAACTACCAACATAATCAATCATACAAGCCTGCAACATATCCTCCAATGTTTGGATGGTCCTTTCTGCTTGCCCATCCATTTGCGGGTGGAATGTGGTACTAAGGTATACTCTAGTACCCAAACACTTTTGGAACGACTTTCAAAAGTAGGATGAAAATGGAGGACCACGATCTAAGATAATAGAAACCAAAGCACCGTGCAACTTCACAATCTCCGCAAAATACAAATTAGCATAATTTTTTGCTGTGTAATTTGTCCTCGCGGGCAAAGCATGAGTGGACTTGGTCATTCTATCAATAATTACCCAAATGGAATCACATTGATTCCGAGATCTAGGATGACAGGTAAGAAAATCCATATTAATAGCCTCCCACTTCCATTCGAGCAATACAATCTCTTGGTATAACCCATCATGCCACATGTGCTCAACTTTCACTTGTTGACACACCATACACTTGGCCACATAGCTAGCCACATCACGCTTCATATTACTCCACCAATAGAACTCTCTAAGATCATGATACATCTTGGTGGAATTGGAATGAATGGCATAATGGGATCCATGAGCCTCGGCCATGACCCTTTTCCTTAATCCATCAACATCGTGAGCACATAGGCTCCGTTGGTTTCTCAAGATACCATCACCACCAATCACAAAGTCTGCAACTTTGTGTTGACCCACATTGCTCTTGATCTTTATGAAGTTGGGGTCCAATGTTTGTTTCTTCTTTATCTCAACAACAAGAGACGACTGAGATACCAGAAGCATAAATACACTTCCATCCTTGAAGTCCGCAAGTCAAACTCCAAGATTAGCCAAATGGCGAGTGTCCTTCACCAATTCTTGCTTGTCCTTATTTACACGGGCCAAACTCCCCATGGACAACCTACTATTAGCATCAGCGACTACATTCGCCTTATTGGGATGGTAACGAAGACTCATATCATAGACTTTGAACAACTCGAGCCACCTTCTCTACTAGAGATTTAACTCCTTTTGGTTAAACACATATTGGAGACTTTTATGATCAGAAAAGATATCAACATGAACCCTATATATATAATGTCTCCAAATCTATAACAGAAAGACCACAGCTAACAACTCTAAGTCATGAGTAGGGTAGTTTTTCTAATGAACTTTGAATTGCCTAGAAGCATAGGCCACTACCCTACCATATTGAATTAACACCCAACCGAGACCAACACGAGAAACATCACAATATACCACAAATACATCTCTACCCTCGGGCAAGGTAGAAATTAAAGCAAAAGTTAACTTATCTTTCAACTTCTCAAAACTACCTTCACACGCATCGGACCACAAGAACTTGATATTCTTCTAGGTCAACTTGGTCAATGGGGAAGCTATAGTTGAGAAACTCTCTACAAATATTTTATAGCAAATGTTTAGACCAAAGAAGCTCCAAATATCGATTGGAGTCGTAGGTCTAGGCCACTTCTTAATCGCCGCAACCTTTTGGTGGTATACCACGATCCCTTCACTAGCGATGATATGACCAAGAAAAGCTATGGATTTCAACCAAAACTAACACTTGGAGAATTTGTCATATAAATGATGATCCTTTAAAGTTTAAAGCACGACACAGAGGTGATCTATATGATCCACCCCACTCTTAGAATAGACTAAGATATCATCAATAAAGACCATGATAAACATGTCCAAAAATGGATGAAAGACCCTATTTATCAAGTCCATAAATGCCACCGGGGCATTGGTCAACCCAAAAGACATGACAAGAAACTCACAGTCACCATACATGGTTCTAAAGGCAATCTTACGGATATCTGCATCCCTAATCTTAAGCTGATGATAACCCGATCTAAGATCAATCTTAGAGAAAGACTTTGCCCAAGAAGTTGATCAAACAAATCATCGATCCTAGGAGGAGGATATTTATTCTTTATAGTCACTTTGTTCAACTGACGATAATCAATGCACATATGAAGGGAACCATCCTTCTTGCGCATGAATAACACGGGAGCATCCCATGGAGACACACTAGGGCAGATAAAACCTTTCTCTAAGAAGTCTTTTAATTGATCCTTAAGATCTTTCAATTCCACCGAAACTATTCTATAAGGAGGGATAGAAATCAAACGAGTGTCCGAAATAAGATCAATCCCAAAATCAATTTCCCTATCGAGAGGAACACTGGGAAGATTATCGGGAAATACCTTGGGAAACTCATTAACCACGGGAATAAACTCTAGCAAAGGATCTTCTGAGTTAGAATCTTTAACTCAGACCAAATGATACAAATACCCCTTTGAAATCAACTTTTGGGCCTTTATATAAGAAATGAACCTTTCTTAGGCCCTAGGGGACCACCTTCCCATACAATGATCGGCTCATTAGAAAAATTGAGCATGACCCTACGGGTCCAACAATCTAAGGAAGATAGCAAGAGTGCAACCAATCCATGTCCAGAATGACATAAAAATCAACCATGTCCAACTCTATTAAGTCTACAAGAGTATCCCTACCACCAACCGATATCACACACCCCTTATAGACCCTTCTAAAAACCACAGGGTTTCCAACTTGGGTAAAGATAGAAAAAGGAACCGACAAACTCTCGGGATCACAATAAAGATGCACAAACATATATGGGGTCACATAAGAAAGAGTAGACCCTGAATCAAGAAAATAATATATACAGGAGAAAAGTCTCAACATACCCGTGACAACATCCGCAGACGCCTTACAATCTTGGCAAGTAGAAAATACATACAAGCTATTTCGGCCAGCGCCGGTGCCAAAAACAAAAGCAGAGGCAGACATAGCACCCTTCGGTACGCGAGTAGATGGAGTAGTAATAGGGCTCTGTTGGCCAAAGAGGCTTCAAGGGAGGGGTACTCACACTGTATATGCCCAACCCGACAATAATGAAAATATCTGTTTCTCTCATTCTCACATTGACCATGATGACTCTGACCACATAATCTGCAAGGAGGGCGAGGTGGAGCCAACTGGGCACTACTAGCCTAGAATTGGACACCCTATGCTCGGAGCCCACTACTAAACTGAGTCTGACAGTCACCCAAGAACATTGAGTAAGGAGAGTGAACTAACCTAGGAGAAAGAACTCAAACTCCCCAATTTCTTTCTTGACCACTTTCCACCATCACCATCAACTTGATTTTTTTCTATTCTTCCACTTGTTGCAAATACACAATCAACCTAGAAATATCCATGTTCTAAATCAACAAGGACACCTTGCTCTAAAGGACTAACTCACAGGAGAATCCCAAGAAAAACTTACACATTCTATCCCTTATACTAGAAACCATCTCGGGAGCATACCTTTACAAATGGTGGAATTTCAATGCATACTCTTGAACGGAAATCCTCCCTTACTTCAAGTTCACAAACTCTTCTATCTTTGCCTTCCTCAACTTTTGAGGAAATAAGCAGTCTAAAAAGTCTCGGAGAAGTCCTCCCACATGGTGAGACTAGCATTAACACCTCTAGATAACTCCCAGCCTTGTACCATTGGTATTCTACATCTTTTAATTGGTAGGAATCAAACTCAATGTCCTTAATCTCCAAAGAATGCATGATTCGGAAGATCTTCTCCATTTGATCAACGAAGCCTTGAGGATCTTCCTCAACTTTCGTACTGGAGAAAATAGGAGGGCTCAACCTCATAAATTGGACATTTCTTATGCCCTTAGTAAAATAATAGTCGGAACACCATGCTTCGATTGAGAGGCTACCAATTGAGTCAAGAAGTTGATAGAGTAACGAAACTGGACATTAGTAGTATCCCCTTGAGGTAACACAATAGGAGGTTCACTCTCATAGTCGGGGTTGGTGGGGATAGGTGGAACCCCATGAAGTTTGTCAGATACCACAACCCTAGACTAGGTCCAAACTCTAGACGTTGGACGAGCTTCATCCATAGGGCCCTAAGAAGGGTTTGTCGGAGTCTCAGATCTTCTTGTAGGCATGATCTAATAGATACCAAATAGAAATAAGAGTAATTCAATACCTTAGACTCTAAAGCTTGAGAAATCCAAGACCTTAGACTCTAAAACTTGAGATTGAAACACAAGAAAGGGAAACATTTCTTAAAATGTATCATAGCTCCTCTTTCATAAGTGTGGCATATTTCACACCTATAAAGTAGACTCTACTCGACACGGTATTATGGACACCCAACTGACCATGAACTTAGGCTCTAATACCAACTTGACACGCCTTGAAATAGGACCATGCTGTATGGGTACCTCAAGCCCACATGAACCAGAGGCCACCCCGACAACCCATTACAATCATCACATCAATCACAAGGGTCAGGTGAATCCCAACTATATAAGGAGATAGAAGAAAGCATACTATAAGTCATAACTTAAACATGTCTAAACACTTTATTAGATTCATCAACTAACCAATATACCCAATTCCACATTCATCCATAATACCTCTACACAAATAAAAGTTTAGAAATGTATATATCGGTACAAGCCCCCGACAATGTCCAAACCAAGTCAAAATAAGACTAAGTCTAAAGATAGGTGACAAAAAAGGAATGTCTTTCAAAGTAAAAAAGATTACCACTCCCATGTCAATGCACGAATCGCTTTGATTGCTTAATCACTGTTCCGGAAGAGAAAAAGATACTTTGACCCCTATGTCGCATGGGGACATAGAGTCCGGAGATGGTTAGCGGTTGGAGCACTAGCATGTAACTCAAGGATAAGGATAAAATAGCATCATCATTCAACAACAAGTCAATATATATCATATTCAATCATATTCATAACCTGATCCATATAATTAGACATACCGCATGCTAACCAAGGGGGAAAGTCTTATCGACACTTTAGAAATACTCACTCATCATACATGTAATGGAGGACTCCAACCTTCCACACTTATAGATTCAGGCATTTATCATTAGGCATAGAACTTTAACCATATTCACATATCATCAAGTAAGGGATTTTAACCACATACACATATATTTAAGTAAAGGGCTATAAACACATACACATCCATTTAAGTGAGGGACTCTAACCACTAACACACATTCATATAAGTGAGGGACTCTAACCACTCACACATATTTATTCAAGCAAGGGAATCTAACCACATGCTCACACATTAGGAAAGGTACTCTAACCTCATGCCATATTAGATAGGGGACTCTAACCCAAGCAAATTCATTTGACGAGGAACTTCGACCTCATGAGATCTCATTATGTAAGGGACTTTAACCACAAACAATTTCATTAGGCAAGGGACTTTAACCTCAAGCCATCACGACTATAATTAGCCAACATTGGGACTCTAGCCCTTTTTCCATGCATCCACATATATTCAATTCCACACATAAGGACTTTAACCCATTTAGCCAATTTCAACACCATACATGACTACATGGTCCTCGTGGGAGCCTTCATTGCTCAACCATTTTAATAGGCCAACACCTTAGTTCAACTCGTCATACATTTAAAATTATGGTCCTCAAGACCCTTACAAGCCATTCATACTTCATTAGAAATTCCATAACTCAATTGAGTTCAACACACAATTCAAGTTCATTTTTATGTTAGCGACTTTAACCCCTTTCTTATTCATCAAAACATCAAGGTCATCAATTACACAATACATGGATTATTTTACCTTCACAGTATCATTTATAATGCATTTATAAATATTGGGTCATTTCTCTAGTTCAAAGCATCATCATCATGTAACTAGATATCACACTTAGACATTTTCACAAAGACCTTGTGTACGTGTCTTTACCAAGGCCAATTTCATGGTATAAATCATCAAGACTAATGTTACTCAAGACCCACATGTTAGACCACATACACCAAGTATTCACATGTGCAAACTACCATCAATAACATATATAAACATAAGTCTAAGCAAGAATAATCATTATTTATCATTAGGCAACAGAACCCTTTTAATTTTATTTCAAAACCACCATGTACACTTACTAATACAAGTGTAAAATACATGGTTTTAGAGTTATTTAACATGGGTAAGAGTTAAATGCCTTAGGCAACTTGAATCACCAAGAATATTGACTTCACTTTGCCTCTTGAAGATCACCCTTGAAACCCTAGCCTCTAATCCTTCAAAGATGAGCTTGAAAGAGTATTTCGGGTGTTTGATCCATCAAAATGGATGTTTAGAAGGATACAAGTACTTATACAGTGAGAGGACTTAGGGTTTTAGGCATGGTAAATGACCACAATTCCCTTAGTTAAAATCTGGAAAATGAACTCATCCAGAGGTACGACTCACTATATGACTCACTAAAAAAACCGTACCCTAGGGTACGTGTGGTACCCTAACTTCTACCTTAGGTTTATCCTAGGTCACACACACTGTTAAGGGTACGAACATACACCCTTGATTCATATCCAAAGGGTACGACTTTCCCCTAACTCGTATCCATCAACCGTACCAAAAATAGTCCACTTTTGATCGATGCATTACTCTATATGATTAGTCTAGGTACGACTCATACCTTAAGTTATGAATGGTTGGAGCCTTACTCATACCTAGGACCGTGGGTGACCCTCAGCATACTTCCTATGGTATGATAGGGGGTCACCAACTCGTATCCAAAGGGTACGAGTGGTACCCTTAGTCGCACCAAGTCTAGAGACATCAAATAAGGGAATTTTTCAATGGTTCAAAGTCTAGGTGTTTCAATATATGTGTGATGTGCTTGATCAACCGAGTTACTAAAATCTAAAATATTCTAGACCATGTTAAAACCTCCTACTGATTGGTTAGTAGGAGACAAGGGTGTACCATTTTTTTAGCCTTGGCGGTTGCTTTTAGACGAGCAAACTTAGTAACACAACCTCTCAAATATCTAGTTAATTTTACTGTCCTAACCTGCGATCCTCCAGTCAAATGCTTCATCACACCCTTACATTTATTGCAAGTAGAAGTAGTTTCCTCATTATTTTGGGTCATAAATTTTCAAATTAATGATCTCTTAGGACGTTCGGTGTTTCCTACTTTAGAAAACTTAGGTAAATTTTCTACTTCATCTTGTTTCGGTAATTTTGTAACTGGAATAGTAGGGGTAGGAATCTCTTCTAACTCTTGTTCTTCTATATCTACTCTAAGTCTTCGTCAAAATTATCAAAATATCTATCTAAGGCCTCATGATCTACTACATTATCAGAACCACCATTAATAGCACAAGGACGTTGAAAATAAGTATCATCAACATAAGTAAAATCGTCGGTATTAATTCTAAATATAGGTGGAAATAATTTAGAACTACCTCCATCCCCCATCTCTACTACTACTAGCACCCTTATTTTTTTCACAATTATTTAACCTAGAGAAAAAATAATTTCTTACCACTACTTTTTTACTGACATTCATATTTAACGTAAAAAAATAAAGCAATGAAAAACAAACAATATAAATGTAATGAAAAGTAATAGTAAGTAAGAAAATAAAGAGATGAAAGTTAGAATAAATGTATCAAACATCTCCATAAAAGAAGATGCATATAACCAAAAGTCGAAATTGAGAGACTATAATTAAAGCCTTCTTCAAAAAAATTTCTCCAATTAACCGAATACACAAAATATTAGAGATTAATTAGTAATCGAAAGTTTTTGAGAATTTGTGGGAAAATAAGGGGGCAAGTAAGGATATTTATAGGGAAATATGAGGTGGTGGCGGGGTGGGTGGGGGCTGAGATGGGGAATTAGCCGTTGTTTTTTTTGGGGGGGGGGGAGGGGTACTAACGACTCCCAAGGAATAGCCTCTACGTGCATATATATTCTTTATAAAAAAACTATAAAAAATAGTGGTTGGCCAAAATAGAATCGGGCCGAACAATCAGTAAAAATCGGGTTAATCTAAAAAATAGACCCAAATTAGAGTGACTTTCAAATTTTAGCCTCAAATAAAAAAGTTTTCTTAAAATAGCTTTTACTTATTAACTAGTATATTTTTGGACAAAATTACCTTGATCAATGGAGTAAATTACATAAATGATCATCATAATGGATAACAACTCCATATTTATATCTTTCAAATTTTATTTTTTTCTCTTTTTAATTTTACTTTGATTTTTATTTCTTCTTTTCTCTTTTTATTTTTAATTTTCTAAACCCTTACTTTTTTCCTCTCAACTTCTTTTTTTTTCTTTTTTCTTTTATATTATTATTATTTTTTTATTTTTTCTTTCCTCTTTTTTTTATTCTTTTTAGTTTTTCTCAACCCTTACTTTTTTTCTTTACACCTTTCAACGTCTACTTTTATAAAAAAAAACTTTTTTTTTCTTATTTTCTTTTTAAATTTTTCTCGACCTTTATTTTTATTTAATCTTTCTTTTTTTCCTATTCTCTCTCAACTTCTACATTTTCTTTGATTTTTATTTTTTTAATATTTTTCTTTATTTTCTTATTTTTCGCAATTTTTGTTCTTTTCTTCAATTTCTTCCATTCAAGTTGCATCTACTGAGTAAGAGTTGACACTATCACATTATAAAGGTAAAATTTACGACTTTCGAACAATAAGCTACGTTTCATGGGCAAGAGTTGATACTACTACTTTGTAGAGGCAAGACTTATGACTTTCAAACAACAAGTTATGTTTCATGGGAAAGAGTTGATACTACCACATTGTATTTTGATTTATGAGATGTTCTACAACTATTGCCTTAGAGGCAAGACTTAGATCAAGGACTTTCAAGCAACAAATTAAGCCCCACGGGCAAGATTTGACTCTACCACATGATGTTTTCATTTATGAGATTTCTACAACTATTGTCTTAGAGGCAAGACTTAGCTCAAGGAATTTCAAACCATAAATTAGGCCCCGCGGGCAAGAGTTGACTCTACCACATTATGTTTTCATTTACTAGATATTCTACAACTATTGTCTTAGAGGCAAAACTTGGCTCAAGGACTTTCAAATAACAAATTATGCCCCACGGGCAAGAGTTGACTCTACCACGTTATGTTTTCATTTATGAGATGTTCTACAACTATTACCTTAGAGACAAGACTTAGGTCAAGGACTTTCAAACTGCAAATTATGCCCCACGGGCAAGAGTTGACTCTACCACGTTATATTTTCATTTATGAGATGTTGTACAACTATTGCCTTAGAGGCAAGACTTAGCTCAAGGATTTTCAAACAACAAATCATGCCCCACGGATAAGAGTTGACTCTACCACGTTATATTTTCATTTATGAGATGTTCTACAACTATTGCCGTAGAGACAAGACTTAGCTCAAGGACTTTCAAACAATAAATTATGCACCATGGGCAAGAATTGACTCTACCACATTATGTTTTCATTTATGAGATGTTCTACAACTATTGCCTTAGAGGAAAGACACGATTCAAAGACTTTCAAAAAACAAATTATACCCCACGGGTAAGAGTTAACTCTACCACATTATATTTTTATTTATGAGATGTTCTACAACTATTGCTTTAGAGGCAAGACTTAATTAGCTCAAGGACTTTCAAACTACAAATTATGCCCCAGGGGCAAGAGTTGACTCTACCACGTTATGTTTTCATTTATGAGATGTTCTACAACTATTACTTTAGAGGCAAGACTTAGCTCAAGGACTTTCAAACTATAAATTATGTCCCACGAGCAAGATTTGGCACTACCACATTATGTCTTTATTTAACTCTTGCCTTAGAGACAAGACTTAGTTCAAGGAATTTCAAATAATAAATTATGCCCCACGGGCAAGAGTTGACACTACTAGTTATGTCTTCATTTATGGGATGTTCTACAACTCTTGCCTTAGAGGCAAGACTTTGCTCAAAGACTTTCGAATAATAAATTATGTCCTACGGGCAAGAGTTGATACTACCACGTTATATCTTTATTTATGAGATATTCTACAACTCTCGCCTTAGAGACACGACTTATCTCAAGAATTTTCAAAGAACTTCGTAACAACAATTTGTGCCCTTAAATTTGCTTTGATGTCAAAAAAAGAAAATCCCTCTGTGGATTATCTAATTTTTTATTTATTAGCAAAATATAATAGAAGTTGAGAAAACAGAAAAAAACGATCAAATAAAATAGAGAAATAAAAAAAAAGATTGAGAAAAAAAGGAAAGAAAAAACATAAAGATCAAGAAAAAAGTGAAGAATTAAAAAAATTAAGAAAAATAAAAATGAGAAGAAAAATAAAAAAAAAGTTTGAAAAAAATGAGAAAAAAAAAGAACTGAAAAAGGAAAAAGCGATCAAACAAAATAAAGAAATAAAAAAAAGAGTGAGAAAAAAAAAAGGCAAGAAAAAATAAAGATTAAGAAAAAAGCGAAGAATTAAAAAAATTGAGAAAATAAAAAATGAGAGGAAAAACTAAAAATAAAAATAAAGTTTAAGAAAAATGAGGAAAAAAAAAGAGAACTGATAAAAACAAAAAATAAAAGAAAAATAAAGTTTAAAGACAAATGAATTAAAAAAAGGAAAAAAAAGAAATAGATAATGCTTGGAAAGAAAGAAAAAAGAGAAAAAAAAAGTTTGAGACAAATGAATTAAAACATGAAAATAAAATTAAAGGAAAAAAATAAAAAGTGAAAATAATTAAAGAAAAAATAAAAAAGTGAAAATAATAAAAAGTAGAATAATAAATTAAAGGAAAAAATAAAAACTAAAAATAATAAAAATAAAATTTGAGAGACAAATAAGTATGAAAAGTTTTAAAAATATATTTGATGTGTAGAGGGGAAAAATGATACTTGTATTATACTTAAAAACTAAAGAAGGTTAAGACATTTTTTTTTGGGATCAAATATCTAAAGTTATCCATATTTGAGTCTATGACATGCAATTTCCTGGTAAAAACCACCGTATCTATAGTGGTCCATGTACAGGTTTGAAACAGGCCAACCCAGTCCGTCTAGAGCCCTTAGGTAGTAAACAAAATTTTCAAAATAACTAATTAAAGTGGATATTCAACTAGATTGGAGAAATCTATTGGTAACTATTTAAATATATCTTTCTTCGTATATATCTTCGGAATGTATCAACAATATATTACTCTCTTCATTTCAAAAATAATAACTTATTTTTTTTAATCTATTGCAAAAATAATATATTTTTTTTTTATCAATACTTTAATTACAACTTTTCACATGGCATGTTTGAGACCACAAAATTAAAAGGTAGTTTGGTATATTTGACATAACTGTAATTTAATTAAGATTTCAAGATTCAAAAGACTTCTTTATTTTCTTAAACTCTGTGTCAAGTTAAAACAAGTTATTCTTTTTGAAACGGAGGGAGTAGTTTAGTTTAATTTTTATTTCAGATACTTGATTTACGAACTTTTATACTTGGAATTGTTTAATCTATTCGGAAATTTAATTGAGAATTTCAGCTCTTAAAAATGATATTTTTCTCATCGTCATATTTACTTATTGATCATGTACTCTTTCATAAATGGGGCCACTTTCAAATAATTTCTACGAGCCATAAATGAATCTTTTGTGAGTAAGAAGATAATGATCCAGACTGGTTGCAAAATAAGTTTTTGTCTTATCACTCTGGATCCTTTCATCTTTTATATTATCCACAATTGTGTAATAATGCTTTATAGTTTGCTTTATTCAGGCATTTAAATTCCTTCTATACTTTTGTAATTGAGGTAAAAATAGATGGTCACCCTCTTCGTTGAAAGATTTTGATCATATGGGATGATCTCAGCACTATATGATATTTTTTTAATTAAAAAAAAAGAGTGTTGAGCACATAAATATAGATTGATGTCAATCTCTAGTATAAGTAAATAAATAGAAAACTTACTAAACAATACCTTATGCAAATTAAAATAAATAGATTCATCTTGTAAAATCTTGAAGAATAGTAAAGGCAAAAAAATGGGAAACAACCTCTATAATTTGCAACAAACAAAACTCAATGAGTACATACATCACTCAAAAGTATTGTAAGATTTTTTTTTATTTTTTTTTTGTAATCGAGAGATTTTTCATAAAATTAAAATAGAGATGTTCCCCCTACAGGTGCAGGGGATAAAAGATTAGTGTTCTCAGCCACAGCCTGCCTGGATAGGTCTAAAATATTATTTGTTACAATAAGAATAAAAGAAGTTCCTAACACATCTATGTCTAGCGCTGCTTGAACAAACATAGGAGAAACTTGCAGAATAGTAGTTTGACCGGGTTTTGTTGCTTTGTTTTCTTCTCCAGCTAATAATTCAACCACCTGGTTTTTCTCTCTAAATACGTGCACTCGAGTTGTTGCCTCCACTTCCATCAGCACTGATCTGCAATCAGATAGGATATTATAATAAAAGGGGTGGTACTTTTAAGCAAGTCAATGAAGGCTTTGCAATTAGTGTATAAAATTAGAGGCTTTAGGTTGTATTTATTACCCAAGATGAGACCTTTTCTAAGTGCAAGTATTTAAGACAGAAGTTGTGTAGTGTAAGGAAGGTGTTCATAGAAGCTTAACTCCCGAGAACCATTATGATTTCTAAACACACCTCACATGCCCCCAGGGCTACGTTGAAGCTCAGCTGATCCATCAATGTTAAGCATGTGAAACCCCCTTGGAGGGTTTCCCATTTAACATTGATAGGTCATCTAATAGTGTTACCCTTATTACTATTAGTAATCAGGAGCTTGTGCTCCATGGCCAGATGGACACTGGTATCAATGTTAATATGGTCTTTTTTGTTGAAGTGGTTATCATTTCTTGTCAACCAAATATTCTAGAGACAATAAGGGACAATGTCATCCCAAGAGATGAAGCGTTAAAAACTTTATTAGAAATTGACTTCCAACACTTGATCCAGCTGTTGCTCGTGAGAGTGTTGTTGGCCAGCATGGGATTTCCATTGCTGATTTTATTCCATAATTAGAGAAAATTGGGGCATTAGAAAATATAATGGTTGATATCTTCTTGAGGTGCATTACAGTAAGAGCATTCATTGAAAATGTTAAGGACAATTTTGTGGAGGTATAGGTTGGTGGGGAGTCTATCATGGTACATAAGCCAAAGGAAAGTTTTTATCTGATTAGGGAAAGGGGCAAACCAAATATGCTTGAAGTTGCTCTTTACTTCTTCGTTGGGACTTGTAAGACTATCTCTTAGACTGTCATATACACTACCGAAAGAGAATAATCCGTTGGAGATTAGGTTTCAAATGAGAGTGTCCTCATTATTAACAGTGAGGGTGAGGGGATAACTTGTTAGAGTTTGAGAGATGTGGTGAGGGAGGACAAAGGAGATTTTGGATAGGTCCTATCTACCATTGACCAACATATCTTTAATGGTGATAGTGTTCTTATTTTGGGTATAAGGACCATGAATGATGCTTCTAAGGCTGCCCAGATGGGGAATCCAGTTTTCAGTTAGGAACTTTACTTTATCCCCTTTATGAATATTCCAGGATCTTTCTTTAGGACAGTTTCTCCATCCTTCCAGAATATATTTCAAAGTTCTTGATATAACTCTTCTTGTTTTATTGGTATTATAAGAGTTGTGGTATTTTTTCAGGAGGATTTTTCCCTAGAGGTTGTAGGTTTTTTTAGAGATTCTCCATGCCATACTTGCATAGAGGGCCCTTTGTTTAAGCTCAACTTTTTTGATACCCAGGCCACCCTCTTACTTGGTTTGGGTGATGGTATTCTAATTCAGCACGTAGAGCTTCTTTTTTCAGCTGTACTTTCCCAGATGATGTTTCTTTGGGTTCTATTAATACTATCAAAGATCTTGCATGGGAGTTTGATGTACTGTATAATGTGAGTGAGGATGCTGGACTGGGAGGCTTTGGCCAGGACTGTCCTTCCAGTAGTATGAACCACCTTGGATTTGAACTCTTAGAAAACTGCCTAAGTTGGAGATTCCAGACAATATACGACTAGAGGGTACTAGTCATATGTTTGGGTACGGTTAGTACTCCATCTCTTATATTTTGGACAGTATGTTTGGGTTGGTTTTTGCCCTAGGTATGACTAGGTATCATACCAATTGTATGATAATGTACGAGTAGTATGTTGCCAAGTCGTATGATGCCTTGAGAATGGTCTAGATGATTCTGACCAAGGTACGACTCTAAGGATACTGCTCGTAAGTTAAGATACGTCTTGGTCTTGCGGGGTCATATGCTGATCAGTATAAGGTCCAAAGGGAGTTCTAGGGAACGATTTAACGGTACCACTCATGCCCTAGGTTATGCTTGGGGGTGAGTTGTACCCTCCTACGTGTGTTTTTCAGCTTTTTAAGTTGGGGATATTTTAGACATTTCCCACCCCAAAACCCTTGAGATCCACCCATGACTTATAATATTATTTGGTTTTTCATTCTTCACCTAATAAGATTTAAAACTCGCCAAAGTCACTCTCTAAACTTCTCCAACAAGATTAGGGCTAGGGTTCATCAAGAAGGCCATCTAAAGGCTACATGGGTCAATTTTCTTTCGTGAATCTTCATTTATAAGGAATGTAACTCTTCTCTCATTGTTAGTTTGAAAATATCATATGTTTTAAACATTAATTTTGATTCTTAAATAATGGTTTTATAAATCAATGTTAAAGGTTTTGATGCAAATTTAGTGAGTATTGTTTACTCTCGATTTAAGTTATGTTTTTGCATATTTTTGTGATGGTTTGCACATGTGGGCACTTTTTGATTGTGGTTTAATAAATGGGTCATGGGTGACCCTAAACTTGATGGATTTTACTTTGGTTTTGGTCTTATTAAAGGTATGCCCTTAAGATATTTGTGAAAATATCTAAAAGAAATTACTAGTCACTTGTTAATGGTGTTTTTAACGAAGGCAATGGCTTAATGAGTATGAATGGTTTGTAAATGATTTTTTAAAGTCCTTATTGGTCATGTAATGGTTTTAAATGGTTAAATGGCAAGTCCATGGTGGCCATGGTTCTTGGTTTCAATTGAAAATGGCCTTGGTGGCTATAGTTTGGTTTAATTGAAAACTTTGGAGTAACTTTGGTATAATGGCTTTGGAATGGCATAATTGGATAGACTTGCAAGCTCTAATTTTAGTATGAAGTTACCAATGGTTAATGCCTGTTAAAAAGGACTCTTTGGTAAATGGTTGGGTGTATGTGGATGGTTTTAAATTGGACTTTAGAGTGGGATGTGTTGGAAAAGTCGTAGAAGGTGGAGGTCTCGAGGGGACCAAAACTGAAAACTCATGTTTGCCGATGTGAGGTTTGGTCTTGGTGACCATGTGCATGATATCACAATTATATTTTAGGAGATATACTAGTCATCTCATATTCTCTTCGACTAGTGCAACTAACATGAATCGGGGCCCTTTCAGTAGGTGGTGCTGATCCTATATAGCCCATGGATGAATTTAGAATGGCAACCCTACACATCCTAAATTAATGATTTCAAAGTTCGTACTAATCTCACTCCCTATCTCGATATGGTATGTATATGTGTGTGTAGGTGTATTGCATTGGTTGTTTGGTTTGAACTGTTGGAGTTATTTTATCCTTATCCTTGAGTTACATGCTAGCGCTCCAACCGCTATTCTTCTTCAATGTTGTACCCCCACGCGATGCAGGTGATAGTCATACTACATGACGGCGCCCAAGCGCACACGCAAGTGTACGTGGTCTTACCAAGTAGTAAAGTGACCTCCAAGAAAAATGCAAGTATAAATCTCTCAGGAACATGCATTCACCGACTATCCTATTCTAGTTCAACAATTGAGAAAAAGTAAACAATAAAGTTTTAGAATTGTAAATTAAAAAGAAACTAAACTGATGCGGAAAAGTAATGACTTAGTCCAATCAATGGATAGAAGCCTAGGGTTAAGGCTTAAGAACAATCATACTACGTTATTGAACTTTATTTGTTAAATTACTTCTCTTGATTATTGATTCATAGGGTTAATTGCATGATCATGATTTCCCACCCTCTAATCCTTTACCTAAGTTGAACCTTACAACTACATCGTTGAGCGGGGAAGTAATAGTCCACTTAAGTTCTTTACAAATATCATCCTACATGTGAATCAAGTAAGATATTTAAGTACATCCCTGTCTTACATACTAATTTGAATTCCATATTTCTTAAAGAAACACAAACCATGCTCTACTTATTCCCATATTATCTCCCTATTCCCTCTCCCGAGTTCACAAGGTTGACAATGGATGCATTCTAAGGATAGATAAGCCTTAAAATAGTTAAAATAAGAATAAACAAACAATCAATATTGATTAGCAAATCAAAAAACTTAATTCAAAGCGAAGGTAGTCATGACCTTGGCCTTAACCTCAGATAGGGAGTTTTAGCCTTTAATGGAAATATTCATCATCCAATCTCTTGGATTGATGATACAGACCATAAAAGAAACTAAAATTAAGAGATATGTATTACACTCACCAAAAAAGTATTTAAAATGTTGCTTTTTAGTGAGTTCAAGGGTCCAGATGACAAACATGTAAGTAGAAGTGTCCAACTTACAAAACCGACATAGTACAGGGGTCCAGAAGGTCATTTTGCCTAAAAAATGATGGTATTATTATGAATATATGCCTCAATATACAATAAAGTGTTTAACTGATGCAATAATTAATAATACACAAATTGAAAAATGATATCAAATAAGATATTAATAATAAACTAAATCAATACAAGCATTATTTTTCTCAATACACTCTACCAAACAATCCTTAAGTGAGATGATCTATAATATTTAGAGATGAAATAGTAAAATTTATTATTTTATTTATTGTTTTACAAAAACTATATCAAATCAAACATGAACAAGTAAACATGAATGGAGAACCACCAGATGTGAAACTTTACCTTAATGTTTGGATACAATATCATGACAACTCTTAATTAATGATGTATCCCCCGCTATTTGCCTTAACTTCCGACCGAAGACCAATTTTGAGATCTCATTTCTCTATATATGAAATTATAGAGGTCACGTAATCACTAATCAAATAGTACAATATATAATAAAATTTTATACTCAAAATTAAAATATATGTACCTGAAATTCTTCGAAGTATTTTGAGATCAAAATCATTCTTGAAGGATGTAAAAATTTGGAAAGCACACGCAATAAATCATTAAACTTTATGCGAGGTGCGGGCTTCAACTGAACCTTCTTGATTGTTGAGGAGTTACCTAGAAAAATAGGGCATTGATACATTTTAGTCGATTTGCTAAAATCAATTATATTATCTCGTTAAATATATTTTTATCTGTTTCATATTAGTTGTTCGCTTTTCTTCTTGATAATTTATCCTTTATACACTTCTTTGAAAACAAACTCTTTGAAAACATAAACTAATGTAAACTTATTTAGGCTTTCAAGAATTATTGGTTATGGGGATAAAATGAAAAGTTTTTAATTAATTTTATCTTGATTTGACAAATAGACCAATAGTTTGGAACAACTATATATAATAAAATGATCAGCTTATATATATGTGTGTGTGTATGTATATATATGTATGTATGTATATATATATATGTATGCATGTATGTATGTATGTATGTATATATATATATATATGTATGTATGTATGTATATGTGTGTATGTATGTATGTATGTATGCATGCCGATATAATTGTTATTTGAGAAAAGACATGTTTTCGCCCTTGAACTTGTCCTCCAAACTCACTTTAGCACTTAAACTTAACTTTCGTTTATTTACCCACCTTAACATCTTTAAAGTGTATTAATTTCATCCTTCGAAACTGAATACCACTCTCACAACGGAGAGTGTGCACACACGCCGACAAATCAACGCCACGTCACTTCCACGTCGGAGCCACGCAAGAAAAGTATTTTTTTAAAATAATTTCATATATATATATTAAAAAAAAAAAATTTCACATACATTCCCACCCACCCGCCCACCCCCACCCTCCATCCTCACCCATCCCGCCGTCATCTGTCATCTTCAACATTGCCCATGTATGGGTTCTTCATTTTTGGGTCTCAAATTTCAACATAAACTAGCTAAATTCATACCAATCAAACTCAAATTTCAACTACAACTTCACAACATCATTAGAAAATCTCAATAATCAATTTGGAATCAATCATGAATTCAATAAACTTATTTTTTTTTTGTCTTCAGGCTTTTTTAAAGGTTCAATAATGGTGGATACAAAATTAAACTAGTAAAATTCATACCAATCAAACTCAAATTTCAGATACAACTTTACAACATCATCAGAAAACTTCAATAAACAATTTTGACATCAATCTCATCTTGAATTCGCCGAACTCATTTTTTTTTGTCTTCAAGATTTTTCAAGCTTCAACAATGGTGGATACAAAATTAAACAAGCAAAATTCATACCAATCAAACTCAAAATTCAAGTACAACTTCACATCATCATCGGAAAACCCCAATAATCAATTTGAACATCAACCATGAATTTGACACTCATTTTTTTTTGTCTTCAAGCTTTTTCAAGCTTCAATAATGGTGGATACAAAAGGAAATTTCATAAATCCAACAACAAATTTCTTGAAAATTGACATAAGTAATTTAGTTCAACAATCATGTATTGAAAGACTTTCTTTTCCAAAATTATTTTCTAACCCATTAAAATTCATAACTTTTCACACACATTTTTTTCTTTCTTGAAGAAATTAATGAAGATAATAGAAGTGGAGATGGAGAGTTAGAAGAAGGAGAAAGGGAAATGGGGTGGGGTGTAAGAAGAAATACAAGAAAACGGAATGGAGTGAGGAGGGGGGGGGGGGGCTTATGAAGAAGATGAAGATTGGGTAGGGTGAGAGGTAAAGGGTGAGTTTCTCTTTATTTATATATATATGTAATTAAAAAAAGTGGGACCATATCAGTTTTTTAAATAGAAAACACATTTTTTTTTCTTTTTCTTTTTTAAAATTCCACGTCAGCTTGAGGGGTGAAATTAATACGCTTTAAAGATGTTAAGGGGGGTAAATAAATGAAAGTTAAATTTAAGTGCTAAAGTGAGTTTGGAGGATAAGTTCAGGAGGAAAAACATGTGTTTTCTCTTGTTATTTTGATGGATGACTATTTATGTTAACTTCTGAGAAAAAAAATAAACAATATATATAATAAGTCATTTTTGAATCCTTGTACTAATTATATTAGCGCAATTTAAAACAATCAAATTACGAATCTTGAATTGCTTACCTAATAAAGGACTCTTGAAACATACTAGAAAATTTGGGAAAATATGAGAATTCATGTATGAAGGCCAAATTATGTATCTTTTAGGAGCCAAATAATTGTCAACACCAGAGTCAAAGTCTTGGGAAGTTGGTTGAGATTGTGTGGATGCAGCCTCAATCACTTCCGTATTTCCCAATATTACTCGGCATAATAACATATGCCTTAATCCTGAATCATCTTCCACTGTTGATGATGCCCTGTAATCCACCCAAAAAAAGAAAAAGCGGTCAAATTAATCAATTAATTAATCTCAAATATTTGAAGCAATCAAATGGAAAATTTAATGTTCATATTATGTAATGGAAAATCTAAAATTTAAGAGTTCACAAACATAATTCAAGTAGGTGTTGCAAAGGGTCCAAATTAGTTCTTTACTTTTGGTTATTAATTAACTTTATTCCTCAGTCATATTATCAGATCAATTTTATCCCTAATGTTATGTAATAAAGCTTGATAAAATTAACCATCAATTGACGGAATCTCTCAAATCCAACATTGTGTACGAGGACTTTTCTGAATGTTGTTGCACTTGTATAAGATTTGTAAAAAATATATTATTTTTAAAAAAATCCAACACACATTCATCTACTTAAAGAGTTTGAGCAACATAGCTCAAACCTAATTAAAAATCTGATTTTAATTAAATTATTCGTTATCTCTTTAACGCAAATTAGCTACATTGAACGTCACATATGACGCATATATTTATTTGTTCAACTTATACAAGTTTAAATACATACCTTTGGACACCCAAAATTAAAAAATATAGATGCAAATTGAAATCAAATTAAAAGACATGTTTACCTATTACATCTTTTATATACGTATGGAGGTGTGAATTGGCGCCAAATTGAAGAAGAAACGCTCTTTGCCATGTGGTTGTTTTCACAGATATTATAAGAATATATCTTTACGGATAAATTAAAAATTAAAAATTAAAAATTAGTTTCAAAATATAAAATGATAGAAACAGATTTTTTTTTTTTAAAAAAGCTTCTAAAATGGACCAAAGGAGAATACTACGTGCACGCTTGATTTCTTACCCATCGAGATTTGCTGGATAAAGATGAACACCAATGCCAAAACAATATCCAGATTTTGGTTCCACAATTATAGAAAATCCATGTGAAATAATTTTACAAATTTCATCTTTGGAAGAACCAAACCAATCATATTTAATATTAGCTTCTCCACCATATTTTTTCCGCATTGCTTCAGCGTAAATGCGAAAACTTTCTGATCTTGCTTGCCCTAATATAGTTGAACATGAATTCTTGTGTATAGCCACTACTTCAACTTCCTCTGCCCATTGCCCCATTCCACTAAGAAAACTGGCCTTGATCAAATCATGCTCTATGTCGCGTTCCTCTAATTTGATCATTTCATTTCCCTTGAACGACCTGAATCAATGACATAAAAAGCATATAATTAACGAGGTCTATTAAATTTAATATTTCTTATACGTAAATTAAAAATTTGAATCAGCTTCTGACCTGAAGTGTTTATTCAATGTTGGATCACTAGAAGACTCGGCTTCAGAATCAGAGGAAAGTAACATTTCATGCTTCTCTAATGTCATGGAAACTTGATCATCATTTCCAAGTTGATCCATCAAAAAATTAAGTCAGAAATTGGAAGAGTGAATGTAGATAAATAGTTGGAAAAACTTGGGCTCTAAGAAAGTGTGTTATGGTTCCATATATTATAGAATAGAGAAAAGAAAGCAAAAAGAAGTGAGGAAAGGAAAAATACCTAACATTGGATTTTTGTCGACTTTGATTTTGTTGTATTGTATAACAAAGAAAAGAAAGACAAGAAAAGTCTATAAAAGAGTGGGACGAGAGGAATGTGGCTGTCTTAATTCGAAGTATGTTGCGGCGTGGCCGTTCTCTAACCTGTTAATTTGCAGTTGAGGATTTAAATTTGACTAATTTAAATTACATTTATACCCCTTAATTCTAAATTAATTTAATTTTCCTCTTTTTTTTTTTCCTGTTTGAGTCATTTATTATGTGCTGTATTGATATTTTATATAAAAAAACTTAGCAAAGGCTACTAATCAACAACGCAATCCGACAATTAATGGTACTTTTGAAAGAAAAAAAATGAGAATGATATCGCAAAAAGAAAAGTGTCCTCATTGATTATAAAAAGTTTATTAATAACATTATTTTTTTTTTTATAAAAAAATACTTTTGGATTTTATTATAGTGTAAACAACATAAATTTTCTAGACAATGAAAATAATTATACAAAATCTCTTCTTATTTTCTCTCTCCCCTTTTTTGCAAATATACTCATACATTAGGTCACATCTTATACATTGATCGAATGTATAATGTAACGGCTAATCCTATATTTAAGGTAAGAGAATCTTTAATTATTTTACAGTTCCTTAATTAAAGACAGTAATTAGCCAACATTAAGTCATTTATTGATAGAACATGTAACTGATATTTTAATTTTAAAAATTTTGTTATACATAATTTTTTTCCCTATGATTCACGATCTGAAAAGCCAAAAAACAACCGCTTTCTTCTACATCCGTTCTTCAAAACTACTAAAATCTTCTTCTACATATGTTCTTCATTACTAGTAAAATCAATATGAATATCCCCATATTGTTGCGACATTCTGGAATTTGGGAGTCAGAAATTAGTTATATATCATACAAAAGTGGCGCAATAATAATTTTGATAAATGCGGACGAGTCGATCATACCCGTAGGACTTGCGGTTTCTTTCCAAAGGAATTATGAAGAATATAATATGATTTTCTATGTGTGGATACTTTGAATGGTTTTGATTGTATAAATATTTTTTATTAGTTTTTTTTTAATGCTGGAGCAAGTAATTTATATTTTTTATTGATTATAGATGTTAATTTCTTTAATCAATGATTTATATTAGTATAAAAATTTTAAGCCTTTTCCTTGAAGTTAGAACACTATTATAAAAGCACATTAACTATGTAACTTACTCTCTATAGGAGTAAGTAATTGTTGAAACGCATGGTGTATTAAACTGTTGTACATTAATAGTTAATGTGTAATAAATGTATGATATAACATTATACGTTTTTAACATGTATGAGGTTAGAAACACAATAACGAAATTTAATTGAATTCAATTTATTTTTTTTAAAAAATTATACACAGTATCATTCCAGTAAATTTATGAATGTATAATATGTTTTTATACAGTCAAATCAATGTATAATAAATGTGTGCCTTTTCAGTAAACGTTTGAATGTATAATAAGTTGTTATACATTCAAAGCAACGTATATGATACTGTGCGATTCCAGTAGACTTACGAATGTATAATATTTGATTATACATTCGTATCAATGTATGATATAGCATCATACATTATAAATGTGCATGGTATTAACAATTTCTGTAATTGTTTTACAAGTAATAAACGTTTTACAACATGTATGCTGTTATGTAATACATACGTTTAAAACGTATTAGTCTTTAGTTCAATGTAAGATTCACTTATAAGAAAAGGTACATAATAGGAAACATACTATGTGTTCAAAATACAATGTCAGATTAATTAGTAATATGTTGTTTTAATCATCAACAAAATAAGTGAAAGGAAAATTCAATAAGTACTATGAATCAATTAGTAACATTGCAGTAGTGTCTCAGTGACTAAAAAGTATATTCTCATAAGATGAAGACATCCATAAATGTAAATTAACATCCAGAAAGTAATCTTTGAATTCGTTTAACATCAACCACAAAACTAAGATTTAGTTGATTCAATTCGACTTTTATTAAACAATGCTACTCTAAAGTAACAATTGCACTTTCATCAATTTCTTGGAGCACACTATTCCTTAGCCGAGGAGGATCGCCATTATCACTCATGTACTCTTCATTTGCCTTTTCTACTCCGTAATGCCACAATAATGAAGCATAGCGTACACGTTGACTTCCAGCATCAAACACGCATGAATGCACTTGCTTCCCTTCACTTAATATTTCTGCATAAGCAGCAACAAAGACGCCACAGTCCCTGATTTTAAAAAAATAAAAATGAAGTAACAGTAGGTACATTAATTTAAACATAGTTATACATTATAAAAAAATTGTAATTTACTTACAAACTTTCAGATGCTTGCTGGGGTATGTTTTGAACATATTCAACATCAAATGCGTTTTGATTGACATGTATGGTGGTAGCTTATACATTTAAAAAATGTAATATCGAATATACTTATTCATCTAAAATGTAATATCGAATATACTTAAACTACAGACAGACATGTATGATGGTAGCTTATACATTTTTAAAAAATCTTCTTTAATGAATAATGTCAACTTATACAATAATCTTTTTAACTGCCTCTTTTATGTACATCTTCTTATTGTATAATATAATGGAATATAAAGCAGAAAACTAATATTTTACATTTGTCTAAAAAATAAAGTAATGTATAATCAAACAAACGTATAATATCAAATATGCTAGGAACAAAACCAACAAACTTATTTTGTTCTTGAGCATCTAACTGACTAAATCCTAAACTAAAGCTAGGACGAGAATCCATTACCAAATTTATACTCTATTGATTAAGTAATCGCAACTACAAACAAGAAATTCAAAGATCTGACTTGTATTAAATGAATTTTTTTTTAGAAAAAATCAACTAACAAACTAGAATGAGATTGCAAACTAAGGTAGTTTCATAAAAATTAACATGCAACAAAACAAGAATCCGAATAAGAACCAACTACTTTAAAACAAAAATAAAGATCTGACTTTTAATAAATAGAAAAAAAATAATATTATCAAACTATCACACTAAAATATATTTGCAAAAGCAATTAATTTCATAAAAAAATAAAAAATGCAATCAAAAATCGACCCAGATTGTGATTTGGTAAAGTTGAAAAAAAACTAAAAATTATTGAAAAAAATCAGTATATAAGTTCAATAGTTGTTTGATAACTTACAAATTGGTAACCTCTAAGTATACGATTGCTTGAATTTGAGCGTGAAAAAAGGTATTTAATAATGGAGGAACAATCGGTTGTTTAATGGAAGCGAAAAAATAGAGCAAATATGAAAAAGAGAGAGAAAGTAAATGGAAAAGAGAGAGAAAGTAAATGGGAAAGAGAGATAAAGTAAAAAATTATTTGATGGGAGAAAAAAAGGAGTAAATATGGGAAAGAGAGATAAAGTAATGATAAAGATTTTTTTTTAATGTATAAGAAGAATGAGAGAGAAAGTAAAAATATAGGGGACTTTAGTAATAAATTTTGGATTTATGTAATTAGTTTCTTAATATGGGATGTGTTGTAATAAGGTAAATTTAGTTTGTGTATATATGTAATTTTTAGTTTATTATAATAGAAATCTGAAACACACTACAAAGGGCCCAAGACCCTTAAAAGTCCACACACAAAAACAAAAATATAAAACAACCCAAGCCCAACTCGGCTGACCTAAGTTTGTACAACATATAAACCTTGTAGGGTTTCCAAAATGGTCACTTTTATATCCTCTCCCTTTCCCTAACATCTGAGTTGATGTTGCCATCATATCTCACTGCTGAGCTCGTCCTTCTCTTCTTATAGGTTATCAATATCTGTGGTTTTCTTTCTATGGTTATTGCTGTTGTTTTCTCAGCTGTCAAGTGTGAGTTCTGCTCTTCCATGCTCTGATTTGCTATAGATCTCTTCTTATGCTTCTTATTTCTCTTACAGTTGTGTTCTCTGGTGAATGATGTAGGCTCACTCTTCAACTTTATAGGATCTTGTCTACTGTTATCTCTTTTGATCAACTGGTAATACATTACATTGATCTTACCTCTTAAGTTGCATGTATTAACCTTGTTGTTTCTATAGGTAGATCTGGAATAGAGTGCAGGGGTAGCTTCAATCCACTGCCCCAAATGATAAGATGTTTGGTATCAAGTTCTCCATACCTGATTTGACCTCAAATCCTTTCATTTTTTTTGGGTCTTTTTGTTTGCTGACGTATATAGTCTAACTAGATCTTCACTATTTTTTATGCGTTTGTGGCTTTTTGTAATTATGCTCGTGATGAACATCATGCTAAGCCTTCCCATCCCCTTATCCCTTTAATGGTGATACTCTCAAGTATGGACTTTGCAATTTGTTACTGTTTATCAGCCTCTTATTAGTGGGTTTTAGATTATTAAAACTTGTAAAATTGCTTCCTCCTATGTCTGCTGTTGTGTTTGCAAAGAAATCAGCCACTGCATTACCTCCTATTAAAATATGTTGAAATGTATGAACCTTGTGTAAAAGTAATGACTATATTTCCTCTACCTTATCTGCAATACTTCTTGTACACGCTTATTCCTTTTCCATGACCTTGTATAATATTATAGAATCCATTTGAAAAATAGCTTGCTGATGCACTACTTTATTATCATGTTTGCCGGCCTGTAGCAAAGTTGTTGTTTCTTCCTGTCTAATTGTTATGTCTTCTATTATTGCACATTCTGCATATATTAAGTCCCCGTTTCATCTCTTACATAAAAAATATAAGAGCTAGTCCCAGGATTGCCTCTTGATGCCCCATCTGTATTATTCTTAAACCATGTAACTCCTAGAAATTCCCACATCACTTGAACTACACTCAATCTAGGTGTGAAAGTCTCCATTTCCTTCAATATTTCCTTCCAGTTAGTAGGAAAGTTCCTTCCTGGTTTTCTTACCTTAAGAAACATCCACATGTTTCTGATAATGTTGTGTATCACCTTTTGTTTTGAGGTGTTCTTCCCTTCATACTTACTAAGAATTCTTCTTTTCCATAGTTTCCATATGATCATGCTTGGTAAAGCATTATAGTTTGAGCCCATATCCTTCTTCACTTTTGCATTCCACAATTGCATTATGACTTCCTTTAAAGGAAGACCAATCATGTTTATACTTGCACATGAAGAAAAATAGGACCATGTCCTGTTAGCAATATAGGATCTTAGGAAAACATGAGACAGAGTCTCATTATTGGGACTCTCACAACAGCAGCATCTGGAGGGTCCCTCATATCCCATCTTCTCACTCTGTCATCTACTGGGGTCATGAACTTCCAGGTTCTCCACATTAGGAAAGATATCTTAAAAGGCAGGCCTTTAACCCAAATCTTCCTGTAAATAGTGTTTGGCTGATCTTTCTTCCTGATATATTCCCATGCTGATTTAACTGTGAAAATTCCTTTTGCTTCCAACATCTATCAAGGCTCATCCTTTATTTTCCCAACCTTTGGAACTTTAATGTATGCCTTGATATGATTTACATACTCTTCTTGTAATATCTCTCTCAGTATGTCTTCATTCCATGCACCATGTTTCACCAATTCACTAACGTATTTATAATTCTGATCCCATGCAAAATCCTTTTTATGATTGTATACAAGTCTCCTAATCCAGTACAATTATCATGCCACAACACTGTATTTCCTTCCCTTAATTTCCATCCAATTTGATGTTCTATTAAATCTCTGGCTAGTAACATCTTTTTCCACACTTGTGACCCATTATTTTCTATCCTCCATACCACCTGATTATGGCTTTGCTTTTTGCAATAATTATTTTTCATATATTTCCTTCAAATTTACTCATTCATTCTGAAATTCCACTATAGTTTATAGAAAATATCCATTGACACATCCTGCAGCCTCCTAAACCCCAATCCTTCCTCTATTTCAGGTAAGCAAAGGCTTTTTCATCTGATCCAATGTCTTACACTACTAGAAATAAGTGCTATGGGAACGCTTAGATAGCGACAGTTTAAGAACCGTTACCATAAACAATCTATGGCGACGGTTCTAACCGTCGCATATAGTTGTCTACCCTATTAGGACAAAAGTTAAATATAACCGTCGCGTAATACATATAACCGTCGCTATAGACTATTTATAGCTACCGTTATTTTATGATGAGAAATAATATTTCCCTGGAATTTTTCCTCCAACATTTTATTTACCCGCTTATTTTAATTATATTTATTAAAAAAAATAAAACATGTAAAAAATTGGTCTTATGGCTTAGACAACCCCATTTTTTGATACTATCATAAGAGAATGCAACTCCTACTCATTTTCTTCTTCTTCAATACTCATTAATTGTTCAAGGAATCGGGTTGTTTAAGTGAGAAAATTGTTCAATTGTGAAAATCATTAAGTGAACTTTGGTCTTCTCCATTCAATTTGATTTGAATCGTTCATTGCAATGTACCTTTATGACTGGGAAAGCAAAGAACTAATGGTTTTGGGTAAGCTTTTAGCTCTTTTTGTTGTTGTTGAACGAGCTATGAGTAAGGCATTTGGAGTGTATTTATGGCCTTTTTGAGCTATCTTTTGATCAATTTTGGACTGAGATCTAAGTGTTTTGAAAGTAACTGAGCTGTTTTGGTATTAAATTTTTGCACATTTGTGTGAATATGTAGTGTTTTTGCTTTAAATTAATGTGCATTTGTGTGAATGTAAGTACTTTGAGCTGGAATTTGTCTGTTTGTTAGAGGATTTTCATGTTTATTACTCATTGTAGCTATAGAAAGGACAATGAGTAATCGTTTTTGTCAATTTTACCCAGATAAATAAAAGTGTTTAAAAGCTATTTTAGCTTAAAATAAAATAACAAATCCAAACAGACTCTAATAGAAACACTTTTTCGATCAGAATGATGACATTCTTTCTCTTAGGGAGAGGTACAAGGTCCGTATGAGTAATAAACCTTGGTAACTCTGGTCAGTATGAAAAGACTTCACCATCTAATGAATATCCTCACCAACTATTTCCCATGCTTCTTGAAAAATATTCCTATCATACCATATGGACCACCAATACTACATCTATTCAATCCCATCACATCACTTCTAACTTCTTCTTTGTCTGACATATGTAGCAATTCTCTGTTTTGGTCCTCATTGATCAGTTTTGGTAGTTCATCAAGCATCTTAAAGTTACCCATATCTTTTCTCTTAGTGAAATATTTTCTATAAAATTCTACTTCCTCATATGCTAGTTTATCTTGGTCTTCTAACCAGCAACCTTCATCATTCTGAATTCTTTTAACCTTTATCCCACTTCTCCTTTCTTTCACCATTGCATGGAAGAATTTTGTATTTTTTTTCTATCTTCAAACCACTCCATTCATACTTTCTGCTTCTAGAATTCTTTCTCTATATTCAAGTATCTATTAAGTTTTACCTGTCCCCCATATAGTTGCTCTCTATTTCCCCTGTAGGATTCTCCTTGAACTGTAACTCTATGGACTTTATAGTGTCCTCCAGTGTAGCAATCTCTTGAAAAATATTTCCAAAGGTCTCCTTGCTTCATTTTGTAAGTGATT
Organism: Capsicum pubescens; assembly: GCA_030864215.1. Lineage (NCBI taxonomy): Eukaryota > Viridiplantae > Streptophyta > Magnoliopsida > Solanales > Solanaceae > Capsicum > Capsicum pubescens. Next base: position 325,457,544 of record CM061548.1, read on the forward strand.
TCTTCACCCTCTCCATCTTATGATAAAATACTACAAAGGGTATCCTTCAAAGTCTTCCTTTAAATTTTTTTCAACCATACTTTTGAATGATTCTTTGTTGATGCAAAAATTCAAAAATCTAAAAGGATTGATCACATTTTCATTGCTACTTCTCAGGTTAATCAGTAGTGGTGCATGATCTAACCCACACTTTATCAAATGCTCTATTTCCATCACTGGATAGGCTGACATCATCTTATCATTACACAATATCTTATCAAGTATTTTAAAATGCATTCTTTATCTATTCTTCCATTCCACCAAGTGTACTTACTCTCTATGAATCCCATATATTCTAGGCGGCACATATTTATACAATGATTAAAATCTGTCACCTCAGCATATGTGACAGGTAAATCTCCTAATTTTTCTTCATTGTTGCTTATTACATTAAAGTATCGACCAACCATCCGTGGAACCTTTACATTACTTGAAATTTTCTTCAAGGATTCCCATGTTTGATATCTTTCTTCTTGAGTACACTTTGCATACACAAAATTTAGTAATTCCACCCCATCTTGAACTTGATTAGATAGTTCCCATTAGAATTAGTGATTGCATGTTGCAGTGCTAGCTTTCTTCTATACCTTTCTAATTCACTAGTACCTTGAAAAGGTTCCATATGACCAGCAATATAAATTAATATTTCTTGTGAAAATTGACTAATCTAGTGAATGCCTTTTGGGTATTTACTAATATGATATTCAAAATTATGGCATTCATCACTAATTAGTTTTATTTGTAGTACCCCTTGTCACTCTTGATAATGCTTGTGTGGCTTTTTTTATCCCCTCCCATCTTCTGCTTTTGTTGCTTACGAGCTGGTTTTTCATAATACATACATTTTTGGGAGATAAATTTCCTATTCTTGCAACATTTTCAATATTTTTTTCCAAATCAACTGTGTCCATATCATCCTTCGCTATTTCTTCTTTGTCACCTTTATTTGAGTTAGCTCTTATTGCTAAAGGGACTACTTTTTCATTAATCACTTCAGAAAGTACCAACTCTCCATCTTTTGTAGTTGATATTTCTTAATATTCATTATTGTTTGCTTACTTCCTCCTCCTTACATCATATCCTACTTGCTATCATCTTGCCTTTGATTTTGATCCCTTATTGCACTTTTGGCTGGAGTAGTTTTGTGGAAAATGTTTGTGACCCATTCCTTTGTGGATTTCACTTGCTTAATTCCTTGGTTATCTTCTTCACTCTTTCCTTTACTGTCATATTTTAATGTATCTTCTTTCTCTTCCACATCTCTTAATGCATCAAAGGGATTCTCATCCCTACTATTTATCTCTCCTTCTATGTGGCCATATTTATACCCTTTTTTATACTTATTCTTCCTTTTTTAATCCATTCCATTTCATTCTGATTATTCTCAACTATCTTTCCGCTTGTCAAAACTCTCATTTGGTTTGTTGCTGAACTACTTTTTTCCTCTTGGTTTTGCTCTTCTGTATGTTTTGTTCCAATATCTTAGGATGAATTGTCTAGTAGTTGGTCTCATCATGTCCTTGTAACCAACATTCCTTACAATAGTTGGGCATGTAGTCATACTGTATTGTATTCCATTTTGACTTAATCTCCCCTGTAACATCGTTTTCTTCATTAATTCTTTCTCTTTATGGTAACTTAGCCACTAAATCTATTTCCATGTTTACCTTAGCACAACTTGGTCTTATTTGATTTTTTGGGGCTAAATCTACTGCCAATGGCTTTCCAACTGCTGATGCAGTTGAAAAAATAGCTTTTTTTGCAAAAACATTTAGAGGTAGATCGGGCAATGAAAATTCCATGCAACTCCTATCATTGTTTTAACATTTGATTAAAACAATAGGTCCCATATTAACATTTGCATTAGCCAATACATCTCCCTACCCTTGGCATAAAAAGCTGATTTCGATAGAAAGTATACATAGTCCTCCAAACTGGTCAATCTAATCAATACATGCCTCGCATCCAAGATCAAATTGTACACTCACTTTTAATGCCACATTATCTTGGTATGCTTTATCTTAATTCTTTTACATCAAGTTTCCTATATGAAAATTTCCCAACAATTACATATTGTAAATATTCCTTCAAAATTAATGCTTTTACTTTGGATGTTTTCCACGTGATATTGGGCTCACCATGTGTAATACCCCGTACTTTTTCCTAACTTGAAATTATCTCAAGAATGTTAGAAGATTTCTTTAAAATATGAATCCACTTTTTTACACGTGGTATTTTTTTTAGATTTTTACTTTTTGTCATGTGGAAAATTGAATAAGCTTTCCATTGATACCAACTTCATCAAAATCCGACATCAAAAGAGAAAGTTATGGCCGAAATACAGAAGACAGTAAAACCGCCCAGGTGCAACGGTGAGGCCGACGGACCATCGAACTAGCGAAGGACCATCTCCCATGACTGTCGAAGTGAGGCAGTGTGACTACCTTCTTCCCTGGATCGACGACCCAGGCCAACGGACCATCAGACTGGCGATGGACCATCGCTCAGGCCGTCGCAAGGGAACAATGAGGCCCTATTCTTTCTAGAAGCGACGGTCAGGACCGACGAACCATCGACCCAGCGATGGACCATTGCACCTCACCATCGCCCCAAGGCAGTAAGTTCCACTTCTGGTCCTAGTACAATGGTCAGTCCAACAGACCGTCGACCCAGCGATGGACGGTCTCACCCACCGTCGCATGTTCCATTCAGTTATTTTAGAGCCATTTCTTAAGGTTTTTTTTGGACTTTTACCACCCGTTTATATACCTAGTTATATCCGACCAAAGCTCAGAAATTCATTATCCATCTACAACAATAAAATTAGGGTTTTCTCTTTAAGATTAATCTCGAAGAAGAAAATCCAAATCTTCTTCAAGAACTAAGAGATTCAAATTCTTCAAGTTCAAGAACTTCAAGAAACTCAACCCAGGTATGCATAGTGTTCATTCATGAACTCCTTTCATCCATGAAGCCCAAAAATCTCTTTTCAAAGTTCAATTGTATGGATTTCTTTATGAATTTCATGTTGGGTTGCTTTTGTTCATGTTGATAGTGACCAATTGAATTCTAATCCATGTTGGGTGATAAATTTTATGTGGAATTGATTAGTTTAAAGGTAGATTGATGTGGACCTATGATTAAACCCCTGGATGATGAAACTAAAGTTGAATCATGATGTTTATTTGTTATATAATGTTGTCTACATATACTATGCCTACCATGCATTTGATTATATGCCTATGTGAAGGAAAAAATGCCCAACTAGTATAATCTTATGAAATCCCCATTTATGTACATGATTATGCATATCACATGTTTGATGAATTGCCTCAATAAATGAATTATGTATTTCAATGTTGGTCATATATTCAAGAAAGTCATGCTTTGTCAGTTTTTTTCCATCGAGTCCTGGAGGTACTTGTACCCGATAATTTAGCTGTATGCCTAGAGCCAGTTTCATATTTTCACGATATCCTTAGTCAAGCTATGATCCATAGAACTCAGTTTGTCATGTGACTTAGGAAAGCTCAGTAATTCTATAACCTCAGTAATTTCATAAACTCAGTCAGTTGTCAGATATCAGTAGTATTCCATCAGTTAACGGAATTCAGTAAACTCAGTCCATGTTCAGATTAGTTTCCATGTTCAGATTAGTTAATCATGTTCAGTGTCTATTTAGATGGGAGTAGAAATTAGCACCAAGTGAACCCAAGGATGGGAACTCACTTGCCAGTAGAGGGTGTGATTCTTAGAAGCAATCCTTGCATTCCAGAACTACGTATCCAGCGTAGGTTGAGACATTATACCTATTAGTTGAGGGTAGATGAGGTGGCTTAACCTGCTAGTTGAGGGTTCCCACCATTCTTATTAGAGTAACCTACTAGTCGAGGGTAACTCATATGTTGTCATTACCAGTGGCGCGGTATTGACACCCTTCCAATCAGGGCACAAATTAGACCCCAATTCAGCTATAATTCATCATTTGGGGCATGTCAGTTAGATAACTACTTCCCACAGTGTTATGTTACAGAATCTAGACTGTCAGATACAGCCAATCAATTTCAGTAATAGAACTCAGATAGTTCTACAAAATTCAGGACTGTCAGATACATTCAACTCAAATACAGTACATAACTCAGCTAGTTCCATTAGATTTAGGACTATCAGATACAATTACTTATGTTATCAGTTATCAAAACTTTATCATTAGTCATGTTAGTTATCAGTAAACTCATGTTATTAAGATTTTAGATATAATTACTATGTATGCATGTATGTATTCTCACGTTCATATCGGTCAGTTATCCAATATTGTTCATGTATATGAACCCCATGCATTCATCCCACCTCACATGCATACCAGTACATTCAAAGTACTGACGCATTTGCGCTATGGTATCTTATACCATAGGTTCAGAGATATGAGCTCCAGAGCATCAGTAGATTCCAGTCTCAGAAGTCAGAGCTAGAAGTGAGTCCTCATCTTTTGAGGACATGATCATTACTTTATTATCTCATTAATTTATTTATTAGTTGGAGTTAGTTGGGGACATGTCCCAGAAACTCCTTATTCAGACCATTCAGTCAGTTAGAGGCTTTCTAGACTATCATGTTCAGTTAGTTATTTCAATTGTTTTGTGTATTTCATACCCCATCCATATGTTATGATTTATTAGATCCTATGTTACAGTTTTGAATCTTATGGCCTTTCAGTTCATGTTTCTGCATTATACAGTATATTATGCAGAATACAGGTACATATATTAGTCATGGGTTAGCTTGTGGTCCTTTAGAGTCATGAGCACCGTATAGCATTCCGGGTACCAGATTCGGGGCATTACAAACTTGTTATAAGAGCCAGGTTCAATAGATTCCTAGGAAGTCTGAAAGCCGCATCTAGTAGAGTCTTGTACAGGGGTGTGTTGCACGCCACATTTATGTACAGGAGGCTATAAGATATTTTAGGAACAGTTTCCCTTCTTTCAGTATTTATGTCGTACCAGTGAGAAAAATCTCAAGTCAATCTCTCTGTCTAATATACTTCTTCTCTTTATTTCAGAACATGCCTCCCAAGAGAAGAACCCAGCCTGTCCAAGAGGATCCCTTGGACGAACATATTTCTCATGTAGAGTTCAGGGCTGCATTCACTACTTTTGATCAGTCAATTGCCGCTCAGAATAAATAACCAACTGTCGTTCTAGACAACCCAGTGGCCAATTCAGCTGCATCTAGAATCAAGACTTCACCCAAATAAATCCTCCATCCTTTCTTGGGTCTAAGTAAGATGAGGACCATTAGGAATTCCTAGATCAGGTTTAGAAGGTTACAAACATCATGGGGGTTACTTCTAGTAAGAGTGCTGAGCTAGATACATATCAGTTGCAGGATGTTGCTCACATTTGGTTTAAGAAGTGGAAGTCAGAGAGGGCCATTAATGCAGGGTCCATTGAGTGGGAAGAGTTTTCTTCTGCTTTCCTTGATAGATTCTTTCCCCTAGAGCTTAAAGAAGCTAAGGTGTTATAATTTATCAACCTCAGGCAGGGCGACATGACAATGAAAGAGTATTCTCTTAAGTTTACTCAATTAGCTAGATATGCCCCTCATGTGGTTGAAGATAGCAGGGCCAAGATGAGTAAGTTTATTTCAGGAGTGAATTATAGCGTGGTTAATATGTGCAGATCCGCCATGCTGAATAGAGACATGACTTTAGCCAGTCTTATGACTCACGCTTAGCAGATAGAGGTGCAAAAGATTAAGATAAGGGAGAAATAGAATAAGAGAGCAAGGACAGCTAGTTTCAACTTTGCTCAGTCTAAGTCAGAAGGAGAAAACCGTTCTTAATTTCGCCCTAAGTCCTTAGTTCCAGCTCCTTCGTCAGCCAGTGCTTCAGTACCAAAATTTAGAGACGGCAGCAGAGATAGAGTACCAAGTTCTAAGTATCAAGGAAGTGTTAGAAGTGCCCCCACCTATCCCCCTTGTCAGACTTGTAGTAAGAACCACCAGGGTACTTGTAGAGCTGGCATTGATACTTGTTTTGGGTGTGGCAAGACAGGCCACAGATTTAGAGATTGTTCGCAGTCAGGTCCGCAGGGTCAACAGAACTGTTCCTCAGTTCAATCTAATCTCCTAAATCAGTAGGGTGCCACCTCCATTGCTACTAGTGGTCAATGCCCAAATAGACTCTATGCTTTCCAGTCCCAACAATATTAGGAAAATTCTTCTGATGTGGTTACTGGTATGTTACAGATCTTTCATGTGCATGTTTACGCTTTGCTAGATCCAGGTGCTTCCTTGTCTTTTGTTACTCCTTATATAGTAGGCAATTTCAGAGTCAATCCCAAAATTCTAGCAGAGCTCTTTTCTGTTTCTACTCCAGTGGGTAAAAGCATCATAGCTCGACGGGTATATAGGAACTGCCCGGTCATGATATCTCAGAAAGTCACTCTAGTAGACTTAGTCGAATTAGAGATGAGTGATTTTGATGTCATTCTCAATATGGATTGGCTTCATTCCTGCTGTGCCACAGTCGACTGCAGAAATAGAATAGTCCAGTTCTAATTTCTAAATGAACCCATCCTAGAGTGGAAGGGTAGTGTATCCACTTTCAGAGGTCTTCTTGTTTCCTAACTTTGGGCACGAAAAATGATATCTAAGGTATGTGTTGATCATTTTGTTCATGTTAAGGACATTAGTTCTAAAACTCCCAGTCTTGAATCAGTCCCAGTCGTGAATGAATATTCAAATGTCTTTCCCAAAGATCTTCCAGGAATTTATCCCGAAAAGGAAATAGACTTTGGTATTGATCTTCTTCCAGATACTCAGCCTATATCTATTCCTTCATATAGAATGACACCAGTAGAACTTAGGGAATTGAAAAAGCAGTTGAAGGATCTCTTAGATAAGGGATTAATTAGACTTAGTGTATCCCCATGGGGTGCTCCAGTATTCTTCGTGCGCAAGAAAGATCGTTCTCTCAGAATGTGTATAGACTACCGTCAACTTAATAAGGTCACGGTTAAGAACAAGTATCCTCTTCCTAGAATCGATGACTTGTTTGACCAACTTCTGGGTGCTAGCTATTTCTCCAACATAGACCTCATATTCGGATATCATCAGCTCAGAGTCAGAGAATATGACATTCTAAAAATAGCTTTCCGTACTTAGTATGGTCACTTTGAATTCCTAGTCATGTCCTTTGGTCTCACCAATGCCCCAGCAGATTTCATGGACTTGATGAATCATGTGTTTAAGAAGTACTTGAACATGATCGTCATAGTTTTCATTGATGATATTTTGGTCTATTCCCGCAGAGAGCGTGATCATGCAGACCATCTTAAAATTGTACTTCAGACCCTCAGAAATCATCAGCTATTCTCCAAATTTAGTAAGTATAAATTTTGGCTAAGGTCATTAGCATTTCTTGGCCATATCATTTTTGGTAATGGTATTAGAGTAGATACTCAAAAGACCAAAGCAGTAAGAAACTGGACTTGCCCTATCTCTCTATCATTTCTTGGGTTTGGATGGCTATTATAGATGGTTTGTTATGAGATTTTCTTCTATTGCATCCCCTATGTCCAGATTGACTTAGAAGAAAGCCAAGTTTCAATGGTCAGATCCTTGCGAGAAGAGTTTTTAGGAGTTGAAGGCTCGACTCACCTTAACTCTAGTTCTAGCTCTTCTCGATGGTTCAGATGGGTTCGTAGTGTATTGTGATTCATCTTGAGTAGGTTTGGGTTGTGTCCTCATGCATCATGGTAAGGTCATATCCTACGTCTCCAGACAACTTAAACCCCATGAGAAGAATTATCCTACTCATGATCTTGAGTTAGCCACTGTAGTATTTGCCTTGATAATTTGGAGGCGTTATCTATACGGTGTTCATGTAGATGTGTTCACGGATCATCAGAGCCTTCAGTATGTCTTTTCTCAGAAAGATATCAATATTTGTTAGAGAAGGTGGTTAGAGCTCTTTAATGATTATGACATGAGTATCCTTTATCATCCGGGCTAGGCCAAAGTAGTGGTTGGCACTCTTAGTAGACTGTTTATGGGTAGTGTTTCTCATGTCGAGGACAGTAAGAAGAAGTTAGACCAAGAAGTTCATCAGCTTGCCAGACAAGGCATTCTCTTAGTCGATACAAAGGAGGTTGATATATGGGTTTAGAATAGTTCAGAATCGTCTCTAGTTTCCGAGGTGAAATAAAAGAAGTATAGGGATCCTAGACTTTTCAAGTTAAAAGAGTTAGTCAAGGATTAAAAAGTAGAGGTTTTCTCCAAAGGGGGAGATGGTGTTCTGCGTTGTCAGGGTCGTCTGTGTGTCCCAGCTGTAGATGACTTAAGGCAACGAATTCTTGTAGAAGCGCATAGTGTGCTCTACTTTATTCATCCAAAGGACACAAAGATGTACCGTGATTTGTGGGAAATCTATTGGTGGTGGGATGAAGAGAGATATCGCAGAGTTTGTGGATAAGTGATCTATATGTCAGCAGGTTAAGATAGAGCATAAGAAGCCTAGTGGGTCCATGCAGGAGTTCAATATTCCTACTTGGAAGTGGGAAGAAGTGAACATGCAATTTGTGATGGGTTTGCCTCGAACTCATCATCAATATGATTCGGTTTGGGTTATTGTAGATAGGATGACCAAATTAGTTCAGTTCTTTCCAGTTCATACCTCTTATTCAACCGAGGATTATGCCAAACTCTACATCAGAGAGTTGGTCCGATTGCACGGTGTTCCATTATCTATTATCTCAAATAGAGGTACCAAGTTCACCTCTTATTTTTGAAAAGCGTTCCAAAAGGGTCTTGGTACCCAAGTTCATCTCAGTACAACCTTTCATCCCCAGACAGATGGTCAAGCAGAAAGGACCATTCAGACTTTAGAAGATATGCTACGTGCATGTGAAATTGATGTCAAGGGAAGCTGGGATGACCACTTACCTTTGATTGAATTTGTATACAACAACAACTATCATTCCAGTATTCATATGGCTCCATTCAGAGCTCTCTATGGTAGGATATGTAGATCTCTAATTGGTTGGTTTGAAGTTAGTAAGGCCTCAGTTCTAGGGCATGACTTGGTATTCGATGCCTTAGAGAAAGTCCAATTGATCAGACAAAGACTCTGGGCTACTCAGAGTCGACAAGAGTCTTATGCAGATGTTTGTAGAAAGGATCATGAGTTCAAGATTGGTGATCATGTATATCTAAAGATCTATCCCATGAAGGGAGTGAAGAGGTTCGACAAGAAGGGAAAGCTCAGTCCTCGATATGTCGGTCCCTTGAAGATTCTTTGTCGCTTTGGCAAGGTAGCTTATGAGCTCGAATTGCCTTCAGATCTAGCTTCACTTCATCAAGTCTTCCATGTTTTCTTTCTCAAGAAGTACATAGGTGACCCAACATTTGTAGTCCCTATTCAAAGCATATATGTTCAGAACAACCTCTCTTATAAAGAGATTTCGTTCGAAATCCTAGACTATCAGACTCGTAGATTGAGGAACAAAGAAGTCACTCTGGTTAAAGTTCTTTAGAGAAATTAGTCCATCGAAGGAGATAGTTAGGAAGAAGAAGCAGACATAAATACCAAGTATCCTCACCTCTTCTCCGCCAGCTCAGATCAAGTCAAGGTAACAGTTCTCCTTAAGCTTACTCAGTTTCATGTTCAGTTTTCATCATAAACTTGGTACCAAGTACCTTGCATATTCAGTCATGGATTTATGTATCATCTCAGTTATATAATTATGCATCAAATATGCATTCTCATTGTGAGAAACTTAGTTCACCAGAACACCCAGTCATGCATTCATGAATCAGTTACACATTCATCAGATATGCATATTCAGTATGATATATTCAGTTATCAGTCATGTCAGTCATAAAATCATGTTCCATCTAGTCATGTTCAGTATGTTCATCAATTTATATTCTTCCCCCCTTACTTAGTCTCATTCTAGGATAAATGTTCTCAAGGGGGAGATATTGTAATACCCCATACTTTTTCCTAGCTTGAAATTATCCCAAGAATGTTACAAAATTTCTTTGAAAGATGAATCCAATTTTTTACACAAGGTATTTTTTTAGATTTTCAGTTTTTGTCATGTGGGAAATTGAATAAACTTTCCATCGATACCAATTTTATCAAAATCCGACATCGAAAGAGAAAGTCATGGCCGAAATACAGAAGGAAGTAAAACCGCCCAGGTGCGACGGTGAGGCCGATGGACCATCATACTAGAGATGGATCGTCTCCCATGAACATCGCAGTGAGGAAGTGTGACTACCTTCTATCCTGGATCAATGGCCTAGGCCGACGGACTGTCGGACTAGCGACAGACCGTCGCTCATGCCGTAGCAAGGGAATTAGTGAGGCCCTATTCTGCCTAGAAGCGACAGTCAGGACCAATGGACCATCGACCCAATTACGGATCGTCGCAACCCACCGTCGTACCAAGACAATAAGTTCTAATTCTAGTCCTAGTGCGATGATCGGTCCGATGGACCATCGACCCAACGACGGACCATCGCACCCACCGTCGCATGTTCCGTTCAGTTATTTTAAAGCCATTTATAAAAGGGCTTTCTGCTCTTTTAACACCCGTTTATATACCTAGTTATATCCAACCAAAACTCATAAATTCATTATCTATCTACAACCACAAAATTAGGGTTTTCTCTCTAGAACATCGAGAATAGCTTGATAACATATATAATTATTTTTGTGGTGTCCCAAATAAATTCCTAGAGTCCGTTCGGAGACTTTAAACTTGTAAAAAAACAACTGGTGCACAGTTGATTTGATGTTACATGGTCCTTTTTCATGAACGTGAGCCATTGTCTATGAAAGTAGAGAAGGAATTGTTCTTTCATGGCAACTACAAGGGTAGTGACCGCAAGTCTTTGAGTTTTGTTTAGAGATCTCCTTTATCATAAATGCGATTGGGCTGTCGCAAATGCAATGGTCTGGATTATCATCCATTGTCAAATCAAAGGCTTGACTGGAAATAAAATGGCTAATTGTTTGGCCAAGTTAGCATAGACCCTCGGGATTGTGAGAATTTGGTCATGATCTGGAGGTACTGTTCATAAATAGTATAGATAGTGCATTTACTCAATTTTCTTCCATTTATGGACCTTAAAGCTTTAAGAATGGTCAATTTTAAGTTTTTTCTTCATCACTCGTGCTTGGGTAAGTTCCAACCTCTTAATTCCAAGATTTAAAACCTTGATTTCGGATTGAAGTTTTTAAGTTTCTTCCAATAAAGCTTTAAAGTGTTTTTTTTTATTTGAGTCTCATTTTAAACCTTTTTTTGTGTGAGGATTCAACTATAAATTCCTATAATATTGGGGATCATGGATCTAAAATAAAATTTTAGTTTTATCCATTTTGGTTTTCAATAAATTTTTGAACTAATAATGGACCCATTTTGAAAATAGCTTATATGGGCATAGTTAGATTCCCTTTGATGCATAGATAATGTTTTTGGTAGCTTTAGCTCATGATGAGACCATTCAAGAGGGATAAATCTCCATATTAAAGGTTTCTAGTCTTAGATTTAGGTACAACGAGGTAGGTTGTGGCTTAACTTCCTTCGAATTGGGTTGGGTACTTAACGAACATGTTAAGAATGCTATGGGATAGAGATTTTAGTCTTTGGAGTCATTTTAAGACCCCACAAAATTCTAAGCTTAACTCTGTCCCTAAAAGCTTGCTAAGTGTTCCAAACTTAGAAAATTATAGCTAAGTATTAAGACTTAGTATTATTTTGGCCTTTGTAAGTTGGCAATGCTATTTCACGACCTCTATTACCTTAAAATGTCAATATTTAGGTTGATTCATGAGCATGTTTCTCAATGAGCATGTTTCTCAAGCTGAATTTAGAGCTGCTTTCATTGCCTTATCTTATTCAGTAGTTTCTTAGAATACTTAGCTGGCTGTTATCCTATCTAGGCTTACATCTCATGATCTGTAGAGTAAGGAGGAGAGGCATAGGAGAAAGAATAAGAGGGCCAGAATGTCTAGCCCAAAGAGTGGCTGAACTAATCCCCTTTGTCTGAAATATGGCAGAAACCGCCATGGTATCTGTAGAGCTGGCAGTGATGTGTGTTTTGGATGTGGCAAGAAAGGCTACAAGGTCAGACAGTGTCTTCAGGTGGGTTCTTAGAGTCAGCATAACTGCCCCCAGCTCAGTCTGGTCACCCGAATAAGCAGGGTGCCACATCCAGTGCCACTAGTGGGAAGTGCCCAAATAGACTCTATTCTCTTCAGTCCCGACAGGATTAGGAAAGTTCTCCTAATGTGGTCTTTAGTAACTTATAGGTTTTCCATTTAGATGTCTATGCTTTGCTAGATCCAGGAGCTTCTTTGTCCTTTGTTACTCTATCTATAGCAGTTGATTTTGGAGTCAGTCCCGAAAATCTAGTAGAGACTTTCTTAGTCTCTACCCCAGTGGTTAAATCCATCATAGCAAGTCGAGTATACAAGAATTTCCCGATTATGATATTTCAGAAAGTCACTTCAGCAGACTTAGTTGAATTAGAGATGACTGATTTCAATGTCATTCTCGGCATGGATTGGCTTCATTCCTTCTATGCATCAGTCGACTACAGAAATAGAATTGTCCAATTTCAATTTCCAAATGAACCCATCTTAGAGTGAAGGGGTAGTAATTCAGCACTTAGGGGCCAGCTTATTTCTTACCTACGGAAGAGAAAGATGATATCTAAGGAATGTGTTTACCATCTCATTCGAGTCCAGGACTCTAGTTCAGAAAACCCTACTCTTGAATCAATGTTAGTAGCATGTGAATTCCTAGATGTGTTTCTCGAAGATCTTCTCGGAGTTAATCCCAAAAGGGAAATCGACTTTGGAATAGACCTTCTTCCAGATACCCAACCCATATCTATTATGCCATACAGAATGGCTCAAGTAGAACTCAGAGAATTAAAAGAACAGTTAAAATATCTCCTAGATAAGGGATTTATCAGACCCAGTGTGTCCCCATGGGGCGCACCAATTTTATTCATGCGTAAGAAAGACGGTTCTCTCAGAATATATACTGATTACTGGCAACTAAATAAAGTAACGGTCAAGAACAAGTATCCACTTTCTAGAATCGATGACTTGTTTGACCAACTTCAGGGTGCCAGTTACTTATCCAATATAGACCTCAGATCGAGCTATCAACAGCTCAGGGTCAGGGAATATGACTTCCCAAAAACAACTTTCAGAACTCGGTATGGTCACTTCAAATTCTTAGTCATGTCATTTGGCCTTTCTAATGCCCCTACAATTTTCACAGACTTGATGAACCATGTGTTGAAGCAGTACTTGGACATGTTCATCATAGTCTTCATAGATGACATTCTTGTCTATTCCCATAGCAAGAATGACCACACAGACCATCTCAGAATCGTACTTCAGACTCTAAAAAACCATCAGTTATCATGATATCCATTCATGTCTTACATGTCAGCTCTATGATCATAGCCCATACTCGTTCACGTTAGCAATCATACACTCTTACAGTTCTTCGTATAAGGAGTTCCAGTTCACCTAGTGTTACGTATCATGTTCCATGAATACAAAATATCCAAACTCAGGTCAAGCAACTCATGAATCAGGTACCCATGTCATGTTATATAGTATGCTCAGTTCCTATGACCCATGCTACACTCCTAGCATTTGGCTAAATTCAGATTTCATCATGCATATCCTCAGTTTAGATATTTTGATAAATTCATGGTGTTGATATTCTATTCCTTAGACCTCAGTTAAGTGTCGAGTTTGGTATAGTATTCATGCATATATCAGGTCCTCATATTTTAACCCTTCAGTGGACTCACCTTACAAATTGATGTTGTGATGAGCAATTACTTAGAAGGGAAAGAGTAAACATTTCATGTTAAGAAAAGATTATTGCATGCTAGTTTTACACGAGACTGTAATTATAAAGATTGGCTTGAATGTCATGTTATTGTGTAAGTGGCTAAATACATTTTGGAGATTTGAGTAGGCGTGAACATAGTGGGAGAATTCAGTCCAGATCATATCTCAGTAGGTAGAGTTATCAAAACACAGTAATCAGTTCCAGTACGGTCTCAGTTGCAGTCTTAGTTATATCTCAGCCCTAGTCCCAGTCTAGTAATCAAATCAGTAACATAGTTTAGTTTCAGGTTTGCTTGACCATAGAGTACAGTTATCAGTATTTTAGTTCCTTAATTTCCAGACTATTTTAGAGTCATGTTATCCGCTTGGTCTTGCCTTCTCAAATAGTATAATTTTTGAGAATTCATGCTCAGTTATCTCATGTAACTCAGTCAGTCCCTATCACATATGCATAATACTATGCAGTTTCAGTCCAGACTAAGTACAATTCAATTCTACACAACCAGTATTCAACTATTAACCACTCAGTCAATCAGATAAGTTAGTACATTTATGCATTCGTGCTCAGTGCCCATGTGAATATTTTCAGTATCCTCAAGTGAAATACATACAGTGTTGAGGTAGAAATTCCAGTTGAGGGATTAGTCAAGGGATGTGGCTAAGATTGCAAGCTAGTAGTTTTAGTGCATAAGGCTTAGTAACTCTATCTTAGATGATGTTTCATAGGCCTTGCTCTATATTACAGAACTGCAGCCACGTGGTGACTTCTTATTCAGACCATGCTAAGATTTCCCTGCTCCCTAAAGCTAGTAAACTCTATAAAAAGAGTGTCAAAGAAAGGCCCTAGTCGAATATAAGTTGTCAACATAAGTTAGTCTGCAAAACTAGTAATTCAGATTAGTAGTTAGGAGGATAATGTTTGTATGGTTAAGTTTCCCATCTTTCCATCTAGTCGCACTATCTGAAGTCTTATGAATGTAACTATTCCAAGATCTAGCAACCATGTGGTTGCGAGTTCAACTCAGTTCAGGTGTCATGCCTCAGTTTCAAATCCCCGATATGCAGTCACGGTTCAGTTCGTAAGTGCCCTGTGCATCATCTCAGTTTTTCCTCAGTATCTTAGCTGAGTCAGTATTCTTTAGGTGACATACTATCTCAAATGGGAGATGCACTATAATACCCAAACTTTCATGACCTAAACCTTCCATCTTCTCTTCATATAACGAATCCAGTTTTGAGTAGTGGGTACTTATAGGTGGACCTATAAGTTCCAATCTCATCTATAAGCCATGTATTCAGGGGCTCAGTTCTGTTCATGATATTCAGTTCCTATATCACGTTTCAGGGTCAGTTATGTTCTCATGTTCCCATTTATGTGTATATAATAAATGATCTCTAGTTGGAGATTGGTGATTTTGTAATCTTGAAAATCTCTCTTATAAAAAGAGTGAAGATATTTGGCAAGAAGGGGAAGCTCAGTCCCTGATATATCGGTCCTTATCAAATTCTCAGCCATTTAGGAAAGGTAGTTTACGAGTTTGAGTTGCCTTCAGACATAGATACAGTGAATCTAGTATTCCATGTCTCTTTGCTTAAGAAATGCATAGGTGACTCAGCAGTCGTAGTCCCTATAGAGGGCATAAATATTTAGAACAACCTCTCTTATGAGGAGATCCTAGTCTAAATCCTTGATTATCAGATTCGTAGACTGAGGAATAAAGAATTACCTTTAGTTAAAGTTCTTTGGCGAAATTAGTTCACTGAGAGAGCTACTTGGGAAGAAGAAGCAGATATGCGGACCAAGTATCCTCACCTCTTCTCCGCAAACTCAGCCTAAGGTAACAGTTTTCCTTTGAATTTAATTAGTCTTATGTTCAGCTATAGCTACCAACTTGGTATCAATTAATGTTGCATACTTAGATATGCCTTCACGAATCAATTCAGTCATGTACTTATGCATCAGACATGCATGTCCAGTGTATAAGCCCAACTTATAAATAACCCCAGTCATGCATTCATGAATCATGTTCATCTATGTACACATGTTTCAGATATACATATTCAGTATGATAATTCAGTTTACCAATAATTTCAGTCATGAA
The DNA here is from genome assembly GCA_030864215.1 of Capsicum pubescens. Classification (NCBI taxonomy): domain Eukaryota; kingdom Viridiplantae; phylum Streptophyta; class Magnoliopsida; order Solanales; family Solanaceae; genus Capsicum; species Capsicum pubescens. The sequence continues at coordinate 325,473,576 of CM061548.1, forward strand.
ATCATGCTTAAGTTATGCATGTTCAATGTCTAAATCTAGTCTATCTGTATTCTCAGCTTAGTCAGTATCATTCGAGGATGAATGTTCCCAAGTGGGATATAATGTAAGACCCCCAAAAAGCCTAAGCTTAACTCAGTCCCTAAAAGTTTTCTAAGGGTCCCAGACTTAGAAAATTCTAGCTAAGTATTATTTTGGTCTTCGTAAGTAGGAAATACTATTTCACGACCTGTATGACCTTAGAATGGCAATAATTAGGTTGATTCATGATCAAGAATGTCAGTAGGTGTTCTCGTATGAGTTTTGGATTTTTCAAATCTCGTTTGAACCACATTTGGGAATCCAAAATAGTGTATCGATGTGATCTCGGTGCGGCTCATTGGTCATCACGTCGATCAATATTTTTCTTAGCTTTCAATGGTAATTTCCAGTGAACTTGTACGGACTTAATGCGGTGCATTGGTCATCATGTCGATCCAATGATGCGGTGCATTGTCCTGCGCGTTGATGGTTCAACTTTCAGTCTTTTAAACTCACATCTAGAGAGATGAATGGGTCTTTTCCCACCTCATATCAGCCCCCAAAATATATTATTAAGCCATCCAAGAGGAAAAATATACTCATTCTCTCTAGAATTTATCAAAACAAACCCTTGTTCATCACATTCAAGAACCAAGACTCAAGGTTTCCACCATTATTCTTCATGAATTTTCCAACAAAAGTATGTGAAGTATTTATCCAAGGGTTCCTTTTACCCTCGGAGTCTAATAAACTATTTTAAACTTTAATTAGTTAGAATTTATGACTTCCATGATTGGAATTAGAGTGTATTCATGATTATAATTTGAATTAGATTTCTATTTCATGATTTATTATACGTTTCATGTGGAATTGGTTATTATGTGTGTAGATATGTGTGAATCCATGTTAAACCCCTTCAAATTGTGAAATTGGAAGTGAATCATGATGCCCTCCTATTATGTGCATATATTATGCTCACCAAGTGCTTGATGAATTGTTCATGTGAACTAATAAGGGAAAAAATCATATCATACTATCTTATGTGCAAGTTGTACCATACAAGTGTTTGATAAAATGTCTCTATAGATATATTATGAACAAGTGTGAATTTTATGCTATGCAAGATCATGTGATGCTTTACTTTTCATGCTATCGATTCCTAGGGGTATTTAATACCCGAAAATTTAGTTGTTTACCTAGAGCCAGTGTCAGATACAGAATAATCTCAGTCATGTCATGATCAGAAGTACTCTTAGTCAGTTACAAGATTCAGGAAAAATTCAGTAGACTCTGTATCAGTCCAGTCCAGTTTAGTAATCAGTTCTGACCTCAGTAAATTAAGTCAGTTAATTGAATTTAGTAATATTCCATCTGTCAATGGAACTCAGTGAACTCAGTTTTGTTTAGTTAGACAGTATAATCAGTAATAGTCCAGTCAGCCTAGTATGAACTAGGAAATTAGTTCAGTGTCTATTCAGATGGAAGTAAGATTTAGTACCGAGTTAACCCAGAGATGGGGACATTCCTTCCAGGAGAGGGTTTGACCCTTAGTAGCAATCCCTGCATTACAAAACTTCGTAGCTAGTGTAGGTTGATATATCTTCCTGCCAGATATTATGAGGGTTGATACATCTCATTTGAGTTATCCTGCCAGCGAGGGTTGACGAATGAGCTTTCTGTTAGAGAGGGTTAACTCATAGCTTGTCTTTACTCGTGGCACGGTATTGACACCTTTCCAACTGGGGTTACAGGTTGGACTCCAATCTATGTAGAAAGGGGCATGTCGGTTAGATAATTACCTCCCACAATCTCATTTTCAAATTTAGTCTAAGTATAAAACTCATTTTAGTTCTATAGATTTAGGGCTGTCATACACAGTCACTTAGCTCAGTACAGAACTCTGTATCATTCCACAAAATTAGGACTATCGGTTACAGTCATTCAGTTATCAGTAATTTAGTATCAGTACAATCCGATATTAGTTAATCAGTATTCAGACATAGTATTCAGTGCTATCGCGGTCTCAGTTACAATTACGTATTCATGCATGTACTCTCATCTAGTTATACTCATGTCATTCAGTTAGTATTGTTCATGCATATGAACCCATGCATTTTAGCCTACCTCACTTAGCATACCAGTACATTCAAAGTACTGATGCATACTTTTCTCTTGCACTATGATGTTTTATATGATAGGTTCAGACGCACGGGATCCCGAGCACCCTTAGCAGTTCGGATCTTTAGTAGTCAGAGTTAGTGGTGAGTCCTCATAGTTCAAGGACATGATTATTATTTCAACATTTTAGTTTATTTTAATAGTCAGATTTAGTTGGGGACTTGTCCCATCAACTCCATATTTCAGATAATTTAAAAGCTTTTTAGACTAGAGTATTTTCAAACAGATGTATCAGTTTTGGTATTACTATACCACAATCAGATTTATTTCAGTATTGAACCTTATGGCATGTTCACCGCCTAATTTCTGCATATTTCAGTATTATTATTATTCAGTTATCACAACAGGTACCCATCATGGGTTAGCTTGTGGTCCTTCCTAATTATGAGCATCGTGTAGGGTCCGGGGTATAGACTCAGGGCGTTACAGTCATATCTTATGTATGACTATTTATCATGTGCCCGTGGTAGGGCTTATTTGTTATTATTGTTTGCCCGGGAGAAAATAATTGTTGTGATCTCGAGCAGGGGATTTATAAGATATTGTAGGTCTTATTTCTGCATTGACTTGCCTTATTCATTTTTGTGTCTCTTGAGTGGATGCTTGACTTGCTATTTTAGGCCTTACATAAGATTTTGTTTCTGTAAAAATGATATTACCGATGTCTTACATCACTAATTATTTTATTAGTGCCAAGTTAGGGCTGATGACATGAATTAGAGACATCTTGGGTTGAATCTCAACTCATCTATACCTATATTGATTATACCATTATCTTCATACTGATTGGTTTTAAGCATTACATCCTTATTTTATCTATATATTCATTTGATTAGTACCACTGCAAAGCATTGATCTTCTTGATGGATAGTGGGATATTTTTTAAAAATGCTTAGACCGAGGGATGTGTTGATCAGGATTTTTAGTACATGAGAAACACTAATTTTTGAAAGAAAAAGAAAACACTTATGGAAACTCCTAGACCGAGGGATGTGCCAGTCGGGTTGATTGAGATATGAGATTGGGATTGTGAAATTATATGAGTTTCAGACCCTTTATAGGTCCTGTACTAAAGAATTGAGTCTTTAAAGGTGTATACAGTGGTTCCACCATCATTGTATTATTTCATTAGATTATATTGCATCACACTATTTGTATTTCTCTATGTATTAGTTTTTTCGTATCAAATTTCCTTGTGTAACTATATGTTTAGCTTTTGTTTTTGTTTACTTATCATATATTGTTGGAATGTTTGTAGAGATAGTGTGAGGTACTATTTAGAAACTTTTCTATTTGCAGACTATGTGTTTATTATATCTTTTACTTGTTATGTTTTCTGCTTTGCTTAGTCGGCCAATGACACCTACTGAGTACAAGTAGACTGCACGCACTCCTATTGTCCTCTTTTGGTTTAGATACTAGTTCGAGAATGACTCTTGGTAACTGATTCATGCTATTAGGGTTGGTGACTAAGGTACAAGCAATCTCTAGAGTTTTGGGTAGCCTTCAGACCTCTTCTTAGTTTTATCAAGTCTTTACTTTTATTCGGAGATACATAATCGTATATTCAGCTTCAAACCTTGTTATAAACGCTCTTTATTTCTGACACCAATATTTTGGGTCTTTTTTCTTTTGCCAAAAGTTTTATTTTATTTACATATTTGTTCGGACTCCATTTTAGGAGTCTCACATATTGTTTTTTTAGATTTCTTAATTGTTTTCTATCTTGCGGGTTTTAGGTTACCTACTAAGGCTAGGCTAAGGTTGGTGCCATCATGACCCCAACTTCAGGGTTAAGATAAATTAGTATCTGAGCATCAGGTTCATCAATCTCATAAGTGAACAAGTAGCATGTATAGTAGAGTCTCACAGATCGATATTTAGATATCAGTATATATCGTCGAGAGTCTATATGTTATCTTTAGTAAACACTTATCTAATTTGATTCCTTATACTGGGAGTTATTCATACCATATATTCTAAACTTGTATTCTATTCTTTTCCATACAGATAGTGAGGACTAGGTTAAAAGAGACTAGGGATGCTTATCCAGTTCCCGTTGTAGGGACACTAATCAATGGGTGAGGCTGGGGTCGTGGCTAACCCAGAGGTAGAGAATGGGCACGGGGAGCTAACCCAGTGAGATAATCTACTAGGTAGGCCTCTCTCGGGCCTAAGTTTGATTATGTGAGGATGACTACAAGATAGAGACTGTAAAACCATCTTGGGTTCACCAGAGTTCAACTGATACCCTGGTATTATAGGATTTATTAACTTGCCTATTAAGTTGCCTGGATGGTGCTCTCTATTTTGGAGTTTCCTTGAGTGTACTAGGTATTCCTTAGACTTTATGAGGTATTCATACACTAATATAGGCTTATACTTATGGTATTTCGACTTCAGGGGTACAACCATATTCTATGGTAGCCCTGCATATTGATCCATTGCCTACTAGGCTTAATACTTCTTTTATTGCTTCATCTCCTGTGATGTCTTTTGATGATCAAAACAGGTTTGAGAGATTCATTTGCTAGGCTCTTTCCAAGTTTAGTAGTGCAATTGGAGAGGATTTCTATGAGTTTCTGCTTGGCTATTAGCAGAGGTTACACAACCTCGGATCCCTTGATTGAGTCCCATGGAGTTGCTTATGCTACTTATCAGTTGACTTATATATCCAGACAGTGGTAGTTGTCTCTTATAAGTTGCATACCATTGGGTTCACCTATTATGACATGAACATAGTTTTATAAGGCTGTTCTAAAGAGGTTAATCCCTTACAGTTTGAGGGATAATATGCGATATGAGTTTGATCACTTAAATCAGGGCTCCATGGCTATTCCTAAGTATGAGGCATGCTTTCATGCATTATGCAGATATTTTGTAGCCTGTATCTCCACTGAGTTAGAGAGGATAAAGATATTTTTCAAGGAATTAGTAGGTTTTTATTAGTTGGCTATAGCTGAGATGACGGCGTTAGGGGCTTCTTTTTAGAGTATAGTCAAGCATACCAAGATGCTCGAGTCGATTCGTCAGGGTACTCATGGTGGTGGCGGTGCTACAGAAAATCCATCGACATGGTGCATTAAGTGGACATGTTTATCGAGGTAAGGATTTCATAGGCAGGGGTTCTCATGGTTATCATGGTAGACCTATAACGACCAACTTTATTGTTACTAAGAAACACCCCGATAATGGTGTAGAGTATGAATATTATTGGAACTTCAATAGAAAACCTACGTAGGGCCACGTGAATTTGAATTTTGGAACTTAAAAAAGTTGGTTTGGGTTGACGTTATCTCACTATAGCGGGATTCATTCTGCTATAGTGATATGGCACAAAAAATACCTATTTAAGCAGATTTTACTTCCTTTCTCCAATGGGGTTGAAATAAATGATGTGGGAGGCTTCAAAACTAGATTGCCACTCATATCTGGTAACCATGAAGAAGAGTATAAAAGGGTGCAGATGGGTGCAAACCCATGGATTTTCTAGGATTAATGTGACCACAATCTTGGCAAGGTTGGATTTAGAATTTGTTCATTGTTCCTACAGATGGTTTACATCCAGGGAAGCTAAGGTTAATTGAAGCATAGATCTGAGTTACAGAGCATAATTGTTATGTTGATGGATAGGAGATTTCATATCTAAGCCTTCGAGCATGGAGTGAGGATGGCTAAAATTGGTTAGGGTTGGGGTAACATAGAACTATGGGTTTTCTATATACCTTTATGTGTTATATCATTCTTGAATTATAAATTGTCCTCTCTCTATTGTATGGTCTATATTTAGGGCAGTGGGAGGTATAGAATTGCTGATTATTAGTTAAACTATGAGACAAGTGATAATACACTATAGTGGGAGGGTTTCCAAAATATCTAGGGTGGTAATACTAATTGTCTATCAAAAATGGAAAATTGGGGTAGGTGAAATGATTAAGTCTCTACACAAAAGTGTAGGTGATGGTATTGTAGTTTAAATTCAACTTATGCTATATATGCATGTTAACTACTTTGTATTGTGGGTTTTTAGTGCATGTTGTCTAGTGTGGTCAATGCAACTGATTTTACGTTGTTGTATGGATTTTATCAACCTCATTGCTTAATGTGGAATGTTTCAGTACTTGAAATGTTCTCACAAGTTATTGGTGAAACAAGATATTAGACCCCAAAATTTCTACAATTTTATTTTGATACCTTCTTCATTTTTTATGATGACTTATGAGTTAAATTAAGATATGTAATGATAACAGGATCATAAGGAGGCATTTCAGAATTTTTGGAATGTATTTCAAGATATTTTTAGACCTCAAAATAGTAATGTTCTTTGTTAAGGGTATGCCAAGAAAAGGGGCAGACCCTTACGCAAAAACTAGTGAAGGTCCGTGATAAGAACATGCCACACTTTGGGCATGCCATAATAAAGGCGTGCCACGCCTTTGGAGTTGCACTATAAGGGCGTGTCATGCCAAGGGTGAAGAAATACCAGTGTTTTTTTTCTTAGTTTGGGGTCAGGGTCATGTTTTTCTTTTACCTATTAAATGACTTCCCAATCTTATGAATTATAATTCTCACCTCCATAACCTAGATTATATCATTTTCTCTCCTTCTAAATGCTCAAAACACAAAGGAAGAGTTTTTCACTAAAGTTCAAGCTTTTTAGTTTCCAATAAGAGTTTTCCTCTAGAAATTCTCTAAGTCCTAGTATGTGGGGTTTGAAAAAGGATAACTTTTCATTCTTATGCCCAAAAGTTAAGGTTTTATCATGAATTTGAGATTATTATAACTAGGGTTCATACAAATTTTTCTTATGCTTGAGTTTATGATGTTTTTTCATGAGTTGGACACTATTTTTTGTATGTTTTCATGCTTATTTAAGTTTATTTACTAAAGATATTTCAAGCATCCAGTTATGATAACTTGATATGAAGTGTTGATGAGTTGATCAAAGATTATCATTTGAGCATTGAGTATTCAGCTTACAAGAAGTTTAAGTTTACCCGTTTGAGTTTCAAAAGCATTGCATTATAATCACAGTTTTAGTTTTGATATGAGATTTTAGATGATCTATGTAGTTCACACAAGAATTCAAAATTTTGAGATAGAAATAGAAGCATATTGTGTTTTCATACTTATCAACTCATATGCCTATTCTTAAGGTGAACTTAATAGATAAAGTACGAGTAATAATATGAGTTTTGGGAGTAGTATCTAGCACCGAGAGTGGAATGTGGGTTTAACACATCCTATTTCTCAGAAACTATGTACCATCATAAATTATTTTAGCTTGTCCAAACGGGCATGTCATTTATATTATTCGGCTTATCCAATCGGACATGCTTAGGTAATCACCACAATTAGCCTTTATACCCTGGTAAAGTATATTGGGCAGTTGCAAGGAGGGTTTAAGTCCTCGTGCCCTTTCAATCCCGGTTTGAGTCATCGGACTCCATATTGCTCATATGGTTTATGTCGGTTAAGAGGATCTCCCACAGAAAAGGGTATTTTTACTTATAATTGTTGTCCTTATATTGTTTTGAGTTATTCTTTATGATATTTCAGCTTTTAGTCTTACTTATGATCAAGGTAAGTGTGACGACCCGAGACTACCCCTGGTCGTTACACAGTGCATACGGTCCCGAGGAACCACGAACAAACCCATGATCTGGTACCTACTGTGAGCACTGAATAATATAATCATGAATGTGGAAGAATAACTAAATTGCCATAAGGTTTTAATAATGAAATGACTACTGAATTATGAATCTAGCATAATACTGAAATCTAAATAATTTGAATAGCTGACTGTAGTGTCTGAAAAGCCTCTAAACTGAATACTATGAATTAATGGGACAGGCCCCAACTAATTCTCCTAACTACTGAGATAAAGTCATGGAGTAATATAATCTGTCCTTGGATGATGAGGACTCACCACTGCTACTGTACTGCTGATGATCTGAGGGACTAAGTGCGATCTGGGAAATGAGCGTCAACACCTATGATATGATATATCATAGTGCAAAAGAAAGGTATGCGATCAGTACTTTGAAAATACTGGTATGATAAATGAGGTAGGCTGATATGCATGGTCAAATGAATAGGAATAATAATAATTAACTGGATAAACATGTAAAACATGAAGTACTAAATAAAGATCATGGATTCTGTAGATACTGAAAATGCATGAAAATCTATAAATACTGAGGATGCATGACCAAGCAAATAACATAAACTGAGTAAAATCTGTAAACTGAAATCTCTATACTTTAGTCAAACAACACTAAGACTTAATAACTGAGCTGGGACTGTAACTAAGACTACATCTGAGACTGTGGGAGGTATCATCTAACCAAAATTCCCTAAGTTGAGATAATCGGGGTCCAACCCGTAACCCCAGTTAGAAGAGTGTTAATACCATGCCACGAGTACTAACAATGGCTATGTGAATCCAGTAAACTGATATAATGTCCAAAGGACTAAGGGTGTCAAGCCTGAACTGATGGGTGACCCCTGCAAGATAGTTAAGCCTAATCTGATAGGTGACTACTCATATCCTATGCTAACTACGTAGTTCTGGAGTATAGGGACTGCTACTAACAACTCTGCCTATCTGACGGGGAAACCGCCATCCCTGCACTCGCTCGGTGCTAAATCCTACTCCCAACTGAAAGACACTAAGATACTAGACTGCTGAGTTTAATAACTGATATCTGACTATTCTGATAATGCTTATAATATACTCTGAAGACTATTATGTACTATATTGAGACTAGACTAAATAAAGAGCTATGGTTTTCGGGTATTCAATACCCCTAGGACTCAAAAATAATAATAGTAAAATGACACTAAAGCTTGAAGGACAAAACATGGAGGCATTTATTTAAATCAATCACTCTTGCTGGCATTTTATCAAACACTTGTAGTTCATGGTTCAAAACAATCATAGGAATGTTCTAAAACACATAGAAATAGCATGAATCTGACATAATAGAATTAAATCATGGTCTTGTTCAATAAATAACAACATTAAAACATGGAGGATTAAATAATAACAATAATTTCATGGTAACATGATATAGAGTCATAATTCATAGAGATTCATAGGTGAAATCATAACTTAAAACATAATGAATTGAAAAGATCACAACTTTATAATTTAACAGGGGTACTTCGACTCCATGGATGAAAAGGATACATGGTTGAACATCTAACATATCTTAATTGATGGATTTCTTGAAGTTCTTGCTGAATTCTTGAGGATTGACCTTGAATTTGAGAGCTAGGGTTCTTGATTAGGAGAGAATGCCTTTTAATTTGGGGAAATTAATTAAAGAATGACTTTAAAAACATTTTTAGGGCTTAAGTATCACACCTGGGTGGACTAAAATAATAGGGAAAGGACTGTTTTATCCCTAAATGAAATATTAATTTTTTGTCAAATTTTCTCGAAATAGGCACCTGGCGCGACGCGGTGCTATCGCGCCATGTCACTAAAAACTAACAATTGGGAATTGAGGGCTTGGTGCGACGCATAGGAATCGGGGTGCCCTTTTGATTCTTAAATTCACCCTTGGCGCAACGCGCCATTATCGCAACAGGACACTGGAAAAGGACGATTGGGATTTTGGATGTTGGCGCGATGCGGTAGTTTTGTGGAGTTGCACTTGAAATTAAAAATTGTCATTTATACTGGCACCGCTATGTGCTAAGGGTTAAAATGATGGTTCTTAATGACTGAACTTTAAAATTGCCATAACTTCTTACCCGGTTATCAGATTTAGGTAAATTTTATATTGTTGGAAAGCTAATTCAATTTCCTTCACAATGGAAGGATCTAAACTGGTAAATAATAAGTGTTTATAACATTTTATACGTGAATACACATGTATAGGGACTTAGATTACGCTAAGGAAATGTCGGGTATAACAATATCTCCCCCTTGGGATCTTTCGTCCTCTAACGAGACTGGTTAAGCTGAGGAAAAACTGATGAACTAAGCTTACACACTGAACACGCATATCTGATACATGGAATACATAACTAAACTATTTCATGAATGGACGACTGACATGAACATGATGTGCAACTAAAACTGAGCATGATAGAGAAAAATCTTAAGAAGATTTGGTACCTTATACTGAATTTGGCTTCATAGAGAAAATTAGAGGGTACTTGGTCTGTGTAGCTGCCTCTTCTTCCCAAGTGGCTCCCTCAACGGACTAATTTTTCTAAAGAACTTTGACTAGTAGAACTTCCTTGTTCCTTAGTCTATGAACTTGATGATGAAGAATTTCGATTGGAACTTCCTTAAAGGAAAGACTGTTCTTAATATCTATACTTTCTAAGGGAACAACTACAACTGGATCACCAATACACTTTTTCAACAATGATACATGGAATACCCGGTGTACTGAGGCTAAATCTGAAGGAAACCCAAGCTCGTAATCTACCTTTCTGAAATGATTGATAATTCTATAGGGACCGATATATCGGGGACTGAGTTTACCTTTCTTGCTGAATCTCTTCACTCCTTTCATGGGAGAGATTTTCAAGTACACGAAGTCACCGACCTCAAATTTGAGATCCTTTCTCCTCTTGTCCGCATACGATTTTTGTTGGCTCTGGGTAGCCCTAAGCCTTTCTCTGATCAACTGAACCTTCTCTAACACATAAAACACCAAGTCAGGCCCTACTATTGCGACCTCACCTACTCCAAACCAACCAATTAGAGATCTACATCTTCTACCATAGAGAGCCTCAAATGGAGCCATACAGATACTGAAATGATAACTGTTATTGTATGCGAATTCAATCAAAGACAAATAGTCATCCCAACTACCTTTAAAATCAACTGCATATGATCTCAACATATCCTTAAGAGTTTGAATGGTCCTTTCTTCTTGGCCGTCTATTTGAGGGTGAAAGGGGGTACTGAGATGAACTTAGGTACCAACACCCTTTTGGAGTGCTTTCCAGAAATAAGAGGTAAACTGGGTACCTCTGTCTAAAGTGATTGATAAGGGAAAACCGTTCAACCTAACCAACTCTCTAAGACAGAGTTTTGCATAGTCCTCGACTGAATAAGAGGTATGGACTGGAAAGAAATGATCTGATTTGGTCATCCTGTCTACCATAACCCAAACAGAATCATGCTGATGATGGGTACGCGGCAAACCTATCACAAAGTTCATGTTCACTTCCTCCTATTTCCACACGGGAATACTGAACTCCTTTATGGACCCACTAGGCTTCTGGTGCTCAACCTTAACTTGGTGGCATATAGAGGATTTAGCTACAAACTCTGTGATATCCATCTTTATCCCACTTTACCAATAGATCTCCCGCAAACTGTGGTACATCTTAGTGGCCCCTGTATGAATAGAGTAACACGCACCATGAACTTCTACAAGAATTCATTGCCTCAAATCATCTACACCAGGCATACACAATCTACCCTAATTACCCAAAACACCATCACCCCCTTGGGAGAAAACCTCCACTTTTTGATCTCTGACTGATTTCTTCAACTTAACTAGACTGGGATCTCTATCCTGCTTTTCCTTTACCTCGAAAACTAGAGATAATTATGGGATACTCTACACCCATACACTCCCCTCTGTTGAGTCGACTAAGTGAACACCTCGTTGGGCAAGCTTATGAACTTCCTGAGCTGACTTTTTGTTACCATCCTCAACATAAGCAACACTGTTCAAAGACAATCTACTGAGAGCATCAACCACTACATTGGCCTTGCCCGGATGATACAGAATACTCATGTCATAATCCTTCAATAACTCTAACCACCTTCTAACGCAGATTCAAATCTTTCTGAGAGAACACATACTGAAGGATTTTGTGATTTGTGAACACATCTACATGCACCCCTTACAAGTAATGCCTCCAAATCTTTAAGGCAAACACTACAGCTTCTAACTCAAGATCATGAGTTGGATAATTCTTCTCATAGGGTATAAGCTATCTAGAGGCATAGACTATGACCTTACCTCTTTGCATAAGTGCACAACCCAAACCTACTCTGGATGCATCACATGACACAACAAAACCATCTGAACCGTCTAGTAGAGTCGAGCTGGGGATGAGGTGAGTCGAGTCTTCAACTCCTGAAAAATCTTCTTGCATGAATCTAACCATTGAAACTTAACTTTCTTTTAAGTCAATCTGTACAAGGGGGAAGCAATAAAAGAAAACCCTTCAACAAACTGACGGTAATAGCCAGCTAAACCAAAGACACACCTGATATCTGATGGAGAGATGGGTCTAGGCCAGTTTCTCACCACCTTGATCTTTTGAGGATCGACTCTAATTCCATCACCAAAATTAATATGGCCAAGAAAATGTATTGGTCTTATCCATAATTCACACTTAATGAATTTAGCAAACAACTGACGGGCTCTAAGAGTTTGCAACACTATTCTGAAATGGTTTGCATGATTGTTTTCGCTACGGGAGTAAATAAGAATGTCATCAATGAAGACTATGATGAATATGTCCAAGTACTGCTTGGACACTTGGTTCATCAATTCCATGAAGGCTGTTGGGGTATTTGTAAGACCAAAGTACATGACTAGAAATTTGAAGTTACCATACCAAGTTTGGAAAGCTGTTTACGGAATGTCATATTCCCTGACCCTAAGTTGATGATAGCCTGATCTGAGGTCTATCTTGGAAAAGTAGTTAGCACCCTGAATTTGGTCAAACAAGTCATTGATTCTAGAAAGTGGATATTTATTTTTGACTGTGACTTTGTTCAACTAATGGTAGTCTATGCACATTCTGAGAGAACTATCTTTCTTATGCACGAATAGAATAGGTGCGCCTTCAAATGTTCTTTTAGTTCTTTGAGTTTAGCTGGAGCTATTCTATATGGAAGAATAGATATAGGCTGAGTATCTGGGAGAAGGTCTATTTCGAAAATGATTTCTCTTTCAGGAAGAACTCCGGGCAGATCTTCAGGGAACACATCTGAGAATTTATTTACTACTGGAACTAATTCAAGAGTTGATGTTTCTAAGTTAGAGTATTTAACTCAAACAATATGGTAAATACACCCCTTCAATATCATCTTTCTGGCTCTATGGTGTGAGATCAATTGATCCCTAAGAGCTGTGGTACTACCCCTCTATTCAAAGACTGGTTTATTTGGGAAGTGGAAATGAACTATTCTATTTCTACAGTCAACTGAGGCATAGCATGAGTGGAGCCAATCCATACCTAGAATGACATCAAAATCCATTATCTCTAACTCCACGAGATCAACTGGGGTGACTTTATGAGATATTATGACCTGACAGTTCCTGTATACCTGTTTGGATATAATGGAAACGCCTACTAAGGTAGACACTGAAAAGGGTTCTTCTAGCATTTTGGGATTGACTATGAAGTTGACGGCTATATATGGAGTTACAAAAGAAAGAGAAGCTCCAGGGTCAAGTAAAGCATAAACATTTAAGAGAAAGACCTGCAATCTCCATCACTATCTTGACGGTCCGTCGTTTTAGCCATCGCACATGAGCCAGAAGAGGGAGTCACTACCGTGGTTCCGATGGTATGGGCAATGGTCCATCGCAAACTCGATGGTCCTTTAACCTTTCCGTCGCACCTAGGCAGTTCTGACAACTCTTAGTAAAATGGCCATAACTTCTCACTCCGATACCGGATTTGGTCGAAATTGGTATCGTTGGAAATATAATTCAATTATCCACATGACAAAAAGTTGATATTATGGAAATTCTACACTTTTTAAAACATTTCTCACTTGAGAAGTCAGCCCTTACTCTTCTTAAAGATGGAACTCGACTTAAAAAATCTGGGGTATTACACTAACCCATGAGGTGGTACTTGCTGTGAGCACTAAATAATATAATCATGAATTCAGAATTATAATTGAATTTCCATAAGTTTTTAATAATAAAATGACTACTGAATTATGAATCTAGCATAATATTGAAATTTGAATAATCTGAATAGCTAACTATAGTGTCTGAAAAGACTCTAAACTGAATACTGTGAGTTGATGGGACAGGCCCCAACTAACTCTACTAACTACTGAGATAAATACATAAAGTAATATAATCTGTCCTCGGATGATGAGGACTCACCATTGCTACTGTACTGCTGATGATCTGAGGGACTAAGTATGATCCAAGAACTGAGCGTCAACACCTATGATATGATACATCATAGCACAAAAGAAAGGTATTTAATTAGTAATTTGAATATATTGGTATGCTAAATGAGGTAGGCTGATATGCATGGTCTCATGAATAGGAATAATAATAATTAACTGGATATGTATGTAAAGCGTGGAGTACTGAATAAAGAGCATGGAATCTGTAGATACTGAAAATACATAAAAATGTATAAATACTGAGGATGCATGACTAAAATATAACATAAAATGAGTAAAATCTGTAAGCTGAAATCTGTTTGCTTTTGTCAAACAACACTAAGACTGAATAACTGAGCTGGGACTGTAATTGAGACTACTTCTGAGACTGTGGGAGGTATCATCTAACTGAAATTTCCCAATTTTAGCTAATCAGGGTCCAACTTATAATCTAGTTGGAAGGGTGTTAATATTGTGACAAGGGTACTAACAATGGCTGTGTGGATCCACTAAACTGATATAATCACCAAAGGACTAAGTATAACGCCTTGAAATCCCATCACTAGATGTCACACGGTACTTAAGGTTACAAATAAACCTAAGCTAACCCTTTGAGCCTATTACTACTTCTAATACCCTCTTTAGGATAAATAAGGTAAACAATAATACTTTATTGTGTCAACTATAATCCAAAATATCTGGAAATAATGTCTGAATAGAAAAAATACTAATAGTCTAGAACACAACTTCAACTGACAGTCTAGTCTGACAAAGCCTCTACTACTCAAACCGGAGAGACATTGGGATAGACCCCCAACTGACTCGCAATGATCTGAAAGTAAAACTCAAAACACTATGAAAACTGAAAAGCTACAAATATAGTTCCTCGAACTATGAGGACTCACCAAGGATAAGGATGTAGATAAGATACTCGGAGATCACAATCACTGCTGGGACTGAGCACATGAACCTACATTATGAGACAATGTAGCACATAGACATATATGTGGATCAGTACTTTGAGGATGTACTGAGTATATGGTGGTGTATGCATTTAAGTAAACAATGTTATCATTCTTTATAAAACATGCATGCTGATATGAATGACTCACATAGCTTGAGTAAAACTGAAATCTGAATCTCATAAATCATGTATAATGAAGCATATAGTCCAAATCAAGTGAGTCATTACACTTAGTTCTACAATTTGTGTTCTCCATCTTATTCTCAAAACTTGTAAGCAAGAGGAATCTTAAAACAATTGCTTTCAAATCTTATGGAGAATAAGGGTCTTCTTTAAAGTTTAGAGATTATAGAACTTTGGGACTTGGGAGACTTGGGAGTTTCTTCTAATCGACATAAACCATGTGAGCCACATGGATTCCAACGTCTTGCCCATGTTGGGGAGAGCTCCTCTACCCTTGCCATCGGAATAGAACCTTAACTTTAGTGATCGATCACTATCTTAACCCACTTGGGGTAAATCAGAAACCTATGAGGGACATTGTTCTAGGGCATGAGACCTTGGAATCATACCTAAATCGATGCTAAATACTACTCCCATACTTAAGCTCAGAACTTTTAGGAAATCCACCTTAAAATAATTCAAGGGTCTATAATAAATACCAAATATACTTCTCTTGACTTTAAGTCATAATTAATGTGGATCCCTATCTTAGCTTAGACCCAAAAGGTCAAATCTTTAACTAAAATCTGAAAATATCTTAGCTATGGGGTACTTATGACCCAAACAATCTTGAACAACAATCTTTAAAGGGGGGAGTATATTGACCCAAACAGTAATCTCAAGTCAGATATCTCAAAATTCATGCTTGGTAATGCAATTATTCATAAAGTATCTTAAAATCTATAAATTTCATCAAAAGGCATGGAAATATCAAATTTTAATCCATGGGAAATCTCACAATCTTACAAATAATGAATGTGGGTATGAACCCTCACTTAATTTCATGGAAAATCTCATAAGTTGTAGAAATTTTGTAATTTAAAATAAGCCTTTGGGCACAAGGGTGAAAGGGTTACCCTTGTTCAAACTCCACATACTTTAGATTATGACTTATAGATGAACAAGCTTTCTTGAGACTCTTTTTCATACTCTTGAGTGAGGGTTCTTGAAGCTTTTGACTTGGGGACCTTGATTCTTAAATAAATTTTCAAGAACTATGGTAAAATCTTGGAGAAGGAATTGGGTCTTTCTCTTGAGGGAGAAACCCTAGTTTTTGATGCTAAGAAAGAATCTGAAGTTCTATGCTTCGTTTTGATATATCTAGGTGTTAAAAAATATGAAAAAATAAACCAAAAAGCCCTTTTTTAAAAACGGCTTAAAAATGCTGAACGGGATCAGCGACGGCTCGTGCGACAGTACATCGCTGGCTCGACAGTCCATCACTGGTTCGACGATCCCTCAGTCTGACCATCACACTTGGACCAGAATAGGGGCTCTTTACCTTAGTAGCGACGGCTTGGTTGACGGTCCGTCGCTAGCTCGACTGTCCGTCGACCCGACCTTCGCACTTGGCCAGTAAATGGGTTAATCTCCTTGGTTGGAACGACTTTTGAGATGGTCCATCACTAGCTCGATGGTCCGTCAACCTGTCCTTCGCACCTGGATGGTTTTGATAGCTCTCAGTAAAATGGCCATGACTTCTCACCTCGACACCGGATTTGGACGAAATTGGTATCGTTGGAAAGCTAATTTAATTTTACACATGATAAAAAGTGAAAATGAGGAAAAATCTATATTTTTTAAACACTAATAAATTTGGGAGTCATTCCTAAATCTTTTAGAGATGGAATAAGGCTTCACTTGACAGATTCTAAACGCTTAGACTATGAGGGAACTTTACGGGGTCTTACACTAAGGGTGTCGATCCTGAAATAATGGTTGACCCCTGTGAGATAGTAAATCCTAATCTAACGGGTGAATACTCAATGTCTATGGTTGCTATGTAGTTCTGGAGTATAGGGAGTGCTACTAAAAACTCCGCCTATCTGACGGGGAAGCCACCATCCCTTCATTCGCTCGGTGCTAAATCCTACTCCCAACTGAAAGACATGGAGATACTATACTATTTTGAGTTTAATGATTGATATCTGACTATTCATATAATGCTCATAATATACTCTGAAGACTATTCTATAATTTACTGAGACTAGACGAAATAAACAACTATGGTTTTTGGGTATTCAATACCCCCAGGACTCAAAAACAATAATAGTAAAATGACACTAAATCTTGAAGAAAAAAACATGGTGAATTTTATTTAAATAAACAACTCTTATAGGAATTTTATTAAACACTTGTAGTTCATGGTTCAAAACAATCATAGGAATGTTCTAAAAAACATAAAAATAGCATGAATCCGACATAATAGAATTAAATCGTGGTCTTGTTCAATAAATAACAACATTAAAAACATGGAGGATTAAATAATTACAATTATTTCATGGTAACATGATATAGAGTCATAGTTCATGGAGATTCATGGGTGAAATCATAAATTAAAATATAATAACTTGAAAAGATCATAATTTTATAATTTAAAAGGGTTTTTTAGACTCCATGGATGAACATCTAGCATACCTTAATTGATGGATTTCTTGAAGTTCTTGAGGATTGACCTCAAATTTGAGAGCTAGGGTTCTTGATTAGGAGAGAATGCCTTTTGATTTGGGGAAATTAATTAAAGAATGATTTAAAAACATTTTTAGGGATTAAGTATCATACCTGGGCGGACTAAAATAATAGAGAAAGGACTGTTTTTATCCCTGAATGAAATATTATTTTTTCGTTGAATTTTCCTGAAATGGGCACCTAGCGTGACGCGGTGCTATCGTGTCATGTCACTGGAAACTGACAACTGAGAACTGAGGGATTGACGCGACGTATAGGAATCGAGGTGCCCTTTTGTAACACCCCAATTTTCTGAACCAGAATGCTACACGATGCTCATGACCCCAAGGGAACACAAGCTAACCCATGACTGATATCTATACCTGTACACTGCATAACATACATATAATATGCGGAAAACATAAACAATAGACCATAAGGTTCAACTGAAATAATTATAACATACATATGGGTGAAAAATACCCAAGATAATTGAAGTCTGAATCAAAACTGAACTAAATCTGAACTGTATCTGAAAGCCTCAAAGTACTGACTGAATAAGGAGTTGAAGGAATATGTCTCCAACTAACTCTGTAAACTAAAAACTAACTGAAATAATAAATGAATCAAATTATATCATCCTCAAATGAAGAGGACTCACTGCAGCTCTGTATACTGGAATGAGAATGCTACTGCTGGTATGGAACTCGTGTCTCTGAACCTATGGTGTAACATGAAAAGAAAGCACCATAGTGTAAATGCGTCAGTACAACTGGAGTAATGAGTATACGAGTGAGGTAGGCCAAATGAAAAAGGGTCTACATGCATGAGCAATGCTAACTGACTGACTAATATGAACGTTAGAGTACAAACATACATACATAATAACTGGATACGTAAATACATAATAGTGGATCTGTACGCTAATACATGATTTACTAATTTCTGATATGACTAAAACTATGGTTCTATCAACATGGGTGACTGTGTCTAACAGTCCTGAGTCTGATGGAACTATCTGAGTTCCATACTATAACTGAATTTGACTGTATCTGGCAGTCCTGGTATACTAATATCTGAAGAACTATCTGAGTTCTTTTACTGAGACTGGGCCTGAAACTGTGGGAGGTAGTTGTTTAACCGACATGCCCCAATAATGCATATAGCTAAGTTGGGGTCCAATCTCTGCCCCGACTGTAGGGGTGTCAATACCGCGCTACTGGTAAGGACAATGGTGAGTGACCATCATCTAGCAGGTACTCAAATAAGAATGATGGGAACCCTAAACAGATAGGTTAAGCCACTACTAGAAATTACCCCTATGGCAACAAACTTTTTGGCGACGGTTAACAAAGTGTTACAATAGGTGGTCTATTGCAACGCTTCCAAGCATTGCCATATATAATTATTCTATTAGCTCTAATTTAATACTATAACCGTCGCATTTGACATTAAACATTGCAATAGATTTATGAAATAAGCTATAGCAACACTTATTTTTTTTCCCTCCATCTTCCCAAAATATTTTCTTAAGTCTCCAAAACAAAAAAATTTAATAAAATGTTTTCCCCAAAACTCAAGCTTAAACCGACACCTAAATCCCTAAATCACTAAATTTTTCTCTAAATCGTTATCACACTTTTTCTCTAAACACTTCTTCTTCTTTAAATCATACTTCTTCGCCAAAACACTTCTTTAAATCGATAGATCAAGACCCTTTGAGACAACAATTTGAGATGGTTCTTTAACGTAGTAAGTTTATCAGGTAATGGTTCTGGAAAAGAAACAACAATTTCAGCTTCTTTATTTGGCCAAACTCAGTTGGAATTTCTCCTAATCATTTGTCAATTTCTTTTTCCCTAATAATTAAAGGTAAATAGTTAAAGGATTGCCCTAATCACTGAAGGTTCTGTGGAAGGGGATTTGCATAACTCTGTGGGAGATTGGCTGATGAATTTTGAAGATTTTGCCATAATTCTATGTGATTTTTGGGGATTTTGCTGTAGCTGTAACTAAATGACGCTTATTGTGTCAGTAAGTACTCACCCTATTCCTTTTTCTTCTTTCAAAAGATCTTGTGGTAGTTGGTCGAATTAGATGTTACTGATATTTGGTGATTTTGCTGTAGATGTTACTGATTTTTGGGGATTTTTCTATAGATGTTACTATTTTAGGGATTTTGCTGTGAATGTTACTGATTTTGGGGATTTTGCTGTGGATGTTACTATTTTTTAGGTATTTTGCTGTAGATGTTACTGATTTTGGGGATTTTACTGTAGATGTTACTGATTTTTGGGGATTTTACTGTAGCTTTGATTCTTTTTTTGTTAAATGTTTGATATTAGTGATAAAGTTGAGTCTTTTGGAACTTACTATGCTTGATATTGCTTTGACTTCTCTATTTTATGTGGCTGTATGAAACTATGTTAACAACGAAAAGCGTTGTTATCGGCATTCGTATGGTAGGTAATGTAAAAAAGGTTTTTCTTGTATGTTGCTCGAAAATATTCATTTTGGATGAGTTGTATCTGAATAAAGAAGAATTAATGCAAAATACTTATATAATCAACCTAAGTTTTGGGATTTATGCTTCTGTTTAATACATTGGATGAGTGAAATTTTACGCTCTTAGTTCTTTCAAGATTTGTGCTTTTGTCTAATGTCTACTACTACGATTATATTTCTGGCTTGCCACCACGTTACAGTGACTTCGTTCGGAAAATCATACCTGGATTGCCTTTTTTTTTGTACAACTACTTAGCTCATTAGTTTCACGGAGTTTTTAAGGTCTGTATCTCTACACTATTTGCATTACATGGTTGAATGTGAATGGATGTAATTTGTTCTAGATTACTGTTTGTGTTGTTCGTAAAACGAATGTGGAGTCTTGTCATTTGGTTAATTTTTTTACGAAATAGAGAAGGTCACTGGTCTACCGGAAACCACCTCTTTGCCTAAAAGGTAGGGGTAAGGTATATACATCCTATCCTACCTAGAGGCTACTTATGATATCCTAACCGGGTATGCAGTTGTTTTTTCTTTTGAAACACAGTCAGGGGTGGTTGTCACCTATTTACATAAATAATAGAGATGGACAGAGATTAGAATTGATTGTTTTGAAAAATTGTTCAAAAAGAAAAATTGTTTTGAAATAAATAGAGTGATTTCAAATGATAAAAGAATTTTTGAATACATTGCGGTTGAAGAAGGATTTATGTTGCTTTTTTCTGTAAAAGAAAACCTTCATATTGAAGTTTTAAAATGTCTTTATTCCTTCTTATATAGCTCTCTTCTTTTAAACCTTTCTTCTATTATTTAAATTTTAATAATCTCCTCTTTTAGGATTAATTTTCTTTAAAGCTTACGAAAACTTGTTGAGAAAAATCACAATTAAGAAGTCAATATCAAGTTTATCCACAACTTTTGGCATTTTCTGTGCTGTATTATTCCCTGATAGTACTAGTTCCCTCCCTCATGCCAGACTGTTGTATATAATGATGCCTCTACTGAACCTTCAAAGCTTCGTAGGAAACAACAACTCTGAAGAAGACGAAAACCCCAATCCATTAAGCGTCGTAGTATTAATCGAATTAGTCATTGCCAAAATGGAACCAGATACAACTAGTGCTTCCACTAAATCTAGAAACATTTCTTCCATCTTAAATGCCACCATTCCTCCATAACTGAACTCAACCACTATGCACTTCTCCACTCTCAGTTTCCTTAAAACTTTTCCCAAACACTCCGCTTGAAAAGTAAGTTATTGAACCTCCAAAGAAAAGTAAGTCAGGTACATTAACAGAGTATTTTTTAGTTAATTCACTTATTTGAAATTTCCATGTGACGATTCCCTCACCAGCGAAGCCGTGGATTAGTACGACTACGGGTTTGTTCGGGTCAGGTTTGGTTGGGGATTCAGGGGAAATGGCACATTGATTGTTGGAGAAAGGAGTAGTGGTTGTGTTTTTCTTGGTTTTCTTTATTTTTTTTGTTATGGTTTCAGAAGGAACCCAAGAGCTCATAACGGTTCCTGGTTCTATTTGTATACTATGAGGTTTTATTCCAGCCAATTTCATTAGGCCATGTAACAATGGCTTTTGTGCTACTACCTATGTTGCTTGTACTCTTCAAAAATGTCGATGGGTGCATGTCGAATCCTCCAAAACTAGTGTATTTTTGAAGGATCCGATAGGGTACGACAATATTTTTGGAGAGTCGGAGCAACTTAGGCTGCTACCAAGTTCACCATCTTTTAGTTTCTCGGTTCTTTTACTGGAATTGTTTATGAATTATGTGTGTATGGAGGAAACAAAGAATGAGGTGAAGTGGTGGAACAAATGAGAGAAAAAGGGGATTATACATTTCTCATTGTGCAACAACCATTTTTTTTTATAAAAATGGTAGGAATATTGCATGAGATTTAAGCTACAACAAATGAAGTATACATATTTTTAATAGTATGACTGTAATTTAGCTTGTTCTAATGGGCTCATCGATCACTGTTTTTACCAACTTATATATAAATTAAAATTTTATCCTATAAATTTTCCTATAATTAAGTGATATGATTGTGTAAATAATTTTCATATCATCAATGAGAGAAGTATAAACACACAGGGAAATAAATAAATTAAGAACCTTTAATTTTTAATGACTAGATGAACTATAGAGAGGTTTAGGTCAAACCTGCAGACACCATGACCCAATGGAGAGTTTCTCAACATGCTGGAGTGATACAAAGAGATCTCTTAACATCTTCTGGTCAGTCCTAAAATCACTTTCAGGATTTTCATTATCATTTGTCATCCTAAAGAAATTTAGCTTAGCATCGACTAGAGCTTGTACATTACGAAGAACAGGTATTTTCTTATGAAAACATCCACTAATCTCCAACGAAGTAACATTCCTAGCCTTCTCCTGCTTAATTATGTTGTAACTTAATGCAAAAAAATAAAATAAACCTCAAATAGATAACAAATTGAACAGAGTAAGTATTTAACAAAAAATGGAAAATAAAAGACAAGCGGTAAGAAATACATAGCAGTAGAAGCTTATATTTCCTAAAGCAAACTTGTTATCCAAGAAGCAAAGAAAAATATATTTTTCCTGAGTAAGTATGTAGATAACTGCTGCAGCAATAGAAATAGGACTTCTCCTGCAAAAATTATATAACAAGTAAATGCTTTCGATCCATTAGTTTCAAGTAGGTGGGTTGCCCGGCATAGGGATAATAGCTGCAGCAATCAAAATGTATCTTATTTGATTGTTAGTTTTTTCCTTCTCGTTAGCTCAACATGTTTATATATTTTATTCAAATTGATCTATTTAGTGGAGATCCAGGATTCTCATGTGTATATATTTGATATTGCAGCTATCTTCTTTTAAAAAATAGAAGTTACAATTTTGTTATTTTTTACAATTTGTTTTTTCCTAGTAAATTTTGGATGTTTGAACTTTAAAATTTGAAGTATGTCTCCAATTAGTTTGGATTAAGCGGTTCAATATGACAATGGACATTAAAGTAACTTGTCAAACTCACATCTCTCATACTCCTGAATATATTCTCATTATTTGTGATCCAGAAGAAAAGATCACTGGAATTTTGTTCAATGGTTGGAGTTATCACTGAAATTTTGTTTAAATGAAGTGTTTCCTGGACTTCCTTACTCTTTAGGGTCTGATTCTGAATGTTAATCATGCTTGCGTTTGATGAGAACAACGATGATAAGATAGATAGAGGCTTCCTTCTCTGTGTTGATTCAGTTCTAGGTGGATTTAAAAAAGCCTTTTTCATCTGTCCTGATTCAGTTCAAGGTGGATTTAAAAGGGCTTGGCTTGTCTGCACTGATTTAGTTCTAGGTGTATAAGGTACATAGAGGCTTCCTTGCTGCTTTCTTGGTGGCAGGATACTCTCTCTTGCCTGAAACAAAAGATCAAGTTAGACAATTTGACTATCAATAGCGCGGTCCAACTTAGAAGCTGCAAAAGCTCAATAAACATGTAGTTACAAAAAAGAGTGTGCTACAATTTTTGGTGGAAGAGTAAATTCAGATACACTAGAATAAAAGATCACAAGCCTACCACTTTGGGGAGTTTACTATTTCAACGAGCTAGACCGTCGAGAGGATTTGCCTCTTCACTAGCTAACTTATACGTGGTTTATGTGCATATTTTGTTGTGGAATAGTCAATTTTATGTTTTCATTTAAGTGCTAATTTATATTATTTGTTCTCCTTTTATAGGTGTCCAAAATGAAGAAAGAGAAGATGAAAATGATGAAGACATTGACCTTACTTGAGAAGATTTTTGGTTTGTGGATAAATACTCTCATATCAATAGTTTTGTGTTGAATTTTTTGAAACTTATCGCAACTTGAACTTGCTAGTATGTAAAAACTTATTAATGAATCATTTTGTTTTGTAATGTGTATATATATTGTGTTATAATTTATTATGTATGTAAATAAAAATTTACATTAATATGACTATTTATATAAATCGTTTCAATTTAATAACATGTGGCAATCATTGTTGCAATAGATTAATAAACCATTGCAATAGGTACTTAAAAAAAGTTGCAACAGAATAACAAAATCGTCGCAATAGATGCTATTGCAACGGTTTAATATCGTTGCAATAGATGCTTTTGCAATGGTTCAATTTCGTTGCAATAGAATCTATTGCAACGGTTTGTAACCGTTGCAATAGATGAAAATAAGCGTTGCAATAAGTTATGAAATAGTTGTAATAGGTAGTCAAAAAGCGTTGCAATAGAATAAAAAAAATGTCGCAATAGATGTTGTAGCAACGGTTAGTAACCGTCGCAATAGAGTCTATTGTGACGATTCTTAACCATTGCAATAGATCAAAATAGGCGTCTCAATAAGTCCAAAAATAACCGTCGCAATGGCCCATCTATAGACACGGTTGCCATAAACCGTTGCCATAGGTGTAGCTATGGTGACGATTTAGACAACCGTTGCAGAAACCGTTACCACAGACCTATCGCAACGCCCACCTATGAGAGGCTTTCCAAACCGTTGCGATAGGTCTATGGCTACGGTTTTTTGGTTTATTGCAAAGATTTTGCAACCGTCACCATAGACCTAATTTCTGGTAGTGGCCACCTCATCAACCCTAGTCTGACTGGTTAAGATGTCTCAACCTACGCTGGTTACGTAGTTTTGGAACACAAGTATGACTTTTAAGAATCACACCCTAAACTGGCAGGTGAGTTCCCATCCTTAGGTTTACTTGGTGCTAACTTCTACTCCCATCTGAAGAGACTGAACATGATTTAACTGACTGTACATGGACTGAGTAACTGACTTCCATTGACTGATGGAATAACACTACTATCTAAGATTTTACTGAGATCATGAGATTTTAGAGGTTTCCTGAGTCACATGAATGACTGAGTTCTATAAATCATAGCTTGACTGAGATTATCGGGATAACATGACTTGGCTCTAGGCACACAACTATATTTTTCGGGTACGAATACCCCAGGACTCGATGGAAGAAAACCGACACACATGACATGACTTGATCACAAGATTGGAGTTCACAATTCATAATATCATAAGTAGGGGATAATATACCACATGTAGTTTTCAACATATTGTGCATGGTAGGGAGTGCATGGGATATATATCATGTACATATTGTATCACTTCATTATCATAAATGCTTCATACCACAACAATAACAACAAAACAATGACATGGAATTTATATTGAATTATATAATTAACATGGACTTATCATGTAGATAATAAAGGACCATGTAAACATGAAATTTCTAGCATTCTAAGCATTTTATCTAACACCTTGCATTCATTCTTTAAGGCATAGGTGTGTTCATGAATTTAACCATATTAAACTATCCAAATTCATGGGTTCTAATTACATGATCATAACCTTCATGAAAATTCATCAAATTACTACTCTATAGAACAAACAACCACCACCAACATGAATACAATCATATCACCAACAAAAATTTATGATTTGGTATTTAAAGATTGATTCGTGAACTCTACAGATGAAAGGAATCCATGGATGAAAACTATGCATACCTGACTCAGGGTTCTTGACATTTTTTAACTTAAAGGGTTTGAAATCCTCTGATTCTTGAAGAGGACTAGGTCTTGTTCTTAGGAATTAAATTCAGAGAGAAACCCTAGTTTTTGTTTGTGGAATAATAATGAGCAAAATGGCTGAATTTGGACTCATCTGGGTATATAGGCGAGTGGTAAGTGACAAAAATACCCCTGTTAAAATGACCTAGAAATAAAATGAACGTGGCATGTGATGGTCCGACTGACGGTCTGTCAAACACTTGATGGTCCGTCACTTAACCCGTCAGACGTTGGCCAGAAATGGGGTTCACTAGATAAGAGTTAACGGCCTGGATGACGGTCCGTCACAACTTTGACGGTCCGTCAACTCGTCCGTCAGTCCTTATCCAGTATGTGGCTCAACTGCCTTGGCTGTGATGGTCAAAGTGGAGGTCCGTCACTTATGTGGTGGTCTCCGTCAACTTGGTCGTCATATCTGGGCGTTTCCAACAGTTCCAAGTAAAACGTCCATAACTTCTTTGTCTGATGTCGGATTTGGACAAAATTGGTACCTTTGGAAAACTAACTCAATTTTCCACATGATAGAAAGTGAAAATCTTAAAAATACCATGTGTAAAAAGATAGTTTTGAATTTCAAAGTAAGTCCTAGCATCCTTGAGATGATTTCTAGCCCTGAAAAAGGCACGGATATTACGCCTTTTGATTCTAAAATTCACCCTTGACGCTACGCGCCATTATCGCGACAGGATACTAGAAAAGAACGATTGGGATTTGGGTTGATGGCACGACACAATGGCTTGGCGGAGTTTCACTGAAAATTGACAATTGTCATTTATGCTGGCTCCGCAATGCGCTAAGGGTTAAAATGACGGTGCTTAACTACTGAAACATAAAATTGCCATAACTTTTTACCCAATTATCAGATTTAGGAAAATTTTTTATCATCAGAAAGCTAATTCAATTTCCTACGGAATGACAGGCTCTAAAATGGAAAATAATAAGACTTTCAAAAATTTTATATTCGGATACTCATTATAGGGACTTAGATTATGCTAAGAAAATGCAGGGTATTACAGTGAGTCCTTTTACACTTAGCATACATGATTTGTAAGTATGTTTAGCTTCAGTTTTAGTTATTGAATTCACCCCCACATTCTTTGCACACTACAGGTGCATAGACCACATATATGTCTGTGTGGTTACATTATTTCATATAGGTTCTAGTGTTAGTCCCCAATAGAACAATTAACTATGGGCACCACTTCCTACATTCAAATAGTTATTGAATCCTCATAGTTAGAGGGAAAAGATTTATGAGGTTCCAGATGTTTATAGTAGTTATTTTAGTTATTCAATTTTCAATTTAGGTCAACTGGGGTCTGTCCTTGTGGCTTTTTGGTTTTAGTTAAAGTCTTGTCAAAACTAGTCAGACTATATGTTTCTTTTAGTTTTTCATAGATTTGAAAGTTATTGAGTTACAATATTTTAGTTGAGATTATTCATCTATTTGAACTCAGTTATAAGTCTCTTTAGTTTTTGCTAATATTTTAAATTTACATTTATTATATTTTAGTGTTGAGTAGATATCATGGGTTAACTTAGAGCTATTCGCAGTCTTAAGCATTGAGTGATGTCTAGGGGGTATCTTTGGGGAGTTAGAAACTTGATATCAGTGCCTAATATTTTAAAGAGTTCTAAGGAGTCTGACAAGCCGCATTACATAGAGTCTTGATCATGGCTGTGAAGTGTGCCACACTTACGAGCAAAAGAGACTACGAAACATATTAGGAACCATCTCTTCTTTCATTATCTCTATTGCAATTTGAGGTTATCTCTATCTTCTCTAATTCATGTTTTTATGTAACAGAGAATACCTCTTTGCAGAGCTTATACATGCAGAAATAGGGATCATCCAGTCCCACCCTCACCTGCAGACCTTCTAAATGGGAATGTCTCTCATACTGAGTTTCAGTCTACTTTCCAATTGTTGGCTCAGGCTGTGAGTGAAAATGCTTAGGGCAATTAGCCAATAATAGTTCCACTTCAGCAGGATGGTAACTTAGCTACAACAAGAGTTCGGGATTTTATGAGAATCAAACTACATGAGTTATTTGGGTTAAAGGTGAATGAGGATCCCCAATTTTTCATTGATGGGGTGAAGAATATTACCCAATTATGTATGTTACCAAAGAGGAAAGAGTGGAATTAGCTTCTTATCAATTGAAGGATATTGGTTATGACTGGGTTACTGTATGGCAGGAAGGTAGTGGTGAGAATAAAACTCCTATGAGTTGGGATTTATTTTAGACAGGTTTTCTGTATAGGTTCTTTCCTAGGGAGATGAGTGAAACACCCTGGGTTTTGCACCTTGGAAATTTTTCAGTGGACCCTAGTAATTAGGAGACCAGTGAATGGTGGTTGACTTTCTTTTATGGTAATGACTGGGTAGTATGGGTCATTTGGTTTGGTGACAAGTCGTTAGGTCGATCCTTTATTTAATCAGAAACTTAGTGACTTGACTTGGCTTTGAGTATAAGTGGATTACTAAAAGCGGTGAGGATAGGTTATGAGTCATGGTAGGAGGTCATATGTTTTCCGCTGTCAATCCCTTTGAATTTTGTCTTGGGTATGACTGGACCACACGAATCGTATGGTCTGGTCATGATTTCAGGCAAAGGATTCGTAAAGTGGACAGTGTGTGGTGTCCAACCTTCTATTCTAGTAAAAAATTGATGGTACAACTCATGTTTTTTGGTGACAACTGGGGGTCAACTCGTACCCACCTGCAGTAATTTTTTAGTTTTAAGTTGGGGGTATTCTGGATATTTCCCCTTTTAACTCCTTTGGATACCACGACATCAAAAACCTTTTGGGGATTCATTAACTTATTATTCTCAATCAAGCACTCTTAAAAATATCTCATAATCTCTATTCAATCAAGAGACTAGGGTTCCTTCAAGGCAATCAATTAGGGGCTTTCAAGAGTGATTCTCTGAACAAAAAACATGTGTTTTACTATTTTTTATGTTATTGTTATGATTCTGACTTAATGGTTGGGATTTTTTTATGTTTATAGTTGAGCAATGTTTCTAATGGTTTAATGATGTTTCTTTTATGCTTTTAATATGATTTTGATATTGTGGAATGCATGGTAATGGTAAATGGCTTTAGGGTTACTTTGTAATCCCCCAAATTGCTTGGTTATGGTTTTGAAACATATGTGCCCTCAACATGTTTGTTAAAATGCCAATGAGAATGATTTTGTAACATAGTTTGACTATTCTTGAAATCTTTGCATTGCATAAAAAGGTAATGGAACTTAAATTGGTTTGGTTGTCTTTAAATGTTTTGGAAAGTCCTTGGAGGCCATGATCTTGGTTTAATTGGAAACTTGTGAGTCAGCTTGGTTTAACGATTTTGGTATGGCATAAAAGGATAGACTTGCAAGATCTAATTTTGGTATGAAGATACCAATGGTTAATGCCTAATAAAAAGACTTATTAGTAAATGGTTTAGTTATGTGAAAAAAGGGTTTAATTTGTCTTAAAGGGGGTTGAGTAGAGAAGCCGTGGAAGGTGGAGGTCCCGAGGGGATCACCATTGGAAACTAACGTTTGCTGATGTAAGGATGGTGTTGGTTACTTTGTGCATTATGTCACACTTTATGTTTTGGGGGATGTACTAGTCATCCCAGGTTTTATTCTCCGTTCGTGCGGCTAACATGCACCGGGGCACTTTCAACAGGGAGAGCTAAACCATTATAGCATGTGGGTGGACATATAGGACGATAGAGCTACACAACCTAAGTAAAGGTTTTAATTGCATGCTAAACCCGATTCCCTTTACCGGCACGATGTATATGTATATATGTGATTACGTATGGTTATTTGACTTGGTTATTGCATATGGTTATTTGACTTGGTTTTGAATAATGGCTTTATTTTATCCTTATTACTGAGTACATGCTAGAATTCACTCCACTAACCATCTTCGGGCGCTGTATCTCTACGCGATGCAGGAACCGACTATACCACTATTCATTCTGGTCAGTAACTTGGACTTCAGGGACAACTTTGAGTCAGCCTGAAGTAGTGAGCTTCTATCTTTTGGATGACTCCATTTCATTCTATGGACTTCTCTTATTTTTTTATTTCTTGGATTTTGATTTTGGCTATGGTCGGGGGCATTTTCCAACCGGATGTTCTTTGATTTCGGTTAGAGGCTTTGTTGGACTACAATCACTACTAAATAAATACTAATTTTCGACCACAAAAAACCAACCACAGGTTGTGGTCGGAAAAAACCAACCACACGTGGTCGGTTTTTATTTTTATTTTTATTTTTTTCAAAAAAGCGACCACTTATATTTTAAAATTTCAAAATAATCATTTCAATAATTTTTATATTAATTATTATTTCTTTAATGTGGTCGGTTTTTTTTTTTGAAAAAGCAACCACAAGTGGTCGCTTTTATATTTAAAATTTCAAAATAATCATTTCAATAATTTTTATATTAATTATTATTTATTTTAAAAATAAAAAATAGAAAAACCGACCACTTGTGGTCGGTTTTATATAAAAAAAATAACTAAAAAATATTTTTAAAAAACGACCACTTGTGGTCGGTATTTAATTTTTTAAAAAATAAAATATTTTTAATAAACCAACCACAATTGGTCGGTTTTTAATTAAAATAAAAAGAAAATAATTTTTAAAAACCAACCACTTGTAGTCGATTTTTAATTAAAATAAGAAAAGTAAATAATTTTAAAAAATTGACCTCTTGTGGTCGGTTTTTAATAAAAATAAAAAGAAAATAATTTTAAAAAAATCGACCACTTGTGGTCGGTTTTTAATTGAAATAAAAAAAATTATTTTAAAAAATCGACCACTTGTGGTCAGTTACCGAATTAAAAAAAATAAAAAAAGTAATTAATTTTTAGGAAACTGACCACTTGTGGTCGGTTTTTATTAAAAAATAATTATATATATAATCTAATATATTATTTTTTGAATTTACACTGATCACATGTAGTCAATAACCAATATAATAATAATAAAAATCAATCAATCTTAGATTTTGTTAAAAAATTACACTAAAAAATATATCAAATAAAATAAATAAATTACATTAAACATAATCTTTATCTTTTACTAATTTTTTAATATATAAAATAAATATTTTCCTTTGTATATACATTAAATGACATTAAACATGCATAATCTTTGTATAATGAATATGTGTAGATATATATCATACCGTTGGGATAATGCTATTATGCTACTATTGCAGTCATAACAATGTAATATATAACCGATAATTCATCAGAATATAATGAATGTGTTCTATTATAAGGTAATATACTTGTGGATGTTATATATATGGTACGCATTCAAGGGTTCATATATATATAAATATCTTTATATATATATATATATATATATATGATGTAGTGATCGATTGATGAACGATGTAGTCAAAACCTAGTAGAATCTATCCAAATATATTGAATACCTTGATTTGAAATGACAGAAGTAATAATATATATTGTACGTTGAAGTTATATTAATGTAAGCTAATCAAATTAATCGATCACTCATTAGAGTTTGTATATGATATACATCGCATTATATTATTGGATAATATACTCGGGTACGTATGTGATGTATATAGTACGTATTTAGAACTTGATATAGTTGATAGTGTGTATATGTGTGTGTTTGTATAGGTATATATATAGTATATACATATTATATAGTAAAGGTATATTAATGACATAAGATAAACTAATCGATAATTCATCTGATTAGTATATGTGAAATACATTATATATTATTATGGAGTAGTAAAATCATGTATGTGATGTTTATATGTACATTATTTCAAAGCTGATAGACAATTGAATATATGTATATATACGTATATCTCGTGTAGTGACGTATGTAGTAATCGAAAGTTAGATAACTGAATCTATATATCAAACTATTTTGAATAATACATTGATATATATCATATTATTGAGGAAATAGATATACTATTTTGTGTCA
The DNA here is from genome assembly GCA_030864215.1 of Capsicum pubescens. NCBI lineage: Eukaryota > Viridiplantae > Streptophyta > Magnoliopsida > Solanales > Solanaceae > Capsicum > Capsicum pubescens. The sequence goes on from CM061548.1 coordinate 325,505,656, forward strand.
ATGTAGACACACGTATGTTGTTGAAGTTGTAATAACGTAAGACAAGTATTATGAGGTATATATGTGGGGGGGGGGGGGGAGGAAGGAAGTAGGGGAAGATGATAGAAAATTGAATCCTGAAACTAGCATTTACTTACCATTTGCTTTGAATTTTGAATTTTGAACGACCGTCAAATTTTGGTGGTGAAGTTGAGTTTTTTTCGCTTAAAAATTTTGTATTTGAGTATATGTGAAATACGTTGTATATTATTATGGGGTAGTAAAATCGTGTGTGTGATGTTTATAGTATGTATTTGAAAGCTGATAGAAAATTGAATATATGTATACATACGTATGTCTCGTGTAGTGATGTATGTAGTAATCGAAAGCTCGATAACTGAATCTATATATAAAAATATTTTGAATAATACATTGATATCATACTACTGAGGAAATAGATATACTATTTTGTGTCAATGTAGATGCGGTATGTTGTTGAAGTTGTAATAACGTAAGACAAGTAATCGATAATTTATTTGATTAACACGTTGTATTACGATATATATATACATATATGTATACATATATAATCATAATTAAAAGCTAATTAACCAAAAAATTATCGTAATTGGCAAAATTCATTGATATTATTATACGAATGAGGAAATATACTACTAGTGTAATTGTTATAAATATTACAGAATTTATTAAAAAATTAATTTGTTAAAAATTAATTTTAATTTATTAATTTATTAATTGTAGTTTATTAAAATTTAATTTATTTATCAACAATTTTGTAAAAACCGACCACATGTGGTCGGTTTTCAAAAAAATTTCCAGAAAACAACCACATGTGGCTGTTTTTTAAGAAATTAATTAAAAAAATTATTTTATAAAATAACTCCTACCCGACCCCACACTACCCGACCCGACCCAACCCGATCGGATTTAACACAACACATACACAAAAACCCCAATTGAAACACACACATACACAAACACACAAACAATCGATCTACACATACAAAAACTTGACAAACACACACAAAATACACACTTCCCAATCTATCCCGCCGCCGACTGCCACTGCCGCCGCCGACTGCTATCGCCGCTACCCAAGTACAATACCCAAATCCTTCTCCATTCTTGCCTTTTCCATTCATATTAATGGTGAAAAAAATGATTTCTTGACATTAATGGGTTTAAAAATCTTTAACTAAAAATGGGTAGTTTCAAGATCTTTAATTCAGCGAAAGAAAATTAATAATTCCCATTAATTTTCTCCAAATCAAGATTCTTTTTTTCCAATATACTAAATCAAGATTTTTTTTTTATCAAAATTCCCCTTACTAAAATAGTAACCCACTGAACTTTCTGAATATATTTTTTTCTAAATATAACAAAAAAAATAATGGAAATTGTTGAAATGTGAATTTAAGTTTAGGGTTTGAAGCAGGTGAGTATATACGTAAAAAAAGAAGATGAAAAACAAAGCAAAGAAGATTCAAAAATGGAAGCAAAGTTTCCTATTTTTTGAATTTTTTTAAATATTTTGTTTTTTGGAAATTGATATGGAAATCACTATTTTTGATTTATTAGCTAAGCAAATAAATAAAAAGAGTGTATGGTGATTTGTAAAAGGGAGATTTCTTTTCCATTATTGACCAAATTAGTTGCCATTGATTTCTTTGCCATTGTTGATAAAATTACTTGCCATTTTGATTACTAGTTGCCATTGATTACTAGTTGTCTAATGGATTGCTTGGAATTTAATGTTACTGTTTGAAAAAATTTGAATTCGGGAAAAGGATTGCTTTGCTATTTTTTTGGTAACCGCTTATCCCTTTCTCTTTAATTTAGGCCAGGTGAAGGTAAGTTGATTTCTCTCTATTTTCTTCTAATGAAGTCTTTAAATGTAGTTTAGTTAGGGATTGTTCGTTGTAGAAGGCTTTGAAACCCGTAGGAATTTTGTGATGATTATATGGTGTGAGAGACTCATGCGATGCCTCTACTTATTTTTTTTGTTACACTTGTTCAATTGTTTGACTTATTATACTATAAATGAATATGTTACTTGAAAGTGAATAAGTGTAGTTACTTGAAGGTGAACTTTTATTTTGAATTTTGTTGAAACGTAGGTACTTGAAATGAGAACTTCTTACTGTGAATTTTGCTATGCTTGGTAATTTGGGAGGTGACTTAGTCACTTAAAAATTGTTAAGTGTAAGTAGGTGAAGGTGAATTTTATTTTGAATGTGGTTTAGTTTGGTGACTTGGGTGATGACTTAGTGAGTTGAAATTGATTAAGTGTAAGTAGTTGAAATGTGAATTTTTGTTTTGAATGTGGTTTAGTTTGGTGGCTTGTGAGGTGACTTAGTCACTTGAAAATAATTAAGTGTAAGTAGGTGAAAGGTAAATATTTGTTTTGAATGTGGTTTAGCTTGATGACTTGGGTGTTGACTTATTGAGTTGAAATTGATTAAGTGTAACTAGCTGAAATGTGAATTTTTGTTTTGAATGTGGTTTAGTTTGTTGACTTGTGAGGTGACTTAGTCACTTGGAAATGATTAAGTGTAAGAAGGTGAAAGGTAAATTTTTGTTTTGAATGTGGTTTAGTTTGGTGACTTGGGTGATGACTTAGTGAGTTTAAAGTGATTAACTGTAAGTAGTTGAAATGTGATTTTTTTTTTAAACGTGGTTTAGTTTGGTGAATTGTGAGGTGACTTAGTCACTTGAAAATGATTAAGTGTAAGTAGGTGAAAGGTAAATTTTTCTTTTGAATGTGGTTTAGTTTGGTGACTTGGGTGATGACTTAGTGAGTTGAAATTGATTAAGCGCAAGTAGTTGAAATGTGAATTTTTGTTTTCAATGTTGTTTAGTTTGTTGACTTGTGAGGTGACTTAGTCACTTGGAAATGATTAAGTGTAAGAAGGTGAAAGGTAAATTTTTGTTTTGAATGTGGTTTAGTTTGGTGACTTGGCTAATGACTTAGTGAGTTGAAATTGATTAAGTGTAAGTAGTTGAAATGTGAATTTTTATTTTGAATGCGGTTTAGTTTGGTGACTTGTGAGGTGAGTTAGTCACTTGGAAATGATTAAGTGTAAGTAGGTGAAAGGTAAATTTTTGTTTTGAATGGGATTTAGTTTAGTGACTTGGGTGAAACTTAGTGAGTTGAAATTAATTAAGTGTAAGTAGGTGTAAGGTGAATTTTTGTTTTGAATGTGATTTAGTTTGGTGACTTGTGAGGTGACTTAGTCACTTGAAAATGATTAAGTGTAAGTAGGTTAATGGTAAAGTTTTATTTTGAATGTGGTTTAGTTTTGTGACTTGAGTGATGACTTAGTGAGTTGAAATTGATTAAGTGTAAGTAGTTGAAATGTCATTTTTTTTTAATATGGTTTAGTTTGGTGACTTGTAAGGTGACTTAGTCACTTGAAAATGATTAAGTGTAAGTAGGTGAAAGGTAATTTTTTTTTTGAATATGGTTTAGTTTGGTGACTTGGGTGATGATTTAGTGAGTTGAAATTGATTAAGTGTAAGTAGTTGAAATGTGAATTTTGGTTTTGAATGTGGTTTAGTTCGGTGACTTGTGACGTGACTTAGTCACTTGGAAATGATTAAGTGTAAGTAGGTGAAAGGTAAATTTTTATTTTGAATGTGGTTTAGTTTAGTGACTTAGGTGGTGACTTAGTGAGTTGAAATTGATTAAGTGTAAGTAGTTGAAATATAAATTTTTGTTTTGAATGTGGTTTAGTTTGGTGACTTGTGAGGTGACTTAGTCACTTGAAAATGATTAAGTGTAAATAGGTGAAAGGTGAATTTTTCTTTTGAATGTGATTTAGTTTGGTGACTTGTGAGGTGACTTAGTCACTTGAAAAATAATTAAGTGTAAGTAGGTGAAAGGTGAATTTTTGTTTTGAATGTAATTTAGTTTTGTGACTTGTGAGGTGACTTAGTCACTTGAAAATGATTAAGTGTAAGTAGGTGAAAGGTGAGTTTTTGAAACTAATTATGTGTAGGTACTTTTTCATTTTGAATTTAGGTACTTGAAATGTGAACTTTTTGTGACTTGAACTAATTAGTTGAATCTGATTGATTTTGTAGATGGAACCTAATTATAGATGGATATATCAACAAAATAATGATAATTGAATGGGTCTTAGGGAGGAATTTGTTGAAGGTGTCAAATGATTTGTTGAACATGCTAAGACACTTGATGTTTGGTCATATTTTTGGGTTATTCGTTGTCCTTATGTTAGATGTGATGGTACAAATCTTTTAAAAGAGGAAGTTATGAAGGAACATCTTTATAAGAAGGGGGTTTCATGAGGACTTTTTAAGACTGCGTACTATTGATAGTGATGTTGAGCAAAATAACTTTGTTGTTGGACAAAGTAGTAGGTTTGTAGGGCATAATGAATATCAAGATACTAGGATGATATAAATGGTGCACTATGCTTTTGGGATGCAACACGGGGGAGACTTTAGGGAAAATGTCGAAGATGTTCTCAATAGAGAAGTGGGCCATTTTTATGAACAACTGTATGCTGCTAGTCATCCTTTGTTTGACGAGTGTTCGTACTCTCATTTGTCTATTGCTATTAGATTATTAACTATTAAATCTGACTAGAATATTGCTGAAGGAGGAATGGACTCAATTATAGACCTTATTAATGATTTAGTTGACCCCGACTTAGAGGTTCCTGATTCTTTCTATAAGGCAAAAAGATTGGTGTCAAAGTTAGGTCTCTCCTCAGTTAGAATTGATTGTTTTAAAAATGGCTGCATGTTATACTTTAAGGAAGAAGATAACCTAAAGTCCTGTAAGTTTTTTCAGCACCCTCGATATAAGCGTGGTTGTAGTGGAAATAAAATTTCTATTAAGGAGATGCATTATTTACCTCTAATAACAAGGTTGAAGAGGTTGTATGCTTCAAACAACTCGGCTCCTCATATGAGATGACATAGTAAAAATTGAAGGCTTACTGGTGTTATGTGTCATCCATCTGATGGAGAGGCTTGGAAGCATTTTGATGCAACTTATCCAGATTTTGCAGCTGAGCCATGAAATATTCGTTTGGGGTTATGTACGGATGGCTTCTCTCCTTTTTAAGTTGGTGCTGCGCCATATTCATGTTGGCTTGTATTTATCTCCCTATATAATCTTCCTCCTAAAATGTTGATGACTAGTCCCTATATATTTTTGAATTGTGTTGTTCCTGGCCCGCGTAATCCAAAAAAACGGAGTAAATGTCTACCTACAACCTTTGATTGATGAATTTCAAATTTTATAGCACGAGGGGGTTAAAACTTTGGACATCTCACTTAAATAGAATTTCAATCTGCGTGCATATCTAATATGGACTGTTAATGATTTTCCTGTTTATGAAATGTTGTCTACGTGGATGACAGCTGGAAAGTTTTCTTGTCCATACTGCACGGAAAAAACAAAATCTTTCACATTGAGACATGGCAGAAAAAATTCATGGTTTGATTGTCATCGTTGTTTCTTTACACCTCATCATAAATTTAGGAGACTCAAGAATGCATTCAGAAGGAATAGAAGGGAACATGATGGTCCACCTCTAAGGATGCCTGGTCATGACATCTGGGAGATAGTTCAGGATTTGCCTAAAGTCAGCGAGGAACCATTATATAGGCTTGATGGATATGGCGTTTCGCATAACTGGACTAAGCAAAGTATATTTTAGGAGTTAGAATATTAGTTAGATAATTTACGTAGATATAATGTTGATGTCATGCATACTAAGAAGAACTATTTTGACAACTTGTTCAACACAGTTATGGATGTCACCGGCAAGACAAAGGATAATCTTTAGGCCAAACTTGACTTACCAGAATATTACAAGTGCAGAGAATTATACTTACAGGAGGGGCTCAATGGCAATGTTCGTAAGACCAAGGCTAGTTTTACATTCAAGTTGAACCAAAAACGTCAAATATGTGAGTGGATCCAAAGTTTGAAGATGTCCGATGGATATGCCTCAAATTTGGGAAAGAGGGTTGATATGGCACAAAGAATCTTGCATGGAATGAAAAGCTATGATTGCCATATTTTCATGGAACAATTACTTCCAATTGCTTTTATTGGTTTACCAGAAAACATATGGAAACCAGTAGCAGAGATTCATTTGTTCTTCAAAGACTTATGTGCCACCAAATTAAAAGAAGAAAATATGGCGTGAATGAAAAGTAATATTATTGTTATCACCAACAAGTTGGAGAAGATTTTTCCGCCTGTGTTCTTTAACGTGATGGAATATCTTCCCATTCACCTTGTGCACGAAGCTCGACTAAGCGGTCCAGTTCAAACTAGGTGGATGTATCCATTCGAATGGTAAGCAATTGCAACATATTTAAATTCATACATATTTTTTTTAATATAGTAAACATCCAATCTTAAGATTGTGCAGGGCAATTGGAAAATTAAAAAGGGGTCCCAAAAACAAACATAGGGTGGAAGGTTTTATAGTCGAGGCATATCTTGCAAGAGAAACCTCTCAATTTTGTTCATACTACTTTCATGATGAAGTTGCTTGTTCAAGAAACAAACCGAATCATCATCAGTACGATAAGAACGAGCCTCATTTGCAATCGATATCAATTTTCAATCAATCTGGTTGTAATGCTAAAAAGACCATATTTTGCCGGCTCACTTCCACGGAGCACAAATCAGTAACTTTGTATGTCTTCCTGAATTACCCGAAAGTTGAGCCCTTTTTGAAGTAAGGAGATTAAAAATTTAACATATCTTATTTATTTACTCATTCTCTTAAGGAAACTAATTGTGTTTCGCATGTTTGATCTTTAGTTTATTTAAGACTCAATTTCATAAAAATCAAGTGTATGCATCCTTTGCAACATGGTTTACATATGAGGTTCGTAAGTGTATTAATATTTCTATAAATTTTAAACATTTACACATTCCTCAACTAATATATATATATATATATATATATATGTATAATATTTTTAGGTACACCAGTCGCCAAATGCAGTCGCATACGATCAATTCTTGAGAGATATTTCTTTGGGATCAGTTAAAGCTCATGCAATGTACAATTACACAGTAAATGATTTTAATTTTTCCACCGAAGAACACTCCAGAACAAGGAAAACAAACAATAGTGGCGTTTGGGTTAAGGGTGATGATAATGTTGATTACTTTAGCATCATACACGAGATCTTAGAACTGGAGTATGCTGGTTTCCCAATAAAAAAATTATCCTCTTTCGATGTAAGTGGTTTGATCCAAGCACAAAAGGTACAAGATTACATAAGGAGCAAACATCATTGAAGTTAAACACAATAGATTGTATCCTATTTATTATCCATTCGTTCTAGAGCAAAATGCTAAACAAGTGTATTATGCACCTTATCTGTTGCAGAGTGACAAGTCTGATGGTGGGCTGTAATCAAAACAAAGACTATAGGATAGGTGGACGTTGAGAATATATTGGAGACTGTGTATCAAAATGAAATGCAGATTGATCACTAGCTAGTGGACATTGACTTAGTGGATAGTTTGAATCAGTCGGAAAATATATTTGAAGAAGTTAATATTGCAGAAGAAGAGATTGAGTGTGTAAGAGATGAGGAAACTTCTGAAGAGGGTGAATGGTTTAGTGGAGAATCTTCAGGAGAGGAGGATTAGTTTGTGTAGGTTGTATTTATTATGTCTTGATGTCTTTATGCTTTGTACTATATATTTACCTTTATGTTTCTTGTTTAAGATTGATATGTAATATACCGTGTAAGATTGTTGTTTTCACTTTTCTATAATTTATATAGTAATAGAAATATTCTTGTCTATCTCGTGTTGTTGGAGCGATTTGAAATGTGAATTAGTAACTTGAAATTAGTTACTTGGAATATTTTCTTATATATTCATTTTGTAGGAACTAACTACTTGTTAACTTTACACAATTAGATGTCAGGTAGAGGTGACAAAGGTATAGAAAAAGTTAATTCTACAAAAACAAAAAAGGAAAAATAACATCCGCCTTATGGACGACCGACAGGTATTCATATATCTTAGGGTCAGTTTGCCGACGCGCTAGTACGACCCTTATACTTTAGGTCATTGCAGTATTCGGTTCCTGCTCCTACGCATGTCGGGCCACTTCATGGGTTTACACCAACTCATTCTGCTTCTATCACCGTGCCACCGCCATCATAGTACTATCGAACGACCGTTAGCATATTTGGGCATCTACCATCGTCAGTACCCTTCTATAGCAGTCACCTACGTTCTCAGAGTGTTTCTGGTGGATCTATTAGGTTGTCGGATCTTCATCTATAAGGCACTTCATCCGGTGCTTCAGATCCGCCCACTCGAGTGCATCCACTCACACTTGCTCCGCAGCCCGGAGATAAAGATGATTATCGGAGCTGTTATCTTATTCTATATGGAACAGGGTAAAATTTCTAAATATAATAACATTATTTATTTTTCATTTACTATATTATTACACTCTATAAAATTACTATTTGATCTTGTGTTGTAGGTTTAAGAAGCATGCTGGAGTTGGAAAAATTGCAAGTAAATGCATTTGTTGGCACTTCAACGACGACTGCGCCAGTTGGCAAAAGGTTCCAAAAAATGACAGAGAAAAAATATTTAAAGAATTTCAGGTAAGGATTTAACTTATCGACTACTTAACACATTGTTAGAACAAAATATTGAATATTATATTTTTGTTTTTGATGTAGAAATATTACTGGTGGGATGAAGCGAATGAATATTCTATAAGGAGGAGTCTTTATAGAAGAGCTAGATCCAGATTTAACGATCTGTTGGATTATGCCAGAACCAACATGGTACGACTAAGGTTTATACTTGAACCCATATGGAAACAATATATTCTCTATTGAAATAGCGAAGAATACCAATTGTTGATAGACAAAGGAAAGAAAGCCTGGGCATCATCCAATGATGATTCTCTACATACTGCAGGTGCAGTTAGTATAATTGCTATGGAGGAAAAAATGGTATGTAACTTTTACAATTTTAATTATTTATTTCAATTTAAATTTTAATAACTTAAAGATTAATAATTTTTTCATATGCAGGAAAAACAAAAGGGTAGGAAGATAACACACGATGAGCTATTCGAGGAGACGCATATGAAGAAGAAAAAAATCCGACTGATGAAGATGTCTGGGTTGATCCTCGTGCAAAAGCTGCCCATGTAAGAATCAAATTTTGAATTTATGAATCTTTTTCTCAAAGTTGATATTATTCAAGTACAAGTACTTTAATATTTTTTTACAATTAATTTTAACTTTACTTTGAATATAGGACAAATATAGGCAACTCGTTAGTGAGTATCGTAGTACTCAGCCTCCTGAAAGTCAGGGTGACCCAATACCTGAACACGTAGAGGATGAGTTATGGCAAGAAACTGTGGGTCCTGTAGTTAGAGGCCATTTCTACGGATACCACATAAATTATTTTGGCAAGAATGTTAGGTCTTCGTCCGGCCCTACATCCTATAACTCATCAGTTGATAGAGAAACTACTGAATCACTAAAAAATATGGTTTTTAAACTCACCGAGGAGCTTGCTACACAGAGCGAGAGGAAACAGAAGAAGGAGAAGGAAAAAACATCACAAATCAGGAGGCTACATGAGCAGTTCAACTCTTTTATTGAATCTACAGGGATTCTTCCTCTATGTCCTGGTGATGTAGTTCGGGATGCAAAAGGTCTAGGCCTGCTCGATGATATCAACACAGATGAGGAATCAGATTCTGTGTGTGCGACTGAGAATACGGAAGACGAAGACGATGACGATGAAGATGAGTGGTAGTTTATTTACTTTTGTATGCGTTGTAGTTTGGATTTGGACATTTTGTAGTAGTTTTTACACTTTTGTATGTGTTGTAGTTTGGATTTGGACATTTTGGTATAGTTTTTACACTTTTGTATGTTTTTAGACTTGTATTGTATGTTAGTTGTGTGGGAATACACTTGGTATGTTGTTGTTGTATTGTATGTTGGTTGTTTCATTTGTTTGACTAGTTGTTTTTTATTTTTTTTTAAAAAATTTCAACAAAAACCGAGCACAAGTGGTCAGGTTTTTACAAATAAATAAATTAATTAAAAATTAGTTAATTTATTTTAAAATAAATCTGACCACTTGTGGTCATTTTTTTGTGATTTTTTTTACTTTTAAAATCTTTTTTTACATATATAAAAAATAATAATGAATTTTAAAAATATAAATATATTTTCAAAAAAACCGATCACACGTGGTCGATTTTAAAAAAGCTACCACTCTTTTACCGACCACGTATTTTGGTCAGTTTTGTGGTCGGAAATGCAGGAACATCAACCATATGTGGTCGATTTTCCTATTTTTTTAGTAATGTATAGGAATGGGCGGCGTCTGTATTGGTGTCTGCCTTGGTATTAGTATTAGTATTGGGGTTGACACCGGTGGGATAATTAAATAGATATTTGGTTGGTATGGTTATGGGCTTCATTTAATGTTTTTAATTTATATTAGTTTTATCTTGTATATGTTCAGAATTCATCTGATGTAGGGTCAAGGGAGATTACAGTTGGGTATTAAGGGCGGTCTTCGGTCCGAGTTGGACTTGAGATGCCCTACACGACTAGGACGTGGTTTGGGTCATTTCAGATTGGTATCAGAGCCCTAGGTTCATAGTTAATTGGGAGTTCGTAAAGCCATGTCAAATAGAGTCTCTTTTAAAGGTGTGTAGTGCACACACTCATAAGGGAGAGGCTACGAGGTATTTAGGAATATTTCTCTTTCTTGTATTCTATTTTCGAGCTATATAGTCTAAGGTCCTGAATTCTTCTCTAATTCTTATTTGTTCACTTTTCAGATCATTCCTCCTCGATGATTTGGAGCTCATGGAAACTTCTCTGTCCCAATTGGGGACAACACTAATAGGACACACTCAGCTTATGGGGTCCAGACCCGGTCTAGGGGTCCAATTCCTGATTGTCCTCTTGGAGTTCCATCGGTTCCCTCAAGTTCTTCATGAGCTCCGCAGATGGATGTGTTGAATAATGAGTTTCGTTAGTGTATCCATATGTTGGCTCAGTTGATAACGTCTTAGGCTGAGTGTGGTGCTTATATTACTCCATATTCTGAGGCCATAAGCCAATTCATGATGATGAACCTTCCGACCATTACTGGTATTAAGGTTGAGGAAGATTCTCAAGGTTTTTTGGATGAGATAGAAAAGATCTTCCGTGTCATGCATTGCCCTAATATGGAGGGCGTGGAGTTTGCCATCTACCAGCTGAAGTATTTGTCATACCAGTGGTACGAGGAGTGGGATTAGTCCAGGGGTGACGATGATGAGTCATCCCTGTAGTAGGATTTTTCTAATGCTTTCCTGGACCGCTTCTTTCCATAGGAGATGAGGGAATAATAGATAGAGGAGTTTGTTAACCTGAAGCAAGGCAAAATGTTAGTTAAGGAATACGCCTTGCAGTTTTATCAGTTATCACGATATGCTCCATAGTTAGTTTCTAGCATGAGGGATAGGATGAGGAAGTTTGATTCTGAGTTGTCCCAAGAGTTAATTTTGGACATAACGCAACACAAGGGTAAAAGAAGTGTCTTTGAAACCTATATCATGAAATAATGTGGAGTTCTAGGATGGTCAATGGGATAAGCTCTGACATATAACTCAGGAAAATTGATAAAATAATGCCATGTCCAAAGTAGGTCAAAACCACAATGCACACATTCATATATACATATATAAGATTCTGGGATAGGGAACATGGTTTAAGCATGATATTTAAAACCATTATCCTAGTCTGTGTAGATCGTACCATCCTAAAAAGACCCATGGGCTATATGGGTCCGACTCTCCCCACTGTAAGGTCCCCAATGTACGTTAGCCGCACAAACCAGAGAAAAACCAAGGTAAAGCTATAGCCACCAAGGAAACTAGCCATCCCAAAAATATATATCAAGTGTGACTCGAAGATACGGTCATAAAGACCGCCACACCAACAAACATGGTTTCCAATATCGGTCCCCCTGTGATCTCCACCTTTCACGATGAGCTACACAACTCTTTCAAGTACATATTAAAACCATTAACATATATTCCCGTCCATTAACTATGGAGTCTTTTAATTAGGAATTTACCATTGGTATCGTCATACTAAATAAAGTTAAGCTTGAAAGGAAATTCCATTATGCCATACCAAAACCAATTATCCAAACTGACTCCAAAGTTCCAATTTAAAACCAATCCATGGCCACCAAGGCCTTTCAAAACCGATTTATGTTCCATTAACCTTTTATGCAATGCAAGGCTTCAAAAGTAAAATAATTTATGTATAAATCAATGTTTCAACCAATTTCACAAGTTGGGTTGTGGTTAAAGACAATTTCAAACAATTAAACCCTCAAAATTGGGTATGTCCATGTTCCCCATTCCAATTCCCACACCCATGCATTTAAATAGTTCAAATTCATGAAAATAAATCTGAACAATCAATTCAAAACCACTGGAATTCATTTCATGCAATAACCATTCCAAACCCCTCAAGATACATTCAAAAATACATCAATTAAACCATATGGATAATAATTTAAATACATGCTTTTACATAAAATTAATTTAGGGAAGAGATACATGCCTTTTTTTTATGGAAGAAATTTGGAGAAAAACTTGAATCCTTAACTTTGAAACTTGAACCATAGCTTTAAATAAATATGAACACTTGAATTCATTTCCCATACCTTTGGAGACGAAATTGGTGCAAAAACATTGAGAAGAAACTTGAATTTGAAGCCTTGGAAGTTGAATTTTTGGAGAAGAACCCTTATTTGGTGTTATTGAGAATTTGGTAGGAGAGGGATTGTGTATTTGGGGTTATGGGATGATGAAATCACATTAGTATTAGTTATAGGATGCTTTAGTATGTAAATGTCTAATTTTCCTTAAAAAAATTAAAGATAAATATGGGTTTTAGAATCTCTAGAATAGGGGCGTGCCACGCCATTAACGCAGAGCATACAGGGCGTGACATGCTATCACAGAGCACAAAGGGTGTGCCACTCTCTTATCACGGATCATAAAGGTCTTTCCACTCCCTTATCATGCACCCTCATTGGATTCTCAAAAAAATTCTCATAACTTTTTGCTCGGGTATCAGATTAAGGCAAAATCAGTGGCGTTGGAAAGAGGAATCAATTATATTTAATTTAATGGCTCTTAAGTTCCAAAATTCCATATTCAAGAAATTATAAAATTTTAATGTTTACCATAATAGGATCGAATACCAAAATTTGGTCGATAACAGAAGTTCTTAACTCAACCTCACATTAAGTGTTTCCTATGAAAATTATTCACCTCGAAATCACTTTACACACTAGGTAAATGATCATAGCACTTGTATTTAAATATAAATTATTGTTTTTGAGTTTATACACATAGGAATAACGGTTTGAATTCTAGCCCAAAAATGCGGGGTGTTACATTATCTCCCTCTTAGAATCATTCACCCTTAAATGATGGGTAGGAACTTATTGAAGCCTTAGAAGTATGGAATAAAGTATGTCACTTCGCATTAGGGATTCTCCCTAAACAAAACTCATATAGGCATCAAAGAAAAGGGCTCCATGGTATCACCAAGTAAATCATGTAAGCACAAATCATGAGATAATAAGACTTGGTCTAGACATGGTCTTGAGCATGAGTTATAGGAAACATCATCATAACAACGTAAGATATGAATTATTCCAAGAATTCTCATCTTGATTAAGAATGATAAATGATAAGAAATAAGATTTAGTAGGACATAAAAATAGAAGCATTCTCGACGCTCTGCCTATTTGAACTCTATCTCAACACTTGACGCCACCTGTCTTGGCCTGGCTATTTCTGCTTATTGAGCTAAACTAGCCTCTTAAGCTAACCATGCCTCTTAATACAATTCCACCAATAAGTGCTTCATCTATCAATCAGTAATATTTTGTGGGTCACCTGGAACACAAAAGGGTATTGCATTAGGATTATCCCGAACCTCTTCGGGTGGAATATCTTGTACTCTTTCTGCCATCCTTCTAGGTGTTTGAAGGATTCTTTTAGGCTCTAGATCTAATGGGAGCAAGGGATTGCCTCAACTTCTAGTTTATGAAATACACTGGCATATACTAAATCAAGAACATAAAATAAATACCACAAACTTGACTAACTTCAATCAATAATTCACACCGTCTTCCTCGGCAATGGAGCAAAAATTTAATGTCATCCAAAAACTAACCTCCTAAGAAGTATGCTACGATCAATGTCAAATATAGTAACCCAAAATAGGTTATGGTCGAACCCACAGGGAAAATGTTAACTAGTAGCTCAAACTTGACAAAATCCTCGAGCAATATAGAAATGTAAATAGGGGGAATTTGTAGTCAATAGAGAATAGTAATAGAACTTTAATGCTTGGGTTTGTAAAAAGTGGAAGATGAACACTAGGACTGTGTTACCCCTGGATTCTTTAGTCTGTAAAATTAACATGACCAACTCACCTATTCTCTTGCTCTGCATGCAAAGTCAACAAGCTATGTATTATCAACCATCTTGGGAACGTGTTGATAAATCTCACCCTTTACCTTGTGAGTCTCAGGGTGTCTCATTATTTCCCCTTGTCTATGACCTCAGTTCAACTATCACCTTTTGAGTTTCAAGTTGATTAGATGAGATAGAGAAATTATAAGATGGACGTGAATCTCATATTACTACCTTTATCCCATTTTCCGAATCTCAAACTCCCTTGTGAGGACGTTCTCAAATACAAGCAATCCTCAAACTTCTCCAGTAGCTCTGAGGTTAATTAATATGAAGAAGATTAAGATACACGCAGGTACAATAGAATAGATGAATCTCCCACTTCCTCTACGAAACTAATCCATAAGGGTTCCCGCAACCCTAGTCAAGGAAATTAGCTGGCCATGTTCATGCAATAATCAATGATTATCAATAAAGAACACATGTAATTAATTGCAAAATAATTAGATAAAGAAAACCCAAAGTATCCAATTGAATCAGAAACCAAAAAATCATGAACACAATCTCTATGATCAAAGTATGTTAAGTAATGTAAAAGTACGTAACCTAATGAAGGAATAACCCACAGGTATTTATAGTGTCTCAGAATAATAAAGAAATCCTAATAAAAATGAAATAGGAAAAGTATATCGTCACTTGGTACGACACGTGTAGTCCATTCGTAAGGTCTTCTTATAAGTTGTACGTTGACAATTGTATGCATTCCAGTAGCTTCTCTTCAGGACTTCAAGTTTTTATTCTCCTTACAATTCATTCCCATAAGTTGTATTTAGTCCTTACGACCTGTGGCCTTTACTCGTTATCACTTGAGCCTTAGACTTTCAGAGTCTTGAACACTAGTCACTATACGACTTCTCCTTACGAGTCATAGTTAGATCCTACAACTCGTATTATTCTGTGACTTCAGCTGACTTTTATTTTTGTCTTCTTCTTTCACTACAACTACTCCTCACGACTCATATGATGAATGTACAACTTATATGCCTGACTCGTAAGATAGTTAGTCATCTCTATTTTCAGTATTTTCTTTTTTTATATTCATTCAAAAACCATTATTAACCTATGTCACCTACAACAAGCACAAAATCACATAATATCAACCAAAATAACCTAAGTCCAAGCATAAGTTCCATATTTTAAGAATCGAATGTGCCGTGTTTCCACGACATATTAGATACACGACACGAAATAATATTTAGCTAGACATAAGAATAGAAACATTCTCCACCTCCAATGATACGTCTAATAGACCTCAAATATAGAAATAATTCTCAACTATGAATTCAACTATGAATACCACACTTCACCACTTCAATCTTTCAATTTCCCCAAAAAACACATGACTACTAGAGACCGAGTCTAACTATACATTGCTTTCATATTAAAACCTAATTTGGAGTTTAAAGGGTCTAAATTAACCTACAGGCTTCTATACCTCACATCCATCCAAGAATACTAATCCATATTATTACTTTAATGAAACAACATCACGTCTTAATCAATAAGTACTAGCCATATAACACAATGGTTTGTGTATCTATCAATCACAATATTCAAGCATATCTTTACTACACCCACTTTATGGATCTCCCCACCAAAAACCTAGAAACATCAATCACTTTCATCAAGATTCTTACCACATATTCCCCTCTTGATTATTTCACATCACAAAAGATTTATCTCACTCTTCCCGCTTCATCTATAACCTTAGTTCGAGTAGCCACACCAAAATTTTATTGTAAAGATCATCTACTCTCTTATCTAAAACATTACTATGCTTCCATAACCACTATCATCCTGGCATAAAGAGGGTATCTTACAGACTAGAGTACGAGCTTCGAAAATAGGAGTGACAATATTCATTTATAACATCTATTTGTTGGACTACTCAAGGTAGGGCCTACGATATAAGATACGATCAAAATGCATAAAATGCTTCACACATCAAAAAACTTAGATCATAATTATAGGGTCGAAGCATGGACATAGGTTTTATAGAGAAATCAAAACTTAGGCATAAACATAAATTGAATCCATAAGATGTTGGTAGAAGGTCCTCTTAAACCAAAATAGGATGAATTTTCTAGAGTAAGAATAGAGTTACCATTACTCATCCCTAAAACTCACCCCCATGAGAAAATTCAAGATGTACCTTAGTTTATTATCTTCCCTTGGTTCAAAGGTCATTAACTTAAATTTGCAAACATATTCCCTCATTAATCTATACATACAATACTTTGCATAATTGGGGGGGGGGTATCACTATGAACGCCAACCTCTCCACGACAACTTTAATATGAAGACACTTAATTCATTCTAGGACATCCCCTTCAAGGATTCTTAACTTTTGCTTGCTTCTATAACAATCACTCTATAATTTACACTCTTATGGGCACACATCTACATTATCTAACACCTAACCATCAATTATCCATTCATTAGACTACTAATATTAAACCTCTAATATCATAACCTCATAGTTTAACAAAATTTTAAAACTATACCAAGAGTTCACATAGTCTATTCACTTTTCTCTCAATTCAGCTCTAAAGAACACCATATAACAACTCCCTAGACTTCTCCATACCAACAAATTTAAGAACATAAACTAGGTACACATGGCTCTCAGAACTCAAAATCGAGTATACTTTATTCTTATAACTTAAGGCTCTTATTCATCTAATGATTTAGCCACCATTTCTACTTCAACACTAGACCTCATGCATAGATCATTATTACCTACTCTAATATTTCATAAGTCATCAAGTTAATAGTTGTCACACTTTATAACAATCCTACTAATTCACTCCCACAAATCTTGCATCACAATTCTTGAACTAACTCTCTTATCACCACAATCAACATCTAGAATTTAAACTTAGGGTTTAGCAATAATCATGTACCCCTAATGAAATATCCTACATAATATAGTAGTCCATAAAATAGAGAAATCAATCTAAATTCCTTATCTTAACTATGACCCAAAAACACGTTCTTCTTCATAACTCTACTACCACACATTAGTATTCACTACATGTCTTCTTACCTATTAAGCCAACCTATACTACTAGATCAAAAATCAAGAGACCTTAGTGTATTAAAACCACCAAATAAGGATATTAAATCTTAATCTTATTACCAAACCCATTATTGTCTATAGAACATTCACCTCCCTCACATCATATCCACTTACCTATTCATACATCCCAACTATCTTTAAAATTTTATAAACACCACCGAGTCCCCTTTTTTCTAAGATCTCCCCAAGTTAATGCTAAATTCATAAATCATTTTCAAACCAATCCTTCCATTCAAAACATATGATTTATTTTACTACTACAATATCTAGTCCTCATGAGATCCTTTCTAATTTCAACTAAAGATGCAAATATTGTAACTAACCACTCTCTTTTACCGACTACCATAAGTTTGCTAATATTTTTGGTGCACCTTAACCAACACCATAAGAGCATACCACCCCCAATACTCACTTAAAGTTCATGCAGTTACAACTATCCCATTTTACTGAAATGTTACCCTTATATCACTAACCTCGGGATCATCTTACTACTGATAGGTCATAATACCCTAATTTATACTACCTTTTAGGATTAAATACAACCCTAATATTCATATTGTATCCTTCCATTATGTGAGACATCTGTAATAAATTTCTTGAAAGGAACAAATTACATATCTTACATCAGGCTGAAAAGCACTATTCCTAAAGTTGGAGGTATACACTTCAATCAATTCACCTTGATGCACTAATGGACTTAGTTTAAGTCCTTGTACCAATTTATAACTTTTGATAAATCATTTGGAAAGGACCACACAGTTAGGAAGCTAAGCCTTTGCTGTTTTATTGCCTTGATGATGAGCCAAAGTTAACCAAATTAGAGAAAGGAAAAAGTTTGGATAACTTTCATATAGACAACACAAATGCACGATCTAGAGTATGAAAGAATGAGAAACTTTCATAAATGCCTCGTAACCTCCTGATTATAAGTGTGGTGCAAAACACATCCATAAGCAAGACTCTACTAGACATATGGCTTTGTGGACACCTAACGTGAAACACCCTGGGTTTTGACCCTTAGAAAATTTACTAAAATTCTGGTCTCCGAACCTAATACAACTCATGGGTACGAGTCATATGTTGGGGTACGAATGGTACAGTCCAGTCATATACTGACCAATGTTAGTTAGTAGGATGGATTTTTGTCACTATAATGAGTATGACTTGAATAGTATGAGTCGTATGATTGCACACAAACTGTTTAGTTTGGGTTTTACTTATCTTAATCTTAGACTTGGATAGTTATGTTGGATCTGAGTATGAGTGGCTCACCGTGTGCCATAAGTCTGGGTACGAATCATACCAGGGACTCGTATGATGGTCAATGTTAAATCTTTTTAGGATTTGATTCTGCTAGGGATACATGTGAATGGTGAGGATAATATATTTGGATACGACTTAAGTTATATGAGTCATAACTTGGACAATATTAGGTCTAAAGGGGAGGCCAAGGGTACGAGTGCTAGGTACCACTCGTACAGGAAGATTATGACTCCTAGGGGTTAGTCGTATTCCTGTGATGGGATTTTTGTGCAATTTATATGGGTGTACTCTGGATGTTTCCTCACTTACCCTAATAAGGCCCCACAACTTCTAACTTACTTGGGAGGTTATTTATTAAACACGTTGGTTTTTGGACCTTAGAAAAATTCCTAGAATTCTGATCTCTGGACCCAATATGACTCATGGGTATGAATCGTATGTTGGGGTATGTATGGTATGTTCTAGTCATATGTTTACCAATATTGGTTGGTGGGATGGAATTTGGTTACTAGAATAGGTATGACTTAGGGGTACGAGTCGTATTGGTGGTTACAGATTGTTTGGTTTCTTAACTTAATCTTAAATTTGGTTACTTAGGTTCGATATGAGTACGAGTGGCTCACCATGAGCCATAATCTAGGGTAAGAGTCGTACCTAAGATTCATATGATGGACAATGTCTAAATCTTCCTTCAATTTAATTTTGCCAGGGGTACATGTGAAAGGTGTGGATCATATGCTTTGGATATGACTTGGTTGGATGAGTCATATATTGGAAAGTGTTGGATCCAAAGGTTAAGTCTAGGATACGAGTTAAGGGTACCACTCGTATTGGAGGGTACGATTCATGTTGGTCAGTCGTATCCCTGTGACAGAATTTCGGTGCAACTTAAGTGGGGGTATTCTGGATATTTCCCCACTTATCCTAATAAGACCCCATGACTTCTAACTTACTTGGGAGGTTATTTAACCTATTATTCCATTCATTAACACTTAGAAACTCTTCCAAACATTATAAAATTCCCTTAAAAACTTTTGGGAAAGGGAAGCTAAGGTTTCAAATAAAGGATTGAATTAGGGCCTTTCTTGGTGATTTGCTTCCATCATCATCTTGGTTTAAGGCATGTTCTCTTCCCTCATTGTAAATTTTATCTAAAGGCATGGTTTTGTGAATGTTTTCATGATTTCATTGATTGTATGATTTTTGTTTTTAAATATGATTCAGGGTTTTTGCTATTAAATGGTTTGTTATGGTTTCCCATGGTTTTAATTATGTTTTTATATGCATTAATGGTGGTTTTGGATAATTAGATTTCATGGGAATGGTTTAATAGTAGTTGGAATTGGTTTGGTCATAATATTCCCCCAATGTGTTTGACAAAATGCTTATAAAGATATATTAATTACGTTGACTACTTTAATGGAACTCTTGCATGTTATTAAACTTGGTTAAGGAATTATTCATCATTTAAATATATTGGAAAGGTAAATATCTAATGGTTATGCTTGTGGGGTACATGGAATCCCTCAAGTGTTTTTAATATGGTAAATAAAAGGGCTCTTGAAGGTCTCCTTAAACCTATAAATATTTGGCTATGGATGATACTTGCAAGTAAGGATTGGTATGATGATACCACTATTAATGATCTTGGTTAATAAATGGAAAATAGTTTTGTTATTTGAAAATTGGTTTTAATTGGGCAATAATGGTGGGAGGTGTAGCAAACCGTGAAAGGTGGAGGTCCCAGAGGGACCAAAACTAGAAACTCATATTTGCCGATATGAGATTGGTCTTGGTGACCGTGTGTATGATGTATGTAACTCCCCGATCGTATACTATAGGCATCAGACAATGCTTACAATCTCGAGGGACCATAAGCTAACCCATGAGCTGGTACCTGCTGTGAGTACAAAATATAACTTATACCAAAAGGTCATATACAAAATTTAACTGAGGAATTCCATAAGGTTTTAAGTCATAAATATAATAAAGTATATAAAATAAAACTTATAATGCTGATAAAATGTCTGACAATGACAACTGAAAATTGAAAATTGAAAATTGACAAACTGTCCGTACTATTCTGAAAAGCCTCTACTGACTGACTGTGGAGATGATGGGACAAACCCCCAACTAACTCTGACTGAAAAGAAAATGTCAAAACTAATAAAGTAATCTAAGCTAAATAAATCATGTCCTCAAAATATGAGAACTCACCACAGTTGCAGCTAATAGTCTAGAAAGTCTATGCACGATCTGTGAACTGAGTGTTAGAACCTATGATATGATACATCATTGCATAAGAAACGAGTATGCATCAGTACTTTGAATATACTGGTGAGCTAAATGTGGTAGGCTGATATGCATGGTTTAATTTGCATGAGTAATAACTGACTAGATAAATAACATGAACTACTGAATATAATGCATAAAAATTGTAAGAACTGAAATGCATGACCAAGCATAAAATATCTTCTGAATATAATCTGTAAACTTAAGTACTGAAATCTGGTAACTGAATAACTGATAAACTTTATGCTATGGTCAGGCAAGGCTGAACTGAATTTTGAACTGAGTACTAAAACTTAAATTGTGGGAGGTATCATCTAACGGACATGCCCTGCTTTGAGCTAATTAGGGTCCAACCTATGACCCCAGCTGGAAGGGTGCTAATACCGTGCCATGGGTACTAACAATGGTTGTGTCAACCCTAAACTAGTATGATGACACCTTGTAAACCCTAAACTAATAGGAAGACTCATGATATGTGTATCAACCCTAAAATAACCTGAAAACATCTCAAACCTACACTGGCTACGTAGTTCTGTAACTTAGGGATTGCTACTAAGGGTCACACCCTCAACTTAAAGGTGATCCCCCATCCCTTGGTTTTCTCGGTGCTGAATCCTACTACCAATTGAACTTCCACTGATTAGCGTACTGAGCTAAGCTTACTGGGAAAGTGGCTGATCATGAGGGTTAACTGGATGAATATGCTCATGATTTATCTAAACTATTTTGTAACTACTGAAATTCTATAAATAGCTAAGTATTCGGGTATTAATAACCCCCAGGACTCGATAGCAATAACAATAGGACCACTTGAAAGCTTTGAAACCATGAAAGGAAGTCATTGTTCACAATTATTCACTTAAGCATTTCATCAAGCACATGGTGACTAGGACTTTAACATGGGGATACCTTATAAATATAAAAAGATTGCACAATCACATGACCAAATCATAAGTTGAGGGTTTTATTTTGAATTCGCATGAACATGATATGGAAACCATAATATTTAAAACATACTAAAGCTTTAGGGACATATTAAGTAGTCATTGTTCAACATCCTTTCATCTAGGCATTTTATCAAACACTTGATATTCATAGTGTAAGATAAGCATGAGAATAGTTTAAAGCTTGTAGTAATAGCATAATTTTGATACTAAATTACCAATTAAGGTTTTAAACCAACAATCAACATCATTAAAACGTGTAGCGTTTAATAACAACAACAATTTCATGTAGACATGATATAAAATTCAAAATTCATGAAAGTTCATGGACATAATTCCTAAAACATGCAAAGATCTACTTTTAAAACTTAAAAATAGATTCTTGGACTCCATGAGTGAAAGGGACCCATGGATGAACATCTAACATTCCTTGATTGATGAATCCTGGAGGTTCTTTGGTGGTTTACTTGGACTTGAGCATGAATCTTTGAGGCTAGGGTTTGGTCTTTGAGAGATACTACTTTTGATTTGGGAGAAATTGAACAAAATAATGACCTAATAGGTTATTGGGGATTTAATCTCGTGTTTTTCACGGATTGGAGTTATTGGAAAAAGACCAAACTTCCCCTAAGAGAAATTTAATTTTCATCGCTAAAAATCTTGATTCTAACCATCACTGCGATGCGGTGCTATCGCGGCTAGTCACTGGATTTGCATTATAAGTGTAGTTCAAGGACGAGTGAAAAATTGTACTTTTGTGCAACACGATGCTATCGCGTTGCATCACTGGAAAATGGATGAGTGCATAATTGTACCTTGGAGTGATGCTGCACTATCGCAGTGCTTCACTAGAAAAGGACTAACGTGAATTGAGGAATCACCGCGATGCGGCATGATCGCGGTAAGCTACTGCCTCACACTAAAAGGCCATAACTTCTCACCTGTGTATTAGATTAAGACAAAATTGGTATCACTAGAAAGATAATTCAATTATCTATCTATTGGTGGGTCTTAATATGGAAAATTCTAAGTAGAGAAAAATATAAGCTTGTTTAAATTTGACTAAGTCAACATTCTTATCAAAAACTCAATCGATAAAGGATATTTTGATTCGTCTAATAGCTAGGAGTTATTTGAGGCCTTAATATATGGCAAAATCACTCATAAAACTGGCAAAGCACTATAACTTGTTTCTCATGAACTTGAATCATGGTTCTAATATTGGTCTGGATTTTTAGTGTATTACAACATCTCCCCTTTTGGAACATTCATCCTCGAATGAGACTGGTTAGACTGAGAGTACTGTACTAAAGAATCTGAGATCATATATTGAACATGAACGAATGGGAACATGAGAACATAACTAGGTCCGAAACATAATACATGAATTGAACTAATATTTTGAATACAATCAATGACATGAGAATGGTTATAAGGTTAAAATAGAGACGAAAGGATCAAATTATGTGTATCCATTACTTAAAGCTGGATTTTGTTGCATGAAAAGAAGATGAAAGGTTTAGGACATGAAATCTTGGGGGATTATAGTACATCTCCCCCTTGGGACATTATGTCTCTTGAAAGATACTGACTTGGTTGAAATACTGAAGGAAGACTGTGATGATGCACGAGTCACATATGAACTGAATAATAACTGATTATCTGGAATTTGAAACATGATGTATGAACTAAACTACATTTATCAAAGATGACTAATCTGGGGATATGCCCGATATAAATTTGAATTTCACTAATCATTATGTGTGTAGCATGAGTACTAGAACTGAACATACATGAGTCATGAGCTACATGACCTAGGTTTGGAGTTCATATGTTTCATGGAATATGATTCGCATAGTTGAGAAAACTAGAACTCATTATACTAAAAATTGGAAGCACACATGATTTTATATGACATGCAAGAACGTGAACTATGCTAATGGAGCTGACATATAAGGCATGAGTAAATATCGTGATGATGGAAGTACAAAACTCTGCACAGAGATGAGAATAGGCCGGTCATCTTCCTCCCCTATTGATGTTCTACAATACACTGGTATCACTACTAAAATCTGAGAGACTGACTTGGTTACTTATTCTATCATCTTCCCTTAGCTTAAAACTATCATTCTAAGTCTGTGAACCACTTAACAAACTCTAAAATTAACTTCCACCACTTTATTCTATAATCTGCGATAATAATACCAATAGATGATAAACTCACCCTGAAGGACTGCACCGAAAGTGTAAAACCTATTGCTAATACTTCCTTCTGAGATACACTCTTAACTTTATATAGCCCCAATAATCATCACATAACAACATATCTTTTGAATCAGCAGGCCTAAATTCTTGCATACACTGTGTCAAGACTACTATTAACCTTTCATCCAATTACCTCCATAAAATATGCTCTGCTCAAATTCAGATAACACTAATCCAACTCTACTACTGTTGCTAAACTCTAGGTTTTATTCCCCTAATTTTAGTTCATATGCTATTATAGGATTTTGGGAAAGAATCTAAGGACATATCTGACTTCTAAGTACTGAGGTACTACCCCTCCATTTAATGACCGGTTCATTCAGAAACTGAAACTGAATGACTCTATTTCTGAAATCAACTAAAGTGACTTACTGGGATACTATAATCGGGCAATTTTTGTATACCCATTTGGCTAGGATAGATTTACCCACTGGGGTAGACACTGAGAAGGGATGCGCTAATATTTTGGAATTGACACCAAAGTTGACAGCTCTATGGGGGGGAGGGGGTACAAGAGAAAGTGAAGCTTCATGGTCTATTAAAACATTCAAAACAAGATGAAAGGACTGTAACATACCCGTAACTACATCAGGAGAACTTTCCTGATCATGTTGGGACTGAAGTGCATAAAGTCTATTCTGACGCTGACTATGGGTTGCACAGGAAATGGCGCACTACTGATTTGACCAACTAGATAGAACTGAATGATGATTGTACCTACTCTATGGACCAACCCTAGGACATTATCGGACTTGGTGGCCTGAATCGCCACATCGAAAACACACATCACTATCGGATCTACGCACACCTATGTAATTTCTACCATATTCTCCACAAAGCGGATGGGTACAACCACTGCTAATACTACCCTGGGTTTTAGATCCTGGTGCCCTATCCTGACTGTTATTTCTGAACTTTGGTACTGGAAGGCTAGCTGAAGATAGAGCTGGGACTTAAAACATCTGACTAAACTGAGAATGGTTAACAACCTCTGACCCTTGCTGAGAAAAACTAAAGCTACCTATCCTAGCTCTCTTATTCTCTCTCTCCTTCTCCTTAGCCTTGTCCTCCTTGATCTACTGAGCATGGACCATAATCCTAGACAAGTATATCTCCATAATCAAAATTGTAGTCCTATACTTCTTGACCATACTATCAAATACCCCAAACACAAACTTGCTCATCCTATATCTGTTATTAGCCACCACATGAGGAGCATACCTAGCAAACTCAGTAAAATTAAAGGAATACTCTTTGACATTCATATTGCCCTGTTTCAAGTTGATAAAATCTAACACCTTAGCTTGACAAAGATCTAATAAGAAGAATCTATCTAAGAAGGCTGTAGCAAACTCCTCCCATTCTACAGGCCTTGTATCTGTGCCTCGATCCCCTTTCCATTGCTTGAACCAATTCTGAGCTACATCCTGCAACTGGTAAGTAGCCGACTCAGCATTCTCACTAAAAATCACACTAATAATGTTAGTCACCTTTTGAATCATGTCAAGGAATTCCTACTGATCCTCATCATATTTGGATCTTGAAAATAGATGAGGATTCATTTGGGTGAAGTCCCAAATCCTACCTACGATAGAATTGGCCACTGGGTTGGCCGGAATAGTGGTTAGTTGAACATTGTGAGATGCTACAGAGTGAGCTAGAGTAGTGAATGCATCTTTGAATTTTTCATGAGAAACATACTTATTCAGGGGATTTTCCCGAATGGGTGGAGGTGCTGACTGGTTTACGTTTCTTTTTCTGTTTGTCTTTCTGGGAGACATGTTTTGTAAATAGGAGGGAGAATAGATTATGAAGATATTTTAACATGAGCATCATGCTCAGTCGCACAACATGAACATTGAATGAATGGAAAATTTTCTTAAATGCCCCATAGCCTCTTGTCTATAAATGTGGTGGGCTTCACACCCGTGCACAAGACTCTACTTGACGTGACTTTCATACTTCTAAGGACACTTTAAAACCTTAGGCTCTGATACCAAGTTTGTAACACCCCGTGAGTACACCCTGGGCGTTACACAATGCTTACAATCCCGAGGGACCAAAGGCTAACCCATGAGCTAGTACCTACTGTGGGTACAAAATATAACTGATACCAAAAGGTTATATGCAAAATTTAACTGAGGAATGCCGTTAGGTTTTAAGTCATAAATCTAATAAAATTGTAAAATAAAACTTATAATGCTGATAAAATGTCTGACAATGACAACTGAAAATTAAAAATTGGTAAACTGTCTATACTAGTCTGAAAAGCCTCTACTGATAGACCGTGGAACTGATGGGACAAAACTCCAACTAACTCCAATTGAATAGAAAATGCTAAAACTGATAAAGTAATCTGATCTAAATAAATTATGTCCTCAAAATATGAGGACTCACCACTGTTGCGGCTAATAGTCTAGAATGTCTATGCGTAATTCAGGAACTAAGCATCCAAACCTATCATATGATACATCATAGCATAAGAAATGAGTATGCGATCAGTACTTTGAATGTACTGGTACGCTGAATGAGGTAGGTTGATATGCATGGTCTCATATGCATGAGTAATAACTGACTAGATGAATAATATGAAGTACTTAATAGAATGCATGAAAACTTTAAAGACTGAGAATGCATGTCCATGCATAAAACATATTCTGAATATAATCTATAAACTGAAGTACAAAAATTTGATAACTTAATAATTGATAAATTGTATGCTACGGTCAAGCAATACTGAACTGATATCTTAACTGAGTACTGAAACTGAAACTATGAGAGGTATCATCTAATCGATATGCCTCGCTCTGAGCTGATTGGGGTCCAACCTGTGACCCTAGAGTGAATTGTGCTAATACCATACCATGGGTACTAACAATGGTTGTGTCAACCTTAAACTAGTAGGAAGACACCTTGTCAACCCTAAACTAATAGAAAGACTCATGAGATTTGTGTCAACCCTGAACTAACAGGAAAACATCTCAAACTTATGATGGATACGTAGTTCAATAACACAGGGATTGCTACTAAGGGTCACACCCTCAACTGGTAGGTGATCCCCCATCCTTGGGTCCTCTTGGTGCTAAATCTTACTCCCAACTGAATTGACACTGATTACTGGACTAAGCTAAGCTTACAGGGCAATTGACTTATCATGAGGGTTAACTGGCTAAATATGCTCATGGTTTATTTGAACTGTTCTGTAACTACTAAAATTCTATAAATATCTAAGTATTCGGGTATTCACAACCCCCAGGACTCGATAACACTAACAATAGGACCACTTGAAAGCTATGAAACCATGGAAGGAAATCATTGTTCACAATTATTCACTTAAGCGTTTCATCAAGAACATGGGGACTAATACCTTAACATGGAGATACTTTATAAATATGAAAATATCGAACAATCACATGACCAAATCATAAGATGAAGGTTTTGGTCTGAATTTTCATAAACATGATATGGAAACCATAAGATTTAAAACATACTAAAGCTTTAGGGACATATTAAGTAGTCGTTGTTCAACATCATTTCATCTAGGCATTTTAACAAACACTTGATATTCATAGTGTAAGCTAAGCATAGGAATAGTTTAAAGCTTGCAGTAATAGCATATTTTTGATACTAAATCACCAATTAAGGTTTAAAATCAACGAACAATATTATTCAAATGTGTAGGGTTTAATAACAACAACAATTTAATGTAGACATGATATGAAATTCAAAATTCATGAAAGTTCATAGACATATTTCCAAAAACATGTAACGATCATACTTTTAAAACTTATAAATAGATTTTTGGACTTGAAGAATCTTGGAGGTTATTTGGTGGTTTTCTTGGACTTGAGCTTTAATCTTGGAGGCTACAGTTTTTTCTTTGAGAGAGACTACTTTTGATTTTGGGAGAAATTGAACAAAGTAAAGACCTAATAGGATATTAGGGCTTTAATCCCGTGTCTTTCACGGATTGGGGTCATGGGATAAAGAACAAAATACCCTTAGGATAAATTTAATTTTTGTCAATGAAAATCCTAATTTTGACCATCACCGTAACATGGTGCTATCGTGGTGAGTCACTGGAATTTCACTGTAAGGACGTGTGCAAAATTAAACTTTGGTTCAATGCGGTGCTATCTTGTTGTGTCACTGGAAAATGAACGAGTGCGAAATTACACCTTGGCGTGATGCAGTACCATTTCGGTGCTTCACTGGAAAAAGACGAACGTGAATTGAGCAATCACCGCAACGCGACATGATTGCGGTGAGCTACTGCCTCACACTAAAAGATCCATAAATTCTCACCCGTATATTGGATTAAGATAAAATTGATATTGCTGGAAAGCTAATTCAATTATCTATCTATTAATGGGTCTTGATCTGGAAAATTCTAAGTAGAGCAAATGATATGCTTGTTTAAATTTGATTAAGGCAATATTTTGATCAAAAACTCGATAGGTAAGGGATATTTTGATTTTTCTAATAGATAGGAGTTATTTGAGGACTTAATATACGTCAAAATTACTCATAAAACTAGAAAAGCACTATAATTTGTTTCTCATGAACTTGAAGCATGGTTCTAATATTAGTCTAGATTTTTGGGGTATTACGATGTCACACTATATTTGGGGGATGTACTAGTAATCCTAAGGGTTTCCTCCCTAGTCATGTGGATACATGCACTGGGGCCCTTTTAGTAAGGGAGATGAACCTATATAGCCCGTGGGAGGTTTACAACAACAAAGCTACACAACCTAGGTAAAGGTTTTAAAGGCATGCTAAACCCGGTCCCTTTTCCCGGCATGGTTAAATAAATCTATGTATGGTTGTGTTCATATGGATGGTTTTACTTGGTTTTATAAATGTAATTATTTTATCCTTATACTAACATCATGCTAGCATTCACCCACTAACCCATCTACTAACGACTATTTAACCATGCTATACAAGAACCGACCATTCTACTCCTCCTACATAGTAATTTACTAGGGGACAACATTTGGACTGAAATGGTGAGCTTCCATCCTTTTGAAAGGATCCATTTCATATTATAGACATTTTTAGACATTTTAGTTTTATTCTAGATATTGGTTTTGGCTATAGTTGGGGGCATGTCCTAACCAAATTTTATTACTCTTTTTCTAAGAGGCTTTGTGGTACTTCTATGGGTTGGAATGGGTGGGATCGGTGTCAACCATGGCATTGGAATAATCTAGTGGGATGACATAATTGGATGATATTATTGGTTGTTCAATCCTATTTCCTTTTGGGATTAATTATATTATGTTTTGGAACATCTTTGGTTATAGCCTGGCTTATGGCCCTTATTTGGTATGGATTGGTGTGGTTAGATTGTTGGTATGGGATGGTTGGACTCAGTTTGTTCTATCACAGTTATGATCTTATCCCAGAGTCTTCATGTGGGCTATTAAACGAGCTTGCTCTATGCTCAGAATTCAGACAACTTAGGGTAGGCAGTTGGAGGATGGGTTAGGTAATGAAGGTGGTATCTGGTTCTGGTTGGACTTGGGACGCCTATTATGATAAGGCCCCCAGTCAGGTTGCGTCAATTTACCCTATTATTCTATTCATTAATACTTTGAAACTCTTCCTAAACACTTTATAATTCTCTTAAAAGGTTTTGGTCAAGGAAGCTAGGGTTTCAACTAAAGGACTAATTTGGGGATCTTGTTGGTGGTTTCTCTCCATCAACTTTTTAAATTAAGTCATGTTTTCTTCCCTCACTGTTAGTTTTAACTGAGGCATTATTTTTATGAATGGTTTTCATTATTTCATTATTGTATGATTTTTAGTTTTCAACTATAATTTAGGGGTTTTGATTATAAATGATTGGTTGTGGTTTTCCATGGTTTTAATTATGTGTTTACATTCTTAATTGGTGGTTTTGTATAATTGGATAGCATGGGAATGGTTTAATGGTAATTAGAATTGATTTTGGCTATATTATGCCCCTATTATATTTGGAAAAAATTCCTATAAAGATGTTATCATTGCATTGATCATTTTTAATGAAACTCTTACTTGTTTTTAACTTGGTAAAAGAATTATGCATTGTTTAAATGGCTTAGAAAAGTAGAGTGACTAAATGGTTATGCTTCTGGGGTACATGAGAATCCCCTAAGTAGTTTAGTATGGTTAATAGAAGGGTACATGGATCCCCTTAAACCTACAAATGGTTGGCTGTGGACAATAATTGCAAGTATAGTCGGTATGATGATACCACTACTAATGACTTTTGTTAATAAATGGTTAATGTATTGGTTAGTTTCTTAGTAATGGTTTTAATTGGGAGATAATGGCGGGGTGTGTAGCAAAGCCGTAGAAGGTGGAGGTCCCGGGGTGGACCAAAATTGGAAACTTATATTTTCTAATGTGAGGATTGGTCCAAGTGACCGTGTGCATAATTCCACACTTTATATTTGGGGGATGTACTAGTCATCCCAGGTTTTCTTTTCCCTGGTCGTGCAGCTTCATGCATAACGACATTTCAGTAGAAAGAGCTGAACCCATATAGCTCTTAGGTGATTTAGGATGGCAAAGCCACCTCAGCCAAGGTAAAGATTTTAATGGCATGCTAAACCCAATTCCCTTTTCCCAACATCGTTCTATATATATATGTATGGTTTGTGTGCAAATAGATGGTTTTACTTGACTATATAAATAGCATTATTTTATCCTTATCCTGAGTTCATGCTAGCGTTCGCCCGCTAACCTGTCTTCGGGCAGCTGTATACCTACGCTATATAGGAATCAACCTTTTTACTCCCCCTACATAATGATTGACTCGGGGATAACTCTTGGATTAGAGTGGTAAGCTTCCATCTTTCTATAGGGATCCATTTTATGTTATCGATATTTTTAGACATTTTGATTTATTTTTTGATATTGGTTTTTGTTATGGTTGGGGGAATGTCCCAACTAGAATACTCTTTTGGTTAGAGGCTTTATAGTATGGCTATGGGTTGGAATGGGTGGGGTCAGTATTGGTGTCAGCCTTAGCATTATTTTTGGTATTGGGGCTGACATCTTAGACATTTTGATTTACTTTTGGATATTGGTTTTTTCTATGGTTGGGGTCATGTCCCAACTAGAATACTCTTTTGGTTAGAGGCTTTATGGAATTTCTATGGGTTGGAATGGGTGGGTTCAGTATTGGTTTAGCCTTAGCATTGGTTTTGGTTTTGGGACTGACATCATTGAACATAATTTCCCACTGCTCCATTGTATTTCATTTTAGGATTAATCATATTATGTTCTAGAACTCATTTGGTTATGGCCTGGTTTATGGCCCTCGGATCGGTATTGGTTTGGCTTGGTGGTTTGGTTGGTACGGTTTGGTGGTTGAGATGACTTAGTAGGGATGGTCTAGGAATAGACCTATCCCAAAGTTAGTCCTTTTCTAATTATGCTATCTTATTATATGTTTGGAATTTAGCAAACTTAAGGTATGCTAATGGTGGTTGGGTTGGGTAACAGTAGTCGGTCCCTGGTCCTAGTTAGACTAGGGATGCCTATTAATACAAGGCCCCCGATTGAGTCATGTCAAGATAGTATCAGAGCTTTAGGTTCATGGTCAATTAGGAGTCCACAAAGCCATGTATAATAGAGTTTGTTTTAGGGGTGTGTAGCACGCCACACTCATAAGAGAGAGGCTACAAGATATTTAGGAATGCTTCACTTTTTTGATATTCTCTTTACAAGTTTGGAGTCTAAGTCCTAGAATTCTTCTCTAATCTTTGGTTTTTCACTTTTCAGATCATGCCTCGATGATCTAGAAAACAAGGAAACTCTTAAGTCCCATCTGGGGATAATGTTGATAGGGTACGTCCTACGTTGGGAGTTCCTCCCTAATCTCAGGGTTCTATTCCTGATAGTTCTGAAGTTTCTCCAGTTGCTACTAGTCCTTCTCAGGGTATGGTGACTAATGTAGAATTTCACTAGTCTATTCATACTATTGCTCAGATAGTTGCTGCTCAGGCTGAGCGGGGTGAGTCTGGTGCTTTGTCTGCTGAGGCCATAAGGGTCGGCTAATTTATAAAGATGGGTCCTCCTACTTTTACTGAAGTGATGGTGGATGATGATCCACAGGCTTCCCTAGATAAAATAGAGAAGATATTTTAGGTGATGCATGCTACTAATGTGAAAAGGGTAAACTTTGCAGCTTATCAGCTCAAAGATGTTGCATACCAATGGTATGAAGAGTGGGACAAGGATAGGGGTGATATGGGAAGAGTCAGTCTTATATGAAACTTTTTCTAAGACCTACTTAGATCGTTTCTTTCTTCAAGGGCCAGGGGAAGCAAAGATGGAAGAGTTTGTGAATCTCAGATAGGGGAGGATATCTGTCAAAGAATATGCCTTAAAATTTTATCAGCTTTTAAGGTATTCTCCTGATTTGGCGGCTGGCATGAGAGAAAGGATAAGAAAGTTCACTTCTAGGTTGAATTGGGATTAGATCTTGGAAATCAAGACTGTTTTGTCGATTAAAGATATGGATATTTCCAGGTTGATTGTTCATATGCAGAATATAGAGAATGAGAAAAGGAAACAGATGGAGTTTGGAGATTGGTAGGGTAAAAGAAGCAGATTTTTAATTAGGGAGGTGCTCAGTCTCAGGGTAGTCGGGATGGAACAAATATCAGAAAAAGAAGTGGGGGAGTTTTGGATTCTTCTCTCTTGCTAGTGATCCTTACCCAAAGCAGTCGTGTGATAGGCTTCATTAGGGTAGTGATAATTTTTGGGCACTGGGTGCCCAATCTTAGGTGAGTGGAGGTCAGTAAGTTTTATCATGCCCTTTTTGTCAGTTTTGTAGTTGTCCTCATTGAGGTTATTACAACTAAGGGAGAAACAAATGCTTCAAGTGCGTCAAGCAGGACATCGACTATGGGATTGTACAATTAATAAGATTGCTACCGAAGAAAATAAGGTACTGGTGGCTTCATCATTTGATCTTGCAATCGATGGTTTTGCATCTACCTCTATTACTACTCCTAGTTCTAGTGTTGGTCGGAACAGGTTGTATGCTTTGACGTCCCGACAGGAATTCGAGGCATCGCCTGATGTCATTACTGGTATGTTATAACTCTTTTCTTATGACATGTATTGTCTGCTTGATTTAAAGTCCACTCTTTCTTATGTGACCCCATTTATTGCCGTATGTATTGGTTTTAATCCTATGGTTATTTCAGATCCTATTTTTATTTCTACCCCTGTAGGTGACTCGGTTATTGCTAAGAGAATCTATAGGGTGTGTGTGGTGTCTGTTAGTATTATCCGAACTTTGGTGGATTTGTTTGAACTTGATATGGAGGATTTTGATATTATTATGGGGATGGGTTGATTATAAAGTGGGAGGTTTGTTTCTTATCTTAGAGATCGAAGGTTAACCTCTAAAGGTTGTCTTTATCACATGGTTCGGGTTAAAGATTCTAGCTCAAAAGGTCCTTCCTTATAGTCAATTCTTGTGGTAAATAAGTTTCTTGAGGTCTTTTTGAATGATCTTCTTGGAGTTCCTACGGATGGTGAAATTATGTCTGGCATTGATCTAGTTCCAGACTCTTATCCAATTTCTATTCCTCCATATAAAATGGCTCTGGCTGAGTTGAGGGAACTCAAAGAGCAACTTAAGGATCTTCTGGATAAGGGGTTTATTCGTCCTAGTCTATCCCTGTGGGGTGCACCAATTTTGTTTGTACGCAAGAAGGATGGTTTCCTTCGGATGTGCTATGACTATTAGTAGTTGAACAAGGTAACGGATAAGAACAAGTATCCTCTCCTAAGTATAGATAACTTTTTTGATCAGTTGCAAGACGCCAAGTTCTTTTCTAAGATAGATCTTCAGTCTGGGTATCATCAGCTAAATATTAGGGAGGTGGATATCCCTAAGATGACTTTTGTACATGGTATGGGCACTTTGAGTTTCTGGTAATGTCGTTTGGATTAACTAATGCCCCAGTGGCATTTATGAATTTGATAAATAGGGTTTTTAGGCAGTTCTTGGATCTCTTTATGATTGTGTTTATTGATGACATTTTGGTTTATTCCAAAAGTGAGGTGGATCATGCTAATCACCTCCGTGTGGTATTACAGACCTTGAAGGAACAATAGTTGTATGCTACGTTCTCCAAGTGTGAGTTTTGGTTGAATGCTGTGACTTTTCTTTGTCATATTATTTCTAGTGAGGGTATCATGGTGGATCCGTAAAAGGTTGTTGTATTTAATAGGTGGGCTAGACCCATGAATCCAATCAACATCCGGAGATTCTTGGGCTTGGCTGAGTATTATAGGCGGTTTGTGGAGGGATTTTCATTGATAGCTTTCCCTTTGACTAAGTTGATTTAGAAAAAGGTTAAGTCTTTTTGGTCAGATGCTTGTGAGGGAAATTTTGAGAAGTTGAAAGATAAGATGACTTCGGCTCCAATTCTGACTTTGGCGAAAGGTAATAATGGGTTCGTGGTCTATTGTGATGCATCTCGGGTAGGTCTTGGTTGTGTTTTGATACAACATGGGAAGGTGATTGCCTATGCTTCTAGGCAGTTGAAGATACATGAGAGGGACTATCCTACTCATGATTTGGAGCTGTCGGCGATTGTGTTTGCTTTGGAAATATGTCGACATTATTTGTATGGTGTACATGTAGACATCTTTTCTGATCATAAGAGTCTACAATATGTGTTCACTTAGAAGAAACTCAATCTCAGGCAGAGAAGATGGTTGGAGCTTCTCAAGGACTAGGATATGAGTCTTCACTATCACCTAGGTAAGGCTAACGTGGTTGCTGATGCTCTTGGTAGGTGGTCCATGAGGAGTTTGGCTCATGAGGAGAAAGAAAAGTTAGAGTTGGTGAAGGATATTCACCGCATGGCTAATCTTGGAGTTCGCCTCTTAGACTCTACGAATGGAGGTATAATGGTACAAGAAGTGGTTCGATCATCTCATAGTGCAGAGATCAAGGAAAAACAAGTGTTAGATCCTGTCTTGATGAAAATCAAAGGTGATGTTGGTGGGCAAAAGGTAATGGTGTTTGAGATCAGTGGTGATAGTACTTTATGGTACCATGGGAGGTTTTATGTTCTTGATGTCGACAGTTTGAGATAAAGGATTTTGGCTGAGGCGCATGATTCACTCTATGTTCATCTCAATTCTACAAAGATGTCTCATGATCTCAAGGAGATGTATTGGTGGAACGAAATGAAGAGAGATGTGGATGATTTTCTGGCCAAGTGATTGGTGTGTCAACATGTTAAAGTTGAACACATGAGACCTGGAGGGATATATCAAGAGATTGTTTTGCCCGAATGGAAATAGGAGGTAATCAATATCGATTTAGTTACTAGTCTTCCTCGGTCTTGGAAACAATATGATTCAATTTTTGTCTTCGTAGATAGGATGCCAAAGTCTACTCACTTCTATCCAAAATGACTACCTTTTCGGCGTAGGATTATGCAAAGTTATATCTTTAGAAGATTGTGAAGATGCATGGGTTACCTGTTTCAATTATTTTTGATAGTGGCACACAATTTATGTCTCACTTCTGGCGGTCTTTCCAAAAAGGGTTGGGAACTAAGGTCAGTATGAATACTGCTTTCCACCTGCTGACGGATGGGTAAGAAAAAAGACCTATTCAGACATTGGAGGATATGCTTCGGGCTTGTGTGATTGATTTGGTGGAAATTGGGTTAAGCATCTACCTTTGGTAGAGTTTGCTTACAACAATAGCTATCATTCTAGTATTGGTATGGCTCTTTGGAGGCGTTGTATAGTAGGAGGTGTTGGTCTTCTATTGGCTGGTTTGATCTTGGGGAGGTAGATTTGTTTGGTCTCAAGTTGGTTTACCAGGCTATGGAGAAGGTGAAGGTGATTCAAAATAGGCTTAAGGCTTCCCAAAGTGTCCAAAAGTCCTATGCGGATGTTAGGCATAGAGACTTGGAGTTTGAGGTTGGGGATAAGGTGTTCCTCAAGGTATCTCCCATGAAGGGAGTACTGCGGTTTGGTAAGAAGGGGAAGATCAGTCTCCGGTATGTCGGTCCTTATAAGATTTTGTGGAGGGTTGGAAATGTTCCTTATAAGTTGGAGTTACCTACTAGCTTGATATCAGTTCATCTGGTATTTCAATCCTCCATATTGAGGAAGTGTTTTGGTGATTCTTCTTCGATTGTTCCTTTGGAGGGGTTGGGTATCTTGGACTCTCTATCTTATAAAGAGGTAACAATTGTGACCTTGGATAGGAAGGTTTGTCAATTGAGAACCAAGGATGTGGCTTTGATTAAGGTTATATGCGTAACCATATGGTGGAAGAAGCTACATGGGAAGTGGAGGAGGACATGAAGTCCAACTATCCACATCTATTTTCTGCTCTTGGGATTCATGCAGAAGGTATGTGTCTTCAACACATCTTTATTTTCTGATTTTGTTAAATGAAAGATTAACATATTTGCCTCTTTGTTTTCAAACTTTGTTAAAGAATAAAAATATATTAGATAATGAAAATGACTCATGCGTGTGGTTACCCCTACCTTATCCGTTATTCGGGGAAGAATGTTCCTAGTAGAGGAGACTGAAACGCCCTAGGTTTTGACCCTTAGAAAATTTCCTAGAATTCTAGTCTTTGGACCTAATACGACTCATGGGTACGAGCTGTATGTTGGGGTACGAATAGTATGGTCCAGTCATATACTCACCAACGTTGGTTGGTGGGATAGATTTTGGTCACTGGAGTGGCTGTTACTTGACTAGTATGAGTTGTATGATTGGATAAAGATCGTTTGGTTTGGGTTTTCCTTAGCTTAATTTTAGGCTTGGTCGCTTAAGTTGGATCTGAGCATGAGTGGCTCACTGTGAGCCGTAAGTCAGGTTACGAATCATACCAAGGACTCGTATGGTGGATGGTGTTCAATACTCTTAGGATTTGATTCTGCCAGAGATACGGGTTAAGGTTACGGATTGTATATTTGGAAATGATTTGAGTTAGATGAGTCGTACCTTGGATAGTGTTGGGTCCAAGGGGGTATGCCAAGGGTATGAGTGGTGGGTACCACTCATATAGGGAGGGTATGACGCGTAGGGGTTAGTCGTATCCCTGTGATGGGATTTTTGTGCAATTTAAATGGGGTAATTCTAGATATTTCCCCATTTTCCCTAATAAGGCTCCACGACTTCTAACTCACTTGTGAGGTTATTTACCCTATTATTCAATTCATTAACACTTAGAAAATCTTTCTAAACACTCTATAATCTCTCAAGAGATTTTGGCAAGGAAGCTAGGGTTTCAGCTAGAGGACTATTTTGGGGATCTTTTTGGTGGTTTCTCTCCATCCACTTTGTCAATTATGGCATGTTGTATTCCTTCACTATTAGTTTCAAATAAGGCATGGTTTTTATGAATGGTTTTCATGATTTCATTGTTGTATGATTTTGGATTTTCAACTATGTATAGAAATTATGCATGGTTTAAATGGTTTGGAAAGGTAAAACAGCTAAACGGTTATGCTTGTGGGGGTATATGTGAATCCCCCAAGTGGTTTAATATGGTTAATGGAAGTGTACATGGAATCCCTTAAACGTATATATGGTTGGCTATGGACAAAAGTTGCAAGTATAATCAGTATGACGATATCAAATAGCCTTGGTTAATAAATGGTTAATGTATTGGTTGGTTGCTTGGTAATGGTTTTAATTGGGAAAAAATGGTAGTTTGTGTAGAAAAGTCATAGAAGGTAGAGGTACAGGGGGGACCAAAACTAGAAACTCATATTTGCCGATGTAAGGTTTGGTCCAAGTGAGTGTGTGCATAATGTCACACTTTATATTTGGGAGATGAACTAGTCAACCCAGGTTTTCTTTTCCCTGGTTGTGCGACTTCACGCACTGGGGCCTTTTCAGCAGGGGGATCTGAACCTATATAGCCCATGGGTGGGTTAGGACAATAGAGCTACACAACCCAGGTAAAGGTTTTAATGGCATGCTAAATCCAATTCCCTTTTCCCGACATGGTTATATATATATATGTATGGTTTGTGTGCATATGGATGGTTTTACTTGGTTTTATAAATGGAAATATTTTATCCTTATCCTGAGTTCATGCTAGCATTCACTCACTAACTCATCTTCAGGCGGCTGTACACACTATACAGGAATCAACCGTTCTACTCCTCTTATATATTAATTGACTCGGGGACAACTATTAGGTTGAAGTTGTGAGCTTCCATCTTTCCGGAAGGCTCTATTCCATGTTATGGATATTTTTTAGATATTTTGATTTATTTATGTATATTTGTTTTGGTTATGATTGGGGGAATGTTCCAACTAGATATTCTTACTATTTTGTTAGAGGTTTTGTGGTACTGCTATAGGTTGGATTGGGCGGGGTCGGTATTGGTGTCATCCTTAGCATTGGTATTAGTATTGGGGCTGACATCGTAGGACAAAATTTGTCACTGTCTATCATATTTCATTTTGGGATTGATCATATTACGTTCTGGAAATCATTTGGTTATGGCTTGGTTTATGGCCCTCATATCGTTATTGGTTTTGCTTGGTGGATTGGTTGGTACAGTTTTACTCATGAGATGACTTGGTAGGGTTGGTCTAGGAATAGACCTATCCCAAAGTCAGTCCTTATCCAATTATGCTATCTTGTTATATGTTCGAAATTCAGTCGACTCGAGGTATGCTAATGGTGGTTGGGCTGGGTAACAGGGGGTGGTCCCCGATCTTAGTTGGACTTGAGATGCCCATTATGATAAGGCCCCCGATCAGGTCGTGTCACAACGACCCTGAACTATGATCTAATACCATGATTGTCACAATTCAAACTACGGCGTGACCGTGATAGGTATCTCAAGTCCACCATGGGCTAGAGACCACCCCCATCGCCTAACCGTATGAGCATAAGAAAATCATAAATATAAATGCGAAAGGAAATTAATATTGCAATAAAAGAAGAATGGATAACTCTACTAAATCTACGAGTCAAAACAATGACCAACAACCCTACATCTATCCACAAAAGCCTCTAAAAACTGAACATCAATGAAATTTGGGACATGCCCCCAACTAAGGCCAAAGAGGAACCTAAACAAATAGTTAGAATATATGGAAAACAAACTATGACGTGAAGGGACTTCTGGAGAATGGAAGCTCACCACTTAAAAGCAACTCGACAGACATGCTAATCCACTTAATGCTGCATAGGGGTAAAAAAAGTGTCTTCGGAACCTACGTTAAGAAATAATGTAGCATCATAGGACGACCAGTGGGATAAGCACTGGCATGTAACTCAGGGAAAGTGATAAAATAATGCCATGTCCTAAGTCATCCAAAACCACTATGCACATATTTATATATACATATATAAGATGTTTAGACAGGGAACAAGGCTTAAGTATGAGATTTAAAATCATTATCCTAGACAGTGTAGCTCTAACCATCCTAAAAACAACAATGGGCTATATAGATCCAGCATCCCCCATCGGAAGGGCCCTAGTACGTGATTACTGCACAAACTGAATAAAAACTAAGGGAAAGCTAAAGCCACCAAGGAAACTAGCCATCCCAAAAATATATATCAACTATGACTTGTACATACGGTCATATAGACCGCCATACCGGCAAACGTGGTTTCCAGTATTGGTCCCCCCGGGATCTCCACAACCCCTTTTAAGCCCAAATTATAAACATTTACACATATTCTCATCCATTAACCAAGGAATCTTTTAATTAGGCATTTACCATTGGTACCGTCATGCCAAGTAAAGTTAAGCTTACAAGCCAATTCCATTATGCCATACCAAAACTAATTAGCCAAAATGACTCCAAAGTTCTAATTTAAAACCAATATTCCCCAATTGAGCTAATTAGGGTCCAACCTGTAACCCTAGTTTGAAGGGTGTCAGTATCATGCCACGAGTACTATAAATAGATGTGTGGATCCACTAAAGTGAAGTCCTAAAGGAATAAATAGTCACCCTCTACTGGCAGATGCTCTGGTGACATATGTGTCAACCCTCATCTGGCAGGATAACATCTCAAACCTGCACTGTCTATGTAGTTCTGGAATACAGAGATTGCTACTAAGGGTCACACCCTCTACTGGCATGTGAGATCCCATCTCAGGGTTTGCTCGGTGCTATATCTTACTTCCAATTGAAATGACTCAGTTTACTAAATTGAATTGGGTTTAACTGATTATGAATTCAGATAGTGCTCATTATGGTAATAACAACTGTGAAATCAACTAATGCTTATGGTTTTACTGAAATCATTCTGAAAATACTGAAAATAAGTAAACAACTAAATTTCAGGTATTCATAACCCCATGGACTCAATAGCAATTACAATAAGGACAAATGAAATCTTTAAAACTCAGTATAAGGAATCATTATTCAAAACCCAATGTTTAGACATTTCATCAAACACATGAGTATCTTGAACTTGAACATGGGAATATGGTGTACATGTGAAAACAACATGGGAAATTCATCAAACATGTATAAAACATGGACTTGTACAAAATGATATTCTAATCATGAGCATTCAATTAAATTACTAAAAATTTACTTGAGTATGACATGGAAAACAAAATCCATAGCATGAGGAAATCAAATCTTGCATTGGATCATTCATGGACTGAATTTAATTTAAATCACCATGGAAACATGAAATTCAATCGTCTTGAACATATAAAATATCATAATGATAAAAGTTTATTCATTAATTGATAGAAGAGGGATTTTGGGTTCCATGGGTGAAAGGGGACCCATGAATGAACTCCGACATACCTTAGAACTTTAAATCTTGAAGAGATAAAATCTTGAATTGGGAAACATTGATTCATGATTATT
Organism: Capsicum pubescens; assembly: GCA_030864215.1. Lineage (NCBI taxonomy): Eukaryota > Viridiplantae > Streptophyta > Magnoliopsida > Solanales > Solanaceae > Capsicum > Capsicum pubescens. The sequence goes on from CM061548.1 coordinate 325,546,928, forward strand.
CTTGAAGAGGAGGTGATAGAATGGATGATCTTAAAGGGGATTGATTAGGGTTTGTTAATGAAAGTAAAATAGGATAATGAGGGCAAATAATTCCCTAATGGATACTTAAAATCATGTTTTTACAAACTTGGTTGATGTGGGAAAAGACCCAATTGCCCCTCATTAATTTAAACCAAAAATTTGTTACTCGGATTGTGGTTTGAAGGATCACTGCGATGTGGTGTAATCGCGGTGGCTCACTGCCTCACAAAAAATATGTCATAACTTTTTACTCGGAGATCGGGTTAAGGCGAATATGGTATCGTTGGAAAGCTAATTCAATTATCTAAAATTTGGTGTGTTTTGAGAAGAAAATTCTGCATGCATCAAAAGTTATACACTTTCAAAGTCGACCCTTGCTGAATCGAATACCAAACATTGGATGAATCCAAGGATCTTAGATCAACTTGGCTCAAAGTGATTTCGATGAACATTCTTCCCCTAATAAGCACCTCACACAGTAGGATAAAGATCATGACACATGCATTAGAATTATGAATCAAGAACATGAAAAATACACCTTCACCACGATGGGCCAAGGATGGCACCGCTATAGCTACCGCGACGCACCACAATCGTGGTGAATTTCCATTTTGAAAATTTAAACATGGTCCAAAAATCGTCCAAAAAATCCATAACTTACCCGAGACATGCTACTTACACCCCTGAACATGAATCAACTCAAAAGGTTATGTCTCGGGGAAGGGAAGGTCACTTTAAAAATCGTCAAAGCTAAGAGGTCAAAACTTAAGCTAAGTCCCCAAAACTTAGCTAACTTTTCATGCTTTTAGCCTCTTATGCAAGATTTAGGAGCTGAACTAAACTAAGAAAAGTATGGGGTAATACAATATCTCCCTTTTGGGAACAGTAATCCTCAAATGAGGTTGGTCAGACCGAGAGTATTGTACTAAGGCAACAAAAGTCATATACTGAACATGCACAACTAGAAACATCATTACATAACTAAATCTAAAACATGGTACATGAATTGAATACCATACACTGAACTAATTCCTTGAATACATGCAATGCTATGTGAATAGTTATAAGGCTAAGACAAAAATGAGAGAGTCAACATATGAGTAGCCATTGCCTCAGGATGGATTTGGTTTCATGAAGAAAAAAAGAGAGGTTTAGGACATGAAAACTCAGGGGATAATATTATCTAATCTTGGGATCGTTTGTCCTTCAAATGATACTGACTTGGCTAAAATACTAAGAAACGATGGAGATGATGCATGAGGAAATTACAGACTGAATCATGACTGAATATCTAGAATTTGAAACTGATGCATAATGCATGAACAGAGCTATATTCGTAATCTACATGGATATGAAAAGTTTACCTTATGGAATGGACATATTCATGAAATTTGGATAGTAAGACTAGGTCGAAAGATGGAAAAACCATGGGAGCTTGCCTGTCTAACTGCTAAACTAGATTACTTCCTATACAGACTAAATTATGCTCAAAGCTTATACTCAACTATACATTCCACTTGTATACCAACATGACATTCAATACTATCATTATAGCCATACATGAACTTGTAGACAAAAAACCACAAAAGCATCTTTCTCATAGTCTCTAAACCTCTATCCTTTAAACATCCCTGCACTACCCCAAGAAAACATACATAGAATATTAACTAATCATGACATAAAGAGAGTCACTAAAAGTTAGTACATAATGACCTTAAATATGAAAGAAAACTATGCATAATGTGACACTTAACTAAGGCCTGAGGAATACAGTATCAATATAATAGATTCATCAAAGAGGTCTAAACTGAAAACATACATGACATAAACTCAATTTTGCTGATCATTAGGAGTGTAGCATGAGCAATGAAACTGACATACTATAAAGCATGAGTACATAAGTCATGAGTTGTATGACCTGAGTTTGGAGTTCGTAAATTCATGGAACATGATTCGTACTACTGAATGAACTGGAACTCCTCATACTAGGAACAGGGAGAGTACATGATTCTTTATTATGTGCTTGAACATGAAATATGATCATAGAGCTGACATGTAAGGAATGAGTATATATTATGATGACTGAAGTACAAAATTTTGCACTGAGATAAGAACGGGTCAGGTATCTTCCTACCTTATTGTTGTTCTACAACACACTTTATCAGTACTAGAATCTTAGAACCTGTCTTGGTTACTTGTTCTATCATCTCCCCCTTAGCTTTATGCCATCATTCTAACTATGTGGACCTTTTTAAAATCACTAATCTTAACTGCAATCACATTACTCTATGTTCACACCATCTAGAGATTCAACTCTTTTTTTTCTATTAGCTCAAACTTCAAGGATTCAAACTTGGATTCTAACACTTATCATGGATTTCCCCAAACCTTCAATGAACCATTCTAACATCCTTCATAGCCAACTAACGTCACATCTATACCATGAGAATTACTATTACACCAACATACCCAATATTAACAACATATACTGATACTGCTGAACTGGCATACTACTAAGAAACTGATTTAACATGTATAAAATAACTGATTTTACTGTGCGGAAATATAATCATAGCATAATATGGATAAATACAATACTGATAAAGTCTATAATCTGATAAAACTGAGAAAGAACTCAAGTTACATGACTGACTCAGACTGACATCTATGAAGCCTCTACTATACTGACTTTAGGTAGCTAGAACATGCCTCTAACTACTACTAATCAATACATATGGAAAATTGAAACACCACACCGTACATGAATTAAATATAACTGGAGTTCCCGAAATAGGAGAACTCATCACTTGCTGACTGGAAGCTGCAACTGTCTGATTATGAATTATAGGCTATAACTAGTACCTACATCATTAGACATGGTAGCACATAGACATACATGTGGATCAGTACTTTTGGAATGTGTTGAGAAAGTGAGGGTGAATGCACTAAGTAAATTTTATTATGTATGAAATCTTAAAACATGCATGCTAACTATAAGTAGACTCACCAATAAGCTAGAATAAACTAAAAGCTGAAAATATCTTGAAACATGAGTAACAAACATAATCTGATAAAATGGTGAAACACTACATTTAGTTTCTTAAAACTTACCTTTTATAATATAAGTAGAACCGAACCTGCGATACGGTAAAAATGAATACGTGAGCGCTAAAAAACAAACCTATGTGTACTGAACTGATATGATTAATTGAATAACTGATGCCTAGGTGACGAGATGAGTGAAATCTAAAAAAAAGGATAACTAGTGCCTATACACTGAGTAGATAATATAAGTATACGGACTATTGATATCTGAATACTGAATAGTTGATGAATGGATATTTATTATGTAACACTGAACTGAACTTAATTTAAATAACTGAAATGGTGGAGTTCTGTACCTATGAGATAACGGCTAAGTGAACAATATGAGATGACTGAACATGAATGCGTGAAAATTGTAATATCTAAGAATGCATGACCAAGCCTAAAACCATGATTTTGATATAGTCTGTGAACTAAGATACTTAAATATTGATAAATGTATAATTGATGACCGTATGATATGGTGAACCAAACCTGAAACTGAATACTAATCTAAGACTGTGGGAGGTATCATCTAACCGGCATGCCCCAATCTAAGTTAATTAGGGTCAAACCTGTAACCCTAGTTGAAAGGGTATCAGTACCGCTCCACAGGTACTAACAATAGTTGTGTGATCAACTAAAGTAAAGTCCTGAAGGACTAAGGAATCACCCTCTATTGGCAGGTGATCTGATGAGATGTGTCAATGATCAACTGGCAAGTTAACATCTCAAACATACATTAGCTACGTAGTTCTGAAATGCAGGGATTGCTACTAAGGGTCACAATTAGCAGGTGAGCCCCATCCCTGGGTTCACTCGGTGCTAAATCATACTCTAAACTGAACTGATTTGGATTACTTAACTGAATTGGATTTAACTGATTATGAATTCTGATATTGCTCATTATGGTAATACCAACTGAGAAATCAATTAATGTTCGTGGTTTAATTGAAATCATTTTAAAAATACTGAAACTAAGTAAACAGTTAAATTTTGGTTATTCATAAACCCCAGGACTCGATAGCAATAACAATGAGGACAAATGAAAGCTTTAAAACCCATAATAAGGAATCATTATTCAAAACCCAATGTTTAGATATTTCACTAAACACATGGAAGTCTTGAACTTGAACATAGAATATGGTGTACATGTGAAAATAACATGAGTCCATGACTAAATTCATTAGTTGGTGTTTAACATGAAATCAATGAAATAGGACATGGAAACTTGCAACTAAAAGCATGAATAGATTAACTCAATTGAAAACACTTGTAGACATGGAAAAGTTCATATTAAGATATTATAACATGAAATTCAATTGGATATGTCATGGGAATCAAAACTTAAAGCATTAGATAGCCTAACTTTTCATGAACACATCCTTGTACATGAATTTAGTCAAATTACTAAGGGAATCATGATTCATCACAAGACATGGGTAATTCATCAAACATGTAGAAAACACGCACTTGTACATGGGGATATTCAAAATATGACCATTCAATTCAACAACATGAAATTTACTTGTGTATGACTTGGGAAACAAAATCCATAGCCTTAGGAAATCAAATCTTGCGTTAGATCATACATGGGCTGAATTTAATTCAAATCACCATGGAAACATGAAATTCAATCTTCTTGAACATAAAAAATATCATAATGATAAAAGTTCATTTTTTTAATAGAAAGATAAGGGTTTTTGGGCTCCATGGGTGAAAGGGGACCGATGGATGAACCCCCACATACCATAAACCTTTAAATCTTGAAGGAGAAACAAAATCTTGAAAGCTTTCTTGAATTGGGATACATTGATTCTTGATTGATCTTGCAGAGGAGGTGATGGAATGGATAATCTTGAAGGGGATTGATTAGGGTTTGTTTTTTTAGAGTAAAATAGGATAATGAGGGCAATTAATGCACTAATGGATTCTTAAAATCATGTTTTTATGACATGAGTTGAGGTGGGAAAAGAGCCAATTTCCCCTCATCCATTTAAACAAAAAATTCAGAACCTGGATTGTGGTTTGAAGGCTCACCTCGACGTAGTATAATCGTGGTGGCTTACTGATTCACACGAAAAAATGCCATAACTTTTCACTCGGGTATCGAATTAATGCTAAATTGGTATTGTTGGAGAGCTCATTCAATTATCTATAATTTGGTGGGCCTTGAGCTGAAGAATTTTATGTACATCAAAATTTATCCACTTTCAAAGTTCACCCTTGTAAGATCGAATACCAATTTTTTGATGAATTAAAGGATCTTAGCTGAACTTGGGTCTAAGTGATTTCTATGACCATTCTTCCCCTAATAACCACCTCATACACTAGGGTAAAGATCATGACACATGAATTCAAATTATGAAACAAGAACATGACAAATACACCTTCACTGCAATGCGCTAAGGCTGCCACCATGATGTGCTACAATCGCGATGACTTGCAGTTTTGAAAATCCAAACGTGGTCCAAACCTTGTCGGAAAAATCTGAAACTTACCTGAGACATGCTACTTACACCCATGGACATTAATTAACTCAAAAACTTATGTCTGGGGTTTGGGAAGGACACTTTAAAAATAGTCAAAGAGAAGAGGCAAAAACTTATGCTAAGTCCCCAATACTTAGCTAAATTTTCAGGCTTTTAGCCCCATATGCAAGAACAAGGATCTAAACTAAGCTAACAAAAGTACGGGGTATTAAAATATCTCCCTCTTGGGAACATTCATCCTCGAATGAGATTGGCCAAACTGAGAGTACTATACTAAGGCAACGGAGGTCATATACTGAATATGCACAACTAGAAACATGATTACATAACTGAGTCTAAAACAGGGTACACGAATTGTATATCATGAACTAAACTAATTCCTTGAATACATATAATGACATGAGAATGGTTATAAGGCTGAGATAGAAATGCGTGAGTCAACTTTTGAGTAACCATTGCCTCAGGATGGATCTGGTTTCATGAAGATTAGAAGTGTGGTTTAGGACATGAAAACTCAGGGGATAATATTATCTCACCCTTGGTTTTGTTCGTCCCCTGAATGATATGGACTTGGATGAAATACTAAGAAAACAATGAGATGATGAACGAGGCACGTACAGACTGAATGAATTCTTATTATCTAGAATCTGAAACTAATGCATAAAGCATGAACTAAGATAAATTCATAATTTACATGGAAACGAATAGTTTAACTCATGGAAAGTCCATATTCATGAAACATCAGAGAGTAAGACTGGATCGGAAAATGAAAAACCATAGGATCTTGCTTGTATTTTTGCTAAACTAAATTGCTTACTATACGGATTGAATTATGCCGAAAGCTAATATTCACATATACATTCCTCTTGTACACCAACATGACATTCAAGCTTATCTTTAAAACCACACATAACTTGTAGGCAAACAACCATAAAAGCAGCTTTGTTATATTCTTTAAATCTCTATCTTTAAAACTCCCATATACTACCCTAAGAAAACACACGTGGAATTTTAACTTATCATGACGTAAGGAGAGGTCACTGAAAGTTACAACATGAAAATCTTAAACATGATTGAATTTTATGCATAATGTGACACTAAACAGAGGCCTAAGGAATAGAGTATCAATATAATGGATTTATCAAAGAGGTCTAAATTGAGGACATACATAACATAAACTGAATTTCACTAATCATTAGGAGTGTAGCATGAGTACTAGAACCGAACACACTATAAAGCATGAGTATATGAGTCAGGAGCTGCATGACTGAGTTTGGAGTTCATAAATTCATGGAATATGATTCGTACTGCTGAATGAACATGAACTCCTCATACTAGGAACTAGGAGAGTACATTATTCAATATTATGTACATTAACATGAACTATGATCAGGGAGCTGACATGTAATGCATGAATAGATATCTTGATGACTGAAGTACAAAACATTGCACTAAGATAAGAATAGGTAATGTATCTTCCTCCCTTACTATTGTTCTACAACACACTTCATCACTACAAAAATCTGAGAGCCTGGCTTGGTTACTTGTTCTATAATCTCCCCTTTAGATTTAATTTGTCATTCTAAGTATGTGGATGTAGATCCCAAAGAACCCATCCCGAGATGTCACACGGTACATAAGGCCACACATGGCCTCAAGCTAACCCTATAAGCCTGCCATTTCCTTTTTATCTCACTTTGATGTGAGTCATGGCAAAATAAGAAAGGATATAATATCATGGACATACTTGAGAGAAAAGATATACTGGCCTGCACAATCAAAATACTGACATTCTGTACATACTGATACTCTAGTCTGACAAAGCCTTTACTATATAAGACTAAGGAGCCATTGGGACAGATCCCCAACTGACTCGTACTGAGCTAAAAAGAAACAACCATCTATTAACAAGACAATATCAGGGACATAGGTCCTTGAACCAAGAGGACTCACCAACCACAGAAGTGTAGATGAAGGTACTCAAAGATCAGTGTCACTGCTGAGACTGAGCACCTGAACCTACATCACGAGAAAATGTAGAACACAGAAGAGTATGGGAATCAGTACTTGGTAATGTACTGAGTATTTGGGGGTGTATGCGACATTATAAATAATATCATAAATGTGTAAGAAAATCATGCAAGCTGAAAATAATGACTCTCTTCGCTTGAATTACCTGAAACATAATTTGCATAAATCATCAATAATGACACATGCTTCATAAATCTCATAAATCATTGGACTCAACTCAAACTCTTTGAATTGTGACTTAGAGTGACTCGGTGACTCATGAAACCTGGACTATTATGGACTTGGGAGTTTCTTATAACCGATATAAACCATGTGAGCTACATGGAGTACAACGTTTTGCCCTCCTAAGGAAGAAACCCTATATTGGAAGGAGTTATACTCTTGCTAGGGAGTATAACCTCAAACTCATCTCTGTGATCATAAACTCGGTTATTTAGCCCTCAAATTTTGGTGCTACGGTGGTACGTAGTTCTGGAAAAGTAGGATGCGCTGAACCCACACTTCCTGCTCGGTGCTAAATACTCCTCCCAGACTTAGCTCAGAACACGTTAGGAAATCCCCCTCAATCAACTCAAGGGTCTATCATGAACACCAAAACATAAATATTTCTCATTGGTAAATCATAATCAACTTGTGGATTCCTAACTCGACTCAACTCAAAACAATCTTTCTCATCATCAAGTGGACTTGCTTATTAACTCATATCAAACATCACAAATTTCAAGAAAACATCATAAAACTCATTCTTGACTCTGAAGCTCAAATATCAATATATATTCCATAATCAACTTCTCATAGAAACACTTAAATCATGACACTTATTTCAAATCACTTAGAAATCATCAATGCATAATAACAATATACAACTCATGGCATAACAAGGAGAAAACTAAGATTACTCTGCTAAAGAAAATTACTTAACTGACTTACTCCACTTTAAACTTTTGGGTACTTCACCAAATGCTCGAATCATAGAATGAATATTTATATAACGGAATACACTGGATTAGTAGGAAATTGAAGTAAGAAAGAATGATAGCTTTGGCTTGATTTGAACTCACGGAGAAGATATCGGGGTACTTAACTCGCATATTTGCCTCTGCTTCCCAAGTAGCACCCTCAACCGATTGATTTCGCCACAAAACTTTAATTAAAGAAACTTCTTTGTTTCTTAGTCTACGAACATGAAAATCTATGATTTCAACCTAAATCTCTTCATAAGAAAGGCTATCCCGAATGTCTAAGTTCTCCAATGAATCAACAAGAACAGTAGAATCGCCAATGTGCTTTTTAAGCATAGAAACATGAAAGACAGGGTGGACAACTGACAACTCCGTAGGCAACTCAATCTCATAAGCTGCTTTCCCAACACAATTCAAAACTCTATAAGGGCCAACATATCGGGGACTAAGTTTCCCTTTCTTGCCAAATCTTTTCACCCCTTTCATGGGATAAATCTTTAAGTACACTATTTTGCTGACCTTAAATTCAAAAGCTCTTCTTCTCACATCAGCATATGACTTCTAACGACTCTGGGCTGTCTTCAACCTTTCTCCACGTCCTCAAACACAGCGTTAGGTCCAATCAAAGTAGCTTCATCCCCTTAGAACAAACCTATGGGTGATCTACATCGCCTTTCATATAAAGCCTCAAATGGATTCATTCCAATGCTAACATGAAAACTATTGTTGTAAGAAAATTCAATCAATGACAAATGTTCATCCCATCTTTCTTTGAAGTCAAGAACACATGCCCTTAACATATCCTCCAAAGTTTGGATAGTCCTCTTGGCCTGACCATCTGTCTGCGGATGAAAAACGGAGGTTAGATGAATTTGGGTACCAAGACCCTTCTGAAAGGCTCTCCAAAACTGAGAAGTAAATTGAGTACCCCTATCGGAAGTGATAGATAAAAGAACTCCATGCAACCTGACTAACTCTCGGATGTACAACTTAGCATAATCCTCAGCGGTGAAAGATGTATGCACTGGGAAGAAATACGTGGACTTATTCAACCTATCTACAACAACCCAAATCAAATCACGATGACGACAAGAGAGAGGTAAACCGGTCGCGAAATCTATGTTCACCTCTTCCCACTTCCAAGTAGGAATGCTAAATTATTACATCATACCACTGGGTCTCTGGTGCTCTATTTTCACCTATTGGCAAGTTGAACACTTCTCTACAAACTTTGTTATATCCTTCTTCATACCATTCCACCAACAAATTTCCCGCAAATCGCGATACATCTTGGTAGCACCGGGATAAATAAAATGCCGCGCGCCATGTGCTTCATCCATAATTCTCTATCTCAAATCATCAACATTAGGCACATAAAACCTATTCTGAAGCCTCAATACACCATCTCCCTCCTGGGAGAAAACTTCTACCTTTTGTTCTTTAGCTGACCCTTTCAGTTCGACCAAACAAGAATCCATATCTTGCTTTTTTTTTACCTCCGAAACTAGAGAAGATTCGAAACTACTCTGGACCCAAACATTACCCTCAGCTGAATAAAGCAATCTAACACCCAACCTCGCCAAACGATGCACTACGCGAACTAACTCCTTCTTATCTTTCTCTACAAGTGCTACACTACTTATGGACGACCTACTTAGGGCATTCGCCACAACATTGGCCTTCCTCAGGTGGTACAACATGCTCATATCGTAGTCTTTCAGCAATTATAACCATCGTCTTTGTCGAAGATTCAACTCTCTTTGAGTAAAAACATACTGGAAACTCTTGTGATCCGTAAAAACGTCAACATGAACACCGTACAAGTAGTCTCTCCAAATTTTTAAAGCAAAAACCACTGCAGCTAATTGGAGATAATAGGTCGGGTAATTCTTCTCATATGGTTTCAACTGCCTGGAAGCGTAGGCTATAACCTTACCGTTTTGCATCAATACGCAACCCAAACCACCTCTAGAGGCATCACAATACACCACAAAATCATCTATACCATTAGGAAGGGTCAACACATGGGCTGAAGTGAGTCAAGTCTTCATCTCCTGAAAACTCTTCTCGCAAGAATCTAACCACTAGAATTTAACTTTCTTTTGGTTAACTGAGTCAAAGGAGATGCAATAGAAGAGAAGCCTTCAAATAAACAACGGTAGTAGACACCTAGACCCAAGAAACTCCTAATATCAGATGGGGAAATAGGTCTAGGCCAATTCCTCATAGCTTCTACCTTTTGAGGATCAACTTGAATACCTTCAGAAGAAACAATATGACCTAGAAAGGCAACTGACCTTAGCCAAAATTCACACTTGCTAAACTTGGAAAATAACTGATGATCTCTAAGGGTTTTTAAGACAATTAAGAGATGATCTGCATGGTCGTTATTACTTTGGGAGTAAACAAAAATATCATCTATGAACATAATAACAAACATATCAAAGTTCTATATGAACACCTAATTCATGAGGTCCATAAAATCTGTTGGGGCATTAGTTATACCGAAAGACATAACCATGAACTCAGAATGACCATAACAAGTTCGGAAAGCTATCTTTGGAATATCACACTCTCTAACCTTAAGTTGGTGATAATCGGATCTCAAATCTATTTTTGAGAAATAACTGGCACCTTGCAGCTGATCAAACAGGCCATCAATTCTGGGAAGAAGATATTTGTTCTTGACTGAGACCTTGTTAAGCTGACGATAGTCAATGCACATACACAATGAACCATCCTTCTTTCACACGAATAGAATGGGTGCGCCCCAAGGAGACACACTGGGCCTTATGAAACCCTTATCAAGAAGATCTTTGAGTTGCTCTTTCAACTCCTTAAGTTCTGTGGGGGCCATGTGATATGGAGGAATAAAAATAGGCTGTGTGTCAGGAAGAAGATCAATCCCGAATTCTATCTCTCTATCAGGAGGTAACCCTAGGAGATATTTCTGGAAAACATCAAGAAAATCATTGACAATACTAATAGACTGAATAGTCAGAGTCTTGGACTTTGTGTCATTAACTCAAACCAAATGATAGATGCAACCCTTGGATATCAATTTTTTGGCTTTAAGGTAAGATATGAAACAACTCTTAGGGGATACAGAATTTCCAAACCACTCAAAGATTGGCTCATTGGGAAACTGACACCTGACTACACGGGTACGACAGTCTATAGACGCATAACAGGAGTTGAGTCAATCCATACCCAGAATAATATTAAAATCAAATATGTCTAACTCAATCAAGTTTGTAAACATGACTCTGTGAAGGAAAGTGATAGGAAACTTCTTATACATTTTCTTAGCAACAATAGATTCACCTACTGGGGTAGAAACTAGGAAAGGATCAGGAATCCTTTCAGCACTGATCTCAAAATTCATAGCCACTAATGGAGTCACATAAGAAAAACTTATCTCAGGGTCCATCAAAACATACACATCGAAATGAAATACACGGAGCATACCAGTAGCAACATCTGGTGAATCCTCCTTTTTCTGGCAGGGTGGTATATCATAAAAGCGATTCTGACACTGACCACTTGCTGTACTAGACGAGGCACCCTAAGAAGGAGTAGGATGAGCTAAGAGGGCTGGAGTAATAATGTCCTGACTGTAGGTACAAATATCAGGACTCCCCTGTCTAGCGTATGGGCAATCTCTGAATCTATTATCCAACTTACCACAACCAAAACAACCCCTCTGATCTACTAAGAACTCACCAGGATGGTCCCTACCTCACTTCGGACATGGGGGAGAACAAGGTCTGTTACTCACACTGTCTTGGGACCTAGACATAGAAGGCCTATTACCCTACTCCTACCTGATTCTAGATATGGGAGCACTAGATGATGAAGGCGCTGGCACGAATGAACGATTCTGGAACTGAGGACGGTTCTCTCCAGAAAATCTAGTCTAACCATACCCCTGCTACTCTGACCTAACCCTCTTATTTCTTCTTACTTTCTCTCTTCTTCACCTTGTTCACCTCAATCTGCTGAGCATGTATCATTAGCCTTGAAAGATCCATGTTCCTATTGAGCATAGCGGATCTACACTCTTTCATAACATAACTCGATACGCCAGTCAGAAACTTACTCATACTAGTCCTAGAATCATCCATCATACCAGGAGAATACTTAGATAACTGGTTGAACTTAAGACAATAATCTTTAACTATCATGGAGCACTGGCTCAAGTTCATAAATTCTTCTACCTTTGCTTCCCTCAATTTCGGGGGAAAGAACCTATCTAAGAAGGTGTCCTGGAATAATTGCCAAGTCATGGGAGAAGCATCCTCCCTTCTACTTCTCCTCCACATCTCCACCCAATCATAAGAAACATCTTTCAAGTGATAGGAAGCTAGCTCCATACTTTCTTCCTCCATTACATGCATAATTTGGGTGATTTTTTTCACCATATCAAGATAAATCTGTGGGTCATCACCTGCCTTTGACCCATAAACTCTTGCGAATTCATCTGCATAAAATCACAAACCTGATCTACTACTGAATTACCTTTTTGCGGAGGTTGAACTGTGACATGAGCATGGGTCTGATCATTAGCGGTAACTGCCTGGGCTAGCGCTTGAAAAGCTGCCCAAAACTCAACATAGGACACTCTCTCATGTAAAGGATCTATGGGTTGAGGTCGTTCATTATTTCTGCGAGCTTTACAAGGAGTCATTTTCTATCATAAGAGAGCACGAATTCATAGTGGAGAGAAATAGTCGTAGGCACGATAGACTCTTGAAAGAAAGAAATGATTTTTCCTAAAACGTCCCATAGCCTCTTGCACATAGATGTGACGCGCTACACACCGATGATCAAGACTCTACGTAATGCAGCTTGTCAGACTTTTTAGGACTCTTTAAACCTTAGGCTCTGATACCAAGCTTGTAACACCCCAAGAACCCATCTCGAGACGTCACACGGTACTTAAGGCCACACATGGCCTCAAACTGACCCTCTAAGCCAGTCATCTCTTTTTGAACTCACTTTGACGGTAGTCATGGAAAATTAAGAAAGGATATCATATCATGAACATACTTGAGAGCAAAGATATACTGGCCTGTACAGTCAAAATACTGACATTCTGTACATACTAATACTCTAGTCTGACAAATCCTATACTATATAAGACTGAAAAGCCATTGAGATAGATCCCTAAGTGACTCATACTGAACTAAAAAGAAACAACCATCTATTAATAAGACAAAATTAGGTACATAGGTCCTCGAACCATAAGGACTCACCAACCGCAGAAGTGTAGATGAAGGTACTAAAAAATCACTGTTGCTGTTGAAACTGAGCACCTGAACCTACATCATGAGAAAATGTAGAACACAAAAGAGTATGGGAATCAGCACTTGGGAATGTATTGAGTATATGGGGGTGTATGCAACATTATAAATAATATCTTAAATGTGTAAGAAAATCATGAAAGCTGATAATAATGACTCTCTTCACTTGAATTACCTGAAACATAATTTCCATAAATCATCAATAAAGAAACATGCTTCATAAATGTCATAAATCATTGGACTCAACTCAAACTCTTTGACTTGTGACTTAGAGTAACTTGGTGACTCATGAAACCTTGACTATTATGGACTTGGGAGTTTCTTATAACCGACATAAACCATGTGAGCTACATTAAGTACAATGTTTTTCCATTCTAAGGAAGGAACCCCTCATTAGTGGGAGCGTTATACTCTTTCCAGGGAGTATAACCTCAAACTCATCTCTGTGATCACAAACTCGGCTCTTTGGCCCTCAAATCTCAATCCTACGGTGGCACGTAGTTCTGTGGAAGTAGGATGCGCTGAACCCACACTTCCCGCTCGGTGCTAAATACTCCTCCCAGTCTTAACTCAGGATGTGTTAGGAAATCCACCTCAATCAACTCAAGGGTCTATCATGAACACCAAAACATAAAAATTTCTCATCTGTAAATCATAATCAACTTGTGGATTCCTAACTCGACTCAACTCAAAAAACTCTTTCTCATCATCAAGTGGACTTGCTTATTAACTCATATCAAACGTCACAAACTTCAAGAAAACATCATAGAACTCATTCTTGACTCTCAAGATCAAATATCAATATATATTCAATAATCAACTTCTCATAGAAATGCTTAAATCATGACACTTATCTCAAATCTGTTAGAAATCATCAATACATAATAACAATATACAACTCTTGGCATAAATTCTCAATTTAAGAAATATGATGGTAAAATAATCATCAATATCAAACTTAATCAACTCAAATATCATAGATCATCAATAAAGTAATTTGGGTGTAAACCCACTTGAAAACATCATGAAATTCTAATTGTAAAAATCAATTCTTTGGGCATAAGAATGAAAGGATATTCTTGTTCAAGCCCCACAAACCTTGGATTATAACTTTAAGATGAAAATACTTGATTGGAAACTCTTCTTCAGACTTTTGAGCTAAGTTTCTTGATGCCTTTGACTTGGAGAACTTGATTCTTGAACAACTTGGTGAAATATATGGAAAAATTCTTGAATTTCTTAGAGAAGATTTGATTTGGAATTGGAAGAGAGAAACCCTAGTTCTAGATATTTCTTGGAAGAGAAATGTAGAAGAATAAATTTCTCTTCTCTACTTGAATCTATATATAGAGGGCCAAACTGGGCGAAAAAACCAAAATGCCCTTGAGCAAATTCTAAAACTGGAGCCTGATTTTTGGCCCTGGCATGACGCACCATGATCGCGGTCCTTCACTAGATTTGCACAATTGGGAAACTGCTCAGTGGCGCAACGTGGTGAAATCGCGTTGCCACCTTGGTTATGATCTGGAAGGGCACCGCGACGCGATGGAATCGCGTTGGTGCACTGGAATTTAAGAATCCTGATATTGAGCCTTTGCGCAATGCGGTAATATCATAGAGGCTTACTGGAAAGTGACAATTAGGATATTACTCATCTCTGCAATGCGCTGAGGGTCTAAATAACAATGTTTCACGACTAGGACTTCAGATACTCAAAACTTCTTACTTCGATCTATGATTTTGACGAAATTGGTATCGACGGAAAGCTTATTCAATTCTCCATGTGACAGAAAGTCAAAATTAGGGAAATACAACATGAAATAAACATCAATCACTTTGGAAGTCATCCATATTCACTCAAAAGATAAATTTAGGCTTACAAAACGATTGGGGTATTACAGTGGACCCCATTAAAATCTCTAAACTTAAATGCAATCACTTTATTCTGAGTTCACACCATCTAGATCTTCAACATTTTTTTTTCCATTTGCTTAATTTTCAAAGATTCAAACTTAGATTCTAACACTTAGCACGGATATCCCCAAACCTTCAATGTACCATATTAACTTCATTCATAGCCAACTAACATCACATCTAAACCATGAGAATTTCCATTACACATACATATCAAACATCAACAATATATACTTTTGACTCAACAATCTTAAATTCTTGAATACATTATTTTCAGCTTACTAATTCGACTTTCATACAACTTGCCCCATGAATATATAATCTGCTCAATCCAGATAACACTATCCCAACTCTACTAATGCTAACCTTCTAGGTCCATGCTTCTAATTCTAGATCGTATGCTTTCATAGAATTCTGAAGAGGGATCTAAAAACATATCTGGTATGACTAGATTAACATGAGAATCTGCATAAGTACCTCAGAGAACACTTATAATGCACGATTAAATACATGAAAGAAGGAAAACATTTCATAAAATCCCTGTAGCCTCTTGAAGTAAAGTATAGACGTCTTAGTACCATTTTGCAAAACTCTACTTGACAAGGCTTCATAGACATCCTAGAAAACTTGAAATCTAGGCTCTAATACAAAGTTCGTATTGCCCCAGTAGTACACCCTTGATGCCACACAGTGCTAGGAACCACAAGTTATCCCAAGCTAACCCATGAACTGGCATACTGCTGAGCAATCGATTTAATATGTATAAAATAGCTTAGTTTACTGTGCGGAAACATAATCATGGCATAATATGGATAAATAAAATACTGATAAAGTTTACAATCTAATAAAATTATGAAAGAACTCAAGTTACATGACTGATTCTGACTGACATCTATAAAGCCTCTACTATACCGACTTTAGGTAGCTGGGATATGCCTTCAACTACCAACTACCACAATACATGAATTAAATCTGACTGGAGTTCACAAAATAGGAGAACTCATCACCTGCTAGCTGAAGCTACAACTAATTAATTATGATGCGTAGGCTATAACTAGTACCTACATTATGGGACAATGTAGCAGATACACAAAATAATAGATCAGTACTTCTGGAATGTACTGAGTAGGCGGGGTGAATGCACTAAGTAAAATTGATTGTGTATTAAATCTTAAAACATTCATGCTAAGTGTAAGTAGACTCACAAATAAGATGGAATAAACTGAAAGCTAAAAATATCTTAAAACATGAGTAACAAACATAATCTAATAAGATGGTGAATTACTACACTTAGTTTCTTAAAATTTTCCTTTTATAATATAAGTAGAAACGAAGTTGGGATATGGTAAAACATGAATATGTGAACATTTAAAAACAACCAATATGTATTGAACTGATCTGATTAAATAAATAACTGATGCCTAGGTGACAAAATGAGTAAAATCTAAGAAAAAGGATAACTAGAGCCTATGCACTGAGTAGCTGATATAAGAATACGGACAATTAATATCAAAACACTGAATAGCTGATGACTGAATGTTGATCTTGCAACACTAAACTAAACTTAATCTGAATAACTGAACTGAAATGGTAGAGTACCGTGTCAATGAAATAAGGACTAACTGAACAACATGAGATAACTTATCATGAATGTGTGAAAAGTGTAATATCTGAGAAGCCATGACCAAGCATAAAACATGATTCTGATATAGTCTATAAACTGAGATACTAAAATACTGATATCTGAATATCTGACGATCATATGCTATGGCCAAGCAAACCTAAACCTTAACTGAGACTGTGAGAGGTATCATCTAACTAGCATGTTCCATTCTGAGGTAACTAGGGTCTACCTGTAAACCCAGTTGGAAGAGAGTTAGTACCGTGCCATGGGTACTAATAATAGCTGTGTGGATCCACTAAAGATAAGTTTTGAAGGACTAAAGAGTCACCCTCTACTGGCAGGTGCTCTAGAGAGTGATTTGTCAACCCTCAACTGGCAGGTTAACATCTCAAACCTACGTTGTCTACGTAGTTCTGGAATATAGGGATTGATACTAAGGGTCACTCCCTCTACTGGCAGGTGAGCCCCCATCCCTAAGTTCGTTCGGTGCTAAATCCTACTCCGAACTGAACTGACTAGGATTACTAAACTTAATTAGGTTTAATTGATTTTGAATTTTGATAGTGCTCATTATGGTAATAATAGCAGAGAAATCAACTAATGCTATGGTTTAACTGAAATCATTCTGAAAATACTGAAACTATGTAAACAGCTAAATTTTGGGTATACATGACCCCCAGTACTCGATAGTAATAACAATGAGGACACATGAAAGCTTTAAAACCCAAAATAAGGAATCATTATCCAAAACCCAACATTTACACATTTCATCAAACACATTGGGGTCATGAACTTGAACATGGGAATATGGTGTACATGCGAAATTAACATGAGTGCATGAATAAATTCATAAGTTGGGGGATTAACATGAAATCAATGAAATAGGACATGGAAACTTGCAACTCAAAGCATGAATAAATTAATTCACTTGAAAATGCTTGTAGACATGGTAAAGTTCATAATTCGATATTATAACATGAAATTTAATTGGATATGTCCTGGGAATAGAAACTTAAAGCATGAGATAACCTAAAATTTCATGAAAACATCCTTGGACATGAATTTAGTGAAATTACTAAGGGAATCATGATTCAACCCAAGACATTAACATTTCATCAAACATGTAGAAAACATGGACTTCTACATGGGGATATTCTAAACTTGAGTATTTAATTAAACAAAATGAAATTTACTTGAGTATGACATGGGAAAAGAAATTCATTGCATGAGCAAATCAAATTTTGCATGGGATCATACGTGGGCTGAATTTAATTTAAATCATCATGGAAACATGAAATTCAATCTTCTTGAACATATAAAATATCATAATGATAAAAGTTCATTCTTTAATTGAACGAAAAGGGTTTTTGGGCTCCGTTGGTGAAAGGGGACCCATGGATAAACTCCCACATACCTTAAAACTTTAAATCTTAAAGAAGAATTAAATCATGACAGCTTTCTTGAATTGGGAAACTTTGATTCTTGATTGTTCTGGAAGAGGAGCTGATGGAATGGATGATCTTTAAGGGGATTTATTAGGGTTTGTTCTTGAGAGTAAAATAGTATAATGAGGGCAAATAATACCCTAATGGATGCTTAAAATCATGTTTTCACGACCTGGGTAGAGGTGGGAAAAAACCTAATTTCCCCTCATTTGTTTAAACCAAAAATTCGTGACCTGGATTGCGGTTTGAAGGCTCACCACGATGTGGTGTAATCGCAGTGGCTTACTACCTCACACGAAAAATGTCAACTTTTTACACAGGTATCGGATTAAGGAAAAATTTTTAACGTTGGAAAGCTAATTTAATTATATATAATTTGGTAGATTTTAAGATGAAACATTAAACATACATAAAATGTTATACACTTTCAAAGTTGACCCTTGTAGAATCGAATACCAACTTTTGAATGAATAAAAAAATCTTAGCTCAACTTGGCTCTAAGTGATTTCTATTAACATTCTTCCCCTAATAAGAACCTCACATACTAGGATAAAGATCTGACACACACATTCACATTATGAATCAAGAACATGAAAAATACACCTTCACCGCGATGCGTCAAGGCCACCATGATGTGCCACAATCGCAGTGACTTGATATTTTTAAAATCCAAACGTGGTACAAACCTCATCTAAAAATCCATAACCACCACTATATCCATATTAATGTGCCACAATCGCAGTGACTTGATATTTTTAAAATCCAAACTTGGTCCAAACCTCATCTAAAAATCCATAACTTACTCGAGATATGATACTTAAACCCCTGAACATGAATCAACTCAAAAACTTATATCTCAAGGTTGGGATGGTTAGTTTAAAATTTGTCAAAGCTAAGAGGACAAAACTTAAGCTAAATCCCCAACACTTAGCTAAATTTTCAGGTTTTTAACCTTTTATTCAAGAACTAGGAGTTGAACTAAACTAAGAAAAGTATGGGATGCAACAATAATAGAGTGGAAGAATACCAAAATGAATTTCCCATGACCTAGTAAGATCTGTTCAAGAACCATTAAACAAAAAAGAGTAATAGACAGTGTAAGAATACACATCGTAGCCTCATAAAATACAAAATAAGACTATAATAAAAAAAGGAGTAGAATCAACTTCGTACTCTAAAAACTAACAGAATGACTAATCGAAAACATAATATAAGATTAGTGTAAATAGTGAAAAAGAATATTAGGATCTGTATTGGGGAAAAAGATATAGAATTGTAGTATGCATATCAAAACACGACTACTCAGTAGCATCATAGGTTTAGTGAGGTCAAATATAGTAAGAGTACAAAAAAGTGCAAGTATATGAACTATATTTAATAAATGATGGGCGTAGACAAAATAATAGGCTATGAGAAGCAAATATGGTAAACCAAATGTAAATAAATCAAAGAGACCTATATTTCCATTTATTAAGTTTAAAGTTACAATTTGAAGTCAAAATATGTAATACCCCTTATGTTACTATGTCTTTTCCAGCTTAAAAATAAACCTACATGATACTTAGATTAAGTACAAAACATTTTAGGATGACTTTGGAAACTTTAGGGGGAGTTTTAGACTTAAAATGGAGTTGTGCATCACAAGGGGAGGGCGATGCATTCGCCTTACATTGCCTGGACCAATATAGGGGCTACTGCCTTACCCGCATGATGGACCCAAGATACATAGTCTAGGCCATATGATGGCCCTGCGCTACACAGGGGTGGGCCATGCGTTAGGGTGTGTATCACAACCCCCTCCCCTTGTGTTACCTAGCGTGATTTTGTTTTTATGCTTTATTTTAAGGATATTTGGGTCTTTTGTATACTATTAACAATCCCCCATTCACTAAAAATATTCTCCAGTCTCTAAATACGACTTTTATTTGTCATAAAGCATATTCTAATCTTCCCTAGAAATATTGAGATGAGAAGTTATTACGGTTCAAGTTCCAAGATGAAAGATTCAAGTTTTTCTGAAGTTTATTCTATAAAAAGGTATGTAGAGAGACCTTATTTATATGGTGTTTGGGCTAACAATTATGTTTTCCTTGTTTATTAATTATGTATAAATTGTGGGTTTCAATCTATTTTCAATAGCATGTCCTCAATTACCATTTATTCCAAGAACCATAGATTTAATATGTGAATGTGAATTATTTTATGATTAACGAAAAGGTTGAGTTTTGAGTGTTTATCTATACAAAATTATTCGTTATTTAAGAAAATAATTTGGAGAGTATTACTCATATTAAATTTTGAGTTTGTTTTCATTGTGATTATTAAATTCTTGAAAGAGATGATTTCACCTTAGAACTTTATAGAAAATATTGAATCAGAAATATCTTTGATTAAACCCTTGTATTGGTTTTGAAGAGTATTCTTTTTTTATCCTAAAATTTATTTATGGGGTTCAATGAACTATTGTACGATAGAGGTCAAATAGAAGTTAAAAGGATAGCTTATGTGGTCTGTAAGTCTTTGTTTTATGATACAAACAAGAAATTTCCATTCAAAAATACAATATTTTTAGAGAAAAATAAATGTTTTAAAAAGTCTATAATATGTGCTTGAATAGAGTTAGATGATTAACCAAGAAGGCTTTTGTTCGAAAGGATAATTGCCTAAAATTGTATTTAGCTGATGCGGGGTCTGATTATGTCCTGAAATACAGATAATGATTGTATACTCACTTTATGCTTTGTTATACCAGAATCAAAAACCCCAATCCTTTCAGGAAACTTTGATTGGGGCTTGACCGACGAGTTAAAGTCGAACCCACATATCTCGTGGTGTTTTTCAGATATGTTGGGGATACCATCTACCTTAAAACTACACAAAACAGAATAAAGTGTAAGTAGATAGATTTAAATTGAAGTCCTTATGTATATATTGATAATTTGGCATCTACTCTTATAATGTATTTATATAAAGCTTTTATTATTAATATTATTATTTGTTGCTCTACATGCAGTTTCATATATTGATCGTCCTCAAGTGGCTGAATTATTTCATTATGTAGGTTTAGAGGCACAATCAATGGTCAGGTGTAGCATTAGGTTTGCCCATAAAACCTCAGAGTTGGTGAGCCCTCCATATTTTGGAAGGTAGTTTATTCTAGATATTTAGTATTTTCATTTTATGGTATCATCGAGGCCTTGTCGCTGTTTAACCAGATTTTTTATGATTAGAGGCTTTCTAGACTGGTTTTGATTGATGTTTTTATATTATGTCTTTTGGAGTCTTTAATTATAATCATTTCATTTAACTTGAAAGACTTAATTTGATTTCATTGTATTTCCAAACTTTAGTTATAACTGTGCCTATAATAGATGCTAAGGGATCTTCTTGGGCCTTCATTGCTTTAGGATGCCCATTGGTCGTGAAAAATGCCAACAAGGAAAGGTTGACAAAGCTAACAGTCTAAAAGTAACAACTAAGGTGACATAATACTATAAGGAAATCCCTCAAAAGCTTCTTCAACTAATTAAGTTTAAAGGGACATTATTCTTCAGCAACATATCTCAGAAAAGGCATTAAGGCCCACAACAAGTCCTGAAAATACAACATAAGTCAAAAACTAACCTAAATCTAGGCTATGTTTTCACAATCCCATCTTAATGCCTTAACTAGGATAAGT
This sequence comes from Capsicum pubescens, assembly GCA_030864215.1. Classification (NCBI taxonomy): domain Eukaryota; kingdom Viridiplantae; phylum Streptophyta; class Magnoliopsida; order Solanales; family Solanaceae; genus Capsicum; species Capsicum pubescens. The sequence continues at coordinate 325,569,483 of CM061548.1, forward strand.
CTACTTCAGTAGAGTAAGCTATATTAACTTAAGGGGAAAAGGGTCAAAATGTACCATAAAATCCCTTTAAACGACTGAAAATAGCTATAAATTGCTAAATGAACATCTAAACATTTAGAACCAACCCATAGCTAGCATAATACAACTCTAATTCCATGAAATAGAAAAATCTAAAATAGAGGTAAGCCTAGCCTACCTGGATGCCACCAAGCATACAAAAACCTCTACAGTGTTATTTTTCGCTATGAGAAGCCTTCTACTGCTACCTTGATATCAACATAATGTTATATACATTAAGAAGATAACATCGATACCTATATTAAAAATTTACACTATAGATCAAAAATTGAGCTAAAAGCTAAATATTGGGTCTCCCAATGGAATCAAGAATTGAATGTCACTAGGTCCCTCTCAGATCAAGGATAAATTTCACAAAAACTGAGCATAATTTGAATTCCAAAGTAATCCCCAGTAAATTGAATAAATAAGAACCAAAATGGAGAATTGTACCTAAACTAAATCATGAAATTGCCATATAAAGATGAGAAAATGCTCACTATAATGTTTCCAACTTTGTCCCTACTCCAGTTATCAATTTCCCACAATTATTCGACCTCCCATGATCACTTATGAAGGAAAAATACTTAGAGTTCAAGCTTAAAATATATATGGACGGATAAGAGAATATATTTGTATATATATATAAAACACTTAGTAATGCCTTCTTAAGAGGCTAAATAACCGCTTAAGTGACTACCCCTAAGGGGTCCCAAGTTGCTTAAGCGACTGAACCATTACTTCACACCAAAATTTTTTACTAAGCCTAAATAGACTCCGATCTGATGCTCGAGATTTGTTTGGAACACCATGTACCCAAATAAACTATACTACGCTATCAAATTCAAAATTTTGGACTCAATGAAACCATCAAAATTCCTAATCGGGGTCATTTCTGAAAAATGTGGATCCCACACCCAATTGTTCTGTTTTATCAAAATTTACCTAATGGCCTAAAATGAGTCTGAAAGACTTAGGTCGTTTACCTAACATTTTGATCTGAGATAATTTGTTTAATTTCTAAGGCTCCAAAATAGGGAAATAGTTATTTAAACCAAACAAACTGCCTAGTCACCGAACTATCAGTCCCAACAAGTCAAAAATGACCTGGGGTGGCTCTAAGAATATTCTAAATGCAGAAAAAATTAGAAAGACGAACATGACCTACATGGTAATTGCAAAATCCATTACTAAAAAGGAGTTTTTATTGAAAAAGCAGAGGGTTAAGAATCACTTGAGAATAGGTTGTGATACCGATTCCTCATCTCATGGTCGATCTCCCAAGTAGCCTCTTCGACTGGATTGTGTCTACACTGAACTTTAATTACAGGAACATCTTTGAAACACAACTCATAACATATATGTCTAAGATATAGATTAGCTCCTTCATAAAGGTCAATGTATCATATAACTGAACCTTATCCTACTAGAGCATGCGAAACTCATCAAAATAATATCATCGTCCATCGATACATGTGAAATAAGATAATGGTTAAAGAGGTTGAAGGAAAGTCCAACTCAAATGCTATCTTCTCAACACTCTAAAGGGTATCAAATGGTCGGATAAACCTCGGGCGGAGCTTGACCCTTTTCACAACCTCATTATGACATTTAGGGACTACAGATAAAGTAAAACCTGATCACCAAATCCAAATCTCAAAGAACAAAATATTCGGTCAGTATAACTCTTTTTTCTTCTCTAAGTTGTCCACAACCTATTCTGAATATCCCACAATCTATCCAATGCCTCTCAAAGTAAGTCAGTACATCATGGCCTAGTCTCTGAAGTCTCAAACTAATTAACAACAGACCGACAATGTCTACCATAAAATTCCTAGAATAGTTCCATTTGAATACTTGAATGGTAGTTATGATTGTAGGCAAACTCCACTAAGGCTAAAAATTACTCCCATTAACCTCGAAATTCCATGACGCAAACTCGAAGTATATCCTCATAAACTGTATAGTATGCTCCAACAATCCATCTTTCTAAAGATGAAAAGATGTTTTAAGGTTAACCTGGGCACCCAACTCCTCTTAAAATTCCTTTAGAAGCTAGAGGTGAATTTGAAACCCTATAAAATTAATAGACACGGGCACACTATAAAGGTGAACCACTTCTCAGACATAGATATGAGTCAACCTCTTAGCACTATAAAAAGACCGGCTTTAAAACCATTAACCAGGGTTGTGTATCATAACCATCCTAGAACAACCCATGGGCTATTTGGGTCTAGTGTAACCCCTAAACGAGCGTTGATATGTGAAGTCGCACAAATTGGAGATACCATAAGAGTAGGGGATTTCCTAGTACACTTCACTCTCCATGATACATATGTATAGTGTACTTAGAGTATTTCCGTGTACCTCATAGTATCAAATATGGACTCTATGACCAACCCCTCATGTCGACAAACATGAGTTTCCAGTGTCCGTCCATTAGTCACGCACCTTCACGGTTAGCTATCACACCCTACCATTATTTCCTAATTAAAACAATTTCTATCCAACTAAACTTTTATTCCACTATTATTAACCAAGGCTATGAGTAGTGGTATCATCATATTGACTATAACTTGCAAGCAATGTTGTTAGCCTACCTTTTTATGTAAAGGGATTCCTATGTACCCATAGGTTACATTATCAAGTTAACTTGGGGGAATTCCTTGTACCCCAGATGTGTTCCATCATTAAGTTTGGTTGGGGAATCCCATGTACCCCACAAATTGTTTATTATCATGCATACTTAGGGGATTACATTGTACCCCACAAGGATGTTTAAATCAACCATAACCATGACCACCAAACCATTCCATTTAAAAATTCCAAACTATTTATGACATTTAGGGTTCAATTACCAAACCATACCATGTAATAATTCCATATAAAGTCAAATAATATAGTAAAAGTATTATAATTGGCATTTTATCAAATATGTTGGGGGTATAGTGTTTCCAAAACCACATCCAATTACTAATTAACCATTCCCATGCAACCAATTGTCCAAACCACCATTAAAGCATGTAAAAATATAATTAAAACATGGGAAAACCATAACCAAGCATTTAATGCAATAACCCCATCATATATTTGAAAACCCCAAATTCGTACAATAATCATGCCCTAAAAACATTGTATAAAACATGCCTTCAGATGGAACTAACAATGAGGGAGTAGTATCTTGCCTTATATGATGAAGATGATTGAGAGAAATAACCAACACAAGCCCCAATAAGATCACCTTACCTTAACCCTAGCCTTCGTTTACCCAAAAGCCTTAGAGAGGATTAAAGAGTGTTTTCTAAGTTTTTAATGATAGAATAATAGGGTAAATAACATGCCAAATGGTTTAGAAGTCGTGGGGCCTTAATAGGTTAAGTGGGGAAATGTCTAGATTCCCCCCACTTAAACTGCATAAAAATCCCATCATAGGGTACGACTATACGATATAGGTTGTACCCCCAAATACGAGTGGTACCTACCACTCGTACCCCACGCCACCTCCTTAGTCCTCACTGGAAAGAAGTGAGCGGACTTTGTCATCCTATCCAAGATGACCAAAATCAAATAAAACTTTTTATGAGACTGAGGAAGACCAGTAACGAAATCCATATTGATTATCACCCATTTCCATTATGGTAATTCAATCTCTAGATACAACACACCAGGCGTCATATGCTCAACTTTAACTTGTTGTCACACCAAACATTTGGCAACAAAATCAGCCACATCCCTTTTAATACAACTCCACCAATACATCTCTTGGAGATCATGATACATTATTCTCAAATCGGGATGAATAATTTATTGTGACTCATGCGCTTCAACCAAAACTCTTTGAAGCAATCCATCGACGTGAGGAACACATAACCACCCTTTGTACCTTAAGGTACCATCATCACTGATCTCAACACCATAACCCTTTTCCCTTCAACATCACTCTTGATTTTCATCAAGAGAGGATCTAGCATTTGCTTCTCCTTGATCTTTGCACCAAAAGATGACTGAACCATAATCTATACCATCATACCACTATCATTAAAGTCAAAAATACTAACTCCAAGATTATCCAAGAGATGAATACATTACCAATTCCCCCTTCACCATATCTACGTAAACCAAAATCCCCATGGATAACCTGTTAAGAGCATCAACAACCATGTTAGCTTTACCTGGTGGTAGTGAAGAATCATATCGTATTCCTTGAGAAGCTCCAACCAGATCCTCTAACTGAGATTTATCTCCTTCTGAGTGAACACATACTATTCAATTTTATGATCAGAAAAGATGTCTACGTGCACTCCATATAAATAATGCGGCCAAATTTTCAAACCAAAGACCAACGCTAAAATCTCTAAATCATGAGTAGGATAATCCTCTCATGCACCTTCATCTGCTTGGAAGCATAGGCAATCACATTTACATGTTGCATTAAAATACAATTAAGTCCCACTCGAGACATATAGTAATAAACCACAAACCCCTTATTACCTTCAGGTAATGTCAAAATAGGAGCCGAAGTTAGCTTATCCTTAAGCTTCTCAAAACTCCCCTAACAAACAACCAACAAAGAAAACTTTACCTTCTTCAGCGTCAACTTAGTCAATGTGACAGCTATAATTAAGAAATATTATACGAACCGCATATAATACCCAGCCAAACCCTGAATGCTCTGAATTTGGGTTGGATTCGTGGGTTTAAGCCAAATTTTAACCAAAACCACCTTTTGAATATCCACCATGACCCCTTTACTAGAAATAATATAATAAAGAAAAGTCACAACGTTCAACCAAAACTCACACTTAGAGAACTTGACATATAACTGTTGCCCTTTCAAGGTCTGCAACGCCACACTTAGGTAATTAACATGATCCACCTCACTGTTAGAATATACCAAGATGTCATCAATCAACACGATGAAAAAAGATCCAAAAATCTCTAAAAACCCAATTCATTAAATCCATAAACGTTGTCGGGGCATTAGTCAAACCGAATGGCATAACTAAGAACTCAAAGGGCCCATACAGAGAATGAAAAGTCGTCTTAGGGATATCCTCCTCCCTAATCTTAAGATGATGATACCCAGACCGTAGATCTATCTTAGAAAAGAATTCAACACCTTGCAACTGATCAAACAAGTTATCTATTCTCAAAAGAGGATACTTGTTCTTAATCATTACCTTATTCAACTGTCGATAGTCAATTCACATCAATAGGTAACCATCCTTTTTATGCTCGAATAATATCTGTGCACCTCAGGAGGATACACTAGGACGAAAAAACCCCTTAACCAGAAGATCCTTATGTTGCTTCTTGAGTTCCCTCAACTTAGCCAGAGCTATTCTATAAGGAGGAATAGATATTGGATGAGTGTCCGGAACAAAATCAATACCAAACTCAATCTCCCAATCCAAAGAAATGCCAGGAAGATCATCCTAAAAAACATTAGGAAATTCATTCACCACCAAAACCAAATGAAAATAAGGACCTTCCAAGTTAGAATCTTTAACCCAGACTACATGATAGAGGAACCCTATAGATATTAATCCCTGATCTCTAAGATAAGAAATAAACCTTTGCTTAGGAGTTAGGGAACCACTCTCCCTCTCTATAACTGGTTTACCTGGGAACCTAAAGACAACTATATGGGTCCGCTAATCTAAGGACGCATAACAAGAGTATAAAAAACAAAATCCCTAGAATAACATCAAAATCCACCATATCCAGTTCAAATAAATTCACCAAAGTCTTCCTACAATAAATAGATAGAACTCACTCCCTATAGAAGTTTTTATCAATAACCAAGTCACCTACTTGGGTAGAAATAGAAAAATGATCTGAAATAACCTCAGGATCAAAACCAAAATACACAACCACAAAAGGGGTCACATAAGAAAGAGTACACCCTGGATCAAGCAAGCAATACACGTCACAAGAAAAAAGCTATAATGTACAAGTGACAATATTAGGTGATGCCTCAGATTTTTGCCGAGTAGCTTCAGCATATAACCTATTTTAACCTATGCTTGTACCAGAAAAAAATAGATGCAGAAGCACAACCCTTCGATGTAGGAGTAGAAGATGAAGCAGTTGGAGCTTTGACCGCTCTAGAAGCACCCTTATCAATGAGACAATTATTGAGCATTTGGCCTGGATGACCATATTTAAAACATTTGTTCCTTCCTTTATCACAAAAGCCTTGATACAACTGACCAAAAAACCTACAAGAAGGACAAAATGAAGCAGACTGGCCCCTACAAGCCTGAGATTGGGTACCCTGTGCCCTGAAGATGCCATCACCCTGATGACGCCTATCACCCGACTGCTTCAAGTAGGGAGCACTAGCTGTGAAGAAGGAACCAGAACTCCCCCACTTCTTCTTTGTCTATTTCCCATCATCCCTATAACTTTTTTGTTGACCACCCAATTAAGAGAACTTGAAATTCTTACCCTGCCTTTCCCCTATTATAGTCTATTTCCTCTTTTCATCTTTCACCTGTTGCATATGAACAACAAGTCAAGAAATATCCATGTCATTGATAAGAAAGCCATCTTGCTTTTAAGTATCAAATCTCGAGACAATCCTGAAGTTAAATTTTTCATATTGACCCTAATATCAGACACCAATCTTGAAGCATACCTAGAAAGTTGATGGAATTTCAAGGCATACTCTTTGACCCACATCTTCCTCTACTCAGATTAATAATTCCTCTGCCTTCGCTTTCCTGAACTCCTTGGGAAAGAAATAATTCAAAAAGCATTGGAAAAAGTCTCCTACTAAGTTGACTCATCAACCTCACCCCTTGCCTGATCATATTCTTTGTACCATGGTACACCACATGTTTTAGCTGATAGGCAAAAAAATTTACCCATTCCACATTCATGGCCTGCATCACCCTAAAATTTTTTTCCATCTTTTCTAGAAAACCTTAAGGATCTTTCTCCACCTTAACAAGAGTAAAAGTTGGAGGATTCAACCTCATGAAATGGCCAACCCTTGTGGCCTCACAAGATGGAATACTATATACACAACGCTCAGCTTAAGAAGCTATCAACTGAGCAATCATATGAATTGACTGACGAAACTCTGCATTCATCACATTAGCTTGAGGAGCCTGAGAAGAACAAAAATAACCGGTGGGACACCAAAAATATCATGAACTGGGCCCCTAGACCAAGTATGGATCCCTTAAGAAGAGCATATCCCATCAACATCATCCCTAGTTGGGAAAAAAGATTTTTTGTGAACTTCTGATCGTCGAGGAATGATCTGAAAGACAAGCAAACAAAAATTAGTAAAATCAAAGACCTAAGACTCCAAGCTTCAAAATAGAATATGAAGAAACAAAAATAGTTCCTAAATGCCTTGTAGCCTCTCCCTTATGAGTGTGGCGTGCTACACACCCTAAAAGAGACTCTATTTGACATAGCTTTATGGACTCCCCATTGGACCATGAACCTCAAGCTATGATACCAACTTGACTTGACCCAAACCAGGGAATTTTCGTAATAGGAATCCCAAGTCTAACAAGGACTAGGGACCACCCCCATACTTAACCCGACCGACCTACACATATCTTGAGTCAGATAAATCCCAAATATATAAAAAGATAGCGTTATTAATCGATCTAAGACTCTAGTTTAGGTCTATGACTTTGACCACCCAAATGAGTCCAACCATTTGATACCCAACCGATAACCAATACAAAAACAAAACATAATCCAAAACCATAACCAAAACCAAACCAAGTTCCACAACACAATATAAGAGGATGAAACCATGAGAAATTTATCTCAATGGTATCATCCCTAACCAATGCCAATACTAAGGCTGAAAATAATACCTATACCACCCATACCAACCCATAGTAGTTCAAAAAAAGCCTCTAACCTAAAGAAAACCTATATCTTGATTGGATATTCCCCTAACCATAGACAAAACCAATATCCATAAATCATCCACAGTATGTAAAAAAATTTAAGAACATGAAATAAAGCCTTCTGGAATGTGGAAGATCACCACTTCAATCTAGTAGTTGATCCCAAATTAGAGAACTAAGAAGGAGAAGTAGAATGGCCGACTCTTTTACCGCATTGGTATACAACTGCCCGAGGATGGGTTAGCAGGTGAATGCTGGCAAGTACTCAAGATAAAGATAAAATAATGTCATCCAGTAAAACTATGTAAAATAACCACATACATACAAACCATATATATAATATATCTAACCATGTCGGGAAATAGAATCGGGTTTAGCATGCCTTTAAAACCATTAACTTGGGTCAGTGTAGATTAACCATCCTAGAACTACCCATGGGTTATATGGATCAGGTGTAACCCCCTGAACGTGCCTTAATGCGTGTAGCCGCACGAATCAGAGAAACCATAAAAGTAGAGTATTCCCTAGTACCATTCTCTCTCCATTAAACATATGTATAGTGTACTTCGAGGATTATCGTGTACCTCATAATATCATATATGGTTGATATGAACAACCCCTCATGTCAGCAAACATGAGTTTCCATTGTCCGTCCACTGGACTTGCATCATCACGGTTAGGGGTCACACTCTTCCATTATTTCCCAATTAAATTTTTTTTCATCCAACCAACTTTTATTACATTATTATTAACCAAGGCTATGAGTAGTGGTATCGTTATACCGACTATAGCTTTCAAAAAATGTCCTTAACCCACCTTTTTAAGTAAATGGATTCCTATGTGTCCAAATGTTACATTATCAAGTTAAGTTGGGGAAATCCTGTGTACCCCACAAGTGTTCTATCAATCTGTTTGCTTGGTGGAATCCCATATACCCCACAAGTTGTTTATTATCATGCATACTTGGAGCATTCCATTGTACCCCACAATGAAGTTTAAATTAACAATAACCATAACCACCAAACCATTTTGTTTAACCATTCCAAAATATTTAAACCATTTATGCCATTTAGGGTTCCATTACCAAACCATACCATGCAATAGTTCCATTAAAATTCTAATAATATAATTAAAGTATTATTATAGACATTTTATCTAACACGTTGGTAGCATAGTGTTTCCAAAACCAAATCCCATTACCACATAATATGTCCCATGCAACCAATTTTCCAAACCACCATTAAAGCATGCAAAAACTTAATCTAAACTTGGAAAATTATAACCAAGAATTTAACACCAAAACCCTATAATATATTGAAAACGCTAAATTCGTACAATAATCATGCCACGAAAACATTGTATAAAGCATGACTTTAGTTTGAACTAACAATGAGGGAGAAGTATCTTGCCTTAGATGATGGAGATGATAAAGAGAAATAGACAACACAAGCCCCAATTAGATCACCTTAGTGAAACCCTAGCCTTGCTTTACCCAAAAGCCTCAAAGAAGATTAGAGAGTGTTTTCTAAGTGTTTAATGATAGAATAATAGGGTAAATAACCTCCCAAGTGGTTTAAAAGTTGTGGGTCCTTAATAGGTTAAGTGGGGAGATGTCCAATTTGCCCACACATAAACTGCATAAAAATCCCATATTAGGGTACGATTGTACAATACCGATCATGCCCCCAATAAGCGTGGTACACACCACGCGTACCCTATGCCTCCTTTTTGGACCCAAAACTGTCCAACATATGATTTACCTAAATGAAGTCATACCCAAGAATATGACTAGTACCCTTGACCAGTACTCTTTGCAGAATAGAATCACAAAAGGTTTGAACTCTGTACACTATACGATTTAATGGTACAACTCATACCCTGGCTTACGGATCATGGTGAGCCACTCGTACTCAAATCTAAGTTATTTTACTAAGACTTAGATCAAGTGAAGGAAAAACCCAAACCAAACATACCGTATCAAACCTTAAGATTCGTACCAACCCTAGTTTTACCCATTTCATAAACCAATCTTACACCCCAACCAATACTGGTCAGTGTACGACCAAGGAATACCATTCGTACCCCATTATACAACTATTACCCACCGGTAGTATGTTGTCCAGAACACAAAAATACAAGAAATTTTCTAAGGGTCCCATACCCAGGGTATTTCAATAAGCCTCCTCAATTAAAATTTTACCCTCAGAACACTAATACGACAAACAAATCTCAATACACCCTCTGAATATAAGATAGCCCTGCTCTTTTTGAATCACTCCTCTACAATTATTCTCGAGTACCATAAAACCTACTTATCTTAAATCTTCTTCGACATAATAGATTTGACCTTGAAACTTGTACAATTCTCTTATCATCTGAAATATCAAGAAAAATCAACTTTTTAGATAAGGACTTGATATCTAAGGCCAACAGTTGCTTTAAAACTAAAAAGGAGGCAAAACTCGTCGAAATCACTACCTTCTGGCTCAAGCTTCTACTACCATATTTTTCTTTCTCGGATGGTATAGAATAGAGATATCATCGTACATCAATAACTCGATCCACTTACATTGATTCAATTAAGTTCTTTTTAACTCATAATGTAATAGATACTATGGAGGTTACTGTATATCTCACAATGAACACCATATAAGAAATGCCTCAAATTTTAATTATAAAACTACCACTGCCAACTCCAAGTTGTGAGTGGGGTAGTTGCGCTTGTCCACTTTTAATGGACTCAAAAAAAATGTTATAACTCAGTCTAGATATATCAGAACACAACTTAAAAGAACACCCAAAGCATCACAATACACCGCAAATCCCTTACCCTCAACTACAAAAGTCAAAATAGGAGAAAAAGTGAGCAAGTACCTGACTTCTAGAAAGTTCATCTCACACCCATCAAAACACTTAATTAGAACCTCCCTTCTAGTCAATTTATTCATAGGCACTACAACAAAGGCAAATTCCTTGATGAACCATTCTTAGTAGATTGCTAACTTAATAAAGTTGTGAACCTCGATCAAAGTATCTAGACCTAGCCCAATCATGATTGGCCTCAATCCTCATTAGGTCTACCATAATCCTATCATTGGAAAGTACATACCCCAAGAATACTACATAATCAAGCCAAAACTTGTATATTGAGAATTTGTCTTAAAACCAATCATCCTTCAAGGTGTGGAGCACAATTCTCACATTCTGCTCGTACTCCTCTATACTCTTAAAATACATAAGGATGTCATCAATAAAAATGACCATGAGGGAGTCCAAATAAGGTATAAATACATGATTCATCAAGTCCATAAATCCTGCTAGATCATTAGCAAACCAAGTGACATCATTAGGAACTCACGATGGTCGTAGTGAATTCTAAACATTATCTAAGGGATGTTCTCTGCCCAAATCCTCAATTGAGTGTAGCCATACTTAAATCAAAATTAGAAGGAAATATCATACCTTAATGCTGATCGAATGAATCTTCGATGCAGGTCATATGATACCGATTCTTTATTTTAAGGTTATTCAACTGCCTGTAATTGGAGAACCCTAAGCAATACATTCACTCTAATAAAACCTATACCCAGAAGATCCTAAAGTTGAATATTTGGATCCTTTATCTTGGTAGGATCCATAGGGTAAGTTGTAATAATAATATATCGAGTGCCCGACTCGGGGTCAATAGCAAAGTCTATATTACACAAAGGATATAGGTTATGCTGGTCTGTAGGAAAGACATCAGAAAACTCATAGACTACAAAGAAAAAATTAATTTAGGGACTCTAAATACTAACATAACAAACATAGGTTAGATAATTAACCTCTCGCTACCAGTCTCCAAACAAAAACATACGAAATAATATCCATCAACATGTGGCTATAAGCATCCTATCACACAATTAGGGGCATGCTAACTTGGCTATGATAAATGTCTTTCCAAAGGAATCTAAGACCACAACATAGGGGATAACCCATTCATGCCCAGAATCTTGTCCAAATCATCCATGTCTACCAGACTAAAATTTGATCAAGTGTCATACTCCTAAATAGTCACACTACAAGCTCTATATACCTGAGCCACTACTAATGAATATCCCATGGGTGTAGAAACATGCATAGGAACACATAAAAACTCACAAGACAACCCAAATTATATTAATAATAAGTTGACACAAAAGAATACATTTAGCATGGAAAAAATAAAGAAAACACTGGATAATGGTACATTGAAACTTCACTTATTATAATAGCATCCGAATCCTTGACATTGGCTGACTAAAAGCAGCAATAAATGGCCTCACCTGCTTTTTGAATGGATGTCTAGCCAATGAGTTATTCTACATACCTGAGGATCAATACAGAAACCCTAGGGACCACCTTGTGACCATGTGCACTACCATAAGCTAGAGGTGGCACTAATCTAGTTTGTGGAACACTCTATGTAGAAGGCTTAATAATACCATGATAAGGACACTCTCAAGCAAAATGACCAACAACCCTAGTACTTATAGCATGACTCAGGTACACTAACCTAACAAAAAAGTTTGGCTAACCCAGAATGGCCACCTCAACTTGAAGACCTTTTCTAAATACCCCTCAATAGCTAATACTTCCTTAACCACTAAAATCTCAATAACCAAACTAACCCTATTTGAAATCTTTAGTGATTCCTGAGTGGGCCTACTAGACTGGCCTTAATGCCAATATAGTTATTATTGAGATTATAGGCCTTGAAAACCTCTACTCTAGAATTTAGCACCACTATTAATATTATTGTAGCTGCCCTGGTAGTGAAGTCACTTATGTCTACCCCCACGGGCTTAGCAATGCAAACCCTTTATAGTGTAAACATATTTTTAATATCTATAAAAGATCTGCCTACTAGCAAATTGATGCATCATTACCCTGATAATATAATAAAATAAATACTTCTCCTATCTCACGTGATAAATCAAAGATTCAAAGTAGACATAAATAGTAAAAGTTTTAGTCCTCTAATAAAGCATCGAATCCTCTTATTCTCAATTGGTAAAATCATGGAGGCATGTTTTGCTAGACTATAAAATATTGCCTTATACTTCAACACTTTCATAGAACCTTTCAATAACCCTATGTACTCACCCCTCAGGTTCTTGTGTATGTTAAGAGACATATACTTATCCAAGAAAGCCTTGGGGAATTGATTCCATTTCATGGTAGGAGAGCCAGGTTGCCTAAAATCAGATATTCCCTCTATCATTGTCTTGCTACATTATCAAACTAGAAAGTGGTGTAATCCATATAAAGAAATGAAAAGTGGCCCAAATTGCGCAACCTTTCTTCACAACTTTTATGCAACTCAAATGAATCCTCTTTTAGGGACCCTACAATTCTTGGTGAAGCCAATCTAAGAATTGTTCCAGTATTATCTACTCTTTGAAAGTCATTGATAGCTGGGCTAATGATTTCTATGGGACCACTGGTGCTAGTGGAATCTCTAGTCTAGGAGCCACAACTGCAAACTACACTCCTAAACAAAGTCAAACCTAGGTTGACCCCTGAGCGAATGTTTTGGCCCCAACTATTAGCTAAGTCGCAAAAATATCTAATAGTTGTATAAAGGTATCACATAGGACCAATGAAAAGATAAATTCGGGTAAAGTTTGGGTTGCCCCTGACCCCATTGTCTGCTCTGGTGGAAAATCTTTTATTTCTATTTTAGTGCATACTTTAGCTCCGAATTAATAAATAGATCTAGTGAAAGCTCTCTGTCTTAGACTTAAGCTTTGGTTGCAGATCTAGCCTAACATTGACCTCGGTTCCACCTTTCTAATATATGCCCAGATGCAGGCTCGAGGGACCCATCCCAATTCTATCCATCTACAAAATAGTGAAACAAATGAGAAACTAAAAACAAATATAGACATAATTCATGAAAATGAATAAAAAAATTTGAGATTTTCCAAAGAATTCCATGTAGTTTCCCAAATATAGGATACAAATGTCATTGTACTTCTCCACGGGACTCTACTAGACCCTAACTCTCATTCCAATGATACCAATTAACCTAGGCTTTAGTAGAAAACTGTCACAACTTATTTTTTTAGGTCATAATGGTACCTATATTATCCCACCAATAGGTAATCCAAACCATTGCTTGAAATAATGAGTATCGAGCTAAAAAGATAAAGATAAAGAAAATAAGGATAAGCACTAATAGTAAGAAAAATGAGGATGTGAATATATATATGTATGTGTATTTGTCTATGTGTGAGTGTAAGAAGACTAAACAAGAGAATGAAGAGGAAAAAAATAACTAAATGTGTCCCTCACAACCTAGTAAGGTCAGTACAAGAGCCACAAAATAATAATGAGTACTAGACAGTGCAAATATACTATGATAGTCTTGGAATATACAAAATAAGACTATCGTGAGTGAATAAGGAGAGGAATTAACTCTAGACTTTGAAAGATCGCCAATCTTCGGTTAGCAGCATAGCCTGAGGTCAGTATCAATAGTGGTGACTCACATTGTGATGTAATAGGAAAAAAGATAAAAAAGTGTAGTATGAGTAACATAACATGGGTACTCATTAGGCCTTATAGGGTAAATGATCTCAATTATGGAAAAATGTATAAATAAAGTCTGAGTATATAAACTAATGATAGTAAATAAGGGTTAGAAATGATATAATAGGATATGCTACACAAATGCAGCAAACCGAATGTAAATAACTCAAACGTTGAAATAAATGCCTTGGTATAACCTGAGTGGACCCCTATAAGCCTAGAAGTCCCATACAAGGAGAAATAAACTCAATTGAGTTATCATAAGCACGATGAGTACAAACAAGAGTAAAACTAAAGCAAGCACCCAACATAAAAGTAATGAACATGAAACGAGTAAGGATGTATGATATGAATAATGTATACCCCCTCTCTATCCATAACAATAAATATAACTGGTCTCCCCCAATTCCATCTCCAGATCTATAGTAATATAGATAATAAATGTTGAACAAAAATTAGGGATGATAAATAATAAGAATATAGTAGATGTCGAACTTGGATAGGAACTCAAAAATAATAAATAATATGCTAAATGATAGAATCAAAATTGGACTAAGTAGTAATAACAATAAATAAGATGCCAGACTCCAACTGAAACTCATAACTAGCCACATTCATTGAAATATGCCAAGGTTATGACTCTTCTTAAGTTCATCTAGTCACTATTTCTATTTTAGAAACCAAATCATTCAAAGAGAACCAATGATTCACTTATTAAGTCTAGATTCACAATTTAAGGTTAAAATATTATCAAGGCAAGGATACCAAAGTAACATAACCCTAAATTTGAGCTCATAGTGGAACCTACAGAGACCCAACTTTGGTAGGTAATCCAATGCACCCAAACATAAAAGGGAAATAAAAATGTAAATAAAACATGATAAATGAGTCTTCTAGAACAATGTTAGGCCAACAAACATATATAAAAAATAGAAGCCTAAATAAAATACCATAATACCCAAAGATACAAGTGTCATAAGCATAAAAGCATCTAGTACAACTCAAAGTAACTAAAATATATAAAACTTTCTAAGGAAAAGACGACTAAGATAGGATGAGATCTAAGGTCATTCCCACTCTGGAGCATACTAGTACCTCAGAAGGTCAAATAATCATATCAAGAAATAAATTTCTTTATCTCATACTCAAGCTAGGATCTACATCAAAAAAGGTACATCAAGGGTGAATATGGTCCACTTGTACTCAGAAGGTATCATAGGTCAAATAAGAAAAATAAAAAATAATATCAAGTACACCCCAAGTCTCATGCATTGAAAAGGTTACTACACAAGAGAGGTACACCAGATGAACCAATAAAGAATCTCTTACGGGGGAAGACACATGAAGGGGCATAACAAGGGACTCATATGCAGCCTCAAAAGTAGTAGCATAATAAGTAGACACATAAAGAGTATAGAGATAAAGGGTCAAATAACATGAAATTAGGTTGGTAGCAAACTTTGACAATACCTATAATAACTCCATGTCATGAATCTGCCTTGGGTCTCCTAGGTATAGCATAACATTATCCATGTCTTCTTCGAGAATAAGCTACCCCACATCCACAACAATAAGCTCCCTCTCACTACAATGAGTACATCTAGTACATTCTCTACCACTCTAGACACCCTACATCCACCATAATGAGCACCCCTATCTTTACTTAGAGTACCTCTAGTACCACTTCTACCACTCTATGAACTACCTCTAAATATTGAAATAGGAGTAGGGAAAAGATGGAGCAGAGAATCGTATTGGGTAGGACCAACCAAGGTAATTCCTTGTCCAAATGACCAACAAACTAATAATAATAACATGATATGTTGCCTGACTTAATTCGTTGAATATCAAAAGCACTAGGATGATCGCTCTTGCCCGATGAACAAAAATTTGAACCCTAACATACATGATCTGATACCTGGCTAACTAGAGCAACAGAAACTATAGGTATACCTCCTCATGATAGTCTGCATAAACAGGACTACCATGATAACAATAGAAAAATCTACCAGAAAAATATCTACCTCGAGACTCTTGTCCACAAAACTCACCTTGACGGTGCACTTTGCTAGTGCCTCCCTGAATAGCCTGAGTAATCGACTCAATAAACTTTAAATGTTCCAAAAGACTCTGAAAAGAATGTCCTGACACTACCATATGAGTTTTAACCATCTAATAAGAAATATCTAACTCTTTGATAAACATCTTTATCCAATCTAACTCAGGTGGAGATACTGGCAGTGAAAAATTTGGATAAAGCATGAAAGTGCACCTCATACTCCGCAATAGTCATGGATCCTTGATTTAGGTAATCAAAATCATCTCTTATTTGATCCCTTCATCTATAAGGCTCAAACTTCTCTAGTAAAGTCTTAGAAAACTAGGTCTATGGCATAATAGGCGAACTCAATAGCCTATAACTAGAAAGATTCCTCCATCATTATCTGGCCATATCGACCAATTGATAAATGGTATAAGTAACTCCATGCGACTCAATAAATCTGAAATTGTGCAAGATCTCTTAACAATACAGCAAAAACTCATAGGTATCCTTTTCAATGAGATCACTAACCTTAGAAGGAGCCAAGCAAATAATCATCTTGAACATCTTATGATCATCAAAAGACATCAAAGAGGTTGAAAAGTAGTCTAGTAGATAGGAATCCATGTGTAGGGGTACTATAGAATATGGTAATACCTAAAAAACATAAAGACCATAAGCAACAATCGATACTTTTCATGAAGCACTATTCAAAGTCTGAGGAATATGGTAACACTTAAGGAAACATCATCCAAATAATTAGAGAGATGAATGTATAGATCCTATAGAACTAGGGCATTAGTAAAATTTTATGGAACCTGATATGGTCCCATTCCTACTGATGATAGACATCCTCAGCATACTCAACCTCAAGCTTTCTAGATGCCTTCTTGGTATGTCTTCTTATTGGGGAAGCTCCTCATATTTGTCTTCTACCTCTGGGTCATCAACGTCCCCTGCTTTATTTCTTGATTGAGACCCCAACATCAGTTTTGACTCAAGCATCCCTAGCATCTCTAATCTATTCCTTAACATATATGTAGAAAAATATTGATTGCATGTTCAGTATATAAGGTATCAATAACTTAAGCGATTAGGAATCAAATTACAGAAGTTTCCATGAAGACATCCTATAGCCTCTCCAAGATACATGCAGAGGTCTATTTAATGATTTTTGAGACTCAACTAGACGTTCTTCTCTTACAATTATGATATAAGTGAACCTAGAACTTTGATACCAATTTGTCATAACCTTAAAGTTAAGGTCATAATGGAACCTATCGCGACCCAACCTTGTGTAACACCCTAATTTTTCTAAACTGGAATGCTACACGGTGCTTATGAACCCAAAGGACCACAACCTAACACATGACTGATATCTGTACCTATACACTACGATATATATTATAATAATGCAGAAAAACATAAACATGTAGGCCATAAGGTTCAACTGAATAAAGAATCTGGTAAAATAACAAACATATGGGTAAAAGATACCCAAAACAACTGAAAACTGAATCAAATCTGAACTAAATCTGAAAGCCTCTAAACACTGTCTGAATAAGGAGTTGAAGGAATATGTCTCTAACTAACTCTGTAAACTGATAGCTAACTGAAATAATTAATGAATAAATCAAATCATATCATCCTCAAATGAAGAGGACTCACTGCAACTTTGTATACTGGAATACGACTACTACTGCTGGTTTGGAACTCGTGTCTCTGAACCTATAGTGTAAGATAAAGAAAAAGCACCATAGCACGGATGCATCAGTACAACTGGAGTACTGAGTATACGAGTGAGGTAGGCTAAATGAAAAGGGTTTACATGCACGAGAAACGCTAGCTGACCAACTAATATGAACGTGAGAGTGTAAACATACATACATAATAACTGGAAACTTAAATACGTAACAGTGGGTTTGTACAATAATACATGATTTACGGATTTGTGACATGACTGAAACTATGGTTATTTCAACATGGCTGATTGTGTCTGACAGTCCTAGGTCTTATGGAACTATCTGAGTTTCGTACTATAACTGAATTTGACTGTATCTGGAGGTTCTTGTATACTGATATTCGAAGAATTATCTGAGTTCTTTTACTGAGACTGAGCCTAAAACTGTGGGATGTAGTTGTTTAACCGAGATGCCCTAATAATGTATATAGCTAAGTTGGGGCCCAATCTCTGCCCCCACTGGAGGGGTGTCAATACCGCGCCACTGGTAAGGACAGTTGTGAGTGACCCTCATCTGGAATGTACTCAAATGAGAACGGTGGGAACCCTAAACTGACAGGTTAATCCACCTCATCAACCCTAGTCTGACAGGTTAAGATGTCTCAACCTACGCTGGCTATGTAGTTCTGGAACACAAGGATGACTACTAAGAATCTCACCCTAAACTGGCAGGTGAGTTCCCATCCTTGGGTTCAGTCGGTGCTAACTTATACTCCCATCTGAAGAGACTGAACATAATTTAACTGACTATACATGGACTAAATACTGACATCCATTGACTGATAGAATAGTACTTCTCTCTATGCATTTACTGAGATCATAATATTTCTAAGGTTTCCTGAGTCACATGACTGACTGAGTTCAATAGATTGCGACTTGACTGAGATAATCGTGACGACATGACATGGCTTTAGGCACATAACTATTTTTTTTGGGTACGAATACCCTCAGACTTGATGGAAGAAAACTGACGCAGATGGCATGACTTGATCATAAGATTTGAGTCCACAATTCATAATATCGTACATAAGGGATTTCATACTAAGCATGGTTATCAATAATGTATTGCATGGAAAGAATTTCATGTCACATGTAAGTACTTTCAGAACCTTAATATCATGTTCATTGCATAATTATACTAGCAACACATATCAATAGCATGGAAGTTTATGTGGAATCATCTTAAGAGTTGACATAGCTTGTCATTTAAATACTATGGGGTCATGGGAACATGATTTTTAGCATTCTAGGCATTTTAACAAACACCTTGCATGCACACTTTGGGGCATAGGTTTTCTCAATAATTTTAATCATCTTGAACCACCCAAATTCATGGGTTTTTACTACAAGCATGAATACATCATGGAAATCAACTTAAATTAATATCTTGAAGCTTAAACAATGATCATTAACATGAATAACATCACATAACAACATGAAAATCAAAGTTTCTCATTTAAAAGCATGGTTCTTGAACTCTATGAAGGAAAGGGGTCTATAGATGAACACTACACATACGTCACTCAAGGTTCTTGATCTTTTTTTTTGAACTTGAAGAATTTGAAATCCTTTGATTCTTGAAGAAGATTTGGTCTTGTTCTTGGACATTAAATTTAGAGAGAAATCCTAGTTTATTTTTGTTATTTGTGAAATAATAATGAGCATAATGGCTGAATTCGAACTTATCTGGGTATATGTAGGCGAGTGATAAGTGACCAAAATACCCCTATTAAAATGAACTAGAAATAAGCTTAACATGGTATGTGACGGTCTGATTGATTGTCCATCAGACACTTGATGAGTGTCACTTAGCTCGTTAGATGTGGACCAGAAATGGGGTTTACTGGATAAGAGTTGACAGCCTAGATGATGGTTCGTCAACTCATCCTTCAGTCCTTATCCAGTACGTGTCTCAATTTCCTTGGCTGTGACGGTCAAAGTGGCGGTCCATCAGTTATGTGGCAGTCCATCAACTTGGCCGTCATACCTGGGCGTTTCCAAAAGTTCTAAGTAAAACGTCCATAACTTCCTCGTTTGATGTTGGATCTGGACAAAACTGGTACTGTTGGAAAGCTAACTCAATTTACCACGTGATAGAAAGTGAAGATATCAAAAATACCATGTGTAGAAAGATAGGTTTACATTTCAAAGTAAGTCCTAGCATTCTCGAGATAATTTCTAGCTAGGAAAAAGGCACGGGTATTACAATATCTCCCTCTTGAGAACATTCATCCTCGAATGGAACTGACTGAGAGGGGAAAAAATAATCTGAAAATGAGTAGATAGAGCATGATCTTATGACTGACAAACTAAACACGTTATACTGAACATGCATATCTGATGCACGTGTAACTGATTCATGAATGCATGACTGAGGTTCTTGCAATGAGAATGCATATCTGATGCATAATTATTTACTGGACTGATAATGTATGAATGACTGAATATGCAAGGGTACTTGATACCAAATTTGTGATAGAACATGAACACGAAACAAAATATCAAGTTGTAATGAATGATGAACGTGAAACTGAATAAGCTTAAGGAGGATTGTTACCTTGAATTTAATCTGGGTTGGCGGAGAATAAGTGAGGGTACTTGGTACGCACTTCTTATTCTTCTTACCAAGTAGCTCCCTCAACGGACTAATTTTGCCAAAGAACTTTGACTAGAGTGACTTCTTTGTTCCTCAGCCTACGAATCTGATAGTCTAAAATCTCGACTGGAATCTCTTCATAAGAGAGGCTATCCTGAACATCACTGTTCTGAATAGGGACTACAACTGCTGGGTCACCTATGTACTTCTTGAGCAAGGAGACATAGAAGACCAGATGAACTGAGGCTAGATCTGAAGGCAATTAAAGCTCATAAGCTACATTGCCAAAGTGACTGAGAATCCTGAAGGGACCGACATAGAGGGGACTGAGTTTCCCTTTCTTGTCGAACCTCTTCACTCCTTTCATGGGAGAGATCTTGAGATAGACATAGTCATTGACCTATAACTAAGGATCCTTTCTATGAACATCTGCATAAGACTTCTGTCGGCTTTGAAGAACCCGAAGTCTCTTTCTGATCAACTGAACTTTCTCTAAGGCATCGAATACCAAGTCAGGACCGATGACTGAGGCCTCACTAACTTCAAACCAACCGAATAGATATCTACACCTCCTACCATAGAGATCTTTGAATGGACCCATCTGAATACTGGAATAACAGCTATTGTTGTATACAAACTCAATCAGAGGCAAGTGGTCATCCCAACTTCCCTTGAAATCAACTGCAATCGCCCTTAGCATATATTCAAAAGTCTGAATGGTCCTCTCTGCTTGACCATCTTTCTGAGGATGAAAGGCGGTACTGAAATAAACTTAGGTACCAAGACTCCTTTGAAACGCTTTCCAAAAGTGAGAGGTGAACTGTGTACCTGTGTCTGAGATTATAGATAATGGAACACTGTGTAATCTGACCAACTTCTTGATATAGAGTTTGGCATAATCCTCGGCTTAATAAGAGGTACGAATTGGAAGGAAATAAGTTGACTTGGTCATTCTATCTACAATAACCCAAACTAAATCATGTTGATGACGAGTTCGAGGCAAGCCCATCACGAAATATATGATTACTTCTTCCCACTTCCAAGTAGGAATGGTGAACTCCTGTATTAACCCATTAGGTTTCTAATTCTCTATCTTAACCT
Source organism: Capsicum pubescens (assembly GCA_030864215.1). NCBI lineage: Eukaryota > Viridiplantae > Streptophyta > Magnoliopsida > Solanales > Solanaceae > Capsicum > Capsicum pubescens. The sequence continues at coordinate 325,591,451 of CM061548.1, forward strand.
GATGACATATAGAGCACTTAGCCACAAACTCTGCAACATCTTTTTTCATCCCACTCCACCAATAGATCTCCCGCAAGTCGCGATACATATTAGTAGCCCCTGGATGAATAGAGTATCACATACCATGCGCTTCTATAAGAATTTGCTGCCTCAAGTAATCTACACCCGGAACACACAGACGACCCTGACAATGAAGAACACCATATCCCCCTTGGGAGAAAGCATCTACTTTCTAATTCTGAACTGACTCTTTTAGATTGACAAGGCTAGGATCTCTATCTTGCTTTTCTTTCACCTTGGAAACTAGAGATGACTCTAAACTACTCTGAATACATACACCACCCTCTGAAGAGTCAACTAAGCTAAAGCCTAGTCTGGAAAACTGATCGATTTCCTGGGCTATCTTTTTCTTGCTATCCTCAATGTGAGAAACAATACCCATGGAGAGTCTAATGAGAGCATCGGCCACAATGTTGGCCTTGCCCGGGTGATAAAGGACACTCATGTCATAATCCTTCAAGAGCTCTAACCACCTTCTCTGATAAAGATTGAGATCTTTCTAAGAAAATACATACTGGGGACTCTTATGATCTCTGAAGACCTCTACATGAACTTCGTATAAATAATGCCTCCAAATCTTTAAGAAAAATACTACGGCTATTAACTCAAGATCATGAGTAGGATAATTCTTCTTATGGGACTTTAAAAATCTGGAGACGTAGGCTATGACCTTACCATGGTACATAAGGACACAACCTAAACCCACTCTGGATGCATCATAATAGACTACAAAACCATCAGAACCATCTAGAAGAGCTAGAACTGGAGTTGAGGTAAGTCGAGTCTTCAACTCTCCTTATATGAATCTAACCACTGAAACTTAACCTTCTTCTGTGTCAATCTAGACATAGGAGATACAATAGAAGAAAATCCCTCGACAAACTGTTTGTAATGTCCATCCAAACCCAAGAAACTCATGATATCTAATGGAGAGACTGGGCGAGGCCAGTTTCTTACCGCTTTAGTTTTCTGAGGATCTACACTAATTCCATCACCATAGATAATATGACTAAGGAATGCTACTGATCTTAGCCAAAATTTGCACTTACTGAACTTGGAGAACAACTGATGTTCTTTGAGAGCCTGAAGAACAATCCTGAGATGGTATGAATGATCACGCTGCGTGCGAGAATAGACCAGAATATCATCTATGAATACTATAACAAACATGTCTAAGTACTTCTTGAACACCCAATTAATCAAGTCCATGAAGGCTGCAGGGGGATTGGTAAGACCAAAGGACATGACTAGAAATTCGAAGTGACCATACTGCGTACGGAAAGTTGTCTTCAGGATGTCACATTCCCTAACTCTTTGCTGATGATAGCTTGATTTGAGGTCTATCTTGGAGAAATAACTGGCACCCTGAAGTTTTTCAAACAAATCAACTATTCTGGGAAGTGGATACCTATTTTTTATCGTAACTTTGTTGAGTTGATGGTAATCAATACACATCCTGAGAGAATCATCTTTCTTGTGCACGAATAAGACTGGTGCACCCCATGGGGATACACTGGGCCTGATGAATCCCTTATCTAAGATATTCTTCAACTGATATTTTGGTTACTTGAGTTCTGCTGGTGCCATTCTGTATGTCAGAATAGAGATAGGCTGAGTATCTGGGAGAAGGTCTATGCCAAAGTCTATTTCCCTTTCGGGAGGAATGCCTAGAAGATCTTCGGGAAAGTCATCTAAATATTCATTAACCACTGGGACTGATTCGAGACTGGAAGATTCAGAACTAGAATCCTTTACATGCACGAGATAATACACACACCCTTTTGAATCATTTTCCTTGCCTGAAGGTAGGAAAGAAGCTGACCCCTGAAAAATGAAGTACTACCCTTTCACTCTAGGACAGGCTCATTCAGGAACTGAAATTGAACTATTTGGGTCCTGCAGTTGACTGTGGCATAGAAGGAATAAAGCCAATCTATGCCGAGAATGACATCAAAATCAGTCATCTCTAATTCGTCTAAATCTGCTGATGTGGATTTCTAAAATATCATAACCGGGCAGTTCCTGTATACCCACCGGGCTATGATGGTTTTACCCACTGGGGTAGAGACTGAAAAGGGCACTGCTAAAATTTTAGGACTGATTTTGAAATCGCCTGTTATGTATAGAGTGACAAAAGACAAGTATGCACTAGGAACTAGCAAAGCATAAACATGAACATGGAAAATATGTAACGTACCAGTAACAACATCAGGAGAATTTTCCTGGTCCTGTCGAGTCTGGAGATCATAGACTCTATTTGGGTGTTGCCCACTAGTAGCACTGGAAGTGGCACCTTGATGGTTCGGGCGACCAGACTAAGATGTGGAACGATTTTGCTGACCCTGATAACTGGACTGAGGACAATCTCTGACTCTGTGGCCCGACTTTGCACAACCGAAACAAACATCACTATCGACTTTACAAATACCCTGGTGGTTCTTACCACAAGTTTGTCATAGGGATTAGTTTGGGCATTGCTAACACTGCCCTGAGATTTAGAGTCGGGTGTTCTATCTCTGAACTTAGGAGATGGAGCACTGGCTGAAGACTGAACTGGAGCTGATGACTTGGGAAAAAACTGGGAACAATTTTCTCCCTCTGATTTGAGCTGAGTAAAACTGAAACTACCTGATCTTGATCTCTTATTCTGCCTCTCCCTAGCTCTAACCTTTTTCTCCTCTATTTGGTGAGCATGGGTCATTATACTGGATAAAGTAATATTACTATTCAACATCACAGATCTACACTCATTTACCATGCTATCATTCACTCCTGACATAAACTTGCTCATCTTAGCCCTATTGTCTACAACCACATGAGGGGCATATCTGGCTAGCTGAGTAAATCTGAGAGAATACTCCCTAACCATTATATTTCCCTGCCCGAGGTTAATAAACTCCAGAAGTTTGGCCTCCCTCAGCTCTTAGGGAAAGAATCTGTCTAAGAAAGCCATGAAAAATTCCTCCCACTCTATAGGACCTGCATCCTCTAACCTCTCAGACTTCCACTATTAGTACCAAGTGTGACCAACATCCTATAACTGGTATGCGGCTAACTCGGCGTTCTGAACAGAATTAACTCCCATGATGTCAATGACTTTATGGACTTGGTCAATAAACTCCTGAGGGTCTTCATTAGCCTTAGATCCAAAGAAATATGGAGGGTTCATTCAGGTGAAGTCCTGAATCCTAGCTGCGGCTGAGTTGGCCACTGGATTGGCTGGAATAACTGGTGGCAATTCATTCTAGGCAGCCACGGACTGAGCAAGTATGGTGAATGCGGATCTAAACTCTGCGTGGGAAACATGCTTACCCAAAGGGTGTTTGGGATGAGGAACTGGCCGGTTTCTTCTCTTTGGAGGCATATTCTGAAACATCTCATAGCCTCTTGCACATAAATGTGGCGCGCAATGCACCCATGAACAAGACTCTACTAGATGCGACTTTCAGACTTCCAAGGACTCTATTGAACCTTAGACTCTGATACCAAGTTTGTAACGCCCTGATTTTTCTGAACTAGAATACTACATAGTGCTTATGACCCCGAAGGACCACAAGCTAACCCGTTATTGATATTTGTACCTGTACACTACAATATATATCATAATAATGCAAAAAATATGAACATGTAGGCCATAAGGTTCAACTGAATAAAGAATTTGGTAAAATAACATCCATATGGGTGAAAGATACCCAAAACAACTGAAAACTGAATCAAATATGAACTAAATCTGAAAGCCTCTAAACACTGTCGGAATAAGGAGTTAAAGGAACATGTCTCCAACTAACTCCGTAAACTGATAGCTAACTGAAATAATAAATGAATAAATCAAATCATATCATCCTCGAATAAAGAGGACTCACTGCAACTCTGTATACTAGAATGAGACTGCTACTACTGGTCTGGAACTCGTGTCTCTGAACCTATGATGTAACATTAAGAGAAAGCACCATAGTGCGGATGCGTCAGTACAACTTGAGTACTGAGTATACGAGTGAGGTAGGCTAAATGAAAAGTGTTTACATGCATAATCAATGATAGCTGACAGACTAATATGAACATGAGAGTGCAAACATACATAAATAATAACTGGAAACATAAATACGTAACAGTGGGTTTGTACGCTAATACATGATTTAATGATTTGCGACATGACTGAAACTATGGTTCTTTCAACATTAGTGACTGTGTCTGACAGTCCTAGGTCTTATGGAACTATCTGAGTTTCGTACTATAACTGAATTTGACTGTATCTGGAAGTTCTTGTATACTGATATCTGAAGAATTATCTGAGTTCTTTTACTGAGACTGAGCCTAAAACTGTGGGATATAGTTATTTAATCGAGATGCCCCAATAATGCATATAGCTAAGTTGGGGTCCAATCTCTGCCCCGACTGGAGGGGTGTCAATACTGCGCCACTGGTAAGGACAGTTGTGAGTGACCCTCATCTGGCAGGTACTCAAATAAGAATGGTGGGAACCCTAAACTGATAGGTTAAGCCACCTCATCAACCCTAGTCTGAAAGGTTAAAATGTCTCAACCTACGCTGGCTACGTAGTTTTGGAACACAAGGATGACTACTAAGAATCACACCCTAAACTAGAAGGTGAGTTCCCATCCTTGGGTTCAGTCGGTGCTAACTTATGCTCCCATCTGAAGAGATTGAACATGATTTAACTGACTGTACATGGACTGAATACTGACATCTGTTGACTGACAGAATAGTACTACTCTCTGAGAATTTACTGAGATCATGAGATTTCTAAGGTTTCCTGAGTCACATGACTGACTGAGTTCTATAGATTGCTGCTTGACTGAGATGATCATGATGACATGACATGGCTCTAAGCACACAACTATGTTTTTAGGGTACGAATACCCCTAGGACTCGATGGAAGGAAACTGACACACATGACATGACTTGATCACAAAATTTGAGTCCACAATTCATAATATCATACATAAGGGATTTCATACAAAGAATGGTTATCAACAATGTATTGCATAGAAAGGATTTCATGTGACATGGAAGTACTTGCACAACCTTAATATCATGTTCATTGCATAATCATACTATTAATACATATCAATAGCATGGAAGTTCATGTGGAATCATCTGAAGAGTTGACATATCTTGTCATTTAAATACTATGTGGTCATGGGAACATGATTTTTAGCATTCTAGGAAATTTAACAAACACCTTGCATGCACACTTTGGGGCATAGGTTTTCTCAACAATTTTAATCATCTTGAACCACCCAAATTCATGGGTTTTAACTACTGGCATGCATACATCATGGAAATCAACTTAAATTAATATCTTGAATCTTAAACATTGATCATTAACGTGAACAACATCACATAACAACAAGAAAATAAAAGTATCTCATTTAAAAGCATGGTTCTTGAACTCTATGAACAAAAAGGGTCCATAGATGAACACTACGCATACCTGACTCAAGGTTCTTGATGTTTTTTTTTTTTTGAACTTGAAGGATTTGAAATCCTTTGATTCTTGAAGAAGATTGGGTCGTGTTCTTGGAGATTAAATTTAGAGAGAAAACCTAGTTTATTTTTTTTTGTTTGTTAAATAATAATGAGCATAATGGCTGAATTTGGACTTATCTGGGTATATGTAGGTGAGTGATATGTGACAAAAATACCCCTTTTAGAAAAATCTAGAAATAAAATGAACGTGGCGTGTGACGGTCCAACTAATGGTCCATCAAACACTTGACGGTCCGTCACTTAGCCCGTCAGATGTGGACTAGAAATGGGGTTCACTGGATAAGAGTTGATGGCCTGGATGACGTCCGTCACTCCTTTGATGGTCCGTCAACTCGTCCATCAGTCCTTATCTAGTACGTGCCTTAACTTCCTTGGCTGTGATGGTCAAAGTGTCGGTCCATCAACTTAGCCGTCATACCTGGGCGTTTCCGACAGTTCCAAGTAAAACATCCATAACTTTCTCATTTGATGTTGGATCTGGACAAAATTGGTACCGTGGGAAAGCTAACTCAATTTACCACGTGATAAAAAGTGAAGATCTCAAAAACACCACGTGTACAAAGATATGTTTATATTTCAATGTAAGTCCTAGCATCCTCGAGATGATTTCTAACTTGGAAAAAGGTACGTGTATTACACCTTGGTAGGTAATCTAATGCACCCACATAGGAAATGGATACTAAAGATGTAAATAAAATATGATAAAAGAAACTTATGGCACAAAGCCAGGTCAACACACAATTAAATAAAGTAAAAGTCTATATAAGATACCTTAAAGCCCAAAGATACAAGTGGCATAAACATAAGAGCTTCTAGAACACCTCGAAGTAATAGAAATACTTAAGATTATCGCAAGAAAGTATTAAAGATAACTAAGGTAGGTTGAGAAATGAAGTCTACCCAAAACTCTGGAGCACACTTGTACCTCAGAAGGTCAAACTAACCAAACATGAAATCAACTACTTTGTCTCATGCTCAAGCAAGGAACTGCACTAAAAGGACACAACAGGGGTGAGTACGGTCCACTTATACTTACTAGATATACTAGGTTTACTAAGGAAGGAAAAAAATATCAATGTCAACCCAAGTGTAATACCACACAAAGGTCACTACACAAAATTAGTACACCGGATCCACCACTAAAGAATCTCGTACAAGTGTAGAAACACGAAGCGGCATATCAAGGGAATCATATGAATCGTCAAAACCAGTATTAAAATATATAAAAACATAGGATTTTATAGACCTACGGTCAAATAATAGGAAAGTATATCGGTAGCAAACTGGGATGATGCTTGTATTAATTGTATTAGGGGCCTCTGCATTAGGTCTCTGTAGTATTGCATAACACTTCCCATGTCCACTCTTGGACTGAGCCAACCTGCATCCACCACTATGAGATCCCTTATTTCTACCTCAAGTGCCTCTAGTATAATACCTACCACTCTAAAACCACCTCTTACTACAGTAATAAGACTAAGGAAAAACTAAAGTTGAGAACACTATTGGGTAGAATCAAACACACGCCGAGGAAATTCCTTCACCAAATGACGAACCTCATGACAATTATAACAAGTTGTATTACCTAAATCATTATGTAGAAGACTTGAAGAAGTGGAATGATAGATCTAGCCCAATGAACTAAATTTACAACCTCAACTCGCAAAACCTGAAACATGGCTACCTGGAGTTGCAGAAACTAAAGGTCTACCTCCAGATCTATGTAAATATGCCTTAAAAAGCCTAGAATGATAAACATACGAACCTCTTCAAAAAACATCTCTACCTTGGGATGCCTATCCACTAAACTCACCCTAAGATGCACCTTCCTTGTGCCTCTCTAAGTAGTATGATTAATTGACTCAATAAACTTAGTATGCTACACAATACTAGGAAAAATATTTCCTGACATTACAATCCGAATTGTAGCCAATTAATAAGAACCATCCAATTCCTTGACAAACTTTTTGATCCACTCTGACTCAGTGGAGATACGCCTTTGGAAAATCTGAATAAATAATCTCTCATCTAATCCCTCAATATATAAAGAACAAACTACTCTAGGAAATCCTCAAAAAATTGGGTCCATATCATAGCTGGCAAAACTAATGATCTACAACTATAAAGAGGACTCAACCACATTCTGTCCACATCAATCAACTTATAAGTCATATAAGTGACTCTATCGAACTCATAGGACCTGAGGTTGTGTAAACTTTGCAAAATGTGATGCAAAAACTCATAGGCATCCTCTCAAATAGCACCACAAAACTTGGGAGAAGCCAATCGAGTAAAGCTTTCAAACTACTTTTAATCATTAAAAGAAACAAAATATCCTAAAAAGTACGTGGAACAATAATTATAGTAGGCAATAAATCCTTGTATTAGGGTACCACCAAAGATGCTCGTGCCTTTGATGTTAGAATACCATAAGAAAAATACTTTTCTAATGCCGAACTACTACTCTAATTATGAGGAATACCCAGTACACTCAAAGGAACATCATATAAATGACTCAAAACACAAACCAATAGATCCTACAATATTGGGTGTCAACTAAACTCTGTGGGACATGAACTGGTCCTACATCCACTGTATCATAGGCATCCTCAACATACTCAACCTCAGGTTTGGAAGGATTTGGGATAGCTCCTCATGCCCGTCCTCAATGTTTGGGTCATCCGTGACACCTAGCTCATCCTTTAATTAGGACTCAAACATTACGTCTTGACTCAACATGCCTTGGATCTCTTGACCTAGTCCCCACCATCTGCACAGAAAAGATGGAATGGAAGTTTAAAATATATAGTATGAATAACCCGCACTATAAGGAATTAAATTTGAGAAGTTTTTCTTCCATACATCTTATAGACTCTCGAAGATAGATGCAGATATTTATGTACCAATCAATGAGACACTACTAGACATCCTACTCTTACACTTATGAGACAGGTGAACATAGGACTCTCATACCAATTTATCACAACCCTTCAATTTCGGTCATGATGGAACCTACCAAGACCCAACCTTAGTAGGTAAGATAATGCACCCACACAAGGAAAGAAAATCAGAGATGTAAATAAGATATGATAAATGAGACTTCTAAAATTAAGTAAGATCTACAAAAATTTATATCAAGTGGAAGTCTGAATAAAATACCATAAACTCCAAAGATACAAGTGTTGTTAGTATAAGAATCTAGTACAATTCAAAGTAATTGAATACATAAAACTATCTCGAGAAAGTAATAAAGACATGTAAGATAGGTTGAGATCTAAAGTATGCACTACAATCTTTAGAGCATGGAACTAACTCAGAAGATAGATCAATCATAACACTAAATTAACTACTTCATCTCATGCTCAAGCTAGGATCTTTACCAAAATTGCATAATAAGGGTCAGTATGGTTGACTTATCCTTAGTAGGTATCATAGGCCTACTTAGTAAAGAAAAATATAATACAAGTAAAAGATACTATGAGCATAACACCTGCAAATAGAAAAATTCCCAAACGGTAAGTCACACTATCTCCACTAAGACTTCTATAATATAAGATCAATAGGGAATAACTTAACACGAATACATATAACGAACTAAGAACACAACAAGAATGCACTACGGAACACAAAAAGATATATATGCAATTCAATGAAATGATAGTATGATAATGATCAATGAATGATTAGAATCATCATATGACTTTCTGTATACAACTACTAAGCCTCAGTGCTCTCAAAATAGGATGCATGGAGGGTTTCAATCCATGTAAAATTTCCATAGTCTCAATAAAGGTCTCCTTCTAATTTTCATGGATCAAGGTGAATAATGATTCCATTCAGCTCTTAAGATATTGTTAACGGATTAACGATCTTCATAAAAAATGTCTCATTTTTCATGAAATCATTCTTTCTTGGTGGTACCAATGTCTCATGAAATATGTGTGTATGAAATGAGAATGTAATACTCACAACCATTCAGTAAGAAGATAATGATCCACTCAATACATGTATAAGTCAGATTAAAATCAACTTAATGTATCAATAATTCATGATTTCAGTTCTGGCTTGGCAGCGCTAGAATAAATATTCATTTAAGTCAGTAATAATGTTATTTTTACCACCTTTTGGGTGTATTCAATCATGATAGATGAAAAGAAAATACACAAATAAGGGATATACATCAAGTAAAGCACCCACTCTAGTGACATAACACAAAAATATGGCAAATAATGTATAAGTAAGGTCTGAGATCATCGAATAAGGCCTCCCCGCAGGCAACACATAGTATATGATATCACATGTCAAAACATTTAGAATATAAGCACCAACGCGGGCACATTACTATAGTAAAAATCACAAAATAATACTCATATGGCTAATTTTCCAAACCCATAGAATGTTTTACACATTTATTAACTACCCAACCTAGTTTGAAGAAATTTAAGTCAAAACCTGCCTTGAAGTATCAAAATCTGAGCCTAGAGCTTTCAATATGGAGCCTTTTTCTTTCAAACGGTCTCGAAATGAGCTAAAACATGCAAATCTAGAATCTATGCATTAAAAGAATGCTAATGATATCCATATTGGCTATCTTTAAGATGGGTCCAAAATGGGTTTGGAGAAAAAGTTCAAAAATAAAAGAGGTAAAATAGGAATTTTTTTAGAAATATGTTCACCAAGGTTATAGGAGCCTACAATTAAAAGTCCAAGTAAAGATGAGCTAATAATGTGGCTTAAATCGAAGAAAGCTCATTTTAAGAGTTTACCCATAAAAATCCCAAAAATTTAGTTTGAAATCATGATTAAAGAGTGTTTTCAAAAATATAATCAATAGGATGATTAGAAGATGAATCAGAAGCTTGCACAATCAATAGTGCCTTGTGATGACGGGCCCCACATCACAATCGTGAGGGTCAATATTGAATGGTCATTTAGTTGGTCATCACTGTCACATAGTTGGGCCTCAGGATCATAGTGAGTCAAACCTACCCGATCCGTCGATTAACCCATCGTTATCGTGGTACCACCACTTGAGAATTGCAATGTAGTCTTTAATCGAGGCCTGCAATCGTAAAACTTGACCGTACTATCATTATGAAGGTCTAAGTACCAGAAAATATTGCACCAACAAAATATCTCTGAATGGAAACTCGATGTTTGTCTGGGAAGACACTGAAATAACCTATATTCTCTACTAGGCTATTTTCAATGTTTCAAAAACAATGATAATGTTAGATTTTTGAAAATAATTCATTTTTAACAAATTAACTCCTAGAACCCGATTTAGGCATTTTTCACTAGTTTTTAAAACAAAGGGTCAAACTACAAAATAAGTGTTCCAAACCTGAGTCAACACCACTACTAACCCAAAATCAATGTTTCACATCTAATGAAACTATCAAAATCATCATTCGACCATCGAATCATGGAATGTTGATCGAATTCATATTAATGAATTTTAAAGCGTTAGAAAATCAACACTCACAAATCAATCCCATAACCCTCAAAAAGCATGACAACATTCTGTACACCTAAAAATTAATATGTAACAACTTCAGGGAACGGTAAAATGGTCAAAACACTTAAAAAGGAAAATTTTGCAGAATAGGTAGTTACATTATCCACCACTTAAACACTAGTTTGTCCTAAAACTAAACGAAAATATGGTACATGGGGTGGTGAAAAACATAGAATATCTATAACACATATTGGACTCGACCTCCGAAGTAGGCTCCTTAATAAGGTGATGTCTCCACTAGACCTTCACTGACTCTATACTCTTAGACCTCAATTGCCTAGTCTACCTATCTATTAGAGTAATAGGCTCATTCTCAAATGACAAATTGGGACATAACACATTGTAATCGTATTGAATCATATAGGCATCATCAAGATGATACCTCTACAATAGATCCACAATCACCCAAATAGAATAAAACTTTCCAAAAGTCAGGGGTAGATCAACTATGAAATCCATGTTGATCCATTCCCACTTCAACTCGAGAATAGGCATACTCTGCATCGTACCACTCGGTTCTTGATGCTCATACTTCAGTTATTGGAAAATGAAACACTTATCCACAAACTCCAAAGTATCAATTTTCATACCACTAATAAATAATGTTTCTCCACGTCATGATAAATTTTAGTAACTCTTGAATTAATGGAGTACTTCGAATAATATAATGAGCCTCTGTCTAGATCAATCAAGCCTATCCACTAACTGTAGGAACTCAAACTTAGCAACTTATCCTCAAAGTATTATCAAAATTAAGAGATATCATCTTAGCCTTGCTACATAACACCTTATCATTGATCACCCTCAACCTATCATCATCAAACTAATGATCTAAAATCTACTCCATCAAAAAAGATCTAGCCTAAAAAAAATCTAAAATATGCCTAGGTGTTAAAATATCAAGCCTAACTAGCTACTTAAGTAAAGACTGAACCTCTAAGGTCAAAGGTCACTCTGGAGAGAAGAGATGGGTGAGTCTCCCTAGACTAGTCAATTTTCAACTCAGGTCATCCACGACCATATTTTTCTTACTCAGATGATAGTGAATTGTGAGATCATAATCCTTAAGAAACTCAAGCCATCATCTTTATCCCAAATTAAGATCCCACTGGAGAAACAAGTACCGAAGAATGCAATGATCTAAGAAAATATCATAACAGACTCCATATAAGTAATCTTGCCATAACTTATACACATAACTTGACGACTACTAACTATAAGTTAAGGGAGGGAAATTCCTCCTATTAGGTTTCAACTGGCGAGAAACATAAGTTGTGGGTAGGTTAATTCCTTTCACATGGCTTTAATTAACAAGAATCAAAAGCAATAACCTAACCCTTTTTCATCAACACAAATCCACACCTAAAACAACACAAAATATTCTAAATCCCACATCTTTCTTGGGCAAAGTAAAGATAAGAGACAAAGTTAACAACTGCTTTTTCTTTTGAAATCTCTTCTCAAAAGCATCGAACCACTGAATACCATATTTTTCAAAATAAGCTTAGTTAAAAAAGTCATAATAGACGAGAACCCATCAATAAAATATTGGAAATAAGCTACTAAACCAATGAAAGTGTGAATATCGATAGGAGAAGTAGGTGTATCCTAATCATGGATTACCGCTATCTTCATCGAATCAATCATAATACCATTCTTTGTCACCATATAACCCAAGAAAGATATAGAATATAAAAAAACATACATTTTGAAATCTTAGCATATCTCGTCACAAAATATCTAAAGTACAATCCTCAAGTACCTTATATGGTCGGCCTTATTGTGGAACAAACTAAGTTGTCATCTATAAATTCAATCACAAAAGTTGAGATAAAGTCAAATTATGTAGTTCATCAACTCTATGAACATTATAGGTGCATTATTTAACTTAATGACTTGACTAAAATCTCATAATAATAGTATTGAGTCCAAAAAGTCATCATCTGATAATCTAAAGCTCTTATCTTTATATGGTGATAATCGAATCTCAAGCCAAACTTAGAAAATACTGACACATCCTGTAGTTGGTAAAATAGGTCATCAATGTAAGAAAGAGGATAATTGTTATGGACTATTACCATGTTCAATTGCAAATAGTCAATAAACATGAACATAGAACTATCCTTCTTCTTCACAAAGAAGATAGCACCACCCCATGAAAATACACAAGGTCGAATAAAACCCTAGCCCTATAAATCTTGCAATTGCTCTTTCAATTCCTTCAACTCCATCAGGGACATCCTATTGGGAGAAATGGAATTAGGATATTTTCCTAGCTTAATATCAATAGTAATATTAATATTTGGTCCAGAGACATACTCAGATAATACGTAAAAAACACATCTATGAACTCGTGAACAACCAGAAAAAATTCCATAGGAGGTGGTGAGGCAACACTAGTATCACTGATATAGGACAAATAATAAAGATAAACCTTTTCTTCCATATGATGAGCATGCAAAAATTATATATCTCCCTTTATACTTGAATTAAGGATACCTTTCTAAGCAAACGTTGGCATATTTTAAGTAGCTAAAGTCGAGGTCTTAGAATAACAGTGAAAAATAGAAAGATAAGGAGCTAAACGATCCAGACTCAAGATAGCACCATCTATTGGATAATCAAGTCCACCTAAGTCTCATCCTTTTCAAAGGTTACTACACAAGATCAATATACCTACGCCACTACTAAAAAATCTCCTATGAGGATAGAAAAATGATGAGGAACAACAAGGGACTCATATGTATCATGAAATTAGTAGAAAACTACGTAAACACATAGGAGACATTAGAACCTGGGTCAAATAAAATAGAAGCAAATCGCTAGCAACCTAGGGCGATGCTTGTAATAACTCTATAAGAGGCCTATGCCTTGTGTCTCTCAAGTATATCATAACACTTTCAACGGCCCCTCCAAGATTGAGAAATACCTTATCTACCTTTATGAGCTCCTCAATATCTACCTCAACTACTTCTAGTAATACTTCATCAACTCTAGGAACCATCTTTGATAAAAGAAATAGGAGTGGGTCAAAGTTGAAGCTAAGAACCCTTCTGGCAGGACCAAACTCAAGTTGAGGACAGTTCTTGGCCAAATGACCAACCACATGATAAATATAACATACTTTGTTTCCTGACTAATTCTGTGGATGTTCAGAAGCACTAGGACGACCACTCTAGCCTAATGAATCAAAACTAGAACCTCTACCCGCATGACCTGATACCTAGCTACCTAGACCTATAGAAACTAAATATCTACCACCTGATCTATGTAAATTTTCCTAATGATCCTATCATAATAACCATGGGAACTTCTATAGAAAAATCTCTACCTTGGGATGCCTAGCTATTAAACTCACCCTGCTGGTGCACCTTCTTAGTGCCTCCCTTGGTATCCAGAGTAATTGACTCAATAAACTCACCAAGCTCCATAATACTCTAAAAAAAATTAAAACTACTATCTGAGTTGTAGCTAGATAATAAGAGCTACCTAATCCCTTAACAAAATTCTTGATCCTCTTTGACTCAGAGGAGATATTGGTGGTGGAAAATCTGGATAAAGCATAAAAGTGTGCCTTATACTCCAAAATAGTCATCAAACATTACTATCGGTGATCAAACTCATCTAATATATGATACCTCAAACTATAAAGAACAAACCTCTCAAGGAAAGCCTCAGAAAACTAGGTCATGCCATACTACATGTTAATCTCGATCGTCTATAACTAGAAAGAGACTTCTACCACTGTTAGGCCACATCAGTCAACTAATTAGTCATATAAGAAACTCCATAGGGCTTAAGGGATTTTAGGTTGTGCAACCTCTCGAGATAGTAAAAAAATATCAAAGGCATTGTCTTCAATTGAACCACTAAACATTAGAAGAGCTAAGCAAAACAACCTCTGGAAACTCTTATAATCATCAGAAGACATCATAGAGCCTAAAATAGTAGATGGAACAATAAGTATATGTCAAGACCCGAGGCTACCCCCTAGTCGTGACAATGGTGCTTATGGTCACAAGTGACCACAAGCTAACTCATGAGCTAGAACCTGCTATGAGCACTGAGTAAAATGATAATAAATGAAATATGTAGCAAAACAACTTATAATGCCATAAGGTTTTAAGTAATAAAACACGATTAAATCATAGGTATGAAACGTATGAAGACATACTAAAAAAGACTGACAAAATATTTGATAAATCGACTAGCTATCTTAATGTTTAAAAAGCCTTTAACTAACTGACTGTGGAGTTTATGAGACAAGCCCCTAACTAACTCTAACTAGATGGAAATACTGAAATACTGAGATAAACTGAGATAAGATAATCATGTCCTCGATAGATGAGGACTCACCACAACTGTTGTTATTGATAAATTGAACTATCTAAGTGCAGTCAGGAAACTGTGCATCCAAACCTATGATATAAGACATCATAGCATGAAGAAAAGTATACAATCAGTACTTTAATTATTCTAGTATATGAGATGGGGTTAGGCTATAATGTAAGACTTAAATGCATATGAAATAAGGACTGGCTAAATAGCATGAGATATCTAGGTATGCATGCCTGGAAACAAAAATACTGAGAATTCAAGACTCAATATATAATTTTTTGAAATAATCTGTAAACATAATTATTGAAATATGATAACTAAATAACTAGTAATCTATATGCTTTAGTCAAGCAAACTGAACTAAATTCTATGTTGAATACTGTATTGAGACTGTGGTAGGTATCATCTAACCAATATTCCCCTATCTGAGCTAGTTGGGATCCAACCTATAACCTCAGTTGGAAAGGTGTCAATACCGTGCCATGGGTAATAACTCTGGCTGTGTGGATCCACTAAACTGGTGTCCCGTAGGACCAGGGTGTCAAGCCTAAATTGATGGGTGACCCCTGAGTAAAAGTAAAGCCTAAAATATAGGTGACTCCTCATATCCTAATATGGCTATGTAGTTTTGGAAAACAGGGACTGCTACCAATGACTTTGCCTAACTGACAAGAAAGTCGCCATCCCTACATTCACTCAGTGCTAATCCTACTCCCAACTGAATTGACACTGATTACATGCCTAAACTAAGCTTAACTAAATGAACGACTAATTATAATAATGAACTAAATTATAATTCTCATTGTATATCTAAATTTATTCTGAAGATACTGAAATTATTTAAACAACTAAGTATCCGGTGTTCATAACCCTCCAGTATTTAATTGAAATAACAATACGGACATGTAAAATCTTTGAAACCATAGTAGGGGGTCATTGTTAAAATCCAACACTTAGGCATTTTATCAAATACATGAGAGTCATGAACTTAAATACGGGAATGGGTAAATCATGTGATAATAACATAATTGCAATACTAAAACTATGATTTGGGGATTTAACAAGAAAATTTCATCATTTAAACGTGTAAAAGTTCATTCAATAAAAACAATTGTAAACACAATACATAAATTGAAATTCATAAGAACTTCATGGAGATAATTCATCATAATCATGTAAAAAACATCATTTAAAAGATAAAAATGTATTCTTGGACACCATGGGTTAAAAGGGACCATGGATGAACATCACACATACCTTAAGCCATTAGGCTTGAAAGAAGAATGCCAATCTTGATGCTTTTTTTGGATAGTTCTTGAATTTTGTAAGCTCAAATTCTTGGTTTTCTTGGAGAGGATGGAATGGAATTTGATGATTGTGGGGAAAGAGTAGGGTTTGCTTTGAGAGGAAATCGAGGAAGATGGGCAATAATGCCCTAGCACTCTGATACCAATTCTTTATAAGCCTAAAGTTGAGGTCATGATGTCTTGTATCGAAACCCAAACTTGGTAGGTAATCCAACACACCCATACATAAAAGAGAAATTGGAGATGTACATAAAACACAATAAATGAGACTTTTACAATAACATCAGGTCAACAAACATTTTTATAAAATCAAAGTATTAATAAAATACCATAAACCCCAAAGATACAAGTGTCACTAGTGTAAGAGCATTTAGTACAACTTGAAGTAACCGAAATACATAACACTATCTCAGAAAAGTAATAAAGACAACTAAATAGGATGAGATCTGAAGTCGTCCCCAAACTCTAGAGACCACTAGTAACAATCACAACACGAAATCAACTGCTTCATCTCGTTCTTATCTCTGTATATATATAAATGTATATATATTTTTGTGTATGAGTACGTATATATTATGTATATATATATGTGTATACATATATATGTGTGTGTGTGTGTGTGTGTATGTATGTATATATATATATCAAAAATATAAATTTTATGTATTTCATACTTTAATATATGAAAAAATATGTATATTTTGACTATTTCTTTGGTGAACCGATTATTTATGTTTATCTCTCTAAAAAATAGCATTCTTGAATCCTTGTACTAATTACACTAGAGTGATATAGCATAACAAAACAATGAATCTTGGATAGCATAACAAGTAAAAATGAACTCTTGACACTTACTAGAAAAATTAGGAAAATATGAGAATTCAGATAGGAATCCCAAATTATGTATCTTTTTGTAGGATACAAATAACTATCAACATTAGAGTCAAAATCTTCACATGTTGGTTTAGGTTGTGTTTATGCAATCTCAATCACTTCCGAACAACTTATCTCAAGACTAATATCCGAACACTGGCTCATTATCCAAAACTATCCAATTTCATTAAATTATAACCTATTATTTCCTTTTAACCCGACCAAACAAACTTAATCATTTTCACCTTTCCCAAACACACAAAACTCATATTCGAATAAGGGAAAATGGGTAATTTATTGAAATCAAGTATATGAAATTTCTCATTAGTAGTAATTTCATTATGTTCAATAGTGTTAAAAATAACATTAGCTTTGATATTATTACGAAGGACTAGCTTAAAAAGAAAACAAAAATAGAGGGTATTTGGGACCTTTTTTATTTAATCAAAATATTATTTGCGATCTTTTTCCTTTTTAAATGATATTCTCTTTTAATTCATTTTATAATTTGGTGATGTATGATTTGGCGCCAAATGAAGAAGAAATTAGTCTTTGATACTGCATAGGGGTGTAAATGGACGGGTTGGTTCAGTTTTTATCATATCAAATCAAACTATTTTTTTTGAATTTTTAAATCTATAAATTAAATCAAATAAATAATATTCGACTTTGTCAACTTTGAGTTTTTTTGAATTTTTTGATTTTCTCGAATTTTGGAGGTTTTCGGGATTCCCCGACAAAGTCTTCCTACAAACATAAAAATCAACTTGGGTTTTAAATATTTCTTTAGTCCTAGTAAGATACAATTATCTTAGTTGTTTATCAAAAAAATATCATTAAATATTAAATAGAAAAATAAATTTATATTATGCATTTATTATGCAAAACTAAATAATAGATATCCAACATTATTGTTGTTTATAGTGTTTAATTGAATATTTTTGTTAGTTTTAGTATTATTTGGGATTTATTTACTACCTATGAGGTATAAAACTTATTGGACCATTCAAAATCT
Organism: Capsicum pubescens; assembly: GCA_030864215.1. Taxonomy (NCBI): domain Eukaryota; kingdom Viridiplantae; phylum Streptophyta; class Magnoliopsida; order Solanales; family Solanaceae; genus Capsicum; species Capsicum pubescens. Next base: position 325,610,073 of record CM061548.1, read on the forward strand.
ATGAATTATTTATTAATTACATCATAATAAATATTCTTATGTATTAAATAATTTTAAAAAAATAAAAAATATAATATCGGGTTGGTTCGGTTTGTTTTGACCTTTTTTAGTTAAAAAAAATTAAACCAATAATACTCAAGTATTTTTCAACACCAGACTAAGTCAAACGAAACCATTTGTCGGGCTTCTTTTTTTTATTTGATTCAATTTGAGACTTAGTGTGGTTTGTTGTCCAATTTTATTCACTCCTATTGACAAGTTAATTTCCACAAATATTATAGAAATGTTTGATTATGGATAAAATTAATTAAATAAATTTTAAAAATAAATTCAATAATGGACTAGGAGAATATTTTAGAGAGCAACAGAAGTAAGGCATAATTGGCGAGAACTTCTGCTAGCCCATGATCGTTATCTAAGATTGGAAGATACAATTAGAATATAAAGCTATAAAAGAGAAGGAACAACTTTAATATGTAAAAAAATACTTGAATTAGTTTTATTTGTGGTTTGTTATAAATGTCTAATGTCATCCCCTATTTAAACTTGTGTAGGGATGATTCTAGATACTACAACAACAACAACAAACCTAGTGTATTCCCACATAGTGAGGTCTGGGGAGGGTAAGATGTACGCTGTCCATACCACTACTCCCGGAGAAGTAGCAAGGCTGTTTTCGATAGACCCCTGGCTTAAGAAAAGTAATAGTAATCAAAGACATACCAAAAAACGTGGAACAAGACAAAACATAGAGACTCCACATACAGGAAAAGAGTAAACAAAGAGTAGTAAACAATCGTAATACTACAAGAAACAAGAAATCATAATAAGAATATTACACCCACCAAGTAATGCCCTACCCTACCTACCCAAAATAGCACTAGCCTTCCATCCTAATACGCATCCTACAGATCTTCCTATCTAGGGTCATGTCCTCAGTAAGCCGTAACTCTTCCATGTCCCACCTAATCACCCCTTTCCAGTACTTCTTCAGCCTATCCCTGCCCCATCTGAAACCATTCAAAGCAAGCCTCTCAAACCTATGAACCGGTGCCTCTGTGCCCCTCCTCATCACATGTTCGAACCATCTCAAAAAAACCTCCCACATCTTGTCCTCCACTGAAGCCACTCCAACCTTTTCTCGGATAGTCTCATTTCGAACTCTATCACCCCTAGTAAGCCCACATATCCAATGCAACATCCGCATTTCCGCCACCTTCAATTTCTGAATGTGAGAGTTCTTGACTGTCCATTCTAGATACTACAAATCTAGAATATTTTATCTTCTTCTACAAATATCACCCTCAAATATCTAACACTCTAGAATACATTGTCTTATCGTAGGTACAATTATTGAAGAGACTACACTATAACTGTCTAGATTCTTCTACCAAGAATTACTTAGAATATATAGATATTTATTCAAGATGATTTACTTTAATACTACACTAGACTATTATATAAACTTTTCTAGAAATCCATGACTCCAAAAAATCTACTTTAATATTTTCACACTCTCTCTTAACATATTTTTTTAAATCTACACAAAACATGGTGCGAAAGAACTCAAACAAAGCTTTAAAATGTTCCTTAGTGAAAATATTTATAGTTTTTATGTTACGCCAATTTCATCTACAAATGATAAAATTTTTCATTAATGACTTGCCCTTTGAAGAAACAAGAATATGTATTGAGAAAAATTTCATCTTTGTAGCAGACTGGCTTTGCAATAGTCCTCGTTGGTTTTTGTGAATGACATGAATCATCTCCTTTCCAAGTTTCATGTTGTTGAGTTTTTCAACTCCCCCTTTCTCTTAGCTCTTCGATAACTATACTATTTAGAAAAACACCTATGAAGGAAAGTTAGGATCTTCGAGGTTTAATTTTAGTGTTATCTATAATTCCAACACAACTCCATAATATGAGAAAATTTCATTAGTACCAGGTACATCATTTGAGTTGGGGATGATCTGACCATTAATTTTCTTTGAAACCCTATTCGAGAAGATTCATACATTTCAAAAATCATATGGTCTATCACTCTATATAAAATTGAGACTTCAAGGTTAGTTTCTTTATTTATTTGATCTATTGCTTTTTCATCTACTTCTGGTGTTTTCTCTACACTAGTTATTGATCTTGACATAGTATATGATTAATCAGAGACTTCAACTTCCATTATATTTTCCTCAATGTTTTGTATAAAGAGGTCATCACTAGCCTATATAGTTTTAGAAACTGCTTGTTCGGGTTCTATTTAACATCTTTTACATTAAGACTTTTATTGCTAATTTTAGGATTTTCTTCTTTGATTTACTTGATAGCAGCTACCACGTCTCTAGTATGAACTTCTTCTATATCAGTTAGCTTCTTATCAATGCCTTCCTACTCCAAATGATGGATTATATTACATTTGACCCAATCTCTTTCCAAATTTATAATTTCAAGGCATCTATTGATCAACTCTCAACTGCTAAGCATCTTCCCCAACCTTCTTCTTCTTCTTCTTTAACTTTTTAAATTTGAGTAATATTGCTCTTTATGGCTCGACAAGACCTTCTTATGTGCCTTATTTTTCAACTTTGATAATATTTAAGACAATTTTTATAATTTTTAAAGGACGTTTGTTTCTTTTCGGGAGAGCTTAAACTACCTGAGAATAAAGAGTGAGACATATCTCTTGCTATTTTTCCTTTAAAGATCTTTTTTCTATCTTCAAGAGAATATCCTTCCCTCTTTTTAATTGATACAATTGCTATTTGTTTGGATAGTAAATCTTGTGATTTTAATAAATTTTCAAATTTCTCCAAGGATGATTGTTGACCCCATCTTTGAATTAATGTCACAAAGGAAATATATTATGGCTTCAAACCCTGTATATTATTTCTTCTTATTCATTCTTTAGTGATAGCCTCATCCAGATTTAATAAATATATCTCAGATCATAAATTCTAAATTCTTAAGAAATACTGGGCAATAGAAAGAGTACCTTGGGTGGCATTAGCCAATTCATTCTCTAATATTTATAGCCGATTTTAATTTTTCTTGTTGAATAACTGCTTGAGGGTCCTTCATATTTCATTGGTTAATTTATATCTTCTAATATGATCGAATAAACTAGAGGAGATGGATCTCTTCAAGATGAAATCCACCTTTGCATTATACTTCTTCTACTTTCTATATGTACTATCATTTTTCGATTTGTCAGCATGAGGACTTGTGTTACATTTGTTATCAATATCCCATAAGTCTCACACACAAGGTATGATTCTATTCATGTCTTCCATACTTTGTAATTGGACTGGTTTAATAGCAACATTCCCATTTCATTACCACGACTGCCAAAATCCATAGAGAGAAATAAGTTGAATATATCACTAACACAATCTTGAAATAAAATTCAGAAGTCAGTGTATGGCAATAGATATGATACCATGTAGAGAATAAAAGAATAAAGGTGTAATTGGGGAGGTATTTTTCTAGTCCAATATCGTTATTTAAGCTTGGAAGATTCAACTAAAAACTAAATCTATAAAAGAGAAGAAAGAACTTTAATACGGAGAACACTACTTAAGTTGATTTTATTATTTGTTGGTTACAAATGCCTAATGTATTCTCCTAATTATATTTGTGTAGGTATTATTAAAGATACTACAAATGTAGAATATTATATCCTCTTCTAAAACTATCATCCTCAAATAAATAACACTTTAGAATTTTTTAATACCCCACCCTTCTCCTAGTTTAAATTTGTCTCTAGAACATCAAAGATCTTGCTTCAAAGATGAATATATTTTATTCCATATGAAATTTTTTAATATTTTGACTTTTATCACATGGAAAATCGAATAAGATTTTTGTCGATACCAAATTCTCCCAAATCCGACACTAGGGCGAAGAGTTAGAGCCATTTTAGTGAGATAGTGTAACACCTAGTATTATAGCGCATTGCGGAGCCAGTCAAAATGACAATTTTCAAAATCCAGTAAGCCTTCACGATTACACCGTGTAGTTGTGGCATTCCAGTTTGCAACCAAGGTGGCAACATGGTTTCCACCGCGTCGCGCCAAGGCTTAGTTTCCCAATTATCCAATTTCTAGTAAGATGGCGCGATTATGCCGCGTCGTGCCAACATGTAAAATTGGGATTTTTCCAGTTATGGATTTTAATTTCAAGGGCAAGACGGTCAGTTTGATACTACTATATATACTCTTTAACACGAGATTTCTCATTATTTCACCCAAATATATTAGTTTTCTCTCAATTTTCTTCAAGAACAACCATTAGGGTTCATAGCTCGAGACCCAAGTCATCAAGATTCCTCCGTAAATCTTCTGAGAATCATATAACAAGGTATGCAAATATTAATTATTGGGCTTCTTCTACCCAAGAAGTTCAAGAATCTTTTCTAAATTCAAAGATCTTATATTTATGACTTTTCATGATTCATGTGAATTGAAATAGAAGTTCATGTTATTATTGAGTTTTAATTCATGACTTAGACTACCAAATTCAAGAGTTGATTGTAGTATGTGATGAATTGTATGATGTTCATGATAAACCCTCTTAAAGTTTCATGATATTGATGTATTCATGATAATTAAGTATAGAATCTATGTTATAACCAAAGCATGCTCCCCACATGTTTGATAGAATTCTTAAGTAAAGAGAATAGTGCCCTCTTTAGTATGTTAAGCATGAAATCCCCAATTATGTGATAACAAGTGCATGCCAAGCGTTTGTTGAAATTCCTTAGTGAATGTATTATGATAAGTTGCATGCATTCTTATCTGTGTGTATTCCTTACTGAACAACTATGAGGTATTATTATGCATTCCCTATACATTTACATGTTTATGACATTCAAGTGACTGACGAGATATCGTATTGATTGTGTTGTGAATGAAAGTCCATTTTCATGATACTTAAGTGTGGTCCTGTCTTATTTATTTATGCTATCAAGTCCTGGGGGTATTTATACCAAAAAATTTAGCTGTGTGTCTAGAGCCGAGTCAGTCTCAAGATAATTTCAGTCGTTCTATGATCAGTAGAATTCAACCAATACAAAACTTAAAATAATTCAATAATCTCAGTACTAGTTCAATTTAGTCTTAGTATCAGTCTAATCCAACTCAGTATTCAGTTCTGATTCAATAGTATTCAGTAGTATACAGTATTCAGTTCAGACTTCAATGAAACTTAATAAGCTAACAAAAATTCAGTAGCATTCGGTCAGATAATTAAACCAAGTAAATTCAATCAGCTCAGTTAAGAAGGATGACCAGTAACAAATTCAGCTCAGTCTAGAACAACCTAGGAATCATTTTAGTGTATATTCAGTTGGGAGTAAGATTCAGTACCGAGGAAGGGCAGGGATGACAACTTCCTCATTATTTTAGGCAGAGTCATTAATAACAATCCCTGCACTCTAGAACTACATAGACAACACAGGATAAGGAGTCACCTGTCATATTAGGCTTGACTACCTCCCCAGAGTCACCTGTTATATTAGGCTTAGATCCAACCAGGTGTCACCCGTTATATTAGGTATGGCATCTTGGGTTTAGAGAGAAGGGTCTTTACCTATCGCATGGTACTGACACCCTACCAACTGGGGTTAAAAGTTGGACCCCAAAGAAGCTAGAAGGGGCATGTTGGTTAGATGACTACCTCCCACAGTCTCAGTTTTAGATTTAGTCTCAGTAATAGAATATAGCTGAGGAGTCACCCTTTATACTAGGCTTGACTACCTCTCAGAGATCACCCGTTACATAGGCTTGATCTCAGGTTCAGACAATCATCTTCATTATCAGTAGACTCAGAGGTCACCTATTATATAGGCTTAATCTCAGATTCAGACAATCATATCCATTATTAGTAGACTCATAGGTCACCCATTATATAGGCTTGATCTCAGATTCTGACCATCATATTCATTATCAGTAGTCTCAGAGGTCACCCATTATATAGGCTTGATCTCAGATTTTGAAAATCATATTCATTATAAGTTGACTCATAGGTCATCCGTTATATAGTATTGATCTCAGATTCAGACAATCATATTCATTATCAGTAGACTCAGAGGTCACCCATTATATAGGCTTGATCTCAGACTCAGTTTATCAAGTATCTGGCATAATTACTAGTAAAATCATAGGTCACCCATTATATAGGATTGATCTCAGATATAATAAATCAGTATCAATATCAACAAGATTAGACATCAATCCCAATGGACTCAGTTATTCTGTCTTTCAGTATTAGTAAAATCAGACATCAGTACTAGTAGACTCAGTCATCAATAAGTCTGTATTCAGAAACCAGTATTTAGAGTTTGCATTCAGTGTTACTGTGATTCCAGTTTTGGTCTGTGCATTTATGCATATGTCCTCATTCAGTACTCTCATGTTTTTTAGTTAAGCTATGTTCATGAATAAGCCCTTGCATGTATACTTACCTCATATAGCATACCAGTATATTCAAAGTACTAACATATACTTTTCTCTTGCGTTATGGTGTCTTATACCATAGGTTCTAAATTGTGAGATCCAGAGCACCTTTAGCAGTTCAGACTCAGTTAGAAGCAGTAGACGTAGCAGTGAGTCCTCTTCATTCGAGGATGATCCTTATTTTATTATGGCATTAGAATCAGTTTATTTTCAGTAGACGGAGTTAGTCGGGGACATGTCCCATAAACTCAACAGTTCAGACAATTTTAGAGGCTTTTCGGACAGATGTATTAGTATTCAGTTTTCAGTATTGAGCATTTTTAGATATTTGAACCTTATGGCAAGTTTCGTCTAGTTTTCAATATTTATTTCAGTATATTATGCTGTACTTAGGTACATATATCAGAAAAGGGTTAGCTTGTCGTCCTTTGGGATCATGAGTACCGTGTGGCATTCTGGTTCTAGAAAAGTGGGGCCTTACATAATTGGTATTAGAGCCTAACGTTCAATAGTATCCTAGGAAGTCTGAAATCCGAATCTAGTAAAGTCTTGTGCATGGGTGTGTTGCGCTCCACATTTATGTACAGGAGGCTATAAGATGTTTTAGGAAAAGTTTACCTTTTTTCATGTCTCAGATCGTGCTATAGAAAGGTTCTCTAAAAAAGTTATGTAGATTCTCAGCATGCTCCACTCATGTCAACTCCACCTTACCTTCAAGATAATAGAAATAGTAAATCTCAAAGTCCTAGAGATAGGGATTTCTCAGACCATCCCTGCAGACAGTTATGGGATTGCCCATAGGCTCTGCAGTATTCCATCAGATCCTTTCTCAGAATCCTATGATAATATATCACCTAGAGTTAGAAGAATAAACACAGGAGTTTAGCAGTAGTGGAGTTGGGATAGCGTTAACCATATCAAGCAGAGTATGTATTCACGGGGATAGTTGTATAAGAGGTAAATCATTAGGCTTGAATAGTGCTTGTAGGAATTTAAGGTTATTGATCGAAAACTAAGTGTGAAGGTTTGGATATGAATTAGGAGGTGTGATCCTAGTGGTTGATGAAGGAATAGAAGAATATGATGTGTTTAGCGAGACAAACATGTGTCAAAAAGGGGTGCAGGTATGTGATGATGATGGCAGAAACTAAAGAATGTTAATAGTTGTATTCCTGAAGATAGTATTAGCAGTGAGTTTTATACTTTCAGGATAAGTTTATCATTGATGTGCATTATTATGCCCCAGACTCTAGAGTAGATTGATTGTAGTTCAGTTCATAATTTAGTAAAGTGTTGGCAGGCTTATGGTGATGACTTGAAGCTAAAGAGTAGAGTATAGTTGAAAGAGTGCAGAAAAAGTACTTCAGTTAAATATAATTTTTTGCATAAGTTAGTCAGTAAAGGCAGCAAGTCAGTTTAGTAGTCAGACAATCAGATCCATGTAATTTGTTTTCTACTCTTTCTATCTAGTCATGCTATCTAAAATCTTAATTAAAGATAACTATTCCAAGGTGGAAATTCTTATTAGTTACAAGATAAGTTCAGTTCATGAGTCATGCATTAGTTTCAGCTCTCGGAGGTTCGGTTATGATCCAGTTTGTAGATGTCTTGTGCATCGCCTCAATATTTTGGTGAAGTAAGCATTCTAAGAGGTAGATAGTGTCCCAAGGGGGAGATACCCCATGATTCCCAGAAGTTTTCAATTCTTTAAACCCATTCAGTTGCATGTTCAGACGTTTCTCACAAAGCTAGTATGAGTTATCATTACATAATCAATCAAGCAATAAAAAGTTAGTTCAGTCAAGTATTCATGCATTACATATGCATATTCAGTAGAAAAGTTAGCTTATCAGTGTATTCATTCATTTATTCATAAGAACAACTCAGTGAAGAATCCATGCATAAGATATGCATGTCCATTATGAGAATTCAGCTTATGAGTAGCTTCAGCCGTGTATTTCATGCATCAGATATGCATGTTCAGTATGAAATCTCAGTTTATTAGTAGTTCCAGTCATATAGCTATGTTTTTCATGTTCATGTCTAGCAACTAATTTCAACCTGCTAGTATTCTCAGCTTAATTAGTCTCATTCGAGGACGAATGTTCCCATGGGGGAGATATTGTAATACCCCATCCCTCTCCTAGATTAAATTCATTTCTAGAACATCAAAGATCTTGCTTCAACTATGAATATATTTTATTCCATATGAATTTTTTTAAGATTTTGACTTTTTATCACGTGGGAAACTAAATAATCTTTCCATCGATACAAAATTTGCCTAAATCCGATACTCGGGTGAAGAGTTAGAACCAAGAAAAATGGCAATTGTCAAAATCCAGTAAGCCTCCATGATTCCAATGCGTCACGGTGTCTTTCCAGTTCACAACCAAGGTGTCAATGCAATTTCCCCCGAATCTCGCCATGGTTCAGTTTCCCAATTATCCAATTTCCAGTAAGTTGGCACAATTGTGGTGCGTCGCGCCAGCATGTAAAATTGAGATTTTTCTATTTTTGGATTTTAATTCCGAGGGAAAGACTATCATTTTGCTACACCTATATATACTCTTTAACATGAGATTTCTCATTATTTCACCCAAATATACTAGTTTTCTCTCAATTTTCTTCAATAACATCCATTAGGGTTCATAGCTCAAGACCCAAGTAATCAAAATTCCTCTGTAAATCTTCCGAGAATTATATAAGAAGGTATACAGATGTTGATTCTTGGGTTTCTTTCTCCCAAGAAGTTCAAGAAGCCTTTTCTAAATTCAAAGATCTTATATTTATGAGTTTTCATGATTCATGTGAATTGAAATTGAAGTTCATGTTATAATTGAGTTTTAATTCATGATTTAGACCACCAATATCAAGAGTTGATTCTAGTATGTGATGAATTTTATGATGTTCATGATAAACCCTCTTCAAGTTGCATGATATTGATGTATTCATATCGTATTGCCATACTATTATGAACATTCAAACGGGTCTCAAGATAAAAAATCCCTTTTTAAAAATGACTTAAAAATACTAAACTGGGGCTGCGATGGTCGAAGCGATGGGCCGTAGCTAACCTGATGTTTCGTCGCTAGCCTGACAGTCCGTTGGGTCGTTCGTCGCACGTTGGTTAGAATAAGAACACTCTGCCTCGATGTAATGATCGAAGCGATGGTCCATTGTTTAGCCTGATGTTCTATAGGATCATGCTTCTCACGTTGGTAAGGATGAGGCCACACTGCCTGAGCACAACGATCCCAGCGATGGTCCATCGCAGCCTTAATAGTCTATCATTTTGGCCGTCGCACTTGCACCAAAAAAGAGAGTTACTATCGTGGTTCCGATGGGCCGATATACGGTCCATAGTAGACTCGATAGTCCGTTGGATCATCCATCGCACCATGGCGGTTCCGATAACTCTCAGTTAAATGGCCATAACTTCTCCCCCCGATATCGGATTAGGATGAAATCTGTGTTGTTGGAAAGCTAATTTAATTCTCTACATGTCAAAAAGTTAGATTTAAGAAAATTCTTTATGGTTTAAACACTAATTACTTGGTAAGTCACATTTCAATCTTTTAGGGATAGAATTACATTTCACTTGACACGCCCTAAGGCTACGACTACGAGGGAACTTTGTGGGGTCTTACAATGTCATGGCCATATCATATTGCCTTACTATTCTGAACATTGAAATGGGTCTCAAGACCAAAAACCCCCTTTTAAAAAAGACTTAAAATACTAAACTGGGGATATGATGGACGAAGCGACGGTGTGTCGCTAGCCTGATGTTTCGTCGCTAACCTGACGGTCTATCGAGTCGTCCGTCGCACGTTGGTCAGAATAAGAACACACTGCCTCAATGTGATGATCGAAGCGATGGTCCATCATTTAGCCTGATGGTCTATAGGATCATGCATAGCACGTTGGCAAGGATGAGGCCACACTGCCTGAGCACAACGATCCTAGCGATAGTCCGTCGCAGCCTTAAGGGTTTCTCATTTTAGCTGTCGCACTTGGGACAAAAAAGGTAGTTACTATCGTGGTTCTGATTGGCTGAGAAATGGTCCATCGTAGACTCTATAGTCCGTCGGATCGTCCATCGCACCTGGGCGGTTTCGATAACTCTAAGTAAAATGGCCATAACTTCTCACCCCAATACCGGATTAGGACGAAATTGGTGTTGTTGGAAAGCTAATTTAATTCTCTACATGACAAAAAGTCAAATTTAAGAAAATTCTTTATGTTTTAAAAACCAATCACATGGGAAGTCATATTTCAATCTTTTAGGGCCGTAATTACATTTCACTTGACACTCCCTAAGGCTACGACTACGAGGGAACTTTGCGGGGTCTTACGATGTCATGGACATATCGTATTGCCTAACTATTATGAACATTTTAACGGTTCACGAGACCAAAAATACCATTTTAAAAAGTACTTCAAAATTCTAAACTGGGGCTGCGATGGTTGAAGCGACGGTCTGTCGCTAGCCTGATGTTTCATCGCTAGCCTGACAGTCCGTCAGGTCATCTGTCGCATGCTGGTTAGAATAAGAACACACTTTCTCAATGTTACAATCGAAGGGATAGTCCATCGCTTAGACTTATCGTCTGTCAGATCATCCATCGCACGTTGGCAAGGATGAGGCCACACTGCCTGAGCACGACGGTCCCAGCTATGGACCGTCGCAGACTTAAAAGTTCATCATTTTGGCCGTCGCACTTGGGCCAAAAAAGGGAGTTACTGTCGTGGTTCCGATCCGCCGAGCGACGGTCCATCGTAGACTCGATAGTCTGTCGGATCGTCCAACGCACTTGGGTGGTTCTGTTAACTCTGAGTAAAATGGCCAAAACATCTCAAACCGATACCGTATTAGGAAGAAATTGGTGTTGTTGGAATTCTAATTTAATTCTCTACATGACAAAATGTCAGATTTAAGAAAATTCTTTATGGTTTAAACACCAATCACTTGGGAAGTCACATTTCAATCTTTTAGGGCTGGAATTACATTTCACTTGACACGCCCTAAGGCTACGACTATGAGGGAACTTTGTGGAGTCTTACGATATCATGGCCATATAGTATTGCCTTACTATTCTGAACATTGAAACGGTTATCAAGACCAAAAATCCCTTTTTAAAAAGGACTTAAAAATAGTAAACTGGGGCTGCGATGGCCGAAGTGACTGTCCGTCGCTAGCCTGATGTTTCGTCACTAGCCTGACGGTCCATCGGGTAGTCCGTCACACATTGGTCCATCGTTTATCCTGATGGTCCATCGGATCATGCATCACACATTGTCAAGGATGAGGCCACACTGCCTGAGCACGATGGTCCCAGCGATGGTCCGTTGCAGCCTAAAGGGTCCGTCATTTTGGTTGTCGCACTTGGGCTAAAAAAATGAGTTACTATTGTGGTTCCGATGGGCCGAGAGACGGTCCTTCATAGACTCAATAGTACGTCAGATCATCCATCGCACTTGGGCAGTTCCGATAACTCTTAGTAAAATGGCCATAACTTCTCACCCCGATACCGGATTAGGTCGAAATTGGTGTTGTTGGAAAGCTAATTTAATTCTCTACCTGACAAAAATTCAAATTTAAGAAAATTCTTTATGGTTTAAACACAAATCTCTTGGGAAGTCATAGTTCAATCTTTTAGGGTCGTAATTACATTTCACTTGACACGCCCTAAGGCTACGACTACGAGGGAACTTTGCTGGGTCTTACGATGTCATGGCCATATTGTATTGACTTACTATTCTGAAGATGTTAATGGGTATGAAGATCAAAAATACCATATTCAAAAGGATTTAAAAATACTAAACTGGGGCTACGATGGTTAAAACGACGGTCTGTCGCTAGCCTGATATTTCGTTGCTAGCCTGTCAGTCCGTCGGGTCGTCCGTCGCACATTGGTTAGAATAAGAACACACTGCCCCGATGTCACAATCTAAGCGATGGTACATCGCTTATTCTTATGGTCCGTCGGATCATCCATCGCAAGTTGGCAAGGATGAGGCCACACTGCCTGAGCACGATGGTCCCAGGTATGGTCTGTCGCAGACTTAACGGTCAGTTATTTTGGCCGTCGCACTTGGGACAAATAAGGGAGTTACTATCGTGGTTCCGATGGGCCGAGCGATGGTCCATCGTAGACTCGATAGTGCATTGGATCGTCCATCGCACCCGGGTGGTTCCGAAAACTCTCAGTAAAATGGCCATAACTTCTCAACCCGATACCGTATTAGGAAGAAATTGGTGTTGTTGGAACGCTAATTTAATTATCTACATGACAAAATGTCAGATTTAATAAAATTTGTTATGGTTTAAACAACAATCACTTGGGAAGTCACATTTCAATTTATTAGGGCCAAAATTACATTTCACTTAACACGCCCTATGGCTACGACTACAAGGGAACTTTGCGGGGTCTTACGATGTCATGGCCATATCGTATTGCCTTACTATTATAAACATTGAAATGGGTCTCAAGACCAAAAATACCATTTTAAAAAGGACTTAAAAATACTAAACTGGGGATATGATGGACGAAGCGACGGTGTGTCGCTAGCCTGATGTTTCGTCGCTAACCTGACAATCCGTCGGGTGGTCCGTCGCACGTTGGTTAGAATAATAACACACTGCCTCAATGTGACAATCGAAGTGATGGTGCATCTCTTAGCCTTACGGTCCGTCGGATCATCCATCACACGTTGGCAAGGATAAGGCCACACTGCCTTAGCACGACGGTCCCAGCTATGGTCCGTCGCAGACTTAACGATCAGTCATTTTGGCCGTCGCACTTGTGCCAAAAAAGGGAGTTACTGTCATTGTTCTGATGGGATGAGTGACGGTCCATCATAGATTGGATAGTCTGTTGGATCGTCTGTCGCACCTGGGTGGTTCCGATAACTCTCAGTAAAATGGCCATAACTTCTCAACCCGATACCGTATTAGGACGAGATTGGTGTTGTTGGAACGCTATTTAATTCTCTAGATTACAAAATGTCAGATTTAAGAAAATTCTTTATGGTTTAAACACCAATCACTTGGGAAGTCACATTTCAATTTATTAGGGCCAAAATTACATTTCACTTAACACGCCCTATGGCTACGACTACAAGGGAACTTTGCGGGGTCTTACAATGTCATGTCCATATTGAATTTCCTTACTATTATGAACATTGAAACGGATCTCAATACCAAAAAGACCCTTTTAAAAAGGACTTAAAAATACTAAACTGGGGCTGCGATGGTCGAAGCGACGGTCCGTCGCACGTTGGTTAGAATAAGAACACACTACCTCGATGTGATGATCGAAGCGATGGTCCATCTCTTAGGCTTATGGTCCGTTGGATTATCCATCATACGTTGGCAAGGATGAGGCAACACTGCCTGAGCACGATGGTCCCAGCTATGGTCTATCGCAGACTTAACGGTCCGTCATTTTAGTCGTCGCACTTGGGCCAAAAAAGGGAGTTACTGTCGTGGTTCCGATGGGCCGAGCGACGTTCCATCGTTGATTCGATATTCCGTTGGAACGTCCGTCGCATCTGGGTGGTTCTGCTAACTCTCAGTAAAATAGCCATAACTTCTCACCCCGATACCGTATTAGCACGAAATTGGTGTAGTTGGAACGCTAATTTAATTCTCTACATGAAAAAAAGTCAGATTTAAGAAAATTCTTTATGCTATCAATACCAATCACTTGGGAAGTCACATTTCAATCTTTTAGGGACAGAATTACATTTTACTTTACACGTCCTAAGGCCACGACTATGAGGGAACTTTGCGGGGTCTTACGATGTCATGGCCATATCATATTGCCTTACTATTCTGAACATTAAAACGGGTCTCAAGACAAAAAAGCCTCTTTTAAAAAGGACTAAAAATACTAAACTAGGGCTGCGATGGACAAAGCAACGGTCCGTTGCTAGCCTGATGTTTCTTCGCTATCCTGACGGTCCTCGGATCATACGTCGCACGTTGGTTAGAATAAGAACCCACTGCCTCGATGTGATGATCAAAGCGATGGTCCATCTCTTAGCCTGATGGTCCTTTGGATTTTCCATCGCACGTTTGCAAGGATGAGGCCACACTTCCTAAGCACGACGGTCCCAGCAACGGTCCGTCGCAGCCTTAACGGTTCATCATTTTGGCCATCGCATTTGGGCTAAAAAAGGGATTTAGTATTTCTCTATCCTGATGGTCCGTCGCTAGCCTGACAGTCCGTCGAGTCATCCGTCGCACATGGGCCAAAAAAGAGAGTTACTTCCTTGGTTGTGATGGGCCGAGCTATGGTCCGTCGTAGACTCGATGGTTCGTCGGATCTTCCGTCGCACCTGGGTGATTCCAATAACTCTCAGTAAAATGGCTATAACTTATCACCCCGATACCAGATTTGGAATAAATTGGTATTGTTTGAAAGCTAATTCAATTATCTACATAACAAAAAGTCAAATTTAAGAAAATTGTTTATGGTTTAAACACTAATCACTTAGGAATTTACTTCTCAATCATTTAGGCACGGAATTACATTTCACTTGACACATCCTAAGGCCTAGACAATGAAGGAAATTTGCGGGGTCTTACAATGTCGTGGCCATATCGTATTGCCTTACTATTCTGAACATTAAAATGGGTCTCAAGACCAAAAATTCTCTTTTAAAAAGGACTTATAAATACTAAACTGGGCTGCGACGGTAAAAGAAACGGTCTGTTGCTAGCATGATGTTTTATAGCTAGCCTAATGGCCATCGCTATCCTGATGGTCCATCGCTAGACTGACGGTCCGTCGAGTCATCCATTGCACATGGGCCAAAAAATAGAGTTACTGCCTTGGTTGAGATGGTACGATCTATGGTCCGTCGTAGACTCGATGGTTCGTCGGATCTTCCGTCGCACCTGGGCGATTCTGATAACTCTAAGTAAAATGGCTATAACTTGTCACCCCGATACCGGATTTGGATGAAATTGGTATTGTTGGAAAGCTAATTCGATTCTCTACATGGAAAAAGTAAAATTTAAGAAAATTCTTTATGGTTTAAACACCAATCACTTGGGAATTCACTTATCAATATTTTAGGTCCGAAATTACATTTCACTTGACACGCCCTAAGGCTCAGACTATGAGGGAACTTTGTGGGGTCTTACAATGCCGTGGCCATATAGTATTGCCTTACTATCCTGAACATTGATACGGGTCTCAAGACCAAAAATACCATTTTAAAAAGGACTTAAAAATACTAAACCAGGGCTGCGATGGTCGAACCGACAGTCCGTTGCTAGCCTGATGATTCGTCTCTAGATTGAAGGCCATCGCTATCCTGATGGTCCGTCGCTAGACTGACGGTCCATCGAGTCATCCATCGCACACGGGCAAAAAAAGAAAGTTACTACCTTGGTTGTGACGGGCCGATCTATGGTCCGTTGTAGACTCGATGTTCCGTCGGATTATCGGTCGCACCTAGGTGATTCTGATAACTCTCAGTAAACTATAACTTGTCACCTCAATACCGGATTTTGATGAAATGTGTATTATGGGAAAGAAGATTCGATTCTACATATGACAAAAAGTCAAATTTAAGAAAATTCTTTATGGTTTAAGGACCAATCACTTGGGAAGTCACTTCTCAATCTTTTTGGTCCTGAATTACATTTCACTTGACACGCCCTAAGGCTCATACTACGAGGGAACTTTGTGTGGTCTTACAATTCCATGTCCATATCGTATTGCCTTACTATTCTGAACATTGAAATGGGTCTCAAGAGCAAAAATACCCTTTTAAAAAGGACTTAAAAATACTAAACTGGGGCTACGACGTTCGATGAGATTGTCCGTAGCTAGCCTGATGTTTCGCCTCTAGCCTGACGCCCATCGCTACTCTGATTGTCTGTCTCTATCCTGATGGTCCATCGAGTCATCCGTCGCACATGGGCCAATAAAGGGAGTTACTGCCTTGGTTATTACAGGCCGAGCTATGGTTCGTCGTAGACTCGATGGTCCGTCGGATCTTTCGTCGCACCATGGCGATTCCGATAACTATCAGTTAATTGGCTATAACTTGTCACCCCGAAATGCACCTCAAGACCAAAAAACACCTTTTATAATGGAATTACAAATACTAAACTAGGGCTGCGACGGTCGAAGCGATGGTCCGTCGCTAGCCAGATATTTCATCGATAGCCTGACGACCATTGCTATACTGATGGACCATCGCTAGGCTGACGGTCCGAGCTATGGTACATAGTACACTCGATGGTCCGTCGTAGACTCGATGGTCCGTCAAACCTGGGTGTTTCTAATAACTCTCAGTAAAACAGCTATAACTAATCACCCCGATACCGGATTTGTACGAAATTAGTATTGTTGGAAATTTAATTCAATTCTCTACATGGAAAAAAGTCAAATTTATGAAAATTCTTTATGTCTTAAACACCAATCACTTATCAATATTTTAGGTCTGGAATTACATTTCACTTGACACGCCCTAAGGTTCAGACTACGAGGGAACTTTGTGGGGTCTTACAATACCGTGGCCATATCGTATTGCCTTACTATTCTGAACATTGAAACGGGTCTCAAAACTAAAAATCCCCTTTTAAAATGGACTTACAAATACTAAACTGGGGCTGCGACGGTCGAACCGATGGTCCGACGCTAGCCTGATGTTTCGTCGCTAGCCTGACGACCATCGCTATCCTGATGGTCCGTCGCTAGCCTGACGGTCCGTCGAGTCATCCGTCGCACATGGGTTGAATAAGGGAGTTACTGCCTTGGTTGTGACGAGACGAGCTATGGTCCTTCGTAGACTCGATGGTCTGTCGGATCTTCCGTCGCACCTGGGCGATTCTGATGACTCTCAGTAAAACGGCTATAACTTGTCACCCCGATACCGGATTTGGAGGAAATTGGTATTGTTGGAAAGCTAATTCAATTCTCTACATAAAAAACAATCAAATTTAAGAAAATTCATTATGGTTTAAACACCAATCACTTGGGAATTAAATTCTCAATATTTTAGGTCCGAAATTACATTTCACTTGACACGCCCTAAGGCTTAGACTATGAAGGAACTTTGTAGGGTCTTACAATGCCATTGATTAAATTGGTATTATTGGAAAGCTAATTCAATTCTCTACACGACAAAAATTCAAATTTAAGAAAATTCTTTATGGCTTAAATACCAATCACTTGGGAATTCACTTCTCAATATTTTAGGTCAGGAATTACATTTAACTTAACACGCCCTATGGCTCAGACTACAAGGGAACTTTTTGGGGAAATATAATGTCGTGGACATATCGTATAGAATTACTATTCTGAATATTGAAGTAGGTCTTAAGACCAAAAATCCCCTTTTATAATGGACTTACAACTACTAAATTGGGGCTGCGAGGATCGAAGAGACGGTCCATCGCTAGCCGGATGTTTCGTCGCTAGCCTGACGACCATCTCTATCCTGATGGTCCATCGCTAGCCTGACGGTCCGTTGAGTCATCCGTCGCACATGGGACAAAAAAGGGAGTTACTGCCTTGGTTGTGACGGGCCAAGCTATGGTCCGTCGTAGACTCGTGGTCCATCGGATCGTTCGTCGCACCTGGGCGATTAAAATAACTCTCAGTAAAACGGCTATAACTTGTCACCCCGATACCGGATTTGGATGAAATTGGTATTCTTGGAAAGCTAATTCAATTCTCTACATGAAAGAATGTCAAATTTAACAAAGTTATTTATGGTTTAAACACCAATCACTTAGGAATTCACTTCTCAATATTTTAGGTCTGGAATCACATTTCACTTGACACGCCCTAAGGCTCAGACTACAAGGGAACTTTGTGGGGTCTTACAATTCCGTGGCCATATCGTATTGCCTTACTATTCTGAACATTGATACGGGTCTCAAGACCGAAAAGACCCTTTCAAAAAGGACTTAAAAATACTAAAGAGGGGCTGCGATAGTCGAAGAGACGGTCCATCGCTAGCCTGATGTTTCGTCGCTAGCCTGACGGCCATTGCTATCCTGATGGTCCGTCGCTAGCCTGACGGTCCGTCGAGTCATCCTTCGCACATGGGCCAGAAAAGGGAGTTACTTCCTTGGTTGTGGTGGGATGAGCTATGGTCCGTCATTGACTCGATGTTCCGTTGGATTGTCCATCGCACCTGGGCGATTCTGATAACTATCAATAAATCAGCTATAACTTGTTACCCCGATACCGATTTTTGACGAAATTGGTATTGCTGGAAAGCTAATTCAATTCTCTACATGAAAAAAATGTCAAATTTAAGAAAATTCTTTATTGTTTAACCATCAATAACTTGGGAAGTCACTTCTCAATCTTTAAGGTCTGAAATTACATTTCACTTAACACGCCCTAAGGCTCAGACTACGAGGGAACTTTGCAAGGTCTTACAATGCCCTGGCCATATTGTATTGCCTTACTATTATGAACATTTATACACGTCTCAAGACCGAAAAATCCCTTTCAAAACTGACTTAAAAATACTAAACTGGGGTTGCGATAGTCGAAGCGATGGTCCATGGCATGCCTGACGATCCGTCGAGTCATCCATTGTACATGGGCCATAAAAGGGAGTTACTGCCATGGTTGGGACGGACTGAGCTATGGTCCTTCGTAGACTCGATATTCTGTCGGATCGTCCATCGCTTCTGGGTAATTCTGATAACTCTCAGTAAAACGGCTATAACTTGTCACCCCGATACCGGATTTGGACGAAATTGGTATTGTTGGAAAGCTAATTCAATTCTCTACATGAAAGAAAGACAAATTTAACAAAGTTCTTTATGGTTTAAACACCAATCACTTAGGAATTCACTTCTCAATATTTTAGGTCTGGAATTACATTTCACTTGACACGCCCTAAGGCTCAGACTTCGAGGGAACTTTGTGTGGTCTTACAATTCCATGGCCATATCGTATTTCCTTACTATTCTGAACATTGAAATGGGTCTCAAGACCAAAAATCCCCTTTTAAAAAGGACTTACAAATACTAAACTGGGGCTACGACGTTCGATGAGATGGTCCGTAGCTAGCCTGATGTTTCGCCGCTAGCCTGACGCCCATCGCTACTCTGATCGTCTGTCTCTATCCTGATGGTCCGTCGAGTCATCCGTCGCACATGGCCCAAAAAAGGGAGTTACTGCCTTGGTTATTACGGGCCGAGCTATGGTTCCTTGTAGACTCGATGGTCCGTCGTATCATTCGTCGCACCTTGGCGATTCCGATAACTATCAGTTAATTGGCTATCACTTGTCACCCCAAAATGCGTCTCAAGACCAAAAAGCACCTTTTAAAATGGAATTACAAATACTAAACTAGGGCTGCGACGGTCGAAGCGATGGTCCGTCGCTAGCCAGATATTTCGTCGATAGCCTGACGACCATTGCTATGCTGATGGACCATCGCTAGCCTGACGGTCCGAGCTATGGTCCATCGTACACTCGATGGTCCGTCGTAGACTCGATGGTCCATCAAACCTGGGTGATTCTAATAACTCTCAGTAAAACAGCTATAACTAATCACCCCGATACCGGATTTGTACGAAATTAGTATTGTTGGAAATTTAATTCAATTCTCTACATGGAAAAAAAGTCAAATTTATGAAAATTCATTATGTCTTAAACACCAATCACTTGGGAATTCACTTATCAATATTTTAGGTCTGGAATTACATTTCACTTGACACGCCCTAAGGTTCAGACTACGAGGGAACTTTGTGGGGTCTTACAATGCCGTGGCCATATCGTATTGCCTTACTATTCTGAACATTAAAATGGGTCTCAAAACTAAAAATCCCCTTTTAAAATGGACTTACAAATACTAAAATGGGGCTGCGACGGTTGAACCGATGGTCCGTCGCTAGCCTGATGTTTCGTCTCTAGCCTGACGGCCATCGCTATCCTGATGGTCCGTCGCTAGCCTGACGTTCCGTCGAGTCATCCGTCGCACATGGGTTGAAAAAGGAAGTTACTGCCTTGGTTGTGATGAGACGAGCTATGGTACTTCGTATACTCGATGGTCTGTCGGATCTTCCGTCGCACCTGGGCGATTCTGATGACTCTCAGTAAAACAGCTATAACTTGTCACCCCGATACCGGATTTCGACAAAATTGGTATTGTTGGAAAGCTAATTCAATTCTCTACATAAAATACAATCAAATTTAAGAAAATTCATTATGGTTTAAACACCAATCACTTGGGAATTAACTTCTCAATATTTTAGGTCCGAAATTACATTTCACTTGACACGCCCTAAGGCTTAGACTATGAAGGAACTTTGTAGGGTCTTACAATGCCGTTGATTAAATTGGTATTATTGGAAAGCTAATTCAATTCTCTACATGACAAAAATTCAAATTTAAGAAAATTCTTTATGGCTTAAATACCAATCACTTGGGAATTCACTTCTCAATATTTTAGGTCAGGAATTAGATTTAACTTAACACGCCCTATGGCTCAGACTACAAGGGAACTTTTTGGGGAAATATAATGTCGTGGACATATCGTATAGAATTACTATTCTGAATATTGAAGTAGGTCTTAAGACCAAAAAGCCCCTTTTATAATGGACTTACAAATACAAAATTGGGGCTGCGAGGATCGAAGAGACGGTCCATCGCTAGCCTGATGTTTCGTCGCTAGCCTGACGACCATCTCTATCCTGATGGTCCGTCGCTAGCCTGACGGTCCGTTGAGTCATCCGTCGCACATGGGCCAAAAAAGGGAGTTACTGCCTTGGTTGTGACGGGCCAAGCTATGGTCCGTCGTAGACTCGTGGTCCATCGGATCGTTCTTCGCACCTGGGCGATTAAGATAACTCTCAGTAAAACGGCTATAACTTGTCACCCCGATACCGGATTTGGATGAAATTGGTATTCTTGGAAAGCTAATTCAATTCTCTACATGAAAGAAAGTCAAATTTAACAAAGATATTTATGGTTTAAACACCAATCACTTAGGAATTCACTTCTCAATATTTTAGGTCTGGAATCACATTTCACTTGACACGCCCTAAGGCTCAGACTACTAGGGAACTTTGTGGGGTCTTACAATTTCGTGGCCATATCGTATTGCCTTACTATTCTGAACATTGATACGGGTCTCAAGACCGAAAAGGCCCTTTCAAAAAGGACTCAAAAATACTAAATAGGGGCTGCGATGGTCGAAGAGACGGTCCATAGCTAGCCTGATGTTTCGTCGTTAGCCTGACGGCCATTGCTATCCTGATGGTCCGTCGCTAGCCTGACGGTCCGTCGAGTCATCCTTCGCACATGGGCCAGAAAAGGGAGTTACTTCCTTGGTTATGGTGGGATGAGCTATGGTCCGTCGTTGACTCGATGTTCCGTTGGATTGTCCATCGCACCTGGGCGATTCTGATAACTCTCAATAAATCATCTATAACTTGTTACCCCGATACCGATTTTTGACGAAATTGGTATTGCTGGAAAGCTAATTCAATTCTCTACATGAAAAAAATGTCAAATTTAAGAAAATTCTTTATTGTTTAACCACCAATAACTTGGGAAGTTACTTCTCAATCTTTAAGGTCTGAAATTACATTTCACTTAACACGCCCTAAGGCTCAAACTACGAGGGAACTTTGCGAGGTCTTACAATGCCCTGGCCATATTGTATTGCCTTACTATTCTGAACATTGATACACGTCTCAAGACCAAAAAATCCCTTTCAAAACAGACTTAAAAATACTAAACTAGGGTTGCGATTGTCGAAGCGATGGTCCATGGCAAGCCTGACGGTCCGTCAAGTCATCCATCGTACATGGGCCATAAAAGGGAGTTACTGCCATGGTTGGGACGGACCGAGCTATGGTCCTTCGTAGACTTGATATTCTGTCGGATCGTCCATCGCTTCTGGGTAATTCTGATAACTCTCAGTAAAACGGCTATAACTTGTCACCCCGATACCGGATTTGGACGAAATTGGTATTGTTGGAAAGCTAATTCAATTCTCTACATGAAAAAAAGTCAAATTTAAGAAAATTCTTTATGGTTTAAACACCAATCACTTGCGAATTCACTTCTGAATATTTTAGGTCCGGAATCACATTTCACTTGACACGCCCTAAGGCTCAGACTACGAGGGAACTTTATGGTGTCTTAAAATGCCGTGGCCATATCGTATTGCCTTACTATTCTGAACATTGATATGTGTCTCAAGACCGAAAAGCTGCTTTCAAAAAGGACTTTACAATACTAAACTGGGGCTTCGACGGTAGAAGCAACATTCCATCGCTAGCCTGATGTTTCGTCGCTTGCCTGACGACCATCGCTATCCTGATGGTCCTTTGCTAGCCTGACGGTCGGTCGAGTCATCCGTCGCATATGGGCCAAAAAAGGGAGTTACTGCCTTAGTTGTGATGGGCCGAGCTATGGTCCTTCGTAGACTCGATATCCCGTCGGATTGTCCGTCGCTTCTGGGCGATTCATATAACTCTCAGTAAAATGGCTATAACTTGTCACCCCGATACGGATTTTTGACGAAATTGGTATTGCTGGAAAGCTCATTCAATTCTCGACATGAAAAAAAGTCAAATTTAAGAAAATTCTTTATGGTTTAAACACCAATCACTTTGGAATTCACATCTCCATATTGTAGGTCCGGAATTACATTTTACTTGACACGCCCTAAGGCTCAGACTACGAGGAAACTTTGTGGGGTCTTACAATGTCGTGGCCATATCGTATTGCCTTACTATTCTGAACAATGATACGAGTCTCAAGACCAAAAATCCCCTTTCAAAACAGACTTAGAAATATGAAACAAGGGCTGCGACGGTTGAAGAGATGGTCCATCGCTAGCCTGATGTTTCGTCCCTAGCCTGATGGCCATCGCTATCATGATGTTCCATCGCTAGCCTGACAGTCCGTCGAGTCATCCGTCGCACATGGGACAAAAAATGTAGTTACTGCCTTGGTTGTGATGGGCCGACCAATGGTCCGTCGTAGAATCGATGGTCCATCGCACCTGGGCGATTCTGATAACTGTAAGTAAAACGGCTATAACTTAGGAATTCACTTCTCAATATTATAGATCCGGAATTACATTTTAGTTGACACGCCCTAAGGCTCAGACTACGAGGAAACTTTGTGGGGTCTTACAATGTCATGGCCATATCGTATTTCCTTACTATTTTGAACATTTATACGGGTCTCAAGATCAAAATGAACTTTTTAAAAAGGACTTAAATATACTAAACTTGGAAAAAATTGGTATTGTTGGAATGCTAATTCAATTCTCTACATGAAAAAAGTCAAATCTAAGAAAATTCTTTATGGTTTAAACACAAATCACTTGGGAAGTCACTTCTCAATCTTTTGGGTCCGAAATTACATTTCACTTGACACGCCCTAAGGCTTAGACTACGAGGGAACTTTGTTGGGTCTTACAATGCCGTGGCCATATCGTATTGCCTTACTATTCTGAACATTTGAACGGGTCTCAAGACCAAAAATACCCTTTTATAAAGGACTTAAATATACTAAACTTGGGCTGCGACGGTTGATGCGGTGGTCCATCGCTAACCTAATGTTTCGTCGCTAGCCTGAGGGCCATCGCTATCCTGATGGTCTTTCGTTAGCCTGACGGTCCGTCGAGTCATCCGTCGCACATGGGCCAAAAAAGGGAGTTATTGCCTTTGTTATGACGGGTCGAGCTATAGTCCATCGCACCTGGGAAATTCTGATAACTCTCACTAAAACGGCTATAACTTGTCACCCCGATACCGGATTTAGAAGAAATTGGTATTGTTGGAATGCTAATTCAATTCTCTGAATGAGAAAAAGTCAAATTTAGGAAAATTCTTTATGGTTTAACAACCAATAACTTACGAATTCACTTCTCAATATTTGAGATCCGGAATTATATTTTAGTTGACACGCCCTAAGGCTCAGACTACGAGGAAACTTTATGGGGTCTTACAATGTCATGGCCATATCGTATTTCCTTACTATTCTGAACATTTATACGGGTCTCAAGACCAAAAAGACCCTTTTAAAAAGGACTTAAATATACTAAACTTGGGCTGCGAAGGTTGATGCGACGGTCTATCGCTAACCTGATGTTTCGTCGCTAGCCTAACGGCCATCGCTATCCTAATGGTCCTTCGATAGCCTGACGGCCCGTCGAGTCATCCGTCGCACATGGGCCAAAAAAGGGAGTTACTGCCTTTGTTATGACGGGTCGAGCTATGGTCTGTCGCACCTCGGAAATTCTGATAACTCTCACTAAAACGGCTATAACTTGTCACCCCGATACCAGATTTAGAAGTAATTGGTATTGTTGGAATGCTAATTCAATTCTTTGCATGACAAAAAGTCAAATTTAGGAAAATTCTTTATGGTTTAACAACCAATAACTTAGGAATTCACTTCTCAATATTTTAGATCCGGAATTTTATTTTAGTTGACACGCCCTAAGGCTCAGACTACGAGGAAACGTTGTGGGGTCTTACAATGTCGTGGCCATATCGTATTTCCTTACTATTCTGAACATTTATACGGGTCTCAAGACCAAAAAGACCCTTTTAAAAAGGACTTAAATATACTAAACTTGGGCTGCGACAGTTGATGCGACGGTCTATCTCTAACCTGATGTTTCGTCGCTAGCCTAACGACCATCGCTATCCTAAAGGTCCTTCGATAGCCTGACGGCCCGTCGAGTCATCCGTCGCACATGGGCAAAAAAAGGGAGTTACTTCCTTTGTTATGACGGGTCGAGCTTTGGTCTGTCGCACCTGGGAAATTCTGATAACTCTCACTAAAACGGCTATAACTTGTCACCCCGATACCAGATTTAGAAGTAATTGGTATTGTTGGAATGCTAATTCAATTCTTTGCATGACAAAAAGTCAAATTTAGGAAAATTCTTTATGGTTTAACAACCAATAACTTAGGAATTCACTTCTCAATATATTAGATCCGGAATTTTATTTTAGTTGACACGCCCTAAGGCTCAGACTACGAGGAAACGTTGTGGGGTCTTACAATGTCGTGGCCATATCGTATTTCCTTACTATTCTGAACATTTATACGGGTCTCAAGACCAAAAAGACCCTTTGAAAAAGGACTTAAATATACTAAACTTGGGCTGCGATAGTTGATGCGACGGTCTATCGCTAACCTGATGTTTCGTCGCTAGCCTAACGGCCTTCGCTATCCTAAAGGTCCTTCGATAGCCTGACGGCCCGTCGAGTCATCCGTCGCACATGGGCTAAAAAAGGGAGTTACTGCCTTTGTTATGACGGGTCGAGCTATGGTCTGTCGCACCTGGGAAATTCTGATAACTCTCACTAAAACGGCTATAACTTGTCACCCCGATACCATATTTAGAAGTAATTGGTATTGTTGGAATGCTAATTCAATTCTTTGCATGGCAACAAGTCAAATTTAGGAAAATTCATTATGGTTTAACAACCAATAACTTAGGAATTCACTTCTCAATATTTTAGATCCGGAATTTTATTTTAGTTGACACGCTCTAAGGCTCAGACTACGAGGAAACGTTGTGGGGTCTTACAATGTCGTGGCCATATCGTATTTCCTTACTATTCTGAACATTTATACGGGTCTCAATACCAAAAAGACCCTTTTAAAAAGGACTTAAATATACTAAACTTGGGCTGCGACGGTTGATGCGACGGTCTATCGCTAACCTGATGTTTCGTCGCTAGCCTAACGGCCATCGCTATCCTAATGGTCCTTCGATAGCCTGACGGCCCATCGAGTCATCCGTCGCACATGGGCCAAAAAAGGGAGTTACTGCCTTTGTTATGACGGTTCGAGCTATGGTCTGTCGTACCTGGGAAATTCTGATAACTCTCACTAAAATGGCTATAACTTGTAACCCCGATACCGGATTTAGAAGAAATTGGTATTATTGGAATGCTAATTCAATTCTCTACATGACAAAAAGTCAAATTTTGGAAAATTCTTTATGGTTTAGAAACCAATAACTTAGGAATTCACTTCTTAATATTTTAGATCCGGAATTATATTTTAGTTGACACGCCCTAAGGCTCAGACTTCGAGGAAACTTTGTGGGGTCTCACAATGTCGTGGCCATATCGTATTTCCTTACTATTCTGAACATTTATACTGGTCTCAAGACCAAAATGACCCTTATAAAAAGGACTTAAATATACTAAACTTGGGCTGCGATAGTTGATGCGACGGTCAGTCGCTAACCTGATGTTTCGTCTCTAGCCTAACGACCATCGCTATCCTGATGGTCCTTCGTTAGCCTGACGGCCCGTCGAGTCATCCGTCGCACATGGGCCAAAATAGGGAGTTACTGCCTTTGTTATGACGGGTCGAGCTATGGTCTGTCGCACCTGGGAAATTCTGATAACTCTTACTAAAACGGCTATAACTTGTCACCCCGATACCAGATTTAGAAGTAATTGGTATTGTTTGAATGCTAATTCAATTCTCTGCATGACAAAAAGTCAAATTTAGGAAAATTCTTTATGGTTTAACAACCAATAAGTTAGGAATTCACTTCTCAATATGTTAGATCCGAAATTATATTTTAGTTGATACGCCCTAAGGCTAAGACTACGAGGAAACTTTGTGGGGTCTTACAATGTCGTGGCCATATCGTATTTCATTACTATTCTGAACATTTATACGGGTCTCAAGACCAAAAATACCCTTTTAAAAAGGACATAAATATACTAAACTTGGGCTGCGACGGTTGATGCGACGGTCCATCGCTAACCTTATGTTTCGTCGCTAGGCTGAGGGCCATCGCTATCCTGATGGTCTTTCGTTAGACTGGCGGCCCGTCGAGTCATCTGTCGCACATGGGCCAAAAAAGGGAGTTACTGCCTTTGTTATGACAGGTCGAGCTATGGTCTGTCGCACCTGGGAAATTATGATAACTCTCACTAAAACGGCTATAACTTGTCACCCCGATACCTGATTTAGAAGAAATTGGTATTGTTAGAATGCTAATTCAATTCTCTGCATGACAAAAAGTCAAATTTAGGAAAATTCTTTATGGTTTAACAACCAATAACTTAGGAATTCACTTCTCAATATTTTAGATCCGAAATTATATTTTACTTGACACGCCCTAAGGCTGAGACTACGAGGAAACTTGTGGGGTCTTACAATGTCGTGGCCATATCATATTTCCTTACTATTCTGAACATTTATACGGGTCTCAAGATCAAAATGACCCTTTTAAAAAGGACGTAAATATACTAAACTTGGGTTGCGACGGTTGATGCGACGGTCCATCGCTAACCTGATGTTTCGTCTCTAGCCTAACGGCCATCGCTATCCTGATTGTCCTTCGTTAGCCTGACGGCCCGTCGAGTCATCCGTCGCACATGGGCCAAAATAGGGAGTTACTGCCTTTGTTATGACGGGTCGAGCTATGGTCTATCGCACCTGGGAAATTCTGATAACTCTCACTAAAACGGCTATAACTTGTCACCCCGATACCAGATTTAGAAGAAATTAGTATTGTTGGAATGCTAATTCAATTCTTCGCATGACAAAAAGTCAAATTTATGAAAACTCTTTATGGTTTAACAACCAATAACTTAGGAATTCACTTCTCAATATTTTAGATCCGAAATTATATTTTAGTTGACACGCCCTAAGGCTCAGACTACGAGGAAACTTTGTGGGGTCTTACAATGTCGTGGCCATATCGTATTTCCTTACTATTCTGAACATTTATACGGGTCTCAAGATCAAAATAACCCTTTTAAAAAGGACGTAAATATACAAAACTTGGGCTGCGACGGTTGATGCGACGGTCCATCGCTAACCTGATGTTTCGTCTCTAGCCTAACAGCCATCGCTATCCTGATTGTCCTTCGCTAGCCTGACGGCCCGTCGAGTCATCCGTCGCACATGGGCCAAAATAGGGAGTTACTGCCTTTGTTTTGACGGATCGAGCTATGGTCTATCGCACCTGGGAAATTCTAATAACTCTCACTAAAACGGCTATAACTTGTCACCCCGATACCAGATTTAGAAGAAATTGGTATTGTTGGAATGCTAATTCAATTCTTCGCATGACAAAAAGTCAAATTTATGAAAATTCTTTATGGTTTAATAACCAATAACTTAGGAATTCACTTCTCAATATTTTAGATCCGAAATTATATTTTAGTTGACACGCCCTAAGGCTCAGACTACGAGGAAACTTTGTGGGGTCTTACAATGTCGTGGCCATATTGTATTTCCTTACTATTCTGAACATTTATACGGTCTAAAGACCAAAAATACCCTTTTAAAAAGGACTTAAATATACAAAACTTGGGCTGCGACGGTTGATGCGACGGTCTATCGCTAACCTGATGTTTCGTCGCTAGCCTGAGGGCCATCGCTATCCTGATGGTCTTTCGTTAGCCTGACGGTCCGTCGAGTCATCCGTCGCACATGGGCCAAAAATGGGAGTTACTACCTTTGTTATGACGGGTCGAGCTATGGTCTGTCGCACCTGGGAAATTTTGATAACCCTCACTAAAATGGCTATAACTTGTCACCCCGATACCGGATATAGAAGAAATTGGTATTGTTGGAATGCTAATTCAATTCTCTGCATGACAAAAAGTCAAATTTAGGAAAATTCTTTATGGTTTAACAACCAATAACTTAGGAATTCACTTGTCAATATTTTAGATCCAGAATTATATTTTAGTTGACACGCCCTAAGGCTCAGACTACGAGGAAACTTTGTGGGGTCTTACAATGTCGTGGCCATATCGTATTTCCTTACTATTCTGAACATTTATACGGGTCTCAAGACCAAAAAGACCCTTTTAAAAAGGACTTAAATATACTAAACTTGGGCTGCGACGGTCCATCGCTAACCTGATGTTTTGTCGCTAGCCTAACGGCCATCGCTATCCTGATGGTCCTTCGTTAGCCTGACGACCCGTCGAGTCATCCGTCGCACATGGGCCAAAATAGGGAGTTACTGCCTTTGTTATGACGGGTCGAGCTATGGTCTATCGCACCTGGGAAATTCTGATAACTCTCACTAAAACGGCTATAACTTGTCACCCCGATACCAGATTTAGAAGAAATTGGTATTGTTGGAATGCTAATTCAATTCTTCGCATGACAAAAAGTCAAATTTATGAAAATTCTTTATGGTTTAATAACCAATAACTTAGGAATTCACTTCTCAATATTTTAGATCCGAAATTATATTTTAGTTGACACGCCCTAAGGCTCAGACTACGAGGAAACTTTGTGGGGTCTTACAATGTCGTGGCCATATCGTATTTCCTTACTATTCTGAACATTTATACGGTCTAAAGACCAAAAAGACCCTTTTAAAAAGGACTTAAATATACTAAACTTGGGCTGCGACGGTTGATGCGACGGTCCATCGCTAACCTGATGTTTCGTCGCTAGCCTGAGGGCCATCGCTATCCTGATGGACTTTCGTTAGCCTGACGGTCCGTCGAGTCATCCGTCGCACATGGGCCAAAAATGGGAGTTACTACCTTTGTTATGACGGGTCGAGCTATGGTCTGTCGCACCTGGGAAATTTTGATAACCCTCACTAAAATGGCTATAACTTGTCACCCCGATACCGGATTTAGAAGAAATTGGTATTGTTGGAATGCTAATTCAATTCTCTGCATGACAAAAAGTCAAATTTAGGAAAATTCTTTATGGTTTAACAACCAATAACTTAGGAATTCACTTCTCAATATTTTAGATCCGGAATTAAATTTTAGTTGACACGCCCTAAGGCTCAGACTACGAGGAAACTTTGTGGGGTCTTACAATGTCGTGGCCATATCGTATTTCCTTACTATTCTGAACATTTATACGGGTCTAAAGACCAAAAAGACCCTTTTAATAAGGACTTATATATACTAAACTTGGGCTGCGACGGTTGATGCGACGGTCCATCGCTAACCTGATGTTTCGTCTCTAGCCTAACGGTCATCGCTACCCTGATGGTCCTTCATTAGCCTGACGGCCCGTCGAGTCATCCGTCGCACATGGGCCAAAAAAGGGAGTTACTGCCTTTGTTATGACGGGTCGAACTATGGTCTGTCGCACCTGGGAAATTCTGCTAACTCTCACTAAAACGGCTATAACTTGTCACCCCGATACCAGATTTAGAAGAAATTGGTATTGTTGGAATGCAAATTCAATTCTCTGCATGAAAAAAAGTAAAATTCAGAAAAATTCTTTATGGTTTAACAACCAATAACTTAGGAATTCACTTCTCATTATTTTAGATCCGGAATTTTATTTTAGTTGACACGCCCTAAGGCTCAGACTACGAGGAAACCTTCTGGGGTCTTACAATGTCGTGGCCATATCATATTTCCTTACTATTCTGAACATTTATACGGGTCTCAAGACCAAAAAGACCCTTTTAAAAAGGACTTAAATATACTAAACTTGGGCTGTGACGGTTGATGCGACGGTCCATCGCTAACCTGATGTTTCGTCGCTAGCCTGAGGGCTATCGCTATCCTGATGGTCTTTCGTTAGCCTGACGGTCCGTCGAGTCATCCGTCGCACATGGGTCAAAAAAGGGAGTTACTGCCTTTGTTATGACGGGTCGAGCTATGGTCCGTCGCACCTGGGAAATTCTTATATCTCTCACTAAAACGGCTATAACTTGTCACCCTGATACCGGATTTAGAAGAAATTGGTATTGTTGGAATGCTAATTCAATTCTCTGCATGACAAAAAGTCAAATTTAGGAAAATTCTTTATGGTATAACAACCAATAACTTAGGAATTCACTTCTCAATATTTTAGATCCAAAATTATATTTTAGTTGACACGCCCTAAGGCTCAGACTACGAGGAAACTTTGTGGGGTCTTACAATGTCGTAGCCATATCGTATTTCCTTACTATTCTGAACATTTATACGGGTCTCAAGACCAAAAAGACCCTTTTAAAAAAGACTAAAATATACTAAACTTGGGGTGCGACAGTCCATCGCTAACCTGATGTTTCGTCGCTAGCCTAACGGCCATCGCTATCCTAATGGCCCTTCCTTAGCCTGACGGTCCGTCGAGTCATCCGTCGCACTTGGGCTAAAAAGGGAGTTACTGCATTTGTTATGACGGGTCGAGCTATGGTCCGTCGAAGACACGATGGTCCGTCGAATCGTCCGTCGCACCTGGGAAATTTTTATAACTCTCAGTAAAACGGTTATAACTAGTCACCCCGATACCGGATTTGGACAAAATTGGTATTGTTGGAATGCTAATTCAATTCTCTACATGAAAAAAGTCAAATCTAAGAAAATTCATTATGGTTTAAACACAAATCACTTGGGAAGTCACTTCACAATCTTTTGGGTCCGAAATTACATTTCACTTGACATGCCCTAATGCTCAGACTACGAGGGAACTTTGTGGGGTCTTACAATGCCGTGGCCATATCGTATTGCCTTACTATTCTAAACATTTGTACGGGTCTCAAGACCAAAAATACCCTTTTATAAGGGGCTCAAATATACTAAACTTGGGCTGCGACGGTTGATGCGATGGTCCATTGCTAACCTGATGTTTCGTCGCTAGCCTGAGGGCCCTCGCTATCCTGATGGTCTTTCGTTAGCCTGACGGTCCGTCGAGTCATCCGTCGCACATGGGCCAATAAAGGGAGTTACTGCCTTTGTTATGACGGGTCGAGCTATGGTCCGTCGCACCTCGGAAATTCTGATAACTCTCACTAAAACGGCTAAAACTTGTCACCCCGATACTGGATTTAGAAGAAATTGGTATTGATGGAATGCTAATTTAATTCTCTGAATGAGAAAAAGTCAAATTTAGGAAAATTCTTTATGGTTTAACAACTAATAACTTAGGAATTCACTTCTCAATATTTTCGATCCGGAATTATATTTTAGTTGTCACGCCCTAAGGCTCAGACTACGAGGAAACTTTGTGGGGTCTTACAATGTCGTGGCCATATCGTATTTCCTTACTATTCTGAACATTTATACGGGTCTCAAGACCAAAATGACCCTTTTAAAAAGGACTTAAATATACTAAACTTAGGCTGCGATGGTCCATCGCTAACCTGATGTTTCGTCTCTAGCCTAACGGCCATCGCTATCCTGATGGTCCTTCGTTAGCCTGACGGCCCGTCAAGTCATCCGTCGCACATGGGCCAAAATAGGGAGTTACTGCCTTTGTTATGACGGGTCGAGCTATGGTCTGTCGCACATGGGAAATTCTGATAACTCTCACTAAAACGGCTATAACTTGTCACCCCGATACCAGATTTAGAAGTAATTGGTATTGTTGGAATGCTAATTCAACTCTTTGCATGACAAAAAGTCAAATTTAGGAAAATTCTTTATGGTTTAACAACCAATAACTTAGGAATTCACTTCTCAATATTTTAGATCCGGAATTATATTTTAGTTGACACGCCCTAAGGCTCAGACTACGAGGAAACTTTGTGGGGTCTTACAATGTCGTGGCCATATCGTATTTCCTTACTATTCTGAACATTTATACGGGTCTCAAGACCAAAAAGTTCCTTTTAAAAAGGACATAAATATACTAAACTTGGGCTGCGACGGTTGATGCGACGGTCCATCGCTAACCTGATGTTTCGTCGCTAGGCTGAGGGCCATCGCTATCCTGATGGTCTTTCGTTAGCCTGGCGGCCCGTCGAGTCATCCGTCGCACATGGGCCAAAAAAGGGAGTTACTGCCTTTGTTATGACGGGTCGAGCCATGGTCTGTCGCACCTGGGAAATTCTGATAACTCTCACTAAAACGGCTATAACTTGTCACCCCGATACCTGATTTAGAAGAAATTGGTATTGTTGGAATTCTAATTCAATTCTCTGCATGACAAAAAGTCAAATTTAGGAAAATTCTTTATGGTTTAACAACCAATAACTTAGGAATTCACTTCTCAATATTTTAGATCCGAAATTATATTTTAGTTGACACACCCTAAGGCTCAGACTACGAGGAAACTTTGTGGGGTCTTACAATGTCGTGGCCATATCGTATTTCCTTACTATTCTGAACATTTATACGGGTCTCAAGATCAAAATGACCCTTTTAAAAAGGACGTAAATATACTAAACTTGGGTTGCGACGGTTGATGCGACGGTCCATCGCTAACCTGATGTTTCGTCTCTAGCCTAACGGCCATCGCTATCCTGATTGTCCTTCGTTAGCCTGACGGCCCGTCGAGTCTGCCGTCGCACATGGGTCAAAATAGGGCGTTACTGCCTTTGTTATGACGGGTCGAGCTATGGTCTATCGCACCTGGGAAATTCTGATAACTCTCACTAAAACGGCTATAACTTGTCACCCCGATACCAGATTTAGAAGAAATTGGTATTGTTGGAATGCTAATTCAATTCTTTGCATGACAAAAATTCAAATTTATGAAAAATCTTTATGGTTTAACAACCAATAACTTAGGAATTCACTTCTCAATATTTTAGATCCGAAATTATATTTTAGTTGACACGCCCTAAGGCTCAGACTAAGAGGAACCTTTGTGGGGTCTTACAATGTCGTGGCCATATCGTATTTCCTTACTATTCTGAACATTTATAAGGGTCTCAAGACCAAAAAGACCCTTTTAAAAAGGACTTAAATATACTAAACTTGGGCTGCGACGGTTGATGCGACGGTCCATCGCTAACCTGATGTTTCGTCGCTAGCCTGAGGGCCATCGCTATCCTGATGGTCTTTCGTTAGCCTGACGGTCCGTCGAGTCATCCGTCGCACATGGGCCAAAAAAGGGAGTTACTGCCTTTGTTATGACGGGTCGAGCTATGGTCTGTCGCACCTGCGAAATTCTGATAACTCTCACTAAAACGGCTATAACTTGTCACCCCGATACCGGATTTAGAAGAAATTGGTATTGTTGGAATGCTAATTCAATTCTCTGCATGACAAAAAGTCAAATTTAGGAAAATTCTTTATGGTTTAACAACCAATAACTTAGGAATTCACTTCTCAATATTTTTGATCCGGAATTATATTTTAGTTGACACGCCCTAAGGCTTAGACTACGAGGAAACTTTGTGGGGTCTTACAATGTCGTGGCCATATCGTATTTCCTTACTATTGTGAACATTTATACGGGTCTCAAGACCAAAAAGACCCTTTTAAAAAGGACTTAAATATACTAAACTTGGGCTGCGACGGTCCATCGCTAACCTGATGTTTTGTCGCTAGCCTAACGGCCATCGCTATCCTGATGGTCCTTCGTTAGCCTGACGACCCGTCGAGTCATCCGTCGCACATGGGCCAAAATAGGGAGTTACTCCCTTTGTTATGACGGGTCGAGCTATGGTCTATCGCACCTGGGAAATTCTGATAACTCTCACTAAAACGGCTATAACTTGTCACCCCGATAACAGATTTAGAAGAAATTGGTATTGTTGGAATGCTAATTCAATTCTTCGCATGACAAAAAGTCAAATTTATGAAAATTCTTTATGGTTTAATAACCAATAACTTAGGAATTCACTTCTCAATATTTTAGATCCGAAATTATATTTTAGTTGACACGCCCTAAGGCTCAGACTACGAGGAAACTTTGTGGGGTCTTACAATGTCGTGGCCATATCGTATTTCCTTACTATTCTGAACATTTATACGGTCTAAAGACCAAAAAGACCCTTTTAAAGGACTTAAATATACTAAACTTGGGCTGCGACGGTTGATGCGACGGTCCATCGCTAACCTGATGTTTCGTCGCTAGCCTGAGGGCCATCGCTATCCTGATGGTCTTTCGTTAGCCTGACGGTCCGTCGAGTCATCCGTCGCACATGGGCCAAAAATGGGAGTTACTACCTTTGTTATGACGGGTCGAGCTATGGTCTGTCGCACCTGGGAAATTTTGATAACCCTCACTAAAATGGCTATAACTTGTCACCCCGATACCGGATTTAGAAGAAATTGGTATTGTTGGAATGCTAATTCAATTCTCTGCATGACAAAAAGTCAAATTTAGGAAAATTCTTTATGGTTTAACAACCAATAACTTAGGAATTCACTTCTCAATATTTTAGATCCGGAATTAAATTTTTGTTGACACGCCCTAAGGCTCAGACTACGAGGAAACTTTGTGGGGTCTTACAATGTCGTGGCCATATCGTATTTCCTTACTATTCTGAACATTTATACGGGTCTCAAGACCAAAAAGACCCTTTTAATAAGGACTTATATATACTAAACTTGGGCTGCGACGGTTGATGCGACGGTCCATCGCTAACCTGATGTTTCATCTCTAGCCTAACGGTCATCGCTACCCTGATGGTCCTTCATTAGCCTGACGGCCCGTCGAGTCATCCGTCGCACATGGGCCAAAAAAGGGAGTTACTGCCTTTGTTATGACGGGTCGAACTATGGTCTGTCACACCTGGGAAATTCTGATAACTCTCACTAAAACGGCTATAACTTGTCACCCCGATACCGGATTTAGAAGAAATTGGTATTGTTGGAATGCAAATTCAATTCTCTGCATGAAAAAAAGTAAAATTTAGAAAAATTCTTTATGGTTTAACAACCAATAACTTAGGAATTCACTTCTTAATATTTTAGATCCGGAATTTTATTTTAGTTGACACGCCCTAAGGCTCAGACTACGAGGAAACCTTGTGGGGTCTTACAATATCGTGGCCATATCATATTTCCTTACTATTCTGAACATTTATACGGGTCTCAAGACCAAAAAGACCCTTTTAAAAAGGACTTAAATATACTAAACTTGGGCTGTGACGGTTGATGCGACGGTCCATCGCTAACCTGATGTTTCGTCGCTAGCCTGAGGGCTATCGCTATCCTGATGGTCTTTCGTTAGCCTGACGGTCCGTCGAGTCATCCGTCGCACATGGGTCAAAAAAGGGAGTTACTGCCTTTGTTATGACGGGTCGAGCTATGGTCCGTCGCACCTGGGAAATTCTGATATCTCTCACTAAAACGGCTATAACTTGTCACCCTGATACCGGATTTAGAAGAAATTGGTATTGTTGGAATGCTAATTCAATTCTCTGCATGACAAAAAGTCAAATTTAGGAAAATTCTTTATGGTATAACAACCAATAACTTAGGAATTCACTTCTCAATATTTTAGATCCAAAATTATATTTTAGTTGACACGCCCTAAGGCTCAGACTACGAGGAAACTTTGTGGGGTCTTACAATGTCGTAGCCATATCGTATTTCCTTACTATTCTGAACATTTATACGGGTCTCAAGACCAAAAAGACCCTTTTAAAAAGGACTAAAATATACTAAACTTGGGGTGCGACAGTCCATCGCTAACCTGATGTTTCGTCGCTAGCCTAACGGCCATCGCTATCCTAATGGTCCTTCGTTAGCCTGACGGTCCGTCGAGTCATCCGTCGCACTTGGGCTAAAAAGGGAGTTACTGCATTTGTTATGACGGGTCGAGCTATGGTCCGTCGAAGACACGATGGTCCGTCGAATCGTCCGTCGAACCTGGGAAATTTTTATAACTCTCAGTAAAACGGTTATAACTAGTCACCCCGATACCGGATTTGGATAAAATTGGTATTGTTGGAATGCTAATTCAATTCTCTACATGAAAAAAGTCAAATCTAAGAAAATTCATTATGGTTTAAACACAAATCACTTGGGAAGTCACTTCACAATCTTTTGGGTCCGAAATTACATTTCACTTGACATGCCCTAAGGCTCAGACTACGAGGGAACTTTGTGGGGTCTTACAATGCCGTGGCCATATCGTATTGCCTTACTATTCTAAACATTTGTACGGGTCTCAAGACCAAAAATACCCTTTTATAAGGGGCTCAAATATACTAAACTTGGGCTGCGACGGTTGATGCGATGGTCCATTGCTAACCTGATGTTTCGTCGCTAGCCTGAGGGCCCTCGCTATCCTGATGGTCTTTCGTTAGCCTGACGGTCCGTCGAGTCATCCGTCGCACATGGGCCAAAAAAGGGAGTTACTGCCTTTGTTATGACGGGTCGAGCTATGGTCCGTCGCACCTCGGAAATTCTGATAACTCTCACTAAAACGGCTAAAACTTGTCACCCCGATACTGGATTTAGAAGAAATTGGTATTGATGGAATGCTAATTTAATTCTCTGAATGAGAAAAAGTCAAATTTAGGAAAATTCTTTATGGTTTAAAAACCAATAACTTAGGAATTCACTTCTCAATATTTTCGATCCGGAATTATATTTTAGTTGTCACGCCCTAAGGCTCAGACTACGAGGAAACTTTGTGGGGTCTTACAATGTCGTGGCCATATCGTATTTCCTTACTATTCTGAACATTTATACGGGTCTCAAGACCAAAATGACCCTTTTAAAAAGGACTTAAATATACTAAACTTAGGCTGCGACGGTCCATCGCTAACCTGATGTTTCGTCTCTAGCCTAACGGTCATCGCTATCCTGATGGTCCTTCGTTAGCCTGACGGCCCGTCGAGTCATCCGTCGCACATGGGCCAAAATAGGGAGTTACTGCCTTTGTTATGACGGGTCGAGCTATGGTCTGTCGCACATGGGAAATTCTGATAACTCTCACTAAAACGGCTATAACTTGTCACCCCGATACCAGATTTAGAAGTAATTGGTATTGTTGGAATGCTAATTCAACTCTTTGCATGACAAAAAGTCAAATTTAGGAAAATTCTTTATGGTTTAACAACCAATAACTTAGGAATTCACTTCTCAATATTTTAGATCCGGAATTATATTTTAGTTGACACGCCCTAAGGCTCAGACTACGAGGAAACTTTGTGGGGTCTTACAATGTCGTGGCCATATCGTATTTCCTTACTATTCTGAACATTTATACGGGTCTCAAGACCAAAAAGTTCCTTTTAAAAAGGACATAAATATACTAAACTTGGGCTGCGACGGTTGATGCGACGGTCCATCGCTAACCTGATGTTTCGTCGCTAGGCTGAGGGCCATCGCTATCCTGATGGTCTTTCGTTAGCCTGGCGACCCGTCGAGTCATCCGTCGCACATGGGCCAAAAAAGGGAGTTACTGCCTTTGTTATGACGGGTCGAGCCATGGTCTGTCGCACCTGGGAAATTCTGATAACTCTCACTAAAACGGCTATAACTTGTCACCCCCATACCTGATTTAGAAGAAATTGGTATTGTTGGAATTCTAATTCAATTCTCTGCATGACAAAAAGTCAAATTTAGGAAAATTCTTTATGGTTTAACAACCAATAACTTAGGAATTCACTTCTCAATATTTTAGATCTGAAATTATATTTTAGTTGACACACCCTAAGGCTCAGACTACGAGGAAACTTTGTGGGGTCTTACAATGTCGTGGCCATATCGTATTTCCTTACTATTCTGAACATTTATACGGGTCTCAAGATCAAAATGACCCTTTTAAAAAGGACATAAATATACTAAACTTGGGTTGCGACGGTTGATGCGACGGTCCATCGCTAACCTGATGTTTCGTCTCTAGCCTAACGGCCATCGTTATCCTGATTGTCCTTCGTTAGCCTGACGGCCCGTCGAGTCTGCCGTCGCACATGGGTCAAAATAGGGCGTTACTGCCTTTGTTATGACGGGTCGAGCTATGGTCTATCGCACCTGGGAAATTCTGATAACTCTCACTAAAACGGCTATAACTTGTCACCCCGATACCAGATTTAGAAGAAATTGGTATTGTTGGAATGCTAATTCAATTCTTTGCATGACAAAAAGTCAAATTTATGAAAAATCTTTATGGTTTAACAACCAATAACTTAGGAATTCACTTCTCAATATTTTAGATCCGAAATTATATTTTAGTTGACACGCCCTAAGGCTCAGACTAAGAGGAACCTTTGTGGGGTCTTACAATGTCGTGGCCATATCGTATTTCCTTACTATTCTGAACATTTATAAGGGTCTCAAGACCAAAAAGACCCTTTTAAAAAGGACTTAAATATACTAAACTTGGGCTGCGACGGTTGATGCGACGGTCCATCGCTAACCTGATGTTTCGTCGCTAGCCTGAGGGCCATCGCTATCCTGATGGTGTTTCGTTAGCCTGACGGTCCGTCGAGTCATCCGTCGCACATGGGCCAAAAAAGGGAGTTACTGCCTTTGTTATGACGGGTCGAGCTATGGTCTGTCGCACCTGCGAAATTCTGATAACTCTCACTAAAACGGCTATAACTTGTCACCCCGATACCGGATTTAGAAGAAATTGGTATTGTTGGAATGCTAATTCAATTCTCTGCATGACAAAAAGTCAAATTTAGGAAAATTCTTTATGGTTTAACAACCAATAACTTAGGAATTCACTTCTCAATATTTTTGATCCGGAATTATATTTTAGTTGACACGCCCTAAGGCTTAGACTACGAGGAAACTTTGTGGGGTCTTACAATGTCGTGGCCATATCGTATTTCCTTACTATTGTGAACATTTATACGGGTCTCAAGACCAAAAAGACCCTTTTAAAAAGGACTTAAATATACTAAACTTGGGCTGCGACGGTCCATCGCTAACCTGATGTTTCGTCGCTAGCCTAACGACCATCGCTATCCTGATGGTCCTTCGTTAGCCTGACGGCCCGTCGAGTCATCCATCGCACAAGGGCCAAAAAAGGGAGTTACTGCCTTTGTTATGATGGGTCGAGCTATGGTCTGTCGCACCTGGGAAATTCTGATAACTCTCACTAAAACGGCTATAACTTGTCACCCCGATACCGGATTTAGAAGAAATTGGTATTGTTGGAATGCTAATTCAATTCTCTGCATGACAAAAAGTCAAATTTACGAAAATTCTTTATGGTTTAAAAACCAATAAATTAGGAATTCACTTCTCAATATTTTAGATCCGGAATTAAATTTAGTTGACACGCCCTAAGGCTCAGACTACGAGGAAACTTTGTGGGGTCTTACAATGTCGTGGCCATATCGTATTTTCATACTATTCTGAACATTTATACGGGTCTCAAGACCAAAAAGACCCTTTTAATAAGGACTTAAATATACTAAACTTGGGCTGCGACGGTTGATGCGACGGTCCATCGCTAACCTGATGTTTCGTCTCTAGCCTAACGGCCATCGCTACCCTGATGGTCCTTCGTTAGCCTGACGGCCCGTCGAGTCATCCGTCGCACATGGGCCAAAAAAGGGAGTTACTGCCTTTGTTATGACGGGTCGAACTATGGTCTGTCGCACCTGGGAAATTCTGATAACTCACACTAAAACGGCTATAACTTGTCACCCCGATACCGGATTTAGAAGAAATTGGTATTGTTGGAATGCTAATTCAATTCTCTGCATGAAAAAAAGTAAAATTTAGGAAAATTCATTATGGTTTAACAACCAATAACTTAGGAATTCACTTCTCAATATTTTAGATCCAGAATTTTATTTTAGTTGACACGCCCTAAGGCTCAGACTACGAGGAAACCTTGTGGGGTCTTACAATGTCATGGCCATATCGTATTTCCTTACTATTCTGAACATTTATACGGGTCTAAAGACCAAAAAGACCCTTTCAAAAAGGATATAAATATACTAAACTTGGGCTGCGACGGTTGATGCGACGGTCCATCGCTACCTGATGTTTCGTCGCTAGCCTGAGGGCTATCGCTATCCTGATGGTCTTTCGTTAGCCTGACGGTCCGTCGAGTCATCCGTCGCACATGGGTCAAAAAAGGGAGTTACTGCCTTTGTTATGACGGGTCGAGCTATGGTTCGTCGCACCTGGGAAATTCTGATAACTTTCACTAAAACGGCTATAACTTGTCACCCTGATACCTGATTTAGAAGAAATTGGTATTGTTGGAATGCTAATTCAATTCTCTGCATGACAAAAAGTCAAATTTAGGAAAATTCTTTATGGTATAACAACCAATAACTTAGGAATTCACTTCTCAATATTTTAGTTCCGGAATTATATTTTAGTTGACACGCCCTAAGGCTCAGACTACGACGAAACTTTGTGGGGTCTTACAATGTCGTAGCCATATCGTATTTCCTTACTATTCTGAACATTTATACGGGTCTCAAGACCAAAAAGACCCTTTTAAAAAGGACTTAAATATACTAAACTTGGGCTGCGACGGTCCATCGCTAACCTGATGTTTCGTCGCTAGCCTAACGGCCATCGCTATCCTAATGGTCCTTCGTTAGCCTGACGGTCCGTCGAGTCATCCGTCGCCCTTGGGCTAAAAAGGGAGTTACTGCCTTTGTTATGACGGGTCGAGCTATGGTCCGTCGAAGACTCGATGGTCCGTCGAATCATCCGTCGCACCTGGGAAATTTTGATAACTCTCAGTAAAACGGTTATAACTAGTCACCCCGATACCGGATTCTGACAAAATTGGTATTGTTGGAATGCTAATTCAATTCTCTACATGAAAAAAGTCAAATCTAAGAAAATTCATTATGGTTAAACACAAATCACTTGGGAAGTCACTTCACAATCTTTTGGGTCCGAAATTACATTTCACTTGACATGCCCAAAGGCTCAGACTACGAGGGAACTTTGTGGGGTCTTACAATGCCGTGGCCATATCGTATTGCCTTACTATTCTAAACATTTGTACGGGTCTCAAGAACAAAAATACCCTTTTATAATGGGCTTAAATATACTAAACTTGGGCTGCGACGGTTGATGCGATGGTCCATCGCTAACCTGATGTTTCGTCGCTAGCCTGAGGGCCATCGCTATCCTAATGGTCTTTCGTTAGCCTGACGGTCCGTCGAGTCATCCGTCGCACATGGGCCAAAAAAGGGAGTTACTGCCTTTGTTATGACGGGTCGAGCTATGGTCCGTCGCACCTCGGAAATTCTGATAACTCTCACTAAAACGGCTATTACTTGTCACCCCGATACCGGATTTAGAAGAAATTGGTATTGATGGAATGCTAATTCAATTCTCTGCATGACAAAAAGTCAAATTTAGTAAAATTCTTTATGGTTTAACAACCAATAACTTAGGAATTCACTTCTCAATATTTTAGATCCGGAATTATATTTTAGTTGTCACGCCCAAAGGCTCAGACTACGAGGGAACTTTGTGGGGTCTTACAATGCCGTGGCCATATCGTATTGCCTTACTATTCTAAACATTTGTACGGGTCTCAAGACCAAAAATACCCTTTTATAAAGGGCTTAAATATACTAAACTTGGGCTGCAACGGTTGATGCGACGGTCCATCGCTAACCTGATGTTTCGTCGCTAGGCTGAGGGCCATCGCTATCCTGATGGTCGTTCGTTAGCCTAGCGGCCCGTCGAGTCATCCGTCGCACATGGGCCAAAAAAGGGAGTTACTGCCTTTGTTATGACGGGTCGAGCTATGGTCCGTCGCACCTGGGAAATTCTGATAACCCTCACTAAAACGGCTATTACTTGTCACCCCGATACCGGATTTAGAAGAAATTGGTATTGTTGGAATGCTAATTCAATTCTCTGCATGACAAAAAGTCAAATTTAGGAAAATTCTTTATGGTTTAACAACCAATAACTTAGGAATTCACTTCTCAATATTTTAGATCCGGAATTATATTTTAGTTGACACGCCCTAAGGCTCAGACTACGAGGAAACTTTGTGGGGTCTTTCAATGTCGTGGCCATATCGTATTTCCTTACTATTCTGAACATTTATACGGGTCTCAAGACCAAAATGACCCTTTTAAAAAGTACTTAAATATACTAAACTTGGGATGCAACGGTTGATGCGACGGTCTATCGCTAACCTGATGTTTCGTCGCTAGGCTGAGGGCCATCGCTATCCTGATGGTCGTTCGTTAGCCTAGCGGCCCGTCGAGTCATCCGTCGCACATGGGCCAAAAAAGGGAGTTACTGCCTTTGTTATGACGGGTCGAGCTATGGTCCGTCGCACCTGGGAAATTCTGATAACCCTCACTAAAACGGCTATTACTTGTCACCCCGATACCGGATTTAGAAGAAATTGGTATTGTTGGAATGCTAATTCAATTCTCTGCATGACAAAAAGTCAAATTTAGGAAAATTCTTTATGGTTTAACAACCAATAACTTAGGAATTCACTTCTCAATATTTTAGATCCGGAATTATATTTTAGTTGACACGCCCTAAGGCTCAGACTACGAGGAAACTTTTTGGGGTCTTACAATGTCGTGGCCATATCGTATTTCCTTACTATTCTGAACATTTATACGGGTCTCAAGACCAAAATGACCCTTTTAAAAAGTACTTAAATATAC
Source organism: Capsicum pubescens (assembly GCA_030864215.1). NCBI lineage: Eukaryota > Viridiplantae > Streptophyta > Magnoliopsida > Solanales > Solanaceae > Capsicum > Capsicum pubescens. The sequence goes on from CM061548.1 coordinate 325,653,713, forward strand.
TAAACTTGGGATGCAACGGTTGATGCGACGGTCTATCGCTAACCTGATGATTCGTCGCTAGGCTGAGGGCCATCGCTATCCTGATGGTCGTTCGTTAGCCTAGCGGCCCGTCGAGTCATCCGTCGCACATGGGCCAAAAAAGGGAGTTACTGCCTTTGTTATGACGGGTCGAGCTATGGTCCGTCGCACCTGGGAAATTCTGATAACCCTCACTAAAATGGCTATTACTTGTCACCCCGATACCGGATTTAGAAAAATTTGTATTGTTGGAATGCTAATTCAATTCTCTGCATGACAAAAAGTCAAATTTAGGAAAATTCTTTATGGTTTAACAACCAATAACTTAGGAATTCACTTCTCAATATTTTAGATCCGGAATTATATTTTAGTTGACACGCCCTAAGGCTCAGACTACGAGGAAACTTTGTGGGGTCTTACAATGTCGTGGCCATATCGTATTTCCTTACTATTCTGAACATTTATACGGGTCTCAAGACCAAAATGACCCTTTTAAAAAGTACTTAAATATACTAAACTTGGGATGCAACGGTTGATGCGACGGTCTATCGCTAACCTGATGTTTCGTCGCTAGGCTGAGGGCCATCGCTATCCTGATGGTCGTTCGTTAGCCTAGCGGCCCGTCGAGTCATCCGTCGCACATGGGCCAAAAAAGGGAGTTACTGCCTTTGTTATGACGGGTCTAGCTATGGTCTGTCGCACCTGGGAAATTCTGATAACCCTCACTAAAACGGCTATTACTTGTCACCCCGATATCGGATTTAGAAGAAATTGGTATTGTTGGAATGCTAATTCAATTCTCTGCATGACAAAAAGTCAAATTTAGGAAAATTCTTTATGGTTTAACAACGAATAACTTAGGAATTCACTTCTCAATATTTTAGATCCGGAATTATATTTTAGTTGACACGCCCTAAGGCTCAGACTACGAGGAAACTTTGTGGGGTCTTACAATGTCGTGGCCATATCGTATTTCCTTACTATTCTGAACATTTATACGGGTCTCAAGATCAAAATTACCCTTTTAAAAAGGACTTAAATATACTAAACTTGGGGTGCGACGGTTGATGCGATGGTTCATCGCTAAATTGATGTTTCGTCTCTAGCCTAACGGCCATCGCTATCCTGATTGTCCTTCGTTAGCGTGACGACCCGTCGAGTCATCCGTCGCACATGATCCAAAATAGGGAGTTACTGCCTTTGTTATGACGGGTCTATCTATGGTCTATCGCACCTGGGAAATTCTGATAACTCTCACTAAAACGGCTATAACTTGTCACCCCGATACCGGATTTAGAAGATATTGGTATTGTTGGAATGCTAATTCGATTCTTTGCATGACAAAAAGTCAAATTTAGGAAAATTCTTTATGGTTTAACAACCAATAACTTAGGAATTCACGTCTCAATATTTTAGATCCGAAATTATATTTTAGTTGACCCGCCCTAAGGCTCAGACTACGAGTAAACTTTGTGGGGTCTTACAATGTCGTGGCCATATCGTATTTCCTTACTATTCTGAACATTTATACGGGTCTCAAGACCAAAAAGACCCTTTTAAAAAGGACTTAAATATACTAAACTTGGGTTGCGACGGTTGATGCGACGGTTTATCGCTAACCTGATGTTTCGTTGCTAACCTGAGGGCCATCGCTATCCTGATGGTCTTTCGTTAGCCTGACGGTCTGTCGAGTCATCCGTCGCACATGGGCCAAAAAAGGGAGTTACTGCCTTTGTTATGACGGGTCGAGCTATGGCCTGTCGCACCTGGGAAATTCTGATAACTCTCACTAAAATGGCTATAACTTGTCACCCCGATACCGGATTTAGAAGAAATTGGTATTGTTGGAATGCTAATTCAATTCTCTGCATGACAAAAAGAGAAATTTAGGAAAATTCTTTATGGTTTAACAACCAATAACTTAGGAATTCACTTCTCAATATTTTAGATCCGGAATTATATTTTAGTTGACACACCCTAAGGCTCAGACTACGAGGAAACTTTGTGGGGTCATACAATGTCGTGGACATATCGTATTTCCTCACTATTCTAAACATTTATACGGGTCTCAAGACCAAAAAGACCCTTTTAAAAAGGACTTAAATATACTAAACTTGGGCTGTGACGGTCTATGCGACGGTATATCGCTAACCTGATGTTTCGTCGTTAGCCTAACGGCCATCGCTATCCTGATGGTCCTTCGTTAGCCTGACGGCCCGTCGAGTCATCCGTCGCACATGGGCCAAAAAAGGGAGTTACTGCCTTTGTTATGACGGGTCGAGCTATGGTCTGTCGCACCTGGGAAATTCTGATAACTCTCACTAAAATGGCTATAACTTGTCACCCCGATACCGGATTTAGAAGAAATTGGAATTGTTGTAATGCTAATTCAATTCTCTGCATGACAAAAGGTCAAATTTAGGAAAATTCTTTATGGTTTAACAACCAATAACTTAGGAATTCACTTCTCAATATTTTATATCCGGAATTATATTTTAGTTGACATGCCCTAAGGCTCAGACTACGAGGAAACTTTGTGGGGTCTTAAAATGTCGTGGCCATATCGTATTTCCTTACTATTCTGAACATTTATACGAGTCTCAAGACCAAAAAGACCCTTTTAAAAAGGACTTAAATATACTAAACTTGGGCTGCGACGGTTGATACGACGGCCCATTGCTAGCCGGATGTTTCGTCTCTAGCCTAACAGCCATCGCTATCCTGATGGTCCTTCGTTAGCCTGACGGCCCGTCGAGTCATCCGTCACACATGGGCCAAAAAAGGGAGTTACTGCCTTTGTTATGACGGGTCGAGCTATGGTCCGTCGCACCTGGGAAATTCTGATAACTCTCACTAAAACGGCTATAACTTGTCACCCCGATACCGGATTTAGAAGAAATTGGTAATGTTGGAATGCTAATTCAATTCTCTGCATGACAAAAAGTCAAATTTAGGAAAATTCTTTATGGTTTAACAACCAATAACTTAGGAATTCACTTATCAATATTTTAGATCCGGAATTATATTTTAGTTGACACGCCCTAAGGCTCAGACTACGAGGAAACTTTGTGGGGTCTTACAATGTCGTGGCCATATCGTATTTCCTTACTATTCTGAACATTTATACGGGTCTCAAGATCAAAATGACCCTTTTAAAAAGGACTTAAATATACTAAACTTGGGGTGCGACGGTTGATGAGACGGTCCATCGCTAACCTGATGTTTCGTATCTAGCCTAACGACCATCGCTATCCTGATGGTCCTTCGTTAGCCTGACGGCCCGTCGAGTCATCCGTCTCACATGGGCCAAAAAAGGGAGTTACTGCCTTTGTTATGACGGGTCGAGCTATGGTCTGTCGCACCTGGGAAATTCTGATAACTCTCACTAAAACGGATATAACTTGTAACCCCGATATCGGATTTAGAAGAAATTGGTATTGTTGGAATGGTAATTCAATTCTCTGCATGACAAAAAGTCAAATTTAGGAAAATTCTTTATGGTTTAACAACCAATAACTTAGGAATTCACTTCTCAATATTTTATATCCGGAATTATATTTTAGTTGACACGCCCTAAGGCTCAGACTACGAGGAAACTTTGTGGGGTCTTACAATGTCGTGGCCATATCGTATTTCCTTACTATTCTGAACATTTATACGGGTCTCAAGACCAAAAAGACCCTTTTAAAAAGGACTTAAATATACTAAACATGGGCTGCGACGGTTGATGCGACGGTCCATCCCTAACCTGATGTTTCGTCTCTAGCCTAACAGCCATCGCTATCCTGATGGTCCTTCGTTAGCCTGATGGCCCGTCGAGTCATCCGTCGCACATGGGCCAAAAAAGGGAGTTACTGCCTTTGTTATGACGGGTCGAGCTATGGTCCGTCGCAGCTGGGAAATTCAGATAACCCTCACTAAAACGGCTATTACTTGTCACCCCGATACCGGATTTAGAAGAAATTGGTATTGTTGGAATGCTAATTCAATTCTCTGCATGACAAAAAGTCAAATTTTGGAAAATTCTTTATGGTTTAACAACCAATAACTTAGGAATTCACTTCTCAATATTTTAGATCCGGAATTTTATTTTAGTTGACACGCCCTAAGGCTCAGACTACGAGGAAATGTTGTGGGGTCTTACAATATCGTGGCCATATCGTATTTCCTTACTATTCTGAACATTTATACGGGTCTCAAGACCAAAAAGACCCTTTTAAAAAGGACTTAAATATACTAAACGTGGGCTGCGACGGTAGATGCGACGGTCCATCGCTAACCTGATGTTTCGTCGCTAGCCTGAGGGCCATCGCTATCCTGATGGTCTTTCGTTAGCCTGACGGTCTGTCGAGTCATCCGTCGCACATGGGCCAAAAAAGGGAGTTACTGCCTTTGTTATGACGGGTCGAGCTATGGTCTGTCGCACCTGGGAAATTCTGATAACTCTCACTAAAACGGCTATAACTTGTCACCCCGATACCGGATTTAGAAGAAATTGGTACTGTTGGAATGCTAATTCAATTCTCTGCATGACAAAAAGAGAAATTTAGGAAAATTCTTTATGGTTTAACAACCAATAACTTAGGAATTCACTTCTCAAGATTTTAGATCCGGAATTATATTTTAGTTGACACACCCTAAGGCTCAGACTACGAGGAAACTTTGTGGGGTCAAACATTGTCGTGGACATATCGTATTTCCTTACTATTCTGAACATTTATACGGGTCTCAAGACCAAAAAGACCCTTTTAAAAAGGACTTAAATATACTAAACTTGGGCTGTGACGGTTGATGCGATGGTACATCGCTAACCTGATGTTTCGTCGTTTGCCTAACGGCCATCGCTATCCTGGTGGTCCTTCGTTAGCCTGACGGCCCGTCGAGTCATCCGTCGCACATGGGCCAAAAAAGGGAGTTACTGCCTTTGTTATGACGGGTCGAGCTATGGTCTGTCGCACCTGGGAAATTCTGATAACTCTCACTAAAACGGCTATAACTTGTCACCCCGATACCGGATTTAGAAGAAATTGGAATTGTTGTAATGCTAATTCAATTCTCTGCATGACAAAAGGTCAAATTTAGGAAAATTCTTTATGGTTTAACAACCAATAACTTAGGAATTCACTTCTCAATATTTTATATCCGGAATTATATTTTAGTTGACACGCCCTAAGGCTCAGACTACGAGGAAACTTTGTGGGGTCTTAAAATGTCGTGGCCATATCGTATTTCCTTACTATTCTGAACATTTATACGAGTCTCAAGACCAAAAAGACCCTTTTAAAAAGGACTTAAATATACTAAACTTGGGCTGCGACGGTTGATGCGACGGCCCATCGCTAACCTGATGTTTCGTCTCTAGCCTAACAGCCATCGCTATCCTGATGGTCCTTCGTTAGCCTGACAGCCCGTCGAGTCATTCGTCGCACATGGGCCAAAAAAGGGAGTTACTGCCTTTGTTATTACGGGTCAAGCTATGGTCCGTCGCACCTGGGAAATTCTGATAACTCTCACTAAAACGGCTATAACTTGTCACCCCGATACCGGATTTAGAAGAAATTGGTAATGTTAGAATGCTAATTCAATTCTCTGCATGACAAAAAGTCAAATTTAGGAAAATTCTTTATGGTTTAACAACCAATAACTTAGGAATTCACTTATCAATATTTTAGATCCGGAATTATATTTTAGTTGACATGCCCTAAGGCTCAGACTACGAGGAAACTTTATGGGGTCTTACAATGTCGTGGCCATATCGTATTTCCTTACTATTCTGAACATTTATACGGGTCTCAAGATCAAAATGACCCTTTTAAAAAGGACTTAAATATACTAAACTTGGGGTGCGACGGTTGATGCGACGGTCCATCGCTAACCTGATGTTTCGTCTCTAGCCTAACGACCATCGCTATCCTGATGGTCCTTCGTTAGCCTGACGGCCCGTCGAGTCATCCGTCTCACATGGGCCAAAAAAGGGAGTTACTGCCTTTGTTATGACGGGTCGAGCTATGGTCTGTCGCACCTGGGAAATTCTGATAACTCTCACTAAAACGGCTATAACTTGTCACCCCGATACCGGATTTAGAAGAAATTGGTATTGTTGGAATGCTAATTCAATTCTCTGCATGACAAAAAGTCAAATTTAGGAAAATTCTTTATGGTTTAACACCCAATAACTTAGGAATTCACTTCTCAATATTTTATATCCGGAATTATATTTTAGTTGACACGCCCTAAGGCTCAGACTACGAGGAAACTTTGTGGGGTCTTACAATGTCGTGGCCATATCGTATTTCCTTACTATTCTGAACATTTATACGGGTCTCAAGACCAAAAAGACCCTTTTAAAAAGGACTTAAATATACTAAACATGGGCTGCGACGGTTGATGCGATGGTCCATCACTAACCTGATGTTTCGTCTCTAGCCTAACAGCCATCGCTATCCTGATGGTCCTTCGTTAGCCTGACGGCCCGTCGAGTCATCCGTCTCACATGGGCCAAAAAAGGGAGTTACTGCCTTTGTTATGACGGGTCGAGCTATGGTCTGTCGCACCTGGGAAATTCTGATAACTCTCACTAAAACGGCTATAACTTGTCACCCCGATACCAGATTTAGAAGTAATTGGTATTGTTGGAATGCTAATTCAATTCTTTGCATGACAAAAAGTCAAATTTAGGAAAATTCTTTATGGTTTAACAACCAATAACTTAGGAATTCACTTCTCAATATTTTAGATCCGGAATTTTATTTTAGTTGACACGCCTTAAGGCTCAGACTACGAGGAAACATTGTGGGGTCTTACAATGTCGTGGCCATATCGTATTTCCTTACTATTCTGAACATTTATACGGGTCTCAATACCAAAAAGACCCTTTTAAAAAGGACTTAAATATACTAAACTTGGGCTGCGACGGTTGATGCAACGGTCCATCGCTAACCTGATGTTTCGTCGCTAGCCTGAGGGCCATCGCTATCCTGATGGTCTTTCGTTAGCCTGACGGTCCGTCGAGTACTCCGTCGCACATGGGTCAAAAAAGGGAGTTACTTCCTTTGTTATGACGGGTCGAGCTATGGTCTGTCGCACCTAGGAAATTCTGATATCTCTCACTAAAACGGCAATAACTTGTCACCCTGATACCGGATTTAGACGAAATTGGTATTGTTGGAATGCTAATTCAATTCTCTGCATGAAAAAAAGTCAAATTTAGGAAAATTCTTTATGGTTTAACAACCAATAAATTAGGAATTCACGTCTCAATATTTTAGATCCGGAATTATATTTTAGTTGACACGCTCTGAGGCTCAGACTACGAGGAAACTTTGTGGGGTCTTACAATGTCGTGGCCATATCGTATTTCCTTAGTATTCTGAACATTTATACTGGTCTCAAGACCAAAAAGACCCTTTTAAAAAGGACTTAAATATACTAAACTTGGGCTGCGATGGTCCATCGCTTACCTGATGTTTCGTCGCTAGCCTAACGGCCATCGCAATCCTAATGGTCCTTCGTTAGCCTGACGGTCCGTCGAGTCATCCGTCGCACTTGGGCTAAAAAAGGGAGTTACTGCCTTTGTTATGACGGGTCGAGCTATGGTCCGTCGAAGACTCGATGGTCCGTCGGATCGTCCGTCGGACCTGGGAAATTCTGATAACTCTCAGTAAAATGGTTATAACTAGTCACCCCGATACCGGATTTGGACAAAATTGGTATTGTTGGAATGCTAATTCAATACTCTACATGAAAAAAGTCAAATCTAAGAAAATTCTTTATGGTTTAAACACAAATCACTTGGGAAGTCACTTCTCAATCTTTTGTGTCCGAAATTACATTTCACTTGACATGCCCTAAGGCTTAGACTACGAGGGAACTTTGTGGGGTCATACAATGCCGTGGCCATATAGTATTGCCTTACTATTCTAAACATTTGTACGGGTCTCAAGACCAAAAATACTCTTTTATAAAGGACTTAAATATACTAAACTTGGGCTGCGATGGTCCATCGCTAACCTGATGTTTCGTCGCTAGCCTGAGGGCCATCGCTATCCTGATGGTCTTTCATTAGCCTGACGGTCCGTCGAGTCATCCGTCGCACATGGGCCAAAAAAGGGAGTTACTGCCTTTGTTATGACGGGTCGAGCTATGGTCCGTCGCACCTCGTAAATTCTGATAACTCTCACTAAAATGGCTATGACTTGTCACCCCGATAACGGATTTAGAAGAAATTGGTATTGTTGGAATGCTAATTCAATTCTCTGCATGACAAAATGTCAAATTTTAAGAAAATTCTTTATGGTTTAAACACCAATCACTTGGGAAGGAAATTCTCAATCTTTTAGGTCCGAAATTACATTTCACTTGACACGCCCTAAGGCTCAGACTACAAGGGAACTTTGTGGCATCTTGGAATGCCGTTGCCATATCGTATTGCCTTACTATTCTGAACATTTATACGGATCTCAAGACCAAAAAACCCCTTTTAATAAGGACTTAAAAATACTAAACTAGGTCTGCGACGATCGATGCGATGGTCCATCGCTAGCCTGATGTTTCGTCGCTAGCCTAACGGCCATCGCTATCCTGATGGTCCATCATTAGCCTGACGGTCCGTCGAGTCATCCATCGTACATGGGGAAAAAAAGGGAGTTACTGTCTTTGTTGTGACGGGCCGAGCTATGGTTCGTCGAAGACTCGATGGTCCGTCGCACCTAGGCAATTCTGATAACTCTCCGTAAAACGGTTATAACTTGTCACCCTGATACCGGATTTGGACAAAATTGGTATTGTTGGAACGCTAATTCAATTCTCTACATGAAAAAAGTCAAATTTAAGAAAATTCTTTATGGTTTAAACACAAATCACTTGGGAAGTCACTTCTCTATCTTTTGGGTCCGAAATTACATTTCACTTGACACGCCCTATGGCTCAGACTACGAGGGAACTTTGTGGGGAATTACAATGTCTTGGACATATCGTACTGTCTTACTATTCTAAACATTTGTACGGGTCTCAAGTCCAAAAATACCCTTTTATAAAGGACTTAAATATACTAAACGTGGGCTGCAACGGTTGATGCGATGGTCCATCGCTAACCTGATGTTTCGTCGCTAGCCTAAGGTCCATCGCTATCCTGATGGTCCTTGGTTAGCCTGATGGTCCGTCGAGTCATCCGTCGCATATGGGCTTAAAAAGGGAGTTACTGCCTTTGTTATGACGGGTCGAGCTATGGTCCGTCGCACCTGGGAAATAGGGAGTTAAGGTATTTTTAGCGACGGGCCGAGCTATGGTCCGTCGAAGACTCGATGGTCCGTCGGATCTTCCGTCGCAGCTGGGCAATTCTGATAACTCTCAGTAAAACGGTTATAACATGTCACCCCGATACCGGATTTGGACAAAATTGGTATTGTTGGAATGCTAATTCAATTCTCTACATGAAACAAGTCAAATTTAAGAAAATTCTTTATTGTTTAAACACAAATCACTTGGGAAGTCACTTCTCAATCTTTTGGGTCCGAAATTACATTTCACTTGACACGCCCTAAGGCTCAGACTACGAGGGAACATTGTGGGGTCTTACAATGTCGTGGCCATATCGTATTGCCTTACTATTCTGAACATTTATACGGGTCTCAGGACCAAAAAGACCCTTTTAAGAAGGACTTAAATATACTAAACTTGGGCTGCGACGGTACATCGCTAACCTGATGTTTCGTCGCTAGCCTGAGGGCCATCGCTATCCTGATAGTCCTTCGTTAGCCTGACGGTCCATCGAGTCATCCGTCGCACATGGGCCAAAAAAGGGAGTTACTGCCTTTGTCATGACAGGTCGAGCTATGGTCTGACGCATTTGGGAAATTCTGATAACTCACAGTACAACGGCTATAACTTGTCACCCCGATACCAGATTTAGACGAAATTAGTCTTGTTGGATTGCTATTTCAATTCTCTACATGACAAGAAGTCAAATTTAAGAAAATTCTTTATGGTTTAAACACCAATCACTTGGGAAGTCACTTCTCAATCTTTTAGGTCCGAAATTACATTTCACTTGACACGCTCTAAGGCTCAGACTACGAGGGAACTTTGTGGGGTCTTATAATGCCGTTCCCATATCGTATTGCCTTACTATTCTGAACATTTATACGGGTCTCAGGACCAAAAAACCCCTATTAAAAAGGACTTAAAAATACTAAACTGGGTCTGCGATGATCGATGCGATGGTCCATTGCTAGCCTGATGTTTCGTCGCTAGACTAACGGCCATCGCTATCCTGATGGTCCGTCATTAGCCTAACGGTCCGTCGAGTCATCCGTCGCACATGGGACAAAAAAGGGAGTTAAGGTCTTTTTTGCGACGGGCCGAGCTATGGTCCATCGAAGACTCGATGGTCCGTCGGATCTTCCGTCGCACCTGGGCAATTCTGATAACTCTCAGTAAAACGGTTATAACTTGTCACCCCGATACCGGATTTGGATAAAATTGGTATTGTTGGAATGCTAATTCAATTCTCTACATGAAAAAAGTCAAATTTAAGAAAATTCTTTATTGTTTAAACACAAATCACTTGGGAAGTCACTTCTCAATATTTTGGGTCCGAAATTACATTTCAATTGACACGCCCTAAGGCTCAGACTACGAGGGAACCTTGTGGGGTCTTACAATGTCGTGGCCATATCGTATTGCCTTACTATTCTGAACATTTATACGGGTCTCAGGACCAAAAAGACCCTTTTAAGAAGGACTTAAATATACTAAACTTGGGCTGCGACGGTACATCGCTAACCTGATGTTTCGTCGCTAGCCTGAGGGCCATCGCTATCCTGATAGTCCTTCGTTAGCCTGACGGTCCATCGAGTCATCCGTCGCACATGGGCCAAAAAAGGGAGTTACTGCCTTTGTTATGACGGGTCGAGCTATGGTCTGTCGCATCTGGGAAATTCTGATAACTCACAGTACAACGGCTATAACTTGTCACCCCGATACCGGATTTAGACAAAATTGGTATTGTTGGAATGCTATTTTAATTCTCTACATGACAAAAAGTCAAATTTAAGAAAATTCTTTATGGTTTAAACACCAATCACTTGGGAAGTCACTTCTCAATCTTTTAGGTCCGAAATTACATTTAACTTGACACGCTCTAAGGCTCAGACTACGAGGGAACTTTGTGGGGTCTTACAATGCCGTACCCATATCGTATTGCCTTACTATTCTGAACATTTATACGGGTCTCAAGACCAAAAACCCCCATTTAAAAAGGACTTAAAAATACTAAACTGGGTCTGCGATGATTGATGCGATGGTCCATTGCTAGCCTGATGTTTCGTCGCTAGACTAAAGACCATCGCTATCCTGATGGTCCGTCATTAGCCTGACGGTCCGTCGAGTCATCCGTCGCACATGGGACAAAAAAGGGAGTTAAGGTCTTTTTTGCGATGGGCCGAGCTATGGTCCGTCGAAGACTCGATGGTCCGTCGGATCTTCCGTCGCACCTGGGCAATTCTGATAACTCTCAGTAAAACGGTTATAACTTGTCACCCCGATACCGGATTTGGACAAAATTGGTATGGTTGGAATGCTAATTCAATTCTCTACATGAAAAAAGTCAAATTTAAGAAAATTCTTTATTGTTTAAACACAAATCACTTGGGACGGCACTTCTCAATCTTTTGGGTCCGAAATTACATTTCACTTGACACGCCCTAAGGCTCAGGCTACGAGGGAACTTTGTGGGGTCTTACAATGTCGTGGCCATATCGTATTGCCTTACTATTCTGAACATTTATACGGGTCTCAGGACCAAAAAGACCCTTTTAGGAAGGACTTAAATATACTAAACTTGGGCTGCGACGGTACATCGCTAACCTGATGTTTCGTCGCTAGCCTGAGGGCCATCGCTATCCTGATGGTCCTTCGTTAGCCTGACGGTCCGTCGAGTCATCCGTCGCACATGGGCCAAAAAAGGGAGTTACTGCCTTTGTTTTGACGGGTCGAGCTATGGTCTGTCGCATCTGGGAAATTCTGATAACTCACAGTACAACGGCTATAACTTGTCACCCCGATACCGGATTTAGACGAAATTGGTATTGTTGGAATGCTATTTCAATTCTCTACATGACAAAAAGTCAAATTTAAGAAAATTCTTTATGGTTTAAAAACCAATAACTTGGGAAGTCACTTCTCAATCTTTTAGGTCCGAAATTACATTTCACTTGACAGGCCCTAAGGCTCGGACTACGAGGGAACTTTGTGGGGTCTTACAATGCCGATGTCATATCGTATTGCCTTTCAATTCTGAACATTGATACGGGTATCAAGACCAAAAAACCCTTTTAAAAAGGACTTAAAAATACTAAACTGGGTCTGCGACGATCGATGCGACGGTCCATCGCTAGCCTGATGTTTCGTCGCTAGCCTAACGGCCATCGCTATCCTGATGGTCCGTCGTTAGCCTGACGGTCCGTCGAGTCATCCGTCGCACATGGGACAAAAAAGGGAGTTACTGCCTTTGTTATGACGGGTCGAGCTATGGTCCGTCGCACCTGGGCAATTCTGGTAACCCTCAGTAAAATGACTATAACTTGTCACCCTGATACCGGATTTGGACAAAATTTGTATTTTTGGAATGCTAATTCAATTCTCTACATGAAAAAAGTCAAATTTAAGAAAATTCTTTATGGTTTAAACACCAATCACTTGGGAAGTCACTTCTCAATCTTTTAGCTCCGAAATTACATTTCACTTGACAGGCCCTAAGGTTCAGACTACGAGGGAACTATGTGGGGTCTTACAATGCCGTGGCCATATCGTATTGCCATACTATTCTGAACATTTATACGGGTCTCAAGACCAATAATACCCTTTTAAAAAGTACTTAAATATTCTAAACTTGGGCTGTGACGGTTGATGCGACAGTCCATCGCTAACCTGATATTTCGTCGCTAGCTTGAGGGCCATCGCTATCCTCATGGTCCTTCGTTAGCCTGACGGTCCATCGAGTCATCCGTCGCACATGGGCCATAAAAGGGAGTTACTGCCTTTGTTATGACGGGTCGAGCTATGGTCCGTCGCATCTGGGAAATTCTGATAACACACAGTAAAATGGCTATAACTTGTCACCCCGATACCGGATTTGGACGAAATTGGTATTGTTGTAATGCTAATTCAATTCTCTGCATGAAAAAAAGTCAAATTTAAGAAAATTCTTGATGGTTTATACACCAATCACTTGGGAAGTCACTTCTCAATCTTTTAGGTCCGAAATTACATTTCACTTGACACGCCTTAAGGCTCAGACTACGAGGGAAATTTGTGGGGTCTTACAATGCCGATGTCATATCGTATTGCCTTACTATTCTGAACATTGATACGGGTCTCAAGACCAAAAACCCCCTTTTAAAAAGGACTTAAAAATACTAAACTGGGTCTGCGACGATCGATGCGACGGTCCATCGCTAGCCTGATGTTTCGTCGCTAGCCTAACGGCCATCGCTATCCTCATGGTCCTTCGTTAGCCTGACGGTCCATCGAGTCATCCGTCGCACATGGGCCAAAAAAGGGAGTTACTGCCTTTGTTATGACGTGTCGAGCTATGGTCCGTCGCATCTGGGAAATTCTGATAACACACAGTAAAATGGCTATAACTTGTCACCCCGATACCGGATTTGGATGAAATTGGTATTGTTGGAATGCTAACTCAATTCTCTACATGATAAAATGTCAAATTTAGAAAATTCTTTATGGTTTAAACATCAATCACTTGGGAAGTCACTTCTCAATCTTTTAGGTACGAAATTATATTTCAATTGACAGGCCCTAAGGCTCAGACTACGTGGGAACTTTGTGGGGTCTTACAATGCAACGGCCATATCGTATTGCCTTACTATTCTGAACATTGATACGGGTCTCAAGACCAAAAATCCCCTTTTAAAAAGGAGTTAAAAATTCTAAACTGGGTCTGCGACGATCGATGTGATGGTCCATCTCTAGCCTGCTGTTTCGTCGCTAGCCTGACGGCCGTCGCTATCCTGATGGTTCTTCGTTAGCCTGGCGGTCCGTCGAGTCGTCCGTCGCACATGGGCCAAAAAAGGGAGTTACTGCCTGTGTTATGAAGGGCCGAGCTATGGTCCGTCGAAGACTCGATGATCCGTTGTATCGTCCGTCGCACCTGGGCAATTCTGATAACTGTTAGTAAAATGGCTATAACTTGTCACCCAGATAACGGATTTGGACGAAATTGGTATTGTTGGAATGCTAATTCAATTCTCTACATGACAAAAACTCAAATTCAATAAAATTCTTTATGGTTTAAACAATAGTCTCTTGGGAAGTCACTTCTCAATCTTTTAGGTACGAAATTACATTTCACTTGACACTCCCTAAGGCTCAAACTACGAGGGAACTTTGTGGGGTCTTACAATGCCATGGCCATGTCGTATTGCCTTACTATTCTTAATATTGATACGGGTCTCAAGCCAAAAAATCCCTTTTTGAAAAGGACTTAAAAATACTAAACTGGGTCTGCGACGATCGATGCGACGGTGCATCGCTAGCCTGATGTTTCGTCGCTTGCCTGACGTCCATCGCTATCTTGATGGTCCTTTGATAGCCTGGCGGTCCGTCGAGATATCCGTCACACATGGGCCCAAAAAGGGAGTTACTGCCTTTGTTATGACGGGCCTAGCTATGGTCCGACGAAGGCTCGATGGTCCGTCGTATCGTCCGTCGCACCTGGGAAATTCTGATAACTCTCAGTAAAACGGCTATAACTTGTCACCCCGATACCGGATTTGGACAAAATTGGTATAGTTGGAATGCTAATTCAATTCTCAACATGGAGAAAACTCTAATTCAATAAAATTCTTTATGGTTTAAACACCAATCACTTGGGAAGTCACTTCTCAATCTTTTAGGTACGAAATTACATTTCACTTGACACACCCTAAGGCTCAGACTACGAGGGAACTTTGTGGGGTCTTACAATGTAATGGCCATATCGTATTGCCTTACTATTTTGAACATTGATATGGGTCTCAAGACCAAAAAACCCCTTTTAAAAAGGACTTAAAAATACTAAACTGGGTCTGCGATGATCGATCCGACGGTCCATCGCTAGCCTGATGTTTCGTCGCTAGCCTAACGGCCATCGCTATCCTTATGGTCCTTCATTAGCATTACAGTCCGTCAAGTCATCCATCGCACATGGGCCAAAAAAGGGAGTAACTGCCTTTGTTGTGACGGGCCTAGCTATGGTCCGTCGAAGACTCGATGGTCAGTCGTATCGTCCGTCGCACCTGGGCAATTCTGATAACTCTCAGTAAAAAGGCTATAACTTGTCACCCCGATACCGGATTTGGACGAAATTGGTATTGTTGGAATGCTAATTCAATTCTCTACATGGCGATAACTCAAATTCAATAAAATTCTTTATGGTTTAAACACCAATCACTTGGGAAGTCACTTCTCAATCTTTTAGGTAAGAAATTACATTTCACTTGACACGCCCTAAGGCTCAGTCTACGAGGGAACTTTGTGGGGTCTTACAATGCAATGGCCATATCGTATTGCCTTACTATTTTGAACATTGATATGGGTCTCAAGACCATAAAACCCCTTTTAAAAAGGACTTAAAAATACTAAACAGGGTCTGCGACGATCGATGCGACGGTCCATCGCTATCCTAATGTTTCATCGCTAGCCTGACGGCCATCGCTATCCTTATGGTCCTTCATTAGCATTACGGTCCGTCAAGTCATCCGTCTCACATGGGCCAAAAAAGGGAGTAACTGCTTTTGTTGTGACGGGCCTAGCTATGGTCCGTGGAAGACTCGATGGTCAGTCGTATCGTCTGTCGCATATGGGCAATTCTGATAACTCTCAGTAAAACGGCTATAACTTGTCACCCCGATACCGGATTTGGACGAAATTGGTATTGTTGGAATGCTAATTAATTTCTCTACATGGCGAAAACTCAAATTCAATAAAATTCTATATGGTTTAAACACCAATCACTTGGGAAGTCACTTCTCAATCTTTTAGGTACGAAATTACATTTCACTTGACACGCCCTAAGGCTCAGACTACGAGGGAACTTTATGGGTTCTTACAATGCCATGGCCATGTCGTACTGCCTTAGTATTCTGAACATTGATAGGGGTCTCAAGACCAAAAATCCCATTTTTAAAAGGACTTAGAAATACTAAACTAGGTCTGCGACGATCGATGCGACGGTCCATCGCTAGCCTGATGTTTCGTCACTAGCCTGACGGCCATCGCTATCCTGATGGCCCTTTGTTAGACTGGCGGTTTGTCGAGACGACCGTCGCACATGGACCAAAAAAGGGAGTTACTGCCTTTGTTATGATGGGCCGAGCAAAGGACCGTCGAAGACTTGATGGTCTGTCGTATCGTCCGTCGCACCTGGGCAATTCTGATAACTCTCAGTAAAATGGCTATAACTTGTCACACCGATACCAGATTTGAACGAAATTGGTATTGTTGGAATGCTAATTCAATTCTCTACATGACAAAAACTCAAATTCAATAAAATTCTTTATGGTTTAAACACCAATCACTTGGGAAGTCACTTCTCAATCATTTAGGTACGAAATTACATTTCACTTGACACGCCCTAAGGCTCAGACTACGAGGGAACTTTGTGGGGTCTTACAATGCCATGGCCATGTCGTATTGCCTTACTATTCTGAATATTGATACGGGTCTCAAGACCAAAAATCTCTTTTTAAAAAGGACTTAAAAATACTAAACTGGGTCTGCGATGATCGATGCGATGGTCCATCACTAGCCTGATGTTTCGTCGCTAGCCTGACGGCCATCGCTATCCTGATGGTACTTTGTTAGCCTTGCGGTCCGTCGAGACATCCGTCGCACATGGAACAAAAAAGGGAGTTACTGCCTTTGTTATGACGGGCCGAGCTATGGTCCGTCGAAGACTTGACGGTCCGTCGTATCGTCCGTCGCACCTGGGCAATTCTGATAACTCTCAGTAAAATGGCTATAACTTGTCACCCAGATACCGGATTTGGACGAAATTGGTATTGTTGGAATGCTAATTAAATTCTCTACATGACAAATACTCAAATTCAATAAAATTCTTAATGGTTTAAACACCAATCACTTGGGAAGTCACTTCTCAATCTTTTAGGTACGAAATTAAATTTCACTTGACACGCCCTAAGGCTCAGACTACGAGGGAACTTTGTGGGGTCTTACAATGCAATGGATATATCGTATTGCCTTACTATTCTGAACATTGATATGGGTCTCAAGACCAAAAAGCCCCTTTTAAAAAGGACTTAAAAATACTAAACTGGGTCTGCGACGATCAATGCGACGGTCCATCGCTAGCCTGATGTTTCGTCGCTAGCCTAACGACCATCGCTAACCTTATGGTCCGTCGTTAGCATTACGGTCCGTCAAGTCATCCGTCACACATGGGCCAAAAAAGGGAGTAACTGCCTTTGTTGTGACGGGACGAGCTATGGCCCGTCA
This sequence comes from Capsicum pubescens, assembly GCA_030864215.1. NCBI lineage: Eukaryota > Viridiplantae > Streptophyta > Magnoliopsida > Solanales > Solanaceae > Capsicum > Capsicum pubescens. The sequence goes on from CM061548.1 coordinate 325,671,242, forward strand.
AAGACTCGATGGTCTGTCGTATCGTCCGTCGCACCTGGGCAATTTTGATAACTCTCAGTAAAACGGCTATTACTTGTCACCCCGATACCGGATTTGGACGAAATTGTTATTGTTGGAATGCTAATTCAATTCTCTACATGGCGATAACTCAAATTCAATAAAATTCTTTATGGTTTAAACACCAATCACTTGGGAAGTCACTTCTAAATCTTTTAGGTACGAAATTACATTTCACTTGACACGCCCTAAGGCTCAGACTACGAGGGAACTTTTTGGGGTCTTACAATGCCATGGCCATGTCGTATTGTCTTACTATTCTGAACATTGATACGGGTCTCAAGATCAAAAATCCCCTTTTAAAAAGGACTTAGAAATACTAAACTGGGTCTGCGACGATCAATTCGATGGTCCATCGCTAGCCTGATGTTTCGTCGCTATCCTGACGGCCATCGCTATCCTGATGGTCCTTTGTTAGACTGGCGGTTCGTCGAGACGTCCGTTGCACATGGACCAAAAAAGGGAGTTACTTCCTTTTATGACGGGCCGAGCAAAAGACCGTCGAAGACTTGATGGCCTGTCGTATCGTCCGTTGCACCTGGGCAATTCTAATAAGTCTCAGTAAAATGGCTATAACTTGTCACACCGATACCAGATTTGGAAGAAATTGGTATTGTTGGAATGCTAATTCAATTCTCTACATGACAAAAACTCAAATTCAATAAAATTCTTTATGGTTGAAACACCAATCACTTGGGAAGTCACTTCTCAATCTTTTAGGTACGAAATTATATTTCACTTGACATGCCCTAAGGCTCAAACTACGAGGGAACTTTGTGGGGTCTTACAATGCCATGGACATGTCGTATTGCCTTACTATTCTGAATATTGATACGGGACTCAATACCAAAAATCCCTTTTTATAAAGGACTTAAAAATACTAAACTGGGTCTGCGATGATCGATGGGATTGTCCGTCGCTAGCCTGATGTTTCGTCGCTAGCCTGACGGCCATCGCTATCCTGATGGTCCTTTGTTAGCCTGGTGGTCCGTCGAGACATCCGTCGCACATAGACCAAAAAAGAGAGTTTCTGCCTTTGTTATGACGGGCCGAGCTATGGTTCGTCGAAGACTTGATGGTCCGTCGTATCGTCCGGCACACATGGGAAATTCTGATAACTCTCAATAAAATGGCTATAACTTTTCACCCCGATACCGGATTTCGACGAAAGTGGTATTGTTGGAATGCTAATTCAATTCTCTACAAGATAAAAAGTCAAATTTAAGAAAATTCTTTATGGTTTAAACATCAATCACTTGGTAAGTCACTTCTCAATCTTTTAGGTACGAAATTATATTTCAATTGACACGCCCTATGGCTCAGACTACGTGGGAACTTTGTGGGGTGTTACAATGCAACGGCCATATCGTATTGCCTTACTATTCTGAACATTGATACGGGTCTCAAGACCAAAAAGTCCCTTTTAAAAAGGACTTAAAAATACTAAACTGGGTCTGCGACGATCGATGCGATGGTCCATCTCTAGCCTGATGTTTCGTCGCTAGCCTGACGGTCATCGCTATCCTGATGGTCCTTCGTTAGCCTGGCAGTCCGTCGAGTCATCCGTCGCACATGGGCCAAAAAAGGGAGTTACTGCCATTGTTATGAAGGTCCGAGCTATGGTCCGTCGAAGACTCGATGATCCGTTGTATCGTCCGTCGCACCTGGGAAATTCTGATAACTCTCAGTAAAATGGCTATAACTTGTCACCCCGATACCGGATTTCGACGAAATTGGTATTGTTGGAATGCTAATTCAATTCTCTACAATATAAAAAGTCAAATTTAAGAAAATTCTTTATGGTTTAAACATCAATCACTTGGGAAGTCACTTCTCAATCTTTTAGGTACGAAATTATATTTCAATTGACACGCCCTATGGCTCAGACTACGTGGGAACTTTGTGGGATCTTACAATACAACGGCCATATCGTGTTGCCTTACTATTTTGAACATTGATACGGGTCTCAAGACCAAAAAACCCTTTTAAAAAGGACTTAAAAATGCTAAACTGGGTCTGCGACGATCGATGCGATGGTCCATCTCTAGCCAGATGTTTTGTCGCTAGTCTGACGGTCATCGCTATCCTGATGGTCCTTCGTTAGCCTGGCGGTCCGTCGAGTCGTCCGTCGCACATGGGCCAAAAAAGGAGTTACTGCCTTTGTTATGAAGGGCCGAGCTATGGTCCGTCGAAGACTCGATGAACCGTTGTATCGTCCGTCGCACCTGGGCAATTCTGATAACTCTCAGTAAAATGGCTATAACTTGTCACCCAGATACTGGATTTGGACGAAATTGGTATTGTTGGAATGCTAATTCAATTCTCTACATGAAAAAAACTCAAATTTAAGAAAATTCTTTATGGTTTAAACACCAATCACTTGGGAAGTCACTTCTCAATCTTTTAGGTACGAAGTTACATTTCACTTGACACGCCCTAAGGCTCAGACTACGAGGGAACTTTTTGGGGTCTTACAATGCCATGGCCATGTCGTATTGTCTTACTATTCTGAACATTTATACGGGTCTCAAGACCAAAAATCCCATTTTAAAAAGGACTTAGAAGTACTAAACTGGGTCTGCGACGATCAATGCGACGGTCCATCGCTAGCCTTATATTTCGTCGCTAGCCTGACGGCCATCGCTATCCTGATGGTCCTTTGTTAGACTGGTGGTTCGTCCATACGTCCGTCGCACATGGACCAAAAAAGGGAGTTACTTCCTTTGTTATGACAGGCCGAGAAAAGGACCGTCGAAGACTTGATGGTCTGTCGTATCGTCCGTCGCACCTGGGCAATTCTGATAACTCTCAGTAAAATGGCTATAACTTGTCACACCGATACCAGATTTGGAAGAAATTGGTATTGTTGGAATGCTAATTCAATTCTCTACATGGCGAAAACTCAAATTCAATAAAATTCTTTATGGTTTAAACAACAATCACTTAGGAAGTCACTTCTCAATCTTTTAGGTACGAAATTACATTTCACTTAACACGCCCTAAGGCTCAGACTACGAGGGAACTTTGTGGGGTCTTACAATGCAATGACCATATCGTATTGCCTTACTATTCTGAACCTTGATATGGGTCTCAAGACCAAAAAACCCCTTTTAAAAAGGACTTAAAAATACTAAACAGGGTCTGCCACGATCGATGCGATGGTCCATCTCTAGCCTGATGTTTTGTCGCTAGCCTCACGATCATCGCTATCCTGATGGTCCTTCGTTAGCCTAGCGGTCCGTCGAGTCGTCCGTCGCACATGGTCCAAAAAAGGGAGTTACTGCCTTTGTTATGAAGGGCTGAGCTATGGTCCGTCGAAGACTCGATGATCCGTTGTATCGTCCGTCGCACCTGGGAAATTCTGATAACTCTCAGTAAAATGGCTATAACTTGTCACCCCGATACCGGATTTCGACGAAATTGGTATTGTTGGAATGCTAATTCAATTCTCTACAATATAAAAAGTCAAATTTTAGAAAATTCTTTATGGTTTAAACATCAATCACTTGGGAAGTCACTTCTCAATCTTTTAGTTACGAAATTATATTTCAATTGACACGCCCTATGGCTCAGACTACGTGGGAACTTTGTGGGATCTTACAATACAACGGCCATATCGTGTTGCCTTACTATTTTGAACATTGATACGGGTCTCAAGACCAAAAAACCCCTTTTAAAATGGACTTAAAAATACTAAACTGGGTCTGCGACGATCGATGCGATGGTCCAACTCTAGCCTGATTTTTCCTTGCTAGCCTGACGGTCATCGCTATCCTGATGGTCCTTCGATAGCCTGGCGATCCGTCGAGTCGTCCGTCGCACATGGGCCAAAAAAGGAGTTACTGCCTTTGTTATGAAGGGCCGAGCTATGGTCCGTCGAAGACTCGATGAACCGTTGTATCGTCCGTCGCACCTGCGCAATTCTGATAACTCTCAGTAAAATTGCTAAAACTTGTCACCCAGATACCGGATTTGGACGAAGTTGGTATTGTTGGAATGCTAATTAAATTCTCTACATGACAAAAACTCAAATTCAATAAAATTCTTTATGGTTTAAACACCAATCACTTGGGAAGTCACTTCTCAATCTTTTAGGTACGAAATTATATTTCACTTGACATGCCCTAAGGCTGAGACTACGAGGGATCTTTGTGGGGTCTTACAATGCAACGGCCATTTCGTATTGCCTTACTATTCTGAACATTGATACGGGTCTCAAGACCAAAAAGTCCCTTTTAAAAAGGACTTAAATATACTAAACTGGGTCTGCGACGATCGATGCGATGGTCCATCTCTAGCCTGATGATTCGTCGCTAGCCTGACGGTCATCGCTATCCTGATGGTCCTTCGATAGCCTGGCGGTCCGTCGAGTCGTCCGTCGCACATGGGCCATAAAAGGGAGTTACTGCCTTTGTTATGAAGGGCTGAGCTATGGTTCGTCGAAGACTCGATGATCCGTTGTAGCGTCCGTCGCACCTGGTCAATTCTGATAACTCTCAGTAAAATGGCTATAACATGTCACCCAGATACCGGATTTCGACAAAATTGGTATTGTTGGAATGCTAATTCAATTGTCCACATGACAAAAAGTCAAATTTAATAAAATTCTTTATGGTTTAAACACCAATCACTTGGGAAGTCACTTCTCAATCTTTTAGGTACGAAATTACATTTCACTTGACACGCCCTAAGGCTCAGACTACGAGGGAACTTTGTGGGGTCTTACAATGCCATGGCCATTTCGTACTGTCTTACTATTCTGAACATTGATACGGGTCTCAAGACCAAAAATCCCCTTTTAAAAAGGACTTAGAAATACTAAACTGGGTCTGCGACGATCGATGCGATGGTCCATCTCTAGCCTGATGTTTCGTCCCTAGCCTGACGGTCATCACTATCCTGATGGTCCTTCATTAGCCTGGCGGTCCGTCGAGTCGTCCGTCTCACATGGGCTAAAAAAGGGAGTAACTGCCTTTTTTATGAAGGGCCGAGCTATGGTTCGTCGAAGACTCGATGATCCGTTGTATCGTCCGTCGCACCACGGCAATTCTGATAACTCTGAGTAATATGGCTATAACTTTTCACCCAGATACCGGATTTGGACGAAATTGGTATTGTTGGAATGCTAATTCAATTCTCTACATGAAAAAAGTCATATTCAAAAAAATTCCTTATGGTTTAAACACCAATCACTTGGGAAGTCACTTCTCAATTTTTTAGGTACGAAATTACATTTCACTTGACATGCCCTAAGGCTCAAACTACGAGGGAACTTTGTGGGGTCTTACAATGCCATGGCCATGTCGTATTGCCTTACTATTCTGAATATGGATACGGGTCTCAATACCAAAAATCCCTTTTTAAAAAGGACTTAAAAATACTAAACTGGGTCTGCGATGATCGATGGGATTGTCCATCGCTAGCCTGATGTTTCGTCGCTAGCCTGACGACCATCGCTATCCTGATGGTCCTTTGTTAGCCTGGCGGTCCGTCGAGACATCCGTCGCACATGGACCAAAAAAGAGAGTTACTGCCTTTGTTATGACGGGCCGAGCTATGGTCCGTCGAAGACTTGATGGTCCATCGTATCGTCCGTCACACATGGGAAATTCTGATAACTCTCAGTAAAATGGCTATAACTTGTCACCCCGATACCGGATTTCGACAAAATTGGTATTGTTGGAATGCTAATTCAATTCTCTACAAGATAAAAAGTCAAATTTAAGAAAATTCTTTATGGTTTAAACATCAATCACTTGGTAAGTCACTTCTCAATCTTTTAGGTATGAAATTATATTTCAATTGACACGCCCTATGGCTCAGACTACGTGGGAACTTTGTGGGGTCTTACAATGCAACGGCCATATCGTATGGCCTTACTATTCTGATCATTGATACGGGTCTCAAGACCAAAAAGTCCCTTTTAAAAAGGACTTAAAAATACTAAACTGGGTCTGCGACGATCGATGCGATGGTCCATCTCTAGCCTGATGTTTCATCGCTAGCCTGACGGTCATCGCTATCCTGATGGTCCTTCGTTAGCCTCGCAGTCCGTCGAGTCGTCCGTCGCACATGGGCCAAAAAAGGGAGTTACTGCCTTTGTTATGAAGGTCCGAGCTATGGTCCGTCGAAGACTCGATGATCCGTTGTATCGTCCGTCGCACCTGGGAAATTCTGATAACTCTCAGTAAAATGGCTATAACTTGTGACCCCGATACCGAATTTCGACGAAATTGGTATTGTTGGAATGCTAATTCAATTCTCTACAATATAAAAAGTCAAATTTAAGAAAATTTTTTATGGTTTAAACATCAATCACTTGGGAAGTCACTTCTCAATCTTTTAGGTACGAAATTATATTTCAATTGACACGCCCTATGGCTCAGACTACGTGGGAACTTTGTGGGGTCTTACAATACAACGGCCATATCGTGTTGCCTTACTATTCTGAACATTTATACGGGTCTCAAGACCAAAAATCCCATTTTAAAAAGGACTTAGAAGTACTAAACTGGGTCTGCGACGATCAATGCGACGGTCCATCGCTAGCCTGATATTTCGTCGCTAGCCTGACGGCCATCGCTATCCTGATGGTCCTTTGTTAGACTGGCGGTTCGTCCATACGTCCGTCGCACATGGACCAAAAAAGGGAGTTACTTTCTTTGTTATGACGGGCCGAGCAAAGGACCGTCGAAGACTTGATGGTCTGTCGTATCGTCCGTCGCACCTGGGCAATTCTGATAACTCTCAGTAAAATGGCTATAACTTGTCACACCGATACCAGATTTGGAAGAAATTGGTATTGTTGGAATGCTAATTCAATTCTCTACATGGCAAAAACTCAAATTTAATAAAATTCTTTATGGTTTAAACACCAATCGCTTGGGAAGTCACTTCTCAATCTTTTAGGTACGACATTTTATTTAAATTGACACGCCCCATGGCTCAGACTACGTGGGAACTTTGTGGGGTCATACAATGCAACGACTATATCGTATTGCCTTACTATTCTGAACATTGATACGGGTCTCAAGACGAAAACCCCCCTTCTAAAAAGGACTTAAAAATACTAAACTGGGTCTGCGACGATCGATGCGATGGTCCATCTCTAGCCTGATAATTCGTCGCTAGCCTGACGGTCATCGCTATCCTGATGGTCCTTCGATAGCCTGGCGGTCCGTCGAGTCATCCGTCGCACATGGGCCATAAAAGGGAGTTACTGCCTTTGTTATAAAGGGCCGAGCTATGGTCCGTCGAAGACTCGATGATCCGTTGTAGCGTCCGTCGCACCTGGGCAATTCTGATAACTCTCAGTAAAATGGCTATAACATGTCACCCAGATACCGGATTTCGAACAAATTGGTATTGTTGGAATGCTAATTCAATTGTCCATATGACAAAAAGTCAAATTTAATGAAATTCTTTATGGTTTAAACACCAATCACTTGGGAAGTCACTTCTCAATCTTTTAGGTACGAAATTACATTTCACTTGACACGCCCTAAGGCTCAGACTACGAGGGAACTTTGTGGTGTCTTACAATGCCATGGCCATGTCATATTGTCTTACTATTCTGAACATTGATACGGGTCTCAAGACCAAAAATCCCCTTTTAAAAAGGACTTAGAAATACTAAACAAGGTCTGCGACGATCGATGCGATGGTCCATCTCTAGCCTGATGTTTCGTTGCTAGCCTGACGGTCATCACAATCCTGATGGTCTTTCATTAGCCTGGCGGTCCGTCGAGTCGTCCGTCGCACATGGGCCAAAAAAGGGAGTAACTGCTTTTTTTATGAAGGGCCGAGCTATGGTTCGTCGAAGACTCGATGATCCGTTGTATCGTCCGTCGCACCACGGCAATTCTTATAACTCTCAGTAATATGGCTATAACTTGTCACCCAGATACCGGATTTGGACGAAATTGGTATTGTTGGAATGCTAATTCAATTCTCTACATGAAAAAAGTCAAATTCAAAAAAATTCCTTATGGTTTAAACACCAATCACTTAGGAAGTCACTTCTCAATCTTTTAGGTACGAAATTACATTTCACTTGACATGCCGTAAGGCTCAAACTTTGAGGGAACTTTGTGGGGTCTTACAATGCCATGGCCATGTCGTATTGCCTTATTATTCTGAATATTAATACGGGTCTCAATACCAAAAATCCCTTTTTAAAGAGGACTTAAAAATACTAAACTGGGTCTGCGATTATCGATGGGATTGTCCATCGCTAGCCTGATGTTTCGTCGCTAGCCTGACGGCCATCGCTATCCTGATGGTCCTTTGTTAGCCTGGCGGTCCGTCGAGACATCCATCGCACATGGACCAAAAAAGAGAGTTACTGCCTTTGTTATGTAGGGCCGAGCTATGGTCCGTCGAAGACTTGATGGTCCATCGTATCGTCCGCCACACATGGGAAATTCTGATAACTCTCAGTAAAATGGCTATAACTTGTCACCCCGATACCGGATTTCGACGAAATTGGTATTGTTGGAATGCTAATTCAATTCTCTACATGAAAAAAATTCAAACTTAAGAAAATTTTTCATGGTTTAAACATCAATCACTTGGTAAGTCACTTCTCAATCTTTTAGGTACGAAATTATATTTCAATTGACACGCCCTATGGCTCAGACTACGTGGGAACTTTGTGGGGTCTTACAATGCAACGGCCATATCGTATTGCCTTACTATTCTTAACATTGATACGGGTCTCAAGACCAAAAATTCCCTTTTAAAAAGGACTTAAAAATACTAAACTGGGTCTGCGACGATCGATGCGATGGTCCATCTCTAGCCTGATGTTTCATCGCTAGCCTGACGGTCATCGCTATCCTGATGGTCCTTCGTTAGCCTGGCAGTCCGCCGAGTCGTCCGTCGCACATGGGCCAAAAAAGGGAGTTACTGCCTTTTTTATGAAGGTCCGATCTATGGTCCGTCGAAGACTCGATGATCCGTTGTATCGTCCGTCGCACCTGGGAAATTCTGATAACTCTCAGTAAAATGGCTATAACTTGTGACCCCGATACCGGATTTCGACGAAATTGGTATTGTTGGAATGCTAATTCAATTCTCTACAATATAAAAAGTCAAATTTAAGAAAATTCTTTATGGTTTAAACATCAATCACTTGGGAAGTCACTTCTCAACCTTTTAGGTACGAAATTATATTTCAATTGACACGCCCTATGGCTAAGACTACGTGGGAACTTTGTGGGGTCTTACAATACAACGACCATATCGTGTTGCCTTACTATTTTGAACATTGATACGGGTCTCAAGACCAAAAAACCCCTTTTAAAAAGGACTTAAAAATACTAAACTGGGTCTGCGACGATCGATGCAATGGTCCATCTCTAGCCTGATGTTTCGTCTCTAGCCTGACGGTCATCGCTATCCTGATGGTCCATCGTTAGCCTGGCGGTCCGTCGAGTCGTCCGTCGCACATGGTCAAAAAAAGGAGTTACTGCCTTTGTTATGAATGGCCGAGCTATGGTCCGTCGAAGAATCGATGAACCGTTGTATCGTCCGTCGCACCTGGGCAATTCTGATAACTCTCAGTAAAATGGCTATAACTTGTCACCCAGATACCGGATTTGGACGAAATTGGTATTGTTGGAATGCTAATTCAATTCTCTACATGACAAAAACTCAAATTTAAGAAAATTCTTTATGGTTTAAACACCAATCACTTGGGAAGTCACTTCTCAATCTTTTAGGTACGAAATTATATTTCACTTGACACGCCCTAAGACTCAGACTACGAGGGATCTTTTTGGGGTCTTACAATGCCATGGCCATGTCGTATTGTCTTACTATTCTGAAGATTTATACGGGTCTCAAGACCAAAAATCCCATTTTAAAAAGAACTTAGAAGTACTAAACTGGGTCTGCGACGATCAATGCGACGGTCCATCGCTAGCCTGATATTTCGTCGCTAGCCTGACGGCCATCGCTATCCTGATGGTCCTTTGTTAGACTGGCGGTTCATCCATATGTCCGTCGCACATGGACAAAAAAAGGGAGTTACTTTCTTTGTTATGGCGGGCCGAGCAAAGGACCGTCGAAGACTTGATGGTCTGTCGTATCGTCCGTCGCACCTGGGCAATTCTGATAACTCTCAGTAAAATGGCTATAACTTGTCACACCGATACCAGATTTGGAAGAAATTGGTATTGTTGGAATGCTAATTCAATTCTCTACATGGCGAAAACTCAAATTTAATTAAATTCTTTATGGTTTAAACACCAATCACTTAGGAAGTCACTTCTCAATCTTTTAGGTACGAAATTACATTTCACTTGACACGCCCTAAGGCTCAGACTACGAGGGAACTTTTGGGGTCTTACAATGCAATGAACATATCGTATTGCCTTACTATTCTGAACATTGATATGGGTCTCAAGACCAAAAAAGCCCTATTAAAAAGGACTTAAAAATACTAAACAGTGTCTGCGATGATCGATGCGATGGTCCATCTCTAGCCTGATGTTTCGTCGCTAGCCTGACGATCATCGCTATCCTGATGGTCCTTCGTTAGCCTAGCGGTCCGTCGAGTCGTCCGTCGCACATGGGCCAAAAAAGGGAGTTACTGCCTTTGTTATGAAGGGCCGAGCTATGGTCCGTCGAAGACTCGATGATCCGTTGTATCGTCCGTCGCACCTGGGAAATTCTGATAACTCTCAGTAAAATGGCTATAACTTGTCACCCCGATACCGGATTTCGACGAAACTGGTATTGTTGGAATGCTAATTCAATTCTCTACAATATAAAAAGTCAAATTTAAGAAAATTCTTTATGGTTTAAACATCAATCACTTGGGAAGTCACTTCTCAATCTTTTAGGTACAAAATTATATTTCAATTGACACGCCCTATGGCTCACACTACGTGGGAACTTGGTGGGGTCTTACAATATAACGGCCATATCGTGTTGCCTTACTATTTTAAACATTGATACGGGTCTCAAGACCAAAAAACCCCTTTTAAAAAGAACTTAAAAATACTAAACTGGGTCTGCGACGATCGATGCGATGGTCCATCTCTAGCCTGATGTTTCGTCGCTAGCCTGACGGTCATCGCTATCCTGATGGTCCTTCGATAGCCTGTCGGTCCGTCGAGTCGTCCTTCGCACATGGGCCAAAAAAGGAGTTACTGCCTTTGTTATGAAGGGACGAGCTATGGTCCGTCGAAGACTCGATGAACCGTTGTATCGTCCGTCGCACCTGCGCAATTCTTATAACTCTCAGTAAAATGGCTATAACTTGTCACCCAGATACCGGATTTGGACGAAATTAGTATTGTTGGAATGCTAATTAAATTCTCTACATGACAAAAACTCAAATTCAATAAAATTCTCTATGGTTTAAACACCAATCACTTGGGAAGTCACTTCTCAATCTTTTAGGTACGAAATTATATTTCACTTGACACGCCCTAAGGCTCAGACTACGAGGGAACTTTGTGGGGTCTTACAACGCAACGGCCATTTCTTATTGCCTTACTATTCTGAACATTGATACGGGTCTCAAGACAAAAAAGTTCCTTTTAAAAAGGACTTAAAAATACTAAACTGGGTCTGCGACAATCGATGCGATGGTCCATCTCTAGCCTGATGTTTCGTCGCTAGCCTGACGGTCATCGCTATCCTGATGGTCCTTCGTTAGCCTGGCGGTCCGTCGAGTCGTCCGTCGCACATGGGCCAAAAAGGGAGTTACTGCCTTTGTTATGAAGGGCCGAGCTATGGTCCGTCGAAGACTCGATGATCCGTTGTATCGTCCGTCGCACCTGGGAAATTCTGATAAATCTCAGTAAAATGGCTATAACTTGTCACCCAGATACCGGATTTGGACGAAATTAGTATTGTTGGAATGCTAATTCAATTCTCTACATGACAAAAAGTCAAATCTAAGAAAATTCTTTATGGTTTAAACACCAATCCCTTGGGAAGTCACTTCTCAATCTTTTAGGTACGAAATTACATTTCACTTGATACGCCCTAAGGCTCAGACTACGAGGGAACTTTTTGGGGTCTTACAATGCCATGGCCATGTTGTATTGTCTTACTATTCTGAACATTTATACGGGTCTCAAGACCATAAATACCTTTTTAAAAAGGACTTAGAAATACTAAACTGGGTCTGCGACGATCAATGCGACGGTCCATCGCTAGCCTGATGTTTCGTCGCTAGCCTGACGGCCATCGCTATCCTGATGGTCCTTTGTTAGACTGGCAGTTTGTCGAAACGTCCGTCGCACATGGACCAAAAATGGGAGTTACTTACATTGTTATGACGGGCCGAGGAAAGGACCGTCGAAGACTTGATGGTCTGTCGTATCGTCCGTCGCACCTGGGCAATTCTGATAACTCTTAGTAAAATGGCTATAACATGTCACACCGAAACCAAATTTGGAAGAAATTGGTATTGTTGGAATGCTAATTCAATTATCTACATGGCGAAAACTCAAATTCAATAAAATTCTTTATGGTTTAAACACCAATCACTTAGGAAGTCACTTCTCAATCATTTAGGTACGAAATTACATTTCACTTGACACGCCCTAAGGCTCAGACTACGAGGGAACTTTGTGGGGTCTTACAATGCAATGGCCATATCGTATTGCCTTACTATTCTGAACATTGATATGGGTCTCCAGACTAAAAAACCTCTTTTAAAAAGGACTTAAAAATACTAAACTGGGTCTGCGACGATCGATGCGATGGTCCATCTCTAGCCTGATGTTTCGTCGCTAGCCTGACGGTCATCGCTATCCTGATGGTCCTTCGTTAGCCTGGCGTTACGTCGAGTCGTCCGTCGCACATGGGCCAAAAAAGGGATTTACTGCCTTTGTTATGAAGGGCCGAGCAATGGTCCGTCGAAGACTCGATGATCCGTTGTATCGTCCGTCGCACCTGGGCAATTCTAATAACTCTCAGTTAAATGGCTATAACTTGTCACCCAGATACCGGATTTGGACGAAATTGGTATTGTTGGAATGCTAATTCAATTCTCTACATGACAAAAAGTCAAATTTAATAAAATTCATTATGGTTTAAACACCAATCACTTGGGAAGTCACTTGTCAATCTTTTAGGTACGAAATTACATTTCACTTGACACGCCCTAAGGCTCAGACTACGAGGGAATTTTGTGGTGTCTTACAATGCCATGGCCATGTCGTATTGTCTTATTATTCTGAACTTTGATACGGGTCTCAAGACCAAAAAACCCCTTTTAAAAAGAACTTAAAAATACTAAACTGGGTCTGCGACGATCGATGCGATGGTCCATCTCTAGCCTGATGTTTCGTCGCTAGCCTGACGGTCATCGCTATCCTGATGGTCCTTCGATAGCCTGTCGGTCCGTCGAGTCGTCCTTCGCACATGGGCCAAAAAAGGAGTTACTGCCTTTGTTATGAAGGGACGAGCTATGGTCCGTCGAAGACTCGATGAACCGTTGTATCGTCCGTCGCACCTGCGCAATTCTTATAACTCTCAGTAAAATGGCTATAACTTGTCACCCAGATACCGGATTTGGACGAAATTAGTGTTGTTGGAATACTAATTAAATTCTCTACATGACAAAAACTCAAATTCAATAAAATTCTCTATGGTTTAAACACCAATCACTTGGGAAGTCACTTCTCAATCTTTTAGGTACGAAATTATATTTCACTTGACACGCCCTAAGGCTCAGACTACGAGGGAACTTTGTGGGGTCTTACAATGCCATGGCCATATCGTATTGTCTTACTATTCTGAGCATTGATACGGGTATCAAGACCAAAAATCCCCTTTTAAAAAGGACTTAGAAATACTAAACTGGGTCTGCGACGATCGATGCGATGGTCCATCTCTAGCCTGATGTTTCGTCGCTAGCCTGACAGTCATCGCTATCCTGATGGTCTTTCGTTAGCCTGGCGGTCCGTCGAGTCGTCCGTCGCACATGGGCCAAAAAAGGGAGTTACTGCCTTTGTTATGAAGGGCCGAGCTATGGTCTGTCGAAGACTCGATGATCCGTTGTATCGTCCATCGCACCTGGGCAATTCTGATAACTCTAAGTAAAATGGCTATAACTTTTCACCAAGATACCGGATTTGAACGAAATTGGTATTGTTGGAATGCTAATTAAATTCTCTACATGAAAAAAGTCAAATTTCCGAAAATTCTTTATGGTTTAAACACCAATCACTTGGGAAGTCACTTCTCAATCTTTTAGCTCCGAAATTACATTTTACTTGACACCCCCTAAGGCTTAGACTACGAGGGAACTATGTGGGGTATAACAATGTCGTAGCCATATCGTATTGCCTTACTATTCTGAACATTGATATGGGTTACAAGACCAAAAAACCCCTTTTAAAAAGGACTTAGAAATACTTAACTGGGTCTGCGACGATCGATGCGACGGTCCATCGCTAGACTGATGTTTCGTCTTTAGCCTGACGACCATCGCTATACATATGGTCCGTCGTTAGCATGACGGTCCGTCGAGTCATCCGTCGCACATGGTCCAAAAAAGGGAGTTACTGCCTTTGTTGTGATGGGCCTAGCTATGGTCCGTCGAAGACTCGATGGTCCGTCGTATCGTCCGTTGCACCTGGGCAATACTGATAACTCTCAGTAAAACGGCTATAACTTGTCACCCCGATACCGGATTTGGACGAAATTGGTATTGTTGGAATGATAATTCAATTCTCTACATGATAAAAAGATAAATTTAAGAAAATTCTTTATGGTTTAAACATCAATCACTTGGGAAGTCACTTCTCAATCTTTTAGGTACGAAATTACATTTCACTTGACACGCCCTAAGGCTCAGACTACGAGGGAACTTTGTGGGGTCTTACAATGCAATGGCTATATCGTGTTGCCTTACTATTCTGATCATTGATATGGGTCACAAGACCAAAAAACCCCTTTTAAAAAGGACTTAGAAATACTAAACTGGGTATGCGACGATCGATGCGACGGTCCATCGCTAGCCTGATGTTTCGTCGCTAGCCTGACGACCATCGCTATACTTATGGTCCGTCGTTAGCATGACGGTCCGTCGAGTCATCCATCGCACATGGGCCCAAAAAGGGAGTTACTGCCTTTGTTGTGATGGGCCTAGCTATGGTCTGTCGAAGACTCGATGGATCGTCGTATCGTCCGTCACACCTGGGCAATACTGATAACTCTCAGTAAAACGGCTATAACTTGTCACCCCGATACCGGATTTGGACGAAATTGGTATTGTTGGAATGCTAATTCAATTCTCTACATGATAAATAGGTAAATTTAAGAAAATTCTTTATGGTTTAAACATCAATCACTTAGGAATTCACTTCTCAATGCCATGGCCATGTCGTATTGTCTTACTATTCTGAACATTGATACGGGTCTCAAGACAAAAAATCCCCTTTTAAAAAGAACTTAGAAATACTGAACTGGGTCTGCGACGATCAATGCGATGGTCCATCTCTAGCCTGATGTTTCGTCGCTAGCCTGACGGTCATCGCTATCCTGATGGTCCTTCGTTAGCCTGGCGGTCCGTCGAGTCGTCCGTCGCACATGGGCCAAAAAAGGGAGTTACTGCCTTTGTTATGAAGGGCCGATCTATGGTCCGTCGAAGACTCGATGATCCGTAGTATCGTCCGTCGAACCTGGGCAATTCTGATAACTCTCAGTAAAATGGCTATAACTTTTCACCAAGATACCGGATTTGAACGAAATTGGTATTGTTGGAATGCTAATTAAATTCTCTACATGAAAAAAGTCAAATTTCTGAAAATTCTTTATGGTTTAAACACCAATCACTTGGGAAGTCACTTCTCAATCTTTTAGCTCCGAAATTACATTTCACTTGACACCCCCTAAGGCTCAGACTACGAGGGAACTATGTGGGGTATAACAATGTCGTAGCCATATCGTATTGCCTTACTATTCTGAACATTGATATGGGTTACAAGACCAAAAAACCCCTTTTAAAAAGGACTTAGAAATACTTAACTGGGTCTGCGACGATCGATGCGACGGTCCATCGCTAGACTGATGTTTCGTCTTTAGCCTGACGACCATCGCTATACATATGGTCCGTCGTTAGCATGACGGTCCGTCGAGTCATCCGTCGCACATGGTCCAAAAAAGGGAGTTACTGCCTTTGTTGTGATGGGCCTAGCTATGGTCCGTCGAAGACTCGATGGTCCGTCGTATCGTCCGTTGCACCTGGGCAATACTGATAACTCTCAGTAAAACGGCTATAACTTGTCACCCCGATACCGGATTTGGACGAAATTGGTATTGTTGGAATGCTAATTCAATTCTCTACATGATAAAAAGATAAATTTAAGAAAATTCTTTATGGTTTAAACATCAATCACTAGGGAAGTCACTTCTCAATCTTTTAGGTACGAAATTACATTTCACTTGACACGCCCTAAGGCTCAGACTACGAGGGAACTTTGTGGGGTCTTACAATGCAATGGCTATATCGTGTTGCCTTACTATTCTGATCATTGATATGGGTCACAAGACCAAAAAACCCCTTTTAAAAAGGACTTAGAAATACTAAACTGGGTATGCGACGATCGATGCGACGGTCCATCGCTAGCCTGATGTTTCGTCGCTAGCCTGACGACCATCGCTATACTTATGGTCCGTCGTTAGCATGACGGTCCGTCGAGTCATCCGTCGCACATGGGCCCAAAAAGGGAGTTACTGCCTTTGTTGTGATGGGCCTAGCTATGGTCTGTCGAAGACTCGATGGATCGTCGTATCGTCCGTCGCACCTGGGCAATACTGATAACTCTCAGTAAAACGGCTATAACTTGTCACCCCGATACCGGATTTGGACGAAATTGGTATTGTTGGAATGCTAATTCAATTCTCTACATGATAAATAGGTAAATTTAAGAAAATTCTTTATGGTTTAAACATCAATCACTTAGGAATTCACTTCTCAATGCCATGGCCATGTCGTATTGTCTTACTATTCTGAACATTGATACGGGTCTCAAGACAAAAAATCCCCTTTTAAAAAGAACTTAGAAATACTGAACTGGGTCTGCGACGATCAATGCGATGGTCCATCTCTAGCCTGATGTTTCGTCGCTAGCCTGACGGTCATCGCTATCCTGATGGTCCTTCGTTAGCCTGGCGGTCCGTCGAGTCGTCCGTCGCACATGGGCCAAAAAAGGGAGTTACTGCCTTTGTTATGAAGGGCCGATCTATGGTCCGTCGAAGACTCGATGATCCGTAGTATCGTCCGTCGAACCTGGGCAATTCTGATAACTCTCAGTAAAATGGCTATAACTTTTCACCAAGATACCAGATTTGAACGAAATTGGTATTGTTGGAATGCTAATTAAATTCTCTACATGAAAAAAGTCAAATTTCTGAAAATTCTTTATGGTTTAAACACCAATCACTTGGGAAGTCACTTCTCAATCTTTTAGCTCCGAAATTACATTTCACTTGACACCCCCTAAGGCTCAGACTACGAGGGAACTATGTGGGGTATAACAATGTCGTAGCCATATCGTATTGCCTTACTATTCTGAACATTGATATGGGTTACAAGACCAAAAAACCCCTTTTAAAAAGGACTTAGAAATACTTAACTGGGTCTGCGACGATCGATGCGACGGTCCATCGCTAGACTGATGTTTCGTCTTTAGCCTGACGACCATCGCTATACATATGGTCCGTCGTTAGCATGACGGTCCGTCGAGTCATCCGTCGCACATGGTCCAAAAAAGGGAGTTACTGCCTTTGTTGTGATGGGCCTAGCTATGGTCCGTCGAAGATTCGATGGTCCGTCGTATCGTCCGTTGCACCTGGGCAATACTGATAACTCTCAGTAAAACGGCTATAACTTGTCACCCCGATACCGGATTTGGACGAAATTGGTATTGTTGGAATGCTAATTCAATTCTCTACATGATAAAAAGATAAATTTAAGAAAATTCTTTATGGTTTAAACATCAATCACTAGGGAAGTCACTTCTCAATCTTTTAGGTACGAAATTACATTTCACTTGACACGCCCTAAGGCTCAGACTACGAGGGAACTTTGTGGGGTCTTACAATGCAATGGCTATATCGTGTTGCCTTACTATTCTGATCATTGATATGGGTCACAAGACCAAAAAACCCCTTTTAAAAAGGACTTAGAAATACTAAACTGGGTATGCGACGATCGATGCGACGGTCCATCGCTAGCCTGATGTTTCGTCGCTAGCCTGACGACCATCGCTATACTTATGGTCCGTCGTTAGCATGACGGTCCGTCGAGTCATCCATCGCACATGGGCCCAAAAAGGGAGTTACTGCCTTTGTTGTGATGGGCCTAGCTATGGTCTGTCGAAGACTCGATGGATCGTCGTATCGTCCGTCGCACCTGGGCAATACTGATAACTCTCAGTAAAACGGCTATAACTTGTCACCCCGATACCGGATTTGGACGAAATTGGTATTGTTGGAATGCTAATTCAATTCTCTACATGATAAATAGGTAAATTTAAGAAAATTCTTTATGGTTTAAACATCAATCACTTAGGAATTCACTTCTCAATGCCATGGCCATGTCGTATTGTCTTACTATTCTGAACATTGATACGGGTCTCAAGACAAAAAATCCCCTTTTAAAAAGAACTTAGAAATACTGAACTGGGTCTGCGACGATCAATGCGATGGTCCATCTCTAGCCTGATGTTTCGTCGCTAGCCTGACGGTCATCGCTATCCTGATGGTCCTTCGTTAGCCTGGCGGTCCGTCGAGTCGTCCGTCGCACATGGGCCAAAAAAGGGAGTTACTGCCTTTGTTATGAAGGGCCGATCTATGGTCCGTCGAAGACTCGATGATCCGTTGTATCGTCCGTCGAACCTGGGCAATTCTGATAACTCTCAGTAAAATGGCTATAACTTGTCACCCAGATACCGGATTTGGACGAAATTGGTATTGTTGGAATGCTAATTCAATTCTCTACATGACAAAAAGTCAAATTTAAGAAAATTCTTTATGGTTTAAACACCAATCACTTGGGAAGTCACTTCTCAATCTTTTAGGTACGAAATTACATTTCACTTGACACGCCCTAAGGCTAAGACTACGAGGGAACTTTATGGGGTCTTACAATGCAATGGCCATATCGTGTTGCCTTACTATTCTGAACATTGATATGGGTCACAAGACCAAAAACCCCCTTTTAAAAAGGACTTACAAATACTAAACTGGGTCTGCGACGATCGATGCGACGGTCCATCGCTAGCCTGATGTTTCGTCGCTAGCCTAACGACCATCGCTATCCTTATGGTCCGTCGTTAGCATGACGGTCCGTCGAGTCATCCGTCGCACATGGGCCCAAAAAGGGAGTTACTGTCTTTGTTGTGATGGGCCTAGCTATGGTCCATCGAAGACTCGATGGTCGTCGTATCGTCCGTCGCACCAGGGAAATTCTTATAACTCTCAGTAAAACGGCTATAACTTGTCACCCCGATACCAGATTTGGACGAAATTGGTATTGTTGGAATGCTAATTCAATTCTCTACATGGCGAAAACTCAAATTCAATAAAATTCTTTATGGTTTAAACACCAAACACTTAGGAAGTCACTTCTCAATCTTTTAGGTACGAAATTACATTTCACTTGACACGCCCTAAGGCTCAGACTACGAGGGAACTTTGTGGGGTCTTACAATGATATGGACATATCGTATTGCCGAACTATTCTGAACATTGATATGGGTCTCAAGACAAAAAAACCCTTATTAAAAAGTACTTAAAAATACTAAACTTGGTCTGCGACGATCGATGCGACGGTCCATCGCTAGCCTGATGTTTTGTCGCTTGCCTAACGGCCATCGCTATCCTTATGGTCCGTCATTAGCATTACGGTCCGTCAAGTCATCCGTCGCATATGGGCCAAAAAAAGGATTAACTGCCTTTGTTGTGACGGGCCGAGCTATGGTCCGTCGAAGACTCGATGGTCTGTCGTATCGTTCGTCGCACCTGGGCAATACTGATAACTCTCAGTAAAACGGCTATAACTTGTCACCCCGATACCGGATTTGGACGAAATTGGTATTGTTGGAATGCTAATTCAATTCTCTACATGATAAAAAGATAAATTTAAGAAAATTCTTTATGGTTTAAACATCAATCACTTGGGACGTCACTTCTCAATCTTTTAGGTACGAAATTACATTTCACTTGACACGCCCTAAGGCTCAGACTACGAGGGAACTTTGTGGGGTCTTACAATGCAATGGCTATATCGTGTTGCCTTACTATTCTGATCATTGATATGGGTCACAAGACCAAAAAACCCCTTTTAAAAAGGACTTAGAAATACTAAACTGGGTATGCGACGATC
Source organism: Capsicum pubescens (assembly GCA_030864215.1). NCBI lineage: Eukaryota > Viridiplantae > Streptophyta > Magnoliopsida > Solanales > Solanaceae > Capsicum > Capsicum pubescens. The sequence goes on from CM061548.1 coordinate 325,691,658, forward strand.
GATGCGACGGTCCATCGCTAGCCTGATGTTTCGTCGCTAGCCTGACGACCATCGCTATACTTATGGTCCGTCGTTAGCATGACGGTCCGTCGAGTCATCCGTCGCACATGGGCCCAAAAAGGGAGTTACTGCCTTTATTGTGATGGGCCTAGCTATGGTCTGTCGAAGACTCGATGGATCGTCGTATCGTCTGTCGCACCTGGGCAATACTGATAACTCTCAGTAAAACGGCTATAACTTGTCACCCCGATACCGGATTTGGACGAAATTGGTATTGTTGGAATGCTAATTCAATTCTCTACATGATAAATAGGTAAATTTAAGAAAATTCTTTATGGTTTAAACATCAATCACTTAGGAATTCACTTCTCAATGCCATGGCCATGTCGTATTGTCTTACTATTCTGAACATTGATACGGGTCTCAAGACAAAAAATCCCCTTTTAAAAAGAACTTAGAAATACTGAACTGGGTCTGCGACGATCAATGCGATGGTCCATCTCTAGCCTGATGTTTCGTCGCTAGCCTGACGGTCATCGCTATCCTGATGGTCCTTCGTTAGCCTGGCGGTCCGTCGAGTCGTCCGTCGCACATTGGCCAAAAAAGGGAGTTACTGCCTTTGTTATGAAGGGCCGATCTATGGTCCGTCGAAGACTCGATGATCCGTTGTATCGTCCGTCGAACCTGGGCAATTCTGATAACTCTCAGTAAAATGGCTATAACTTTTCACCAAGATACCGGATTTGAACGAAATTGGTATTGTTGGAATGCTAATTAAATTCTCTACATGAAAAAAGTCAAATTTCCGAAAATTCTTTATGGTTTAAACACCAATCACTTGGGAAGTCACTTCTCAATCTTTTAGCTCCGAAATTACATTTCACTTGACACCCCCTAAGGCTCAGACTACGAGGGAACTATGTGGGGTATAACAATGTCGTAGCCATATCGTATTGCCTTACTATTCTGAACATTGATATGGGTTACAAGACCAAAAAACCCCTTTTAAAAAGGACTTAGAAATACTTAACTGGGTCTGCGACGATCGATGCGACGGTCCATCGCTAGACTGATGTTTCGTCTTTAGCCTGACGACCATCGCTATACATATGGTCCGTCGTTAGCATGACGGTCCGTCGAGTCATCCGTCGCACATGGTCCAAAAAAGGGAGTTACTGCCTTTGCTGTGATGGGCCTAGCTATGGTCCGTCGAAGACTCGATGGTCCGTCGTATCGTCCGTTGCACCTGGGCAATACTGATAACTCTCAGTAAAACGGCTATAACTTGTCACCCCGATACCGGATTTGGACGAAATTGGTATTGTTGGAATGCTAATTCAATTCTCTACATGATAAAAAGATAAATTTAAGAAAATTCTTTATGGTTTAAACATCAATCACTTGGGAAGTCACTTCTCAATCTTTTAGGTACGAAATTACATTTCACTTGACACGCCCTAAGGCTCAGACTACGAGGGAACTTTGTGGGGTCTTACAATGCAATGGCTATATCGTGTTGCCTTACTATTCTGATCATTGATATGGGTCACAAGACCAAAAAACCCCTTTTAAAAAGGACTTAGAAATACTAAACTGGGTATGCGACGATCGATGCGACGGTCCATCGCTAGCCTGATGTTTCGTCGCTAGCCTGACGACCATCGCTATACTTATGGTCCGTCGTTAGCATGACGGTCCGTCGAGTCATCCATCGCACATGGGCCCAAAAAGGGAGTTACTGCCTTTGTTGTGATGGGCCTAGCTATGGTCTGTCGAAGACTCGATGGATCGTCGTATCGTCCGTCGCACCTGGGCAATACTGATAACTCTCAGTAAAACGGCTATAACTTGTCACCCCGATACCGGATTTGGACGAAATTGGTATTGTTGGAATGCTAATTCAATTCTCTACATGATAAATAGGTAAATTTAAGAAAATTCTTTATGGTTTAAACATCAATCACTTAGGAATTCACTTCTCAATGCCATGGCCATGTCGTATTGTCTTACTATTCTGAACATTGATACGGGTCTCAAGACAAAAAATCCCCTTTTAAAAAGAACTTAGAAATACTGAACTGGGTCTGCGATGATCAATGCGATGGTCCATCTCTAGCCTGATGTTTCGTCGCTAGCCTGACGGTCATCGCTATCCTGATGGTCCTTCGTTAGCCTGGCGGTCCGTCGAGTCGTCCGTCGCACATGGGCCAAAAAAGGGAGTTACTGCCTTTGTTATCAAGGGCCGATCTATGGTCCGTCGAAGACTCGATGATCCGTTGTATCGTCCGTCGAACCTGGGCAATTCTGATAACTCTCAGTAAAATGGCTATAACTTGTCACCCAGATACCGGATTTGGACGAAATTGGTATTGTTGGAATGCTAATTCAATTCTCTACATGACAAAAAGTCAAATTTAAGAAAATTCTTTATGGTTTAAACACCAATCACTTGGGAAGTCACTTCTCAATCTTTTAGGTACGAAATTACATTTCACTTGACACGCCCTAAGGCTAAGACTACGAGGGAACTTTATGGGGTCTTACAATGCAATGGCCATATCGTGTTGCCTTACTATTCTGAACATTGATATGGGTCACAAGACCAAAAACCCCCTTTTAAAAAGGACTTACAAATACTAAACTGGGTCTGCGACGATTGATGCGACGGTCCATCGCTAGCCTGATGTTTCGTCGCTAGCCTAACGACCATCGCTATCCTTATGGTCCGTCGTTAGCATGACGGTCCGTCGAGTCATCCGTCGCACATGGGCCCAAAAAGGGAGTTACTGTCTTTGTTGTGATGGGCCTAGCTATGGTCCATCGAAGACTCGATGGTTGTCGTATCGTCCGTCGCACCAGGGAAATTCTTATAACTCTCAGTAAAACGGCTATAACTTGTCACCCCGATACCAGATTTGGACGAAATTGGTATTGTTGGAATGCTAATTCAATTCTCTACATGGCGAAAACTCAAATTCAATAAAATTCTTTATGGTTTAAACACCAAACACTTAGGAAGTCACTTCTCAATCTTTTAGGTACGAAATTACATTTCACTTGACACGCCCTAAGGCTCAGACTACGAGGGAACTTTGTGGGGTCTTACAATGATATGGACATATCGTATTGCCGAACTATTCTGAACATTGATATGGGTCTCAAGACAAAAAAACCCTTATTAAAAAGTACTTAAAAATACTAAACTTGGTCTGCGACGATCGATGCGACGGTCCATCGCTAGCCTGATGTTTTGTCGCTTGCCTAACGGCCATCGCTATCCTTATGGTCCGTCATTAGCATTACGGTCCGTCAAGTCATCCGTCGCATATGGGCCAAAAAAAGGATTAACTGCCTTTGTTGTGACGGGCCGAGCTATGGTCCGTCGAAGACTCGATGGTCTGTCGTATCGTTCGTCGCACCTGGGCAATTCTGATAACTCTCAGTAAAATGGCTATAACTTGTCACCCCGATACCGGATTTGGATGAAATTGGTATTGTTGGAATGCTAATTCAATTCTCTACATGGAGAAAACTCAAATTCAATAAAATTCTTAATGGTTTAAACACCAATCACTTAGGAAGTCACTTCTCAATCTTTTAGGTACGAAATTACATTTCACTTGACACGCCCTAAGGCTCAGACTACGAGGGAACATTGTGGGATCTTACAATGCCATGGCCATGTCGTATTGTCCCCTTTTAAAAAGGACTTAGAAATACTAAACTGGGTCTGCGACGATCGATGCGATGGTCCATCTCTAGCCTGATGTTTCGTCGCTAGCCTGATGGTCATCGCTATCCTGATGGTCCTTCGTTAGCCTGGCGGTTCGTCGAGTCGTCCGTCGCACATGGGCCAAAAAAGGGAGTTACTGCCTTTTTTATGATGGGACGAGCTATGGTCCGTCAAAGACTCGATGATCCGTTGTATCGTCCGTCGCACCTGGGCAATTCTGATAACTCTCAGTAAAATGGCTATAACTTGTCAACCAGATACCAGATTTGGACGAAATTTTTATTGTTGGAATGCTAATTCAATTGTCTACATGACAAAAAGTCAAATTTAAGAAAATTCTTTATGGTTTAAACATCAATCACTTGGGAAGTCACTTCTCAATCTTTTAGGTATGAAATTACATTTCACTTGACACGCCCTAAGGCTCAGACTACGAGGGAACTTAGTGGGGTCTTACAATGCAATGGCTATATCGTGTTGCCTTACTATTCTGAACATTGATATGGGTCACAAGACAAAAAAACCCCTTTTAAAAAGGACTTAGAAATACTAAACTGGGTATGCGACCATCGATGCGATGGTCCATCGCTAGCCTGATGTTTCGTCGCCAGCCTGACGACCATCACTATACTTATGGTCCGTCGTTAGCATGACGGTCCGTCGAGTCATCCGTCGCACATGGGCCCAAAAAGGGAGTTACTGCCTTTGTTGTGATGGGCCTAGATTTGGTCCGTCGAAGACTCGATGGTCCGTCGTATCGTCCGTCGCACCTGGGCAATTCTGATAACTCTCAGTAAAACGGCTATAACTTGTCACCCCGATACCGGATTTGGACGAAATTGGTATAGTTGGAATGCTAATTCAATTCTCTACATGGCAAAAACTCAAATTCAATAAAATTCGTTATAGTTTAAACACCAATCACTTAGGAAGTCACTTCTCAATCTTTTAGGTACGAAATTACATTTCACTTGACACGCCCTAAGGCTCAGACTACGAGGGAACTTTGTGGGGTCTTACAATGCAATGGACATATCGTATTGCCTTAATATTCTGAACATTGATATGGGTCTCAAGAACAAAAAACCCCTTTTAAAAAGGACTTAAAAATACTCAACTTGGTCTGCGACGATCGATGCGACGGTCCATCGCTAGCCTGATGTTTTCTCGCTTGCCTAACGGCCATCGCTATCCTTATGGTCCGTCGTTAGCATTACGGTCCGTCAAGTCATCCGTCGCATATGGGCCAAAAAAAGGAGTAACTGCCTTTGTTGTGACGGGCAGAGCTATGGTCCGTCTAAGACTCGATGGTCTGTCGTATCGTCCGTGGCACCTGGGCAATTCTGATAACTCTCAGTAAAATGGCTATAACTTGTCACCCCGATACCGGATTTGGATGAAATTGATATTGTTGGAATGCTAATTCAATTCTCTACATGGCGAAAACTCAAATTCAATAAAATTCTTTATGGTTTAAACACCAATCACTTAGGAAGTCACTTCTCAATCTTTTAGGTACGAAATTACATTTTACTTGACATGCCCTAAGGCTTAGACAACGAGGGAACATTGTGGGATCTTACAATGCCATGGCCATGGCGTATTGTCTTACTATTCTGAACATTGATACGGGTCTCAAGACCAAAAATCCCCTTTTAAAAAGGACTTAGAAATACTAAACTGGGTCTGCGACGATCGATGCGATGGTCCATCTCTATCCTGATGTTTCGTCGCTAGCCTGACGGTCATCGCTATCCTGATGGTCCTTCGTTAGCCTGGCGGTCCGTCGAGTCGTCCGTCGCACATGGGCCAAAAAAGGGAGTTACTGCCTTTGTTATGAAGGGCCGAGCTATGGTCCGTCGAAGACTCGATGATCCGTTGTAACGTCCGTCGCACCTGGGCAATTCTGATAACTCTCAGTAAAATGGCTATAACTTGTCACCCAGATACCGGATTTGGACGAAATTGGTATTGTTGGAATGCTAATTCAATTCTCTACATGACAAAAAGTCAAATTTAAGAAAATTATTTATGGTTTAAACATCAATCACTTGGGAAGTCACTTCTCAATCTTTTAGGTATGAAATTACATTTCACTTGACACGCCCTAAGGCTCAGACTACGAGGGAACTTTGTGGGGTCTTACAATGCAATGGCTATATCGTGTTGCCTTACTATTCTGAACATTGATATGGGTCACAAGACAAAAAAACTCCTTTTAAAAAGGACTTAGAAATACTAAACTGGGTATGCGACCATCGATGCGATGGTCCATCGCTAGCCTGATGTTTCGTCGCTAGCCTGACGACCATCACTATACTTATGGTCCGTCGTTAGCATGACGGTCCGTCGAGTCATCCGTCGCACATGGGCCCAAAAAGGGAGTTACTGCCTTTGTTGTGATGGGCCTAGATATGGTCCGTCGAAGACTCGATGGTCCGTCGTATCGTCCGTCGCACCTGGGAAATTCTGATAACTCTCAGTAAAACGGCTATAACTTGTCACCCCGATACCGGATTTGGACGAAATTGGTATTGTTGGAATGCTAATTCAATTCTCTACATGGCAAAAACTCAAATTCAATAAAATTCGTTATAGTTTAAACACCAATCACTTAGGAAGTCACTTCTCAATCTTTTAGGTACGAAATTACATTTCACTTGACACGCCTTAAGGCTCAGACTACGAGGGAACTTTGTGGGGTCTTACAATGCAATGGACATATCGTATTGCCTTACTATTCTGAACATTGATATGGGTCTCAAGAACAAAAAACCCCTTTTAAAAAGGACTTAAAAATACTCAACTTGGTCTGCGACGATCGATGCGACGGTCCATCGCTAGCCTGATGTTTTCTCGCTTGCCTAACGGCCATCGCTATCCTTATGGTCCGTCGTTAGCATTACGGTCCGTCAAGTCATCCGTCGCATATGGGCCAAAAAAAGGAGTAACTGCCTTTGTTGTGACGGGCAGAGCTATGGTCCGTCTAAGACTCGATGGTCTGTCGTATCGTCCGTGGCACCTGGGCAATTCTGATAACTCTCAGTAAAATGGCTATAACTTGTCACCCCGATACCGGATTTGGATGAAATTGATATTGTTGGAATGCTAATTCAATTCTCTACATGGCGAAAACTCAAATTCAACAAAATTCTTTATGGTTTAAACACCAATCACTTAGGAAGTCACTTCTCAATCTTTTAGGTACGAAATTACATTTTACTTGACATGCCCTAAGGCTTAGACTACGAGGGAACATTGTGGGATCTTACAATGCCATGGCCATGGCGTATTGTCTTACTATTCTGAACATTGATACGGGTCTCAAGACCAAAAATCCCCTTTTAAAAAGGACTTAGAAATACTAAACTGGGTCTGCGACGATCGATGCGATGGTCCATCTCTAGCCTGATGTTTCGTCGCTAGCCTGACGGTCATCGCTATCCTGATGGTCCTTCGTTAGCCTGGCGGTCCGTCGAGTCGTCCGTCGCACATGGGCCAAAAAAGGGAGTTACTGCCTTTGTTATGAAGGGCCGAGCTATGGTCCGTCGAAGACTCGATGATCCGTTGTAACGTCCGTCGCACCTGGGCAATTCTGATAACTCTCAGTAAAATGGCTATAACTTGTCACCCAGATACCGGATTTGGACGAAATTGGTATTGTTGGAATGCTAATTCAATTCTCTACATGACAAAAAGTCAAATTTAAGAAAATTATTTATGGTTTAAACATCAATCACTTGGGAAGTCACTTCTCAATCTTTTAGGTATGAAATTACATTTCACTTGACACGCCCTAAGGCTCAGACTACGAGGGAACTTTGTGGGGTCTTACAATGCAATGGCTATATCGTGTTGCCTTACTATTCTGAACATTGATATGGGTCACAAGACAAAAAAACTCCTTTTAAAAAGGACTTAGAAATACTAAACTGGGTATGCGACCATCGATGCGATGGTCCATCGCTAGCCTGATGTTTCGTCGCTAGCCTGACGACCATCACTATACTTATGGTCCGTCGTTAGCATGACGGTCCGTCGAGTCATCCGTCGCACATGGGCCCAAAAAGGGAGTTACTGCCTTTGTTGTGATGGGCCTAGATATGGTCCGTCGAAGACTCGATGGTCCGTCGTATCGTCCGTCGCACCTGGGCAATTCTGATAACTCTCAGTAAAACGGCTATAACTTGTCACCCCGATACCGGATTTGGACGAAATTGGTATTGTTGGAATGCTAATTCAATTCTCTACATGGCGAAAACTCAAATTCAATAAAATTCGTTATAGTTTAAACACCAATCACTTAGGAAGTCACTTCTCAATCTTTTAGGTACGAAATTACATTTCACTTGACACGCCCTAAGGCTCAGACTACGAGGGAACTTTGTGGGTCTTACAATGCAATGGACATATCGTATTGCCTTACTATTCTGAACATTGATATGGGTCTCAAGAACAAAAAACCCCTTTTAAAAAGGACTTAAAAATACTCAACTTGGTCTGCGACGATCGATGCGACGGTCCATCGCTAGCCTGATGTTTTCTCGCTTGCCTAACGGCCATCGCTATCCTTATGGTCCGTCGTTAGCATTACGGTCCGTCAAGTCATCCGTCGCATATGGGCCAAAAAAAGGAGTAACTGCCTTTGTTGTGACGGGCAGAGCTATGGTCCGTCTAAGACTCGATGGTCTGTCGTATCGTCCGTGGCACCTGGGCAATTCTGATAACTCTCAGTAAAATGGCTATAACTTGTCACCCCGATACCGGATTTGGATGAAATTGATATTGTTGGAATGCTAATTCAATTCTCTACATGGCGAAAACTCAAATTCAAGAAAATTCTTTATGGTTTAAACACCAATCACTTAGGAAGTCACTTCTCAATCTTTTAGGTACGAAATTACATTTCACTTGACACGCCCTAAGGCTTAGACTACGAGGGAACATTGTGGGATCTTACAATGCCATGGCCATGTCGTATTGTCTTACTATTCTGAACATTGATACGGGTCTCAAGACCAAAAATCCCCTTTTAAAAAGGACTTAGAAATACTAAACTGGGTCTGCGACGATCGATGCGATAGTCCATCTCTAGCCTGATGTTTCGTCGCTAGCCTGACGGTCATCGCTATCCTGATGGTCCTTCGTTAGCCTGGCGGTCCGTCGAGTCGTCCGTCACACATGGGCCAAAAAAGGGAGTTACTGCCTTTGTTATGAAGGGCCGAGCTATGGTCCGTCGAAGACTCGATGATCCGTTGTATCGTCCGTCGCACCTGGGCAATTCTGATAACTCTCAGTAAAATGGCTATAACTTGTCACCCAGATACCGGATTTGGACGAAATTGGTATTGTTGGAATGCTAATTCAATTCTCTACATGACAAAAAGTCAAATTTAAGAAAATTCTTTATGGTTTAAACATCAATCACTTGGGAAGTCACTTCTCAATCATTTAGGTACGAAATTACATTTCACTTGACATGCCCTAAGGCTCAGACTACGAGGGAACTTTGTGTGGTCTTACAATGCAATGGCTATATCGTGTTGCCTTACAATTCTGAACATTGATATGGGTCACAAGACCAAAAAACCCCTTTTAAAAAGGACTTACAAATACTAAACTGGGTATGCGACGATCGATGCGACGGTCCATCGCTACCCTGATGTTTCGTCGCTAGCCTGACGACCATCGCTATACTTATGGTCCGTCGTTAGCATGACGGTCCGTCGAGTCATCCGTCGCACATGGGCTCAAAAAGGGAGTTACTGCCTTTGTTGTGATGGGCCTAGCTATGGTCCGTCGAAGACTCGATGGATCGTCGTATCGTCCGTCCCACCTGGGCAATACTGATAACTCTCAGTAAAACGGCTATAACTTGTCACCCCGATACCGGATTTGGATGAATTTGGTATTGTTGGAATGCTAATTCAATTCTCTACATGATAAATAGTTAAATTTCAGAAAATTCTTTATGGTTTAAACAACAATCACTTAGGATGTCACTTCTCAATCTTTTAGGTACGAAATTACATATCACTTGACACGCCCTAAGGCTAAGACTACGAGGGAACTTTGTGGGGTCTTACAATGCCATGGCCATGTCGTATTGTCTTACTATTCTGAACATTGATACGGGTCTCAAGACCAAAAATCCACTTTTAAAAAGGACTTAGAAATACTAAACTGGGTCTGCGACGATCGATGCGATGGTCCATCTCTAGCCTGATGTTTCGTCGCTAGCCTGACGGTCATCGCTATCGTGATGGTCCTTCGTTAGCCTGGCGGTCCGTCGAGTCGTCCGTCGCACATGGGCCAAAAAAGGGAGTTAATGCCTTTGTTATGAAGGGCCGAGCTATGGTCCGTCGAAGACTCGATGATCCGTTGTATCGTCCGTCGCACCTGGGCAATTCTGATAACTCTCAGTAAAATGGCTATAACTTGTCACCCAGATACTGGATTTGGACGAAATTGGTATTGTTGGAATGCTAATTCAATTCTCAAATTTAAGAAAATTATTTATGGTTTAAACATCAATCACTTAGGAAGTCACTTCTCAATCTTTTAGGTATGAAATTACATTTCACTTGACACGCCCTAAGGCTCAGACTACGAGGGAACTTTGTGGGGTCTTACAATGCAATGGCTATGTCGTGTTGCCTTACTATTCTGAACATTGATATGGGTCACAAGACCAAAAAACCCCTTTTAAAAAGGACTTAGAAATACTAAACTGGGTATGCGACCATCGATGCGACGGTCCATCGCTAGCCTGATGTTTCGTCGCTAGCCTGACGACCATCACTATACTTATGGTCCGTCGTTAGCATGACGGTCCGTCGAGTCATCCGTCGCACATGGGCCCAAAAAGGGAGTTACTGCCTTTGTTGTGATGGGCCTAGATATGGTCCGTCGAAGACTCGATGGTCCGTCGTATCGTCCGTCGCACCTGGGCAATTCTGATAACTCTCAGTAAAACGGCTATAACTTGTCACCCCGATACCGGATTTGAACGAAATTGGTATTGTTGGAATGCTAATTCAATTCTCTACATGGCGAAAACTCAAATTCAATAAAATTCGTTATAGTTTAAACACCAATCACTTAGGAAGTCACTTCTCAATCTTTTAGGTACGAAATTACATTTCACTTGACACGCCCTAAGGCTCAGACTACGAGGGAACTTTGTGGGGTCTTACAATGCAATGGACATATCGTCTTGCCTTACTATTCTGAACATTGATATGGGTCTCAAGAACAAAAAACCCCTTTTAAAAAGGACTTAAAAATACTCAACTTGGTCTGTGACGATCGATGCGACGGTCCATCGCTAGCCTGATGTTTTCTCGCTTGCCTAATGGCCATCGCTACCCTGATGTTTCGTCGCTAGCCTGACGACCATCACTATACTTATGTTCCGTCGTTAGCATGAAGGTCCGTCGAGTCATCCGTCGCACATGGGCCCGAAAAGGGAGTTACTGCCTTTGTTGTGATGGGCCTAGCTATGGTCCGTCGAAGACTCGATGGATCGTCGTATCGTCCGTCCCACCTGGGCAATACTGATAACTCTCAGTAAAACGGCTATAACTTGTCACCCCGATACCGGATTTGGACGAAATTGGTATTGTTGGAATGCTAATTCAATTCTCTACATGATAAATAGTTAAATTTAAGAAAATTATTTATGGTTTAAACATCAATCACTTGGGAAGTCACTTCTCAATCTTTTAGGTATGAAATTACATTTCACTTGACACGCCCTAAGGCTCAGACTACGAGGGAACTTTGTGGGGTCTTACAATGCAATGGCTATATCGTGTTGCCTTACTATTCTGCACATTGATATGGGTCACAAGACCAAAAATCCCCTTTTAAAAAGGACTTAGAAATACTAAACTGGGTATGCGACCATCGATGCGACGGTCCATTGCTAGCCTGATGTTTCGTCGCTAGCCTGACGACCATCACTATACTTATGGTCCGTCGTTAGCATGACGGTCCGTCGAGTCATCCGTCGCACATGGGCCCAAAAAGGGAGTTACTGCCTTTGTTGTGATGGGCCTAGATATGGTCCGTCGAAGACTCGATGGTCCGTCGTATCGTCCGTCGCACCTGGGCAATTCTGATAACTCTCAGTAAAACGGCTATAACTTGTCACCCCGATACCGGATTTGGACGAAATTGGTATTGTTGGAATGCTAATTCAATTCTCTACATGGCGAAAACTCAAATTCAATAAAATTCGTTATAGTTTAAACACCAATCACTTAGGAAGTCACTTCTCAATCTTTTAGGTACGAAATTACATTTCACTTGACACGCCCTAAGGCTCAGACTACGAGGGAACTTTGTGGGGTCTTACAATGCAATGGACATATCGTATTGCCTTACTATTCTGAACATTGATATGGGTCTCAAGAACAAAAAACCCCTTTTAAAAAGGACTTAAAAATACTCAACCTGGTCTGCGACGATCGATGCGACGGTCCATCGCTAGCCTGATGTTTTCTCGCTTGCCTAACGGCCATCGCTACCCTGATGTTTCGTCGCTAGCCTGACGACCATCGCTATACTTATGTTCCGTCGTTAGCATGACGGTCCGTCGAGTCATCCGTCGCACATGGGCCCGAAAAGGGAGTTACTGCCTTTGTTGTGATGGGCCAAGCTATGGTCCGTCGAAGACTCGATGGATCGTCGTATCGTCCGTCCCACCTGGGCAATACTGATAACTCTCAGTAAAACGGCTATAACTTGTCACCCCGATACCGGATTTGGACGAAATTGGTATTGTTGGAATGCTAATTCAATTCTCTACATGATAAATAGTTAAATTTAAGAAAATTCTTTATGGTTTAAACATCAATCACTTAGGAAGTCACTTATCAATCTTTTAGGTACGAAATTACATTTCACTTGACACGCCCTAAGGCTAAGACTACGAGGGAACTTTGTGGGGTCTTACAATGCCATGGCCATGTCGTATTGTCTTACTATTCTAAACATTGATACGGGTCTCAAGACCAAAAATCCCCTTTTAAAAAGGACTTAGAAATACTAAACTGGGTCTGCGACGATCGATGCGATGGTCCATCTCTAGCCTGATGTTTCGTCGCTAGCCTGACGGTCATCGCTATCGTGATGGTCCTTCGTTAGCCTGGCGGTCCGTCGAGTCGTCCGTCGCACATGGGCCAAAAAAGGGAGTTACTGCCTTTGTTATGAAGGGCCGAGCTATGGTCCGTCGAAGACTCGATGATCCGTTGTATCGTCCGTCGCACCTGGGCAATTCTGATAACTCTCAGTAAAATTGTTATATCTTGTCACCCAGATACCGGATTTGGACGAAATTGGTATTGTTGGAATGCTAATTCAATTCTCTACATGACAAAAAGTCAAATTTAAGAAAATTCTTTATGGTTTAAACATCAATCACTTGGGAAGTCACTTCTCAATCTTTTAGGTACGAAATTATATTTCACTTGACACGCCCTAAGGCTCAGACTACGAGGGAACTTTGTGGGGTCTTACAATGCAATGGCTATATCGTGTTGCCTTACTATTCTGAACATTGATAAGGGTCACAACACCAAAAAACCCTTTTTAAAAAGGACTTAGAAATACTAAACTGGGTATGCGACGATCGATGCGACGGTCCATCGCTACCCTGATGTTTCGTCGCTAGCCTGACGACCATCGCTATACTTATGGTCCGTCGTTAGCATGACGGTCCGTCGAGTCATCCGTCGCACATGGGCCCAAAAAGGGAGTTACTGCCTTTGTTGTGAAGGGCCTAGCTATGGTCCGTCGAAGACTCGATGGATCGTCGTATCGTCCGTCGCACCTGGGGAATACTGACAACTCTCAGTAAAACGGCTATAACTTGTCACCCCGATACCGGATTTGGACGAAATTGGTATTGTTGGAATGCTAATTCAATTCTCTACATGATAAATAGTTAAATTTAAGAAAATTCTTTATGGTTTAAACATCAATCACTTAGGAAGTCACTTCTCAATCTTTTAGGTACGAAATTACATTTCACTTGACACGCCCTAAGGCTCAGACTACGAGGGAACTTTGTGGGGTCTTACAATGCAATGGCTATATCGTGTTGCCTTACTATTCTGAACATTGATATGGGTCACAAGACCAAAAAACCCTTTTTAAAAAGGACTTAGAAATACTAAACTGGGTATGCGACGATCGATGCGATGGTCCATCGCTACCCTGATGTTTCGTCGCTAGCCTGACGACCATCGCTATACTTATGGTCCGTCGTTAGCATGACGGTCCGTCGAGTCATCCGTCGCACATGGGCCCAAAAAGGGAGTTACTGCCTTTGTTGTGAAGGGCCTAGCTATGGTCCGTCGAAGACTCGATGGATCGTCGTATCGTCCGTCGCACCTGGGCAATACTGACAACTCTCAGTAAAACGGCTATAACTTGTCACCCCGATACCGGATTTGGACGAAATTGATATTGTTGGAATGCTAATTCAATTCTCTACATGATAAATAGTTAAATTTAAGAAAATTCTTTATGGTTTAAACATCAATCACTTAGGAAGTCACTTCTCAATCTTTAAGGTACGAAATTACATTTCACTTGACACGCCCTAAGGCTAAGACTACGAGGGAACTTTGTGGGGTCTTACAATGCCATGGCCATGTCGTATTGTCTTACTATTCTGAACATTGATACGGGTCTCAAGACAAATAATACCCTTTTAAAAAGGACTTAGAAATACTAAACTGGGTCTGCGACGATCGATGCGATGGTCCATCTCTAGCCTGATGTTTCGTCGCTAGCCTGACGGTCATCGCTATCCTGATGGTCCTTCGTTAGCCTGGCGGTCCGTCGAGTCGTCCGTCGCATATGGGCCAAAAAAGGGAGTTACTGCCTTTGTTATGAAGGGCCGAGCTATGGTCCGTCGAAGACTCGATGGATCGTCGTATCGTCCGTCGCACCTGGGCAATACTGATAACTCTCAGTAAAATGGCGCTAACTTGTCACCCCGATACCGGATTTGGACGAAATTGGTATTGTTGGAATGCTAATTCAATTCTCTACATGATAAATAGTTAAATTTAAGAAAATTCTTTATGGTTTAAACATCAATCACTTAGGAAGTCACTTCTCAATCTTTTAGGTACGAAATTACATTTCACTTAACACGCCCTAAGGCTAAGACTACGAGGGAACTTTGTGGGGTCTTACAATGCCATGGCCATGTCGTATTGTCTTACTATTCTAAACATTGATACGGGTCTCAAGACCAAAAATCCCCTTTTAAAAAGGACTTAGAAATACTAAACTGGGTCTGCGACGATCGATGCGATGGTCCATCTCTAGCCTGATGTTTCGTCGCTAGCCTGACGGTCATCGCTATCGTGATGGTCCTTCGTTAGCCTGGCGGTCCGTCAAGTCGTCCGTCGCACATGGGCCAAAAAAGGGAGTTACTGCCTTTGTTATGAAGGGCCGAGCTATGGTCCGTCGAAAACTCGATGATCCGTTGTATCGTCCGTCGCACCTGGGCAATTCTGATAACTCTCAGTAAAATTGCTATATCTTGTCACCCAGATACCGGATTTGGACGAAATTGGTATTGTTGGAATGCTAATTCAATTCTCTACATGACAAAAAGTCAAATTTAAGAAAATTCTTTATGGTTTAAACATCAATCACTTGGGAAGTCACTTCTCAATCTTTTAGGTACGAAATTACATTTCACTTGACACGCCCTAAGGCTCAGACTACGAGGGAACTTTTTGGGGTCTTACAATGCAATGGCTATATCGTGTTGCCTTACTATTCTGAATATTGATATGGGTCACAAGACCAAAAAACCCTTTTTAAAAAGGACTTAGAAATACTAAACTGGGTATGCGACGATCGATGCGACGGTCCATCGCTACCCTGATGTTTCGTCGCTAGCCTGACGACCATCGCTATACTTATGGTCCGTCGTTAGCATGACGGTCCGTCGAGTCATCCGTCGCACATGGGCCCAAAAAGGGAGTTACTGCCTTTGTTGTGAAGGGCCTAGCTATGGTCCGTCGAAGACTCGATGGATCGTCGTATCGTCCGTCGCACCTGGGCAATACTGACAACTCTCAGTAAAACGGCTATAACTTGTCACCCCGATACCGGATTTGGACGAAATTGATATTGTTGGAATGCTAATTCAATTCTCTACATGATAAATAGTTAAATTTAAGAAAATTCTTTATGGTTTAAACATCAATCACTTAGGAAGTCACTTCTCAATCTTTAAGGTACGAAATTACATTTCACTTGACACGCCCTAAGGCTAAGACTACGAGGGAACTTTGTGGGGTCTTACAATGCCATGGCCATGTCGTATTGTCTTACTATTCTGAACATTGATACGGGTCTCAAGACAAATAATACCCTTTTAAAAAGGACTTAGAAATACTAAACTGGGTCTGCGACGATCGATGCGATGGTCCATCTCTAGCCTGATGTTTCGTCGCTAGCCTGACGGTCATCGCTATCCTGATGGTCCTTCGTTAGCCTGGCGGTCCGTCGAGTCGTCCGTCGCACATGGGACAAAAAAGGGAGTTACTGCCTTTGTTATGAAGGGCCGAGCTATGGTCCGTCGAAGACTCGATGGATCGTCGTATCGTCCGTCGCACCTGGGCAATACTGATAACTCTCAGTAAAATGGCGCTAACTTGTCACCCCGATACCGGATTTTGACGAAATTGGTATTGTTGGAATGCTAATTCAATTCTCTACATGATAAATAGTTAAATTTAAGAAAATTCTTTATGGTTTAAACATCAATCACTTAGGAAGTCACTTCTCAATCTTTTAGGTACAAAATTACATTTCACTTAACACGCCCTAAGGCTAAGACTACGAGGGAACTTTGTGGGGTCTTACAATGCCATGGCCATGTCGTATTGTCTTACTATTCTAAACATTGATACGGGTCTCAAGACCAAAAATCCCCTTTTAAAAAGGACTTAGAAATACTAAACTGGGTCTGCGACGATCGATGCGATGGTCCATCTCTAGCCTGATGTTTCGTCGCTAGCCTGACGGTCATCGCTATCGTGATGGTCCTTCGTTAGCCTGGCGGTCCGTCGAGTCGTCCGTCGCACATGGGCCAAAAAAGGGAGTTACTGCCTTTGTTATGAAGGGCCGAGCTATGGTCCGTCGAAAACTCGATGATCCGCTGTATCGTCCGTCGCACCTGGGCAATTCTGATAACTCTCAGTAAAATTGCTATATCTTGTCACCCAGATACCGGATTTGGACGAAATTGGTATTGTTGGAATGCTAATTCAATTCTCTACATGACAAAAAGTCAAATTTAAGAAAATTCTTTATGGTTTAAACATCAATCACTTGGGAAGTCACTTCTCAATCTTTTAGGTACGAAATTACATTTCACTTGACACGCCCTAAGGCTCAGACTACGAGGGAACTTTGTGGGGTCTTACAATGCAATGGCTATATCGTGTTGCCTTACTATTCTGAACATTGATATGGGTCACAAGACCAAAAAACCCTTTTTAAAAAGGACTTAGAAATACTAAACTGGGTATGCGACGATCGATGCGACGGTCCATCGCTACCCTGATGTTTCGTCGCTAGCCTGACGACCATCGCTATACTTATGGTCCGTCGTTAGCATGACGGTCCGTCGAGTCATCCGTCGCACATGGGCCCAAAAAGGGAGTTACTGCCTTTGTTGTGAAGGGCCTAGCTATGGTCCGTCGAAGACTCGATGGATCGTCGTATCGTCCGTCGCACCTGGGCAATACTGACAACTCTCAGTAAAACGGCTATAACTTGTCACCCCGATACCGGATTTGGACGAAATTGGTATTGTTGGAATGCTAATTCAATTCTCTACATGATAAATAGTTACATTTAAGAAAATTCTTTATGGTTTAAACATCAATCACTTAGGAAGTCACTTCTCAATCTTTAAGGTACGAAATTACATTTCACTTGACACGCCCTAAGGCTAAGACTACGAGGGAACTTTGTGGGGTCTTACAATGCCATGGCCATGTCGTATTGTCTTACTATTCTGAACATTGATACGGGTCTCAAGACAAATAATACCCTTTTAAAAAGGACTTAGAAATACTAAACTGGGTCTGCGACGATCGATGCGATGGTCCATCTCTAGCCTGATGTTTCGTCGCTAGCCTGACGGTCATCGCTATCCTGATGGTCCTTCGTTAGCCTGGCGGTCCGTCGAGTCGTCCGTCGCACATGGGCCAAAAAAGGGAGTTACTGCCTTTGTTATGAAGGGCCGAGCTATGGTCCGTCGAAGACTCGATGGATCGTCGTATCGTCCGTCGCACCTGGGCAATACTGATAACTCTCAGTAAAATGGCGCTAACTTGTCACCCCGATACCGGATTTGGACGAAATTGGTATTGTTGGAATGCTAATTCAATTCTCTACATGATAAATAGTTAAATTTCAGAAAATTCTTTATGGATTAAACAACAATCACTTAGGAAGTCACTTCTCAATCTTATAGGTACGAAATTACATTTCACTTGACACGCCCTAAGGCTAAGACTACGAGGGAACTTTCTGGGGTCTTACAATGCCATGGCCATGTCGTATTGTCTTACTATTCTGAACATTGATACGGGTCTCAAGACAAAAAATCCCCTTTTAAAAAGGACTTAGAAATACTAAACTGGGTCTGCGACGATCGATGCGATGGTCCATCTCTAGCCTGATGTTTCGTCGCTAGCCTGACGGTCATCGCTATCGTGATGGTCCTTCGTTAGCCTGGCGGTCCGTCGAGTCATCCGTCACACATGGGCCCAAAAAGGGAGTTACTGCCTTTGTTGTGATGGGCCTCGCTATGGTCCGTCGAAGACTCGATGGTCGTCGTATCGTCCGTCGCACCTGGGCAATTCTGATAACTCTCAGTAAAACGGCTATAACTTGTCACCCCGATACCAGATTTGGACGAAATTGGTATTGTTGGAATGCTAATTCAATTCTCTACATGGAGAAAACTCAAATTCAATAAAATTCTTTATGGTTTAAGCACCAATCACTTAGGAAGTCACTTCTCAATCTTTTAGGTACGACATTACATTTCACTTGACACGCCCTAAGCCTCAGACTACGAGGGAACTTTGTGGGGTCTTACAATGAAATGGCCATATCGTATTGCCTTACTATTCTGAACATTGATATGGCTCTCAAGACCAAAAAAACCCTATTAAAAAGGACTTAAAAATACTAAACTTGGTCTGCGACGATCGATGCGACGGTCCATCGCTAGCCTGATGTTTTGTCGCTTGCCTAACGACCATCGCTATCCTTATGGTCCATCGTTAGCATTACGGTCCGTCAAGTCATCCGTCGCACATGGGCCAAAAAAAGGAGTAACTACCTTTGTTGTGACGGGCCGAGCTATGGTCCGTCGAAGACTCGATGGTCTGTCGTATCGTTCGTCGCACCTGGGCAATTTTGATAACTCACATTAAAATGGCTATAACTTGTCACCCAGATACCGGATTTGGACGAAATTGGTCTTGTTGGAATGCTAATTCAATTCTCTACATGACAAAAACTCAAATTTAAGAAAATTCTTTATGGTTTAAACATCAATCACTTGGGAAGTCACTTCTCAATCTTTTAGGTACGAAATTACATTTCACTTGACACGCCCTAAGGCTCAGACTACGAGGGAACTTTGTGGGGTCTTACAATGAAATGGCCATATCGTATTTCCTTACTATTCTGAACATTGATATGGCTCTCAAGACCAAAAAAACCCTATTAAAAAGGACTTAAAAATACTAAACTTGGTCTGCAACGATCGATGCGACGGTCCATCGCTAGCCTGATGTTTTGTCCCTTGCCTAACGACCATCGCTATCCTTATGGTCCGTCGTTAGAATTAAGGTCCGTCAAGTCATCCGTCGCATATGGGCCAAAAAAAAGAGTAACTGCCTTTGTTGTGACGGGCCGAGCTATGGTCCGTCGAAGACTCGATGGTCTGTCGTATCGTTCGTCGCACCTGGGCAATTCTGATAACTCTCAGTAGAATGGCTATAACTTGTCACCCCGATACCGGATTTGGATGAAATTGGTATTGTTGGAATGCTAATTCAATTCTCTACATGACAAAAACTCAAATTTAAGAAAATTATTTATGGTTTAAACATCAATCACTTGGGAAGTCACTTCTCAATCTTTTAGGTACGAAATTACATTTCACTTGACACGCCCTAAGGCTAAGACTTCGAGGGAACTTTGTGGGGTCTTACAATGCAATGGCCATATCGTGTTGCCTTACTATTCTGAACATTGATATGGGTCACAAGACCAAAAAACCCCTTTTAAAAAGGACTTAGTAATACTAAACTGGGTCTGCGACAATCGATGCGACGGTCCATCGCTAGCCTGATGTTTCGTCGCTAGCCTAACGACCATCGCTATCCTTATGGTCCGTCGTTAGCATGACGGTCCGTCGAGTCATCCGTCGCACGTGGGCCCAAAAAGGGAGTTACTGCCTTTGTTGTGATGGGCCTCGCTATGGTCCGTCGAAGACTCGATGGTCGTGGTATCGTCCGTCGCACCAGGGCAATTCTGATAACTCTCAGTAAAATGGCTATAACTTGTCACCCCGATACCAGATTTGGACGAAATTGGTATTGTTGGAATGCTAATTCAATTCTCTACATGGCGAAAACTCAAATTCAATAAAATTATTTATGGTTTAAACACCAATCACTTAGGAAGTCACTTCTCAATCTTTTAGGTACGAAATTATATTTCACTTGACACGCCCTAAGGCTCAGACTTCGAGGGAACTTTGTTGGGTCTTACAATGAAATGGCCATATCGTATTGCCTTACTATTCTGAACATTGATATGGCTCTCAAGACCAAAAAACCCCTATTAAAAAGGACTTAAAAATACTAAACTTGGTCTGCGACGATCGATGCGACGGTCCATCGCTAGCCTGATGTTTCGTCGCTAGCCTGACGACCATCGCTATACTTATGGTCCGTCGTTAGCATGACGGTCCGTCGAGTCATCCGTCGCACATGGGCCCAAAAAGGGAGTTACTGCCTTTGTTGTGATGGTCCTAGCTATGGTCCATCGAAGACTCGATGGTCCATCGTATCGTCCGTCGCACCTGGGCAATTCTTATAACTCTCAGTAAAACGGCTATAACATGTCACCCCGATACCGGATTTGTACGAAATTGGTATTGTTGGAATGCTAATTCAATTCTCTACATGGCGAAAACTCAAATTCAATAAAATTATTTATGGTTTAAACACCAATAACTTAGGAAGTCACTTCTCAATCTTTTAGGTACGAAATTACATTTCACTTGACACGCCCTAAGGCTCAGACTACGAGGGAACTTTGTGGGGTCTTACAATGCCATGGCCATGTCGTATTGTCTTAGTATTCTGAACATTGATACGGGTCTCAAGACCAAAAATCCCCTTTTAAAAAGGACTTAGAAATACTAAACTGGGTCTGCGACGATCGATGCGATGGTCCATCTCTAGCCTGATGTTTCGGCGCTAGCCTGACGGTCATCGCTATCCTGATGGTCCTTCGTTAGCCTGGCGGTCCGTCGAGTCGTCTGTCGCACATGGGCCAAAAAAGGGAGTTACTGCCTTTGTTATGAAGGGCCGAGCTATGGTCCGTCGAAGACTCGATGGATCGTCGTATCGTCCGTCGCACCTGGGCAATACTGATAACTCTCAGTAAATTGGCGCTAACTTGTCACCCCGATACCGGATTTGGACGAAATTGGTATTGTTGGAATGCTAATTCAATTCTCTACATGATAAATAGTTTAATTTAAGAAAATTCTTTATGGTTTAAACATCAATCACTTAGGAAGTCACTTCTCAATCTTTTAGGTACGAAATTACATTTCACTTGACACGCCCTAAGGCTAAGACTACGAGGGAACTTTGTGGGGTCTTACAATGCCATGGCCATGTCGTATTGTCTTACTATTCTAAACATTGATACGGGTCTCAAGACCAAAAATCCCCTTTTAAAAAGGACTTAGAAATACTAAACTGGGTCTGCGACGATCGATGCGATGGTCCATCTCTAGCCTGATGTTTCGTCGCTAGCCTGACGGTCATCGCTATCGTGATGGTCCTTCGTTAGCCTGGCGGTCCGTCGAGTCGTCCGTCGCACATGGGCCAAAAAAGGGAGTTTCTGCCTTTGTTATGAAGGGCCGAGCTATGGTCCGTCGAAAACTCGATGATCCGTTGTATCGTCCGTCGCACCTGGGCAATTCTGATAACTCTCAGTAAAATTGGTATATCTTGTCACCCAGATACCGGATTTGGACGAAATTGGTATTGTTGGAATGCTAATTCAATTCTCTACATGACAAAAAGTCAAATTTAAGAAAATTCTTTATGGTTTAAACATCAATCACTTGGGAAGTCACTTCTCAATCTTTTAGGTACGAAATTACATTTCACTTGACACGCCCTAAGGCTCAGACTACGAGGGAACTTTGTGGGGTCTTACAATGCAATGGCTATATCGTGTTGCCTTACTATTCTGAACATTGATATGGGTCACAAGACCAAAAAACCCTTTTTAAAAAGGACTTAGAAATACTAAACTGGGTATGCGACGATCGATGCGATGGTCCATCGCTACCCTGATGTTTCGTCGCTAGCCTGACGACCATCGCTATACTTATGGTCCGTCGTTAGCATGACGGTCCGTCGAGTCATCCGTCGCACATGGGCCCAAAAAGGGAGTTACTGCCTTTGTTGTGAAGGGCCTAGCTATGGTCCGTCGAAGACTCGATGGATCGTCGTATCGTCCGTCGCACCTGGGCAATACTGACAACTCTCAGTAAAACGGCTATAACTTGTCACCCCGATACCGGATTTGGACGAAATTGATATTGTTGGAATGCTAATTCAATTCTCTACATGATAAATAGTTAAATTTAAGAAAATTCTTTATGGTTTAAACATCAATCACTTAGGAAGTCACTTCTCAATCTTTAAGGTACGAAATTACATTTCACTTGACACGCCCTAAGGCTAAGACTACGAGGGAACTTTGTGGGGTCTTACAATGCCATGGCCATGTCGTATTGTCTTACTATTCTGAACATTGATACGGGTCTCAAGACAAATAATACCCTTTTAAAAAGGACTTAGAAATACTAAACTGGGTCTGCGACGATCGATGCGATGGTCCATCTCTAGCCTGATGTTTCGTCGCTAGCCTGACGGTCATCGCTATCCTGATGGTCCTTCGTTAGCCTGGCGGTCCGTCGAGTCGTCCGTCGCATATGGGCCAAAAAAGGGAGTTACTGCCTTTGTTATGAAGGGCCGAGCTATGGTCCGTCGAAGACTCGATGGATCGTCGTATCGTCCGTCGCACCTGGGCAATACTGATAACTCTCAGTAAAATGGCGCTAACTTGTCACCCCGATACCGGATTTGGACGAAATTGGTATTGTTGGAATGCTAATTCAATTCTCTACATGATAAATAGTTAAATTTAAGAAAATTCTTTATGGTTTAAACATCAATCACTTAGGAAGTCACTTCTCAATCTTTTAGGTACGAAATTACATTTCACTTAACACGCCCTAAGGCTAAGACTACGAGGGAACTTTGTGGGGTCTTACAATGCCATGGCCATGTCGTATTGTCTTACTATTCTAAACATTGATACGGGTCTCAAGACCAAAAATCCCCTTTTAAAAAGGACTTAGAAATACTAAACTGGGTCTGCGACGATCGATGCGATGGTCCATCTCTAGCCTGATGTTTCGTCGCTAGCCTGACGGTCATCGCTATCGTGATGGTCCTTCGTTAGCCTGGCGGTCCGTCAAGTCGTCCGTCGCACATGGGCCAAAAAAGGGAGTTACTGCCTTTGTTATGAAGGGCCGAGCTATGGTCCGTCGAAAACTCGATGATCCGTTGTATCGTCCGTCGCACCTGGGCAATTCTGATAACTCTCAGTAAAATTGCTATATCTTGTCACCCAGATACCGGATTTGGACGAAATTGGTATTGTTGGAATGCTAATTCAATTCTCTACATGACAAAAAGTCAAATTTAAGAAAATTCTTTATGGTTTAAACATCAATCACTTGGGAAGTCACTTCTCAATCTTTTAGGTACGAAATTACATTTCACTTGACACGCCCTAAGGCTCAGACTACGAGGGAACTTTGTGGGGTCTTACAATGCAATGGCTATATCGTGTTGCCTTACTATTCTGAATATTGATATGGGTCACAAGACCAAAAAACCCTTTTTAAAAAGGACTTAGAAATACTAAACTGGGTATGCGACGATCGATGCGACGGTCCATCGCTACCCTGATGTTTCGTCGCTAGCCTGACGACCATCGCTATACTTATGGTCCGTCGTTAGCATGACGGTCCGTCGAGTCATCCGTCGCACATGGGCCCAAAAAGGGAGTTACTGCCTTTGTTGTGAAGGGCCTAGCTATGGTCCGTCGAAGACTCGATGGATCGTCGTATCGTCCGTCGCACCTGGGCAATACTGACAACTCTCAGTAAAACGGCTATAACTTGTCACCCCGATACCGGATTTGGACGAAATTGATATTGTTGGAATGCTAATTCAATTCTCTACATGATAAATAGTTAAATTTAAGAAAATTCTTTATGGTTTAAACATCAATCACTTAGGAAGTCACTTCTCAATCTTTAAGGTACGAAATTACATTTCACTTGACACGCCCTAAGGCTAAGACTACGAGGGAACTTTGTGGGGTCTTACAATGCCATGGCCATGTCGTATTGTCTTACTATTCTGAACATTGATACGGGTATCAAGACAAATAATACCCTTTTAAAAAGGACTTAGAAATACTAAACTGGGTCTGCGACGATCGATGCGATGGTCCATCTCTAGCCTGATGTTTCGTCGCTAGCCTGACGGTCATCGCTATCCTGATGGTCCTTCGTTAGCCTGGCGGTCCGTCGAGTCGTCCGTCGCACATGGGCCAAAAAAGGGAGTTACTGCCTTTGTTATGAAGGGCCGAGCTATGGTCCGTCGAAGACTCGATGGATCGTCGTATCGTCCGTCGCACCTGGGCAATACTGATAACTCTCAGTAAAATGGCGCTAACTTGTCACCCCGATACCGGATTTTGACGAAATTGGTATTGTTGGAATGCTAATTCAATTCTCTACATGATAAATAGTTAAATTTAAGAAAATTCTTTATGGTTTAAACATCAATCACTTAGGAAGTCACTTCTCAATCTTTTAGGTACGAAATTACATTTCACTTAACACGCCCTAAGGCTAAGACTACGAGGGAACTTTGTGGGGTCTTACAATGCCATGGCCATGTCGTATTGTCTTACTATTCTAAACATTGATACGGGTCTCAAGACCAAAAATCCCCTTTTAAAAAGGACTTAGAAATACTAAACTGGGTCTGCGACGATCGATGCGATGGTCCATCTCTAGCCTGATGTTTCGTCGCTAGCCTGACGGTCATCGCTATCGTGATGGTCCTTCGTTAGCCTGGCGGTCCGTCGAGTCGTCCGTCGCACATGGGCCAAAAAAGGGAGTTACTGCCTTTGTTATGAAGGGCCGAGCTATGGTCCGTCGAAAACTCGATGATCCGCTGTATCGTCCGTCGCACCTGGGCAATTCTGATAACTCTCAGTAAAATTGCTATATCTTGTCACCCAGATACCGGATTTGGACGAAATTGGTATTGTTGGAATGCTAATTCAATTCTCTACATGACAAAAAGTCAAATTTAAGAAAATTCTTTATGGTTTAAACATCAATCACTTGGGAAGTCACTTCTCAATCTTTTAGGTACGAAATTACATTTCACTTGACACGCCCTAAGGCTCAGACTACGAGGGAACTTTGTGGGGTCTTACAATGCAATGGCTATATCGTGTTGCCTTACTATTCTGAACATTGATATGGGTCACAAGACCAAAAAACCCTTTTTAAAAAGGACTTAGAAATACTAAACTGGGTATGCGACGATCGATGCGACGGTCCATCGCTACCCTGATGTTTCGTCGCTAGCCTGACGACCATCGCTATACTTATGGTCCGTCGTTAGCATGACGGTCCGTCGAGTCATCCGTCGCACATGGGCCCAAAAAGGGAGTTACTGCCTTTGTTGTGAAGGGCCTAGCTATGGTCCGTCGAAGACTCGATGGATCGTCGTATCGTCCGTCGCACCTGGGCAATACTGACAACTCTCAGTAAAACGGCTATAACTTGTCACCCCGATACCGGATTTGGACGAAATTGGTATTGTTGGAATGCTAATTCAATTCTCTACATGATAAATAGTTACATTTAAGAAAATTCTTTATGGTTTAAACATCAATCACTTAGGAAGTCACTTCTCAATCTTTAAGGTACGAAATTACATTTCACTTGACACGCCCTAAGGCTAAGACTACGAGGGAACTTTGTGGGGTCTTACAATGCCATGGCCATGTCGTATTGTCTTACTATTCTGAACATTGATACGGGTCTCAAGACAAATAATACCCTTTTAAAAAGGACTTAGAAATACTAAACTGGGTCTGCGACGATCGATGCGATGGTCCATCTCTAGCCTGATGTTTCGTCGCTAGCCTGACGGTCATCGCTATCCTGATGGTCCTTCGTTAGCCTGGCGGTCCGTCGAGTCGTCCGTCGCACATGGGCCAAAAAAGGGAGTTACTGCCTTTGTTATGAAGGGCCGAGCTATGGTCCGTCGAAGACTCGATGGATCGTCGTATCGTCCGTCGCACCTGGGCAATACTGATAACTCTCAGTAAAATGGCGCTAACTTGTCACCCCGATACCGGATTTGGACGAAATTGGTATTGTTGGAATGCTAATTCAATTCTCTACATGATAAATAGTTAAATTTCAGAAAATTCTTTATGGATTAAACAACAATCACTTAGGAAGTCACTTCTCAATCTTATAGGTACGAAATTACATTTCACTTGACACGCCCTAAGGCTAAGACTACGAGGGAACTTTCTGGGGTCTTACAATGCCATGGCCATGTCGTATTGTCTTACTATTCTGAACATTGATACGGGTCTCAAGACAAAAAATCCCCTTTTAAAAAGGACTTAGAAATACTAAACTGGGTCTGCGACGATCGATGCGATGGTCCATCTCTAGCCTGATGTTTCGTCGCTAGCCTGACGGTCATCGCTATCGTGATGGTCCTTCGTTAGCCTGGCGGTCCGTCGAGTCATCCGTCACACATGGGCCCAAAAAGGGAGTTACTGCCTTTGTTGTGATGGGCCTCGCTATGGTCCGTCGAAGACTCGATGGTCGTCGTATCGTCCGTCGCACCTGGGCAATTCTGATAACTCTCAGTAAAACGGCTATAACTTGTCACCCCGATACCAGATTTGGACGAAATTGGTATTGTTGGAATGCTAATTCAATTCTCTACATGGAGAAAACTCAAATTCAATAAAATTCTTTATGGTTTAAGCACCAATCACTTAGGAAGTCACTTCTCAATCTTTTAGGTACGACATTACATTTCACTTGACACGCCCTAAGCCTCAGACTACGAGGGAACTTTGTGGGGTCTTACAATGAAATGGCCATATCGTATTGCCTTACTATTCTGAACATTGATATGGCTCTCAAGACCAAAAAAACCCTATTAAAAAGGACTTAAAAATACTAAACTTGGTCTGCGACGATCGATGCGACGGTCCATCGCTAGCCTGATGTTTTGTCGCTTGCCTAACGACCATCGCTATCCTTATGGTCCATCGTTAGCATTACGGTCCGTCAAGTCATCCGTCGCACATGGGCCAAAAAAAGGAGTAACTACCTTTGTTGTGACGGGCCGAGCTATGGTCCGTCGAAGACTCGATGGTCTGTCGTATCGTTCGTCGCACCTGGGCAATTTTGATAACTCACATTAAAATGGCTATAACTTGTCACCCAGATACCGGATTTGGACGAAATTGGTCTTGTTGGAATGCTAATTCAATTCTCTACATGACAAAAACTCAAATTTAAGAAAATTCTTTATGGTTTAAACATCAATCACTTGGGAAGTCACTTCTCAATCTTTTAGGTACGAAATTACATTTCACTTGACACGCCCTAAGGCTCAGACTACGAGGGAACTTTGTGGGGTCTTACAATGAAATGGCCATATCGTATTTCCTTACTATTCTGAACATTGATATGGCTCTCAAGACCAAAAAACCCCTATTAAAAAGGACTTAAAAATACTAAACTTGGTCTGCAACGATCGATGCGACGGTCCATCGCTAGCCTGATGTTTTGTCCCTTGCCTAACGACCATCGCTATCCTTATGGTCCGTCGTTAGAATTAAGGTCCGTCAAGTCATCCGTCGCATATGGGCCAAAAAAAAGAGTAACTGCCTTTGTTGTGACGGGCCGAGCTATGGTCCGTCGAAGACTCGATGGTCTGTCGTGTCGTTCGTCGCACCTGGGCAATTCTGATAACTCTCAGTAGAATGGCTATAACTTGTCACCCCGATACCGGATTTGGATGAAATTGGTATTGTTGGAATGCTAATTCAATTCTCTACATGACAAAAACTCAAATTTAAGAAAATTCTTTATGGTTTAAACATCAATCACTTGGGAAGTCACTTCTCAATCTTTTAGGTACGAAATTACATTTCACTTGACACGCCCTAAGGCTAAGACTACGAGGGAACTTTGTGGGGTCTTACAATGCAATGGCCATATCGTGTTGCCTTACTATTCTGAACATTGATATGGGTCACAAGACCAAAAAACCCCTTTTAAAAAGGACTTAGTAATACTAAACTGGGTCTGCGACAATCGATGCGACGGTCCATCGCTAGCCTGATGTTTCGTCGCTAGCCTAACGACCATCGCTATCCTTATGGTCCGTCGTTAGCATGACGGTCCGTCGAGTCATCCGTCGCACGTGGGCCCAAAAAGGGAGTTACTGCCTTTGTTGTGATGGGCCTCGCTATGGTCCGTCGAAGACTCGATGGTCGTGGTATCGTCCGTCGCACCAGGGCAATTCTGATAACTCTCAGTAAAATGGCTATAACTTGTCACCCCGATACCAGATTTGGACGAAATTGGTATTGTTGGAATGCTAATTCAATTCTCTACATGGCGAAAACTCAAATTCAATAAAATTATTTATGGTTTAAACACCAATCACTTAGGAAGTCACTTCTCAATCTTTTAGGTACGAAATTATATTTCACTTGACACGCCCTAAGGCTCAGACTTCGAGGGAACTTTGTTGGGTCTTACAATGAAATGGTCATATCGTATTGCCTTACTATTCTGAACATTGATATGGCTCTCAAGACCAAAAAACCCCTATTAAAAAGGACTTAAAAATACTAAACTTGGTCTGCGACGATCGATGCGACGGTCCATCGCTAGCCTGATGTTTCGTCGCTAGCCTGACGACCATCGCTATACTTATGGTCCGTCGTTAGCATGACGGTCCGTCGAGTCATCCGTCGCACATGGGCCCAAAAAGGGAGTTACTGCCTTTGTTGTGATGGTCCTAGCTATGGTCCATCGAAGACTCGATGGTCCATCGTATCGTCCGTCGCACCTGGGCAATTCTTATAACTCTCAGTAAAACGGCTATAACATGTCACCCCGATACCGGATTTGTACGAAATTGGTATTGTTGGAATGCTAATTCAATTCTCTACATGGCGAAAACTCAAATTCAATAAAATTATTTATGGTTTAAACACCAATAACTTAGGAAGTCACTTCTCAATCTTTTAGGTACGAAATTACATTTCACTTGACACGCCCTAAGGCTCAGACTACGAGGGAACTTTGTGGGGTCTTACAATGCCATGGCCATGTCGTATTGTCTTAGTATTCTGAACATTGATACGGGTCTCAAGACCAAAAATCCCCTTTTAAAAAGGACTTAGAAATACTAAACTGGGTCTGCGACGATCGATGCGATGGTCCATCTCTAGCCTGATGTTTCGGCGCTAGCCTGACGGTCATCGCTATCCTGATGGTCCTTCGTTAGCCTGGCGGTCCGTCGAGTCGTCTGTCGCACATGGGCCAAAAAAGGGAGTTACTGCCTTTGTTATGAAGGGCCGAGCTATGGTCCGTCGAAGACTCGATGATCCGTTGTATCGTCCGTCGCACCTGGGCAATTCTAATAACTCTCAGTAAAATGGCTATAACTTGTCACCCAGATACCGGATTTGGACGAATATGGTATTGTTGGAATGCTAATTCAATTCTCTACATGACAAAAGGTCAAATTTAAGAAAATTCTTTATGGTTTAATCATCAATCACTTGGGAAGTCACTTCTCAATCTTTTAGGTACGAAATTACATTTCACTTGACACGCCCTAAGGCTCAGACTACGAGGGAACTTTGTGGGGTCTTACAATGCAATGGCCATATCGTGTTGCCTTACTATTCTGAACATTGTTATGGGTCACAAGACCAAAAAACCCCTTCTAAAAAGGACTTAGAAATACTAAACTGGGTCTGCGACGATCGATGCGACGGTCCATCGCTAGCCTGATGTTTCGTCGCTAGCCTAACGACCATCGCTATCCTTATGGTCCGTCGTTAGCATGACGGTCCGTCGAGTCATCCGTCGCACATGGGCCCAAAAAGGGAGTTACTGCCTTTGTTGTGATGGGCCTAGGTATGGTCCGTCGAAGAATCGATGGTCCGTCGTATCGTCCGTCACACCTGGGCAATTCTGATAACTCTCAGTAAAACGGCTATAACTTTTCACCCCGATACCGGATTTGGACGAAATTGGTATTGTTGGAATGCTAATTCAATTCTCTACATGGTAAAAACTCAAATTTAATAAAATTATTTATGGTTTAAACACCAATCACTTAGGAAGTCACTTCTCAATCTTTTAGGTACGAAATTACATTTCACTTGACACGCCCTAAGGCTCAGACTACGAGGGAACTTTCTGGGGTCTTACAATGCCATGGCCATGTCGTATTGTCTTACTATTCTGAACATTGATACGGGTCTCAAGACCAAAAATCCCCTTTTAAAAAGGACTTAGAAATACTAAACTGGGTCTGCGACGATCGATGCGATGGTCCATCTCTAGCCTGATGTTTCGTCGCTAGCCTGGCGGTCATCGCTATCCTGATGGTCCTTCATTAGCCTGGCGGTCCGTCGAGTCGTCCGTCGCACATGGGCCAAAAAAGGGAGTTACTGCCTTTGTTATGAAGGGCCGAGCTATGGTCCGTCGAAGACTCGATGATCCGTTGTATCGTCCGTCGCACCTGGGCAATTCTGATAACTCTCAGTAAAATGGCTATAACTTGTCACCCCGATACCGGATTTAGACGAAATTGGAATTGTTGGAATGCTAATTCAATTCTCTACATGGCGAAAACTCAAATTCAATAAAATTATTTATGGTTTAAAAACCAATCACTTAGGAAGTCACTTCTCAATCTTTTAGGTACGAAATTATATTTCACTTGACACGCCCTAAGGCTCAGACTTCGAGGGAACTTTGTTGGGTCTTACAATGAAATGGTCATATCGTATTGCCTTACTATTCTGAACAATGATATGGCTCTCAAGACCAAAAAACCCCTATTAAAAAGGACTTAAAAATACTAAACTTGGTCTGCGACGATCGATGCGACGGTCCATCGCTAGCCTGATGTTTCGTCGCTAGCCTGACGACCATCGCTATACTTATGGTCCGTCGTTAGCATGACGGTCCGTCGAGTCATCCGTCGCACATGGGCCCAAAAAGGGAGTTACTGCCTTTGTTGTGATGGTCCTAGCTATGGTCCATCGAAGACTCGATGGTCCATCGTATCGTCCGTCGCACCTGGGCAATTCTTATAACTCTCAGTAAAACGGCTATAACATGTCACCCCGATACCGGATTTGTACGAAATTGGTATTGTTGGAATGCTAATTCAATTCTCTACATGGCGAAAACTCAAATTCAATAAAATTATTTATGGTTTAAACACCAATAACTTAGGAAGTCACTTCTCAATCTTTTAGGTACGAAATTACATTTCACTTGACACGCCCTAAGGCTCAGACTATGAGGGAACTTTGTGGGGTCTTACAATGCCATGGCCATGTCGTATTGTCTTAGTATTCTGAACATTGATACGGGTCTCAAGACCAAAAATCCCCTTTTAAAAAGGACTTAGAAATACTAAACTGGGTCTGCGACGATCGATGCGATGGTCCATCTCTAGCCTGATGTTTCGGCGCTAGCCTGACGGTCATCGCTATCCTGATGGTCCTTCGTTAGCCTGGCGGTCCGTCGAGTCGTCTGTCGCACATGGGCCAAAAAAGGGAGTTACTGCCTTTGTTATGAAGGGCCGAGCTATGGTCCGTCGAAGACTCGATGATCCGTTGTATCGTCCGTCGCACCTGGGCAATTCTAATAACTCTCAGTAAAATGGCTATAACTTGTCACCCAGATACCGGATTTGGACGAATATGGTATTGTTGGAATGCTAATTCAATTCTCTACATGACAAAAAGTCAAATTTAAGAAAATTCTTTATGGTTTAAACATCAATCACTTGGGAAGTCACTTCTCAATCTTTTAGGTACGAAATTACATTTCACTTGACACGCCCTAAGGCTCAGACTACGAGGGAACTTTGTGGGGTCTTACAATGCAATGGCCATATCGTGTTGCCTTACTATTCTGAACATTGTTATGGGTCACAAGACCAAAAAACCCCTTCTAAAAAGGACTTAGAAATACTAAACTGGGTCTGCGACGATCGATGCGACGGTCCATCGCTAGCCTGATGTTTCGTCGCTAGCCTAACGACCATCGCTATCCTTATGGTCCGTCGTTAGCATGACGGTCCGTCGAGTCATCCGTCGCACATGGGCCCAAAAAGGGAGTTACTGCCTTTGTTGTGATGGGCCTAGGTATGGTCCGTCGAAGAATCGATGGTCCGTCGTATCGTCCGTCACACCTGGGCAATTCTGATAACTCTCAGTAAAACGGCTATAACTTTTCACCCCGATACCGGATTTGGACGAAATTGGTATTGTTGGAATGCTAATTCAATTCTCTACATGGTAAAAACTCAAATTTAATAAAATTATTTATGGTTTAAACACCAATCACTTAGGAAGTCACTTCTCAATCTTTTAGGTACGAAATTACATTTCACTTGACACGCCCTAAGGCTCAGACTACGAGGGAACTTTCTGGGGTCTTACAATGCCATGGCCATGTCGTATTGTCTTACTATTCTGAACATTGATACGGGTCTCAAGACCAAAAATCCCCTTTTAAAAAGGACTTAGAAATACTAAACTGGGTCTGCGACGATCGATGCGATGGTCCATCTCTAGCCTGATGTTTCGTCGCTAGCCTGGCGGTCATCGCTATCCTGATGGTCCTTCATTAGCCTGGCGGTCCGTCGAGTCGTCCGTCGCACATGGGCCAAAAAAGGGAGTTACTGCCTTTGTTATGAAGGGCCGAGCTATGGTCCGTCGAAGACTCGATGATCCGTTGTATCGTCCGTCGCACCTGGGCAATTCTGATAACTCTCAGTAAAATGGCTATAACTTGTCACCCCGATACCGGATTTAGACGAAATTGGAATTGTTGGAATGCTAATTCAATTCTCTACATGACAAAAAGTCAAATTTAAGAAAATTCTTTATGGTTTAAACATCAATCACTTGGGAAGTCACTTCTCAATCTTTTAAGTACGAAATTACATTTCACTTGACACGCCCTAAGGCTCAGACTACGAGGGAACTTTGTGGGGTCCTACAATGCAATGGCCATATCGTATTGCCTTACTATTCTGAACATTGATATGGGTCTCAAGACCAAAAAACCCCTTTTAAAAAGGACATAAAAATACTCAACTTGGTCTGCGACGATCGATGCGACGGTCCATCGCTAGCCTGATGTTTTGTCGCTTCCCTAACGGCTATCGCTATCCTTATGGTCCGTCGTTAGCATTACGGTCCATCAAGTCATCCGTCGCATATGGGCCAAAAAATGGAGTAACTGCCTTTGTTGTGACGGGCAGAGCTATGGTCCGTCGAAGATTCGATGGTCTGTCGTATCGTCCATCGCACCTGGGCAATTCTGATAACTCTCAGTAAAATGGCTATAACTTGTCACCCCGATACCGGATTTGGATGAAATTGGTATTGTTGGAATGCTAATTCAATTCTCTACATGGCGAAAACTCAAATTCAATAAAATTCTTTATGGTTTAAACACCAATCACTTAGGAAGTCACTTCTCAATCTTTTAGGTACGAAATTACATTTCACTTGACACGCCCTAAGGCTCAGACTACGAGGGAACATTGTGGGGTCTTACAATGCCATGGCCATGTCATATTGTCTTTCTATTCTGAACATTGATACGGGTCTCAAGACCAATAATCCCCATTTAAAAAGGACTTAGAAATACTAAACTGGGTCTGCGACGATCGATGCGATGGTCCATCTCTAGCCTGATGTTTCGTCGCTAGCCTGACGGTCATCGCTATCCTGATGGTCCTTCGTTAGCCTGGCGGTCCGTCGAGTCGTCCGTCGCACATGGGCCAAAAAAGGGAGTTACTGCCTTTGTTATGAAGGGCCGAGCTATGGTCCGTCGAAGACTCGATGATCCGTTGTATCGTCCGTCGCACCTGGGCAATTCTGATAACTCTCAGTAAAATGGCTATAACTTGTCACCCCGATACCGGATTTAGACGAAATTGGAATTGTTGGAATGCTAATTCAATTCTCTACATGGCGAAAACTCAAATTCAATAAAATTATTTATGGTTTAAAAACCAATCACTTAGGAAGTCACTTCTCAATCTTTTAGGTACGAAATTATATTTCACTTGACACGCCCTAAGGCTCAGACTTCGAGGGAACTTTGTTGGGTCTTACAATGAAATGGTCATATCGTATTGCCTTACTATTCTGAACAATGATATGGCTCTCAAGACCAAAAAACCCCTATTAAAAAGGACTTAAAAATACTAAACTTGGTCTGCGACGATCGATGCGACGGTCCATCGCTAGCCTGATGTTTCGTCGCTAGCCTGACGACCATCGCTATACTTATGGTCCGTCGTTAGCATGACGGTCCGTCGAGTCATCCGTCGCACATGGGCCCAAAAAGGGAGTTACTGCCTTTGTTGTGATGGTCCTAGCTATGGTCCATCGAAGACTCGATGGTCCATCGTATCGTCCGTCGCACCTGGGCAATTCTTATAACTCTCAGTAAAACGGCTATAACATGTCACCCCGATACCGGATTTGTACGAAATTGGTATTGTTGGAATGCTAATTCAATTCTCTACATGGCGAAAACTCAAATTCAATAAAATTATTTATGGTTTAAACACCAATCACTTAGGAAGTCACTTCTCAATCTTTTAGGTACGAAATTACATTTCACTTGACACGCCCTAAGGCTCAGACTACGAGGGAACATTGTGGGGTCTTACAATGCCATGGCCATGTCATATTGTCTTTCTATTCTGAACATTGATACGGGTCTCAAGACCAATAATCCCGATTTAAAAAGGACTTAGAAATACTAAACTGGGTCTGCGACGATCGATGCGATGGTCCATCTCTAGCCTGATGTTTCGTCGCTAGCCTGACGGTCATCGCTATCCTGATGGTCCTTCGTTAGCCTGGCGGTCCGTCGAGTCGTCCGTCGCACATGGGCCAAAAAAGGGAGTTACAACCTTATTTATGAAGGGCCGAGCTATGGTCCGTCGAAGACTCGATGATCCGTTGTATCGTCCGTCGCACCTGGGCAATTCTGATAACTCTCAGTAAAACGGCTATAACTTGTCACCCCGATACTGGATTTGGACGAAATTGGTATTGTTGGAATGCTAATTCAATTCTCTACATGGCGAAAACTCAAATTCAATATAATTATTTATAGTTTAAACACCAATCACTTAGGAAGTCACTTCTCAATCTTTTAGGTACGAAATTAAATTTCACTTGACACGCCCTAAGGCTCAAACTACGAGGGAACTTTGTGGGGTCTTACAATGCAATGGCCATATCGTATTGCCTTACTATTCTGGACATTGATTTGGGTCTCAAGACCAAAAAACCCCTTTTAAAAAGGACTTAAAAATACTCAACTTGGTCTGCGACGATCGATGCGACGGTCCATCGCTAGCCTGATGTTTTGTCGCTTGCCTAACGGCCATCGCTATCCTTATGGTCCGTCGTTAGCATTACGGTCCGTCAAGTCATCCGTCGCATATGGGCCAAAAAAAGGAGTAACTGCCTTTGTTGTGACGGGTCGAGCTATGGTCCGTCGAAGACTCGATGGTCTGTCGTATCGTCCGTCGCACCTGGGCAATTCTGATAACTCTCAGTAAAACGGCTATAACTTTTCACCCCGATACCGGATTTGGACGAAATTGGTATTGTTGGAATGCTAATTCAATTCTCTACATGGTAAAAACTCAAATTTAATAAAATTATTTATGGTTTAAACACCAATCACTTAGGAAGTCACTTCTCAATCTTTTAGGTACGAAATTACATTTCACTTGACACGCCCTAAGGCTCAGACTACGAGGGAACTTTCTGGGGTCTTACAATGCCATGGCCATGTCGTATTGTCTTACTATTCTGAACATTGATACGGGTCTCAAGACCAAAAATCCCCTTTTAAAAAGGACTTAGAAATACTAAACTGGGTCTGCGACGATCGATGCGATGGTCCATCTCTAGCCTGATGTTTCGTCGCTAGCCTGGCGGTCATCGCTATCCTGATGGTCCTTCATTAGCCTGGCGGTCCGTCGAGTCGTCCGTCGCACATGGGCCAAAAAAGGGAGTTACTGCCTTTGTTATGAAGGGCCGAGCTATGGTCCGTCGAAGACTCGATGATCCGTTGTATCGTCCGTCGCACCTGGGCAATTCTGATAACTCTCAGTAAAATGGCTATAACTTGTCACCCCGATACCGGATTTAGACGAAATTGGAATTGTTGGAATGCTAATTCAATTCTCTACATGACAAAAAGTCAAATTTAAGAAAATTCTTTATGGTTTAAACATCAATCACTTGGGAAGTCACTTCTCAATCTTTTAAGTACGAAATTACATTTCACTTGACACGCCCTAAGGCTCAGACTACGAGGGAACTTTGTGGGGTCCTACAATGCAATGGCCATATCGTATTGCCTTACTATTCTGAACATTGATATGGGTCTCAAGACCAAAAAACCCCTTTTAAAAAGGACATAAAAATACTCAACTTGGTCTGCGACGATCGATGCGACGGTCCATCGCTAGCCTGATGTTTTGTCGCTTCCCTAACGGCTATCGCTATCCTTATGGTCCGTCGTTAGCATTACGGTCCATCAAGTCATCCGTCGCATATGGGCCAAAAAATGGAGTAACTGCCTTTGTTGTGACGGGCAGAGCTATGGTCCGTCGAAGATTCGATGGTCTGTCGTATCGTCCATCGCACCTGGGCAATTCTGATAACTCTCAGTAAAATGGCTATAACTTGTCACCCCGATACCGGATTTGGATGAAATTGGTATTGTTGGAATGCTAATTCAATTCTCTACATGGCGAAAACTCAAATTCAATAAAATTCTTTATGGTTTAAACACCAATCACTTAGGAAGTCACTTCTCAATCTTTTAGGTACGAAATTACATTTCACTTGACACGCCCTAAGGCTCAGACTACGAGGGAACATTGTGGGGTCTTACAATGCCATGGCCATGTCATATTGTCTTTCTATTCTGAACATTGATACGGGTCTCAAGACCAATAATCCCCATTTAAAAAGGACTTAGAAATACTAAACTGGGTCTGCGACGATCGATGCGATGGTCCATCTCTAGCCTGATGTTTCGTCGCTAGCCTGACGGTCATCGCTATCCTGATGGTCCTTCGTTAGCCTGGCGGTCCGTCGAGTCGTCCGTCGCACATGGGCCAAAAAAGGGAGTTACTGCCTTTGTTATGAAGGGCCGAGCTATGGTCCGTCGAAGACTCGATGATCCGTTGTATCGTCCGTCGCACCTGGGCAATTCTGATAACTCTCAGTAAAATGGCTATAACTTGTCACCCCGATACCGGATTTAGACGAAATTGGAATTGTTGGAATGCTAATTCAATTCTCTACATGGCGAAAACTCAAATTCAATAAAATTATTTATGGTTTAAAAACCAATCACTTAGGAAGTCACTTCTCAATCTTTTAGGTACGAAATTATATTTCACTTGACACGCCCTAAGGCTCAGACTTCGAGGGAACTTTGTTGGGTCTTACAATGAAATGGTCATATCGTATTGCCTTACTATTCTGAACAATGATATGGCTCTCAAGACCAAAAAACCCCTATTAAAAAGGACTTAAAAATACTAAACTTGGTCTGCGACGATCGATGCGACGGTCCATCGCTAGCCTGATGTTTCGTCGCTAGCCTGACGACCATCGCTATACTTATGGTCCGTCGTTAGCATGACGGTCCGTCGAGTCATCCGTCGCACATGGGCCCAAAAAGGGAGTTACTGCCTTTGTTGTGATGGTCCTAGCTATGGTCCATCGAAGACTCGATGGTCCATCGTATCGTCCGTCGCACCTGGGCAATTCTTATAACTCTCAGTAAAACGGCTATAACATGTCACCCCGATACCGGATTTGTACGAAATTGGTATTGTTGGAATGCTAATTCAATTCTCTACATGGCGAAAACTCAAATTCAATAAAATTATTTATGGTTTAAACACCAATCACTTAGGAAGTCACTTCTCAATCTTTTAGGTACGAAATTACATTTCACTTGACACGCCCTAAGGCTCAGACTACGAGGGAACATTGTGGGGTCTTACAATGCCATGGCCATGTCATATTGTCTTTCTATTCTGAACATTGATACGGGTCTCAAGACC
Organism: Capsicum pubescens; assembly: GCA_030864215.1. Lineage (NCBI taxonomy): Eukaryota > Viridiplantae > Streptophyta > Magnoliopsida > Solanales > Solanaceae > Capsicum > Capsicum pubescens. The sequence goes on from CM061548.1 coordinate 325,730,304, forward strand.
AATAATCCCGATTTAAAAAGGACTTAGAAATACTAAACTGGGTCTGCGACGATCGATGCGATGGTCCATCTCTAGCCTGATGTTTCGTCGCTAGCCTGACGGTCATCGCTATCCTGATGGTCCTTCGTTAGCCTGGCGGTCCGTCGAGTCGTCCGTCGCACATGGGCCAAAAAAGGGAGTTACAACCTTATTTATGAAGGGCCGAGCTATGGTCCGTCGAAGACTCGATGATCCGTTGTATCGTCCGTCGCACCTGGGCAATTCTGATAACTCTCAGTAAAACGGCTATAACTTGTCACCCCGATACTGGATTTGGACGAAATTGGTATTGTTGGAATGCTAATTCAATTCTCTACATGGCGAAAACTCAAATTCAATATAATTATTTATAGTTTAAACACCAATCACTTAGGAAGTCACTTCTCAATCTTTTAGGTACGAAATTAAATTTCACTTGACACGCCCTAAGGCTCAAACTACGAGGGAACTTTGTGGGGTCTTACAATGCAATGGCCATATCGTATTGCCTTACTATTCTGGACATTGATTTGGGTCTCAAGACCAAAAAACCCCTTTTAAAAAGGACTTAAAAATACTCAACTTGGTCTGCGACGATCGATGCGACGGTCCATCGCTAGCCTGATGTTTTGTCGCTTGCCTAACGGCCATCGCTATCCTTATGGTCCGTCGTTAGCATTACGGTCCGTCAAGTCATCCGTCGCATATGGGCCAAAAAAAGGAGTAACTGCCTTTGTTGTGACGGGTCGAGCTATGGTCCGTCGAAGACTCGATGGTCTGTCGTATCGTCCGTCGCACCTGGGCAATTCTGATAACTCTCAGTAAAATGGCTATAACTTGTCAGCCCGATACCGGATTTGGATGAAATTGGTATTGTTGGAATGCTAATTCAATTCTCTACATGGCGAAAACTCAAATTCAATAAAATTCTTTATGGTTTAAACACCAATCACTTAGGAAGTCACTTCTCAATCTTTTAGGTACGAAATTACATTTCACTTGACACGCCCTAAGGCTCAGACTACGAGGGAACATTGTGGGGTCTTACAATACCATGGCCATGTCGTATTGTCTTACTATTCTGAACATTGGTACGGGTCTCAAGACCAATAATCCCCTTTTAAAAAGGACTTAGAAATACTAAACTGGGTCTGCGACGATCGATGCGATGGTCCATCTCTAGCCTGATGTTTCGTCGCTAGCCTGACGGTCATCGCTATCCTTATGGTCCTTCGTTAGCCTGGCGGTCCGTCGAGTCGTCCGTCGCACATGGGCCAAAAAAGGGAGTTACAACCTTTGTTATGAAGGGCCGAGCTATGGTCCGTCGAAGACTCGATGATCCGTTGTATTGTCCATCGCACCTGGGCAATTCTGATAACTCTAGTAAAATGGCTATAACTTGTCACCCAGATAACGGATTTGGACGAAATTTGTATTGTTGGAATGCTAATTCAATTCTCTACATGACAAAAAGTCAAATTTAAGAAAATTCTTTATGGTTTAAACATCAATCACTTGGGAAGTCACTTCTCAATCTTTTAGGTACGAAATTACATTTCACTTGACACGCCCTAAGGCTAAGACTACGAGGGAACTTTGTGGGGTCTTACAATGCAATGGCCATATCGTGTTGCCTTACTATTCTGTACATTGTTATGGGTCACAAGACCAAAAAACCCCTTTTAAAAAGGACTTAGAAATACTAAACTGGGTCTGCGACGATCGATGCGACGGTCCATCGCTAGCCTGATGTTTCGTCGCTAGCCTAACGACCATCGCTATCCTTATGGTCCGTCGTTAGCATGACGGTCCGTCGAGTCATTCGTCGCACATGGGCCCAAAAAGGGAGTTACTGCCTTTGTTGTGATGGTCCTAGCTATGGTCCGTCGAAGACTCGATGGTCCGTCGTATCGTCCGTCGCACCTGGGCAATTCTAATAACTCTCAGTAAAACGGCTATAACTTGTCACCCCGATACCGGATTTGGACGAAATTGGTATTGTTGGAATGCTAATTCAATTCTCTACATGACAAAAAGTTAAATTTAAGAAAATTCTTTATGGTTTAAACATCAATCACTTGGGAAGTCACTTCTGAATCTTTTAGGTACGAAATTACATTTCACTTGACACGCCCTAAGGCTCAGACTACGAGGGAACTTTGTGGGGTCTTACAATGCAATGGCTATATCGTGTTGCCTTACTATTCTGAACATTGATATGGGTCACAAGACCAAAAAACCCCTTTTAAAAAGGACTTAGAAATACTAAACTGGGTATGCGACGATCGATGCGACAGTCCATCGCTAGCCTGATGTTTCGTCTCTAGCCTGACGACCATCGCTATACTTATGGTCCGTCGTTAGCATGACGGTCCGTCGAGTCATCCGTCGCACATGGGCCCAAAAAGGGAGTTACTACCTTTGTTGTGATGGGCCTAGGTATGGTCCATCGAAGACTCGATGGTCCGTCGTATCGTCCGTCGCACCTGGGCTTTTCTGATAACTCTCAGTAAAACGGCTATAACTTGTCACCCCAATACCGGATTTGGACGAAATTTGTATTGTTGGAATGCTAATTCAATTCTCTACATGGCGAAAACTCAAATTCAATAAAATTATTTATGGTTTAAACACCAATCACTTAGGAAGTCACTTCTCAATCTTTTAGGTACGAAATTACATTTCACTTGACACGCCCTAAGGCTCAGACTACGAGGGAACTTTGTGGGGTCTTACAATGCCATGTCCATGTCGTATTGTCTTACTATTCTGAACATTGATACGGGTCTCAAGACCAAAAATCCCCTTTTAAAAAGGACTTAGAAATACTAAACTGGGTCTGCGACGATCGATGCGATGGTCCATCTCTAGCCTGATGTTTCGTTGCTAGCCTGACGGTCATCGCTATCCTGATGGTCCTTCGTTAGCCTGGCGGTCCGTCGAGTCGTCCGTCGCACATGGGCCAAAAAAGGGAGTTACTGCCTTTGTTATGAAGGGCCGAGCTATGGTCCGTCGAAGACTCGATGATCCGTTGTATCGTCCGTCGCTTCTGGGCAATTCTAATAACTCTCAGTAAAATGGCTATAACTTGTCACCCAGATACCGGATTTGGACGAAATTGGTATTGTTGGAATGCTAATTCAATTCTCTACATGACAAAAAGTCAAATTTAAGAAAATTCTTTATGGTTTAAACATCAATCACTTAGGAAGTCACTTCTCAATCTTTTAGGTACGAAATTACATTTCACTTGACACGCCCTAAGGCTCAGACTACGAGGGAACTTTGTGGGGTCTTACAATGCAATGGCCATATCGTATTGCCTTACTATTCTGAACATTGATATGGGTCTCAAGACCAAAAAACCCCTTTTAAAAAGGACTTAAAAATACCCAACTTGGTCTGCGACGATCGATGCGACGGTCCATCGCTAGCCTGATGTTTTGTCGCTTGCCTAACGGCCATCGCTATCCTTATGGTCCGTCGTTAGCATTACGGTCCGTCAAGTCATCCGTCGCATATGGGCCAAAAAAAGGAGTAACTGCCTTTGTTGTGACGGGCCGAGGTATGGTCCGTCGAAGACTCAATGGTCTGTCGTATCGTCCGTCGCACCTGGGCAATTCTGATAACTCTCAGTAAAATGGCTATAACTTGTCACCCGATACCGGATTTGGATGAAATTGGTATTGTTGGAATGCTAATTCAATTCTCTACATGGCGAAAACTCAAATTAAATAAAATTCTTTATGGTTTAAACACCAATCACTTAGGAAGTCACTTCTCAATCTTTTAGGTACGAAATTACATTTCACTTGACACGCCCTAAGGCTCAGACTACGAGGGAACATTGTGGGGTCTTACAATGCCATGGCCATGTCATATTGTCTTTCTATTCTGAACATTGATACGGGTCTCAAGACCAATAATCCCCATTTAAAAATGACTTAGAAATACTAAACTGGGTCTGCGACGATCGATGCGATGGTCCATCTCTAGCCTGATGTTTCGTCGCTAGCCTGACGGTCATCGCTATCCTGATGGTCCTTCGTTAGCCTGGCGGTCCGTCGAGTCGTCCGTCGCACATGGGCCAAAAAAGGGAGTTACAACCTTTGTTATGAAGGGCCGAGCTATGGTCCGTCGAAGACTCGATGATCCGTTGTATCGTCCATCGCACCTGGGCAATTCTGATAACTCTAGTAAAATGGCTATAACTTGTCACCCAGATAACGGATTTGGACGAAATTGGTATTGTTGGAATGCTAATTCAATTCTCTACATGACAAAAAGTCAAATTTAAGAAAATTCTTTATGGTTTAAACATCAATCACTTGGGAAGTCACTTCTCAATCTTTTAGGTACGAAATTACATTTCACTTGACACGCCCTAAGGCTAAGACTACGAGGGAACTTTGTGGGGTCTTACAATGCAATGGCCATATCGTGTTGCCTTACTATTCTGTACATTGTTATGGGTCACAAGACCAAAAAACCCCTTTTAAAAAGGACTTAGAAATACTAAACTGGGTCTGCGACGATCGATGCGACGGTCCATCGCTAGCCTGATGTTTCGTCGCTAGCCTAACGACCATCGCTATCCTTATGGTCCGTCGTTAGCATGACGGTCCATCGAGTCATTCGTCGCACATGGGCCCAAAAAGGGAGTTACTGCCTTTGTTGTGATGGGCCTAGCTATGGTCCGTCGAAGACTCGATGGTCCGTCGTATCGTCCGTCGCACCTGGGCAATTCTGATAACTCTCAGTAAAACGGCTATAACTTGTCACCCCGATACCGGATTTGGACGAAATTGGTATTGTTGGAATGCTAATTCAATTCTCTACATGACAAAAAGTTAAATTTAAGAAAATTCTTTATGGTTTAAACATCAATCACTTGGGAAGTCACTTCTGAATCTTTTAGGTACGAAATTACATTTCACTTGACACGCCCTAAGGCTCAGACTACGAGGGAACTTTGTGGGGTCTTACAATGCAATGGCTATATCGTGTTGCCTTACTATTCTGAACATTGATATGGGTCACAAGACCAAAAAACCCTTTTTAAAAAGGACTTAGAAATACTAAACTGGGTATGCGACGATCGATGCGACAGTCCATCGCTAGCCTGATGTTTCGTCGCTAGCCTGACGACCATCGCTATACTTATGGTCCGTCGTTAGCATGACGGTCCGTCGAGTCATCCGTCGCACATGGGCCCAAAAAGGGAGTTACTACCTTTGTTGTGATGGGCCTAGGTATGGTCCATCGAAGACTCGATGGTCCGTCGTATCGTCCGTCGCACCTGGGCATTTCTGATAACTCTCAGTAAAACGGCTATAACTTGTCACCCCAATACCGGATTTGGACGAAATTTGTATTGTTGGAATGCTAATTCAATTCTCTACATGGCGAAAACTCAAATTCAATAAAATTATTTATGGTTTAAACACCAATCACTTAGGAAGTCACTTCTCAATCTTTTAGGTACGAAATTACATTTCACTTGACACGCCCTAAGGCTCAGACTACGAGGGAACTTTGTGGGGTCTTACAATGCCATGGCCATGTCGTATTGTCTTACTATTCTGAACATTGATACGGGTCTCAAGACCAAAAATCCCCTTTTGAAAAGGACTTAGAAATATTAAACTGGGTCTGCGACGATCGATGCGATGGTCCATCTCTAGCCTGATGTTTCGTTGCTAGCCTGACGGTCATCGCTATCCTGATGGTCCTTCGTTAGCCTGGCGGTCCGTCGAGTCGTCCGTCGCACATGGGCCAAAAAAGGGAGTTACTGCCTTTGTTATAAAGGGCCGAGCTATGGTCCGTCGAAGACTCGATGATCCGTTGTATCGTCCGTCGCTTCTGGGCAATTCTAATAACTCTCAGTAAAATGGCTATAACTTGTCACCCAGATACCGGATTTGGACGAAATTGGTATTGTTGGAATGCTAATTCAATTCTCTACATGACAAAAAGTCAAATTTAAGAAAATTCTTTATGGTTTAAACATCAATCACTTAGGATGTCACTTCTCAATCTTTTAGGTACGAAATTACATTTCACTTGACACGCCCTAAGGCTCAGACTACGAGGGAACTTTGTGGGGTCTTACAATGCAATGGCCATATCGTATTGCCTTACTATTCTGAACATTGATATGGGTCTCAATACCAAAAAACCCCTTTTAAAAAGGACTTAAAAATACCCAACTTGGTCTGCGACGATCGATGCGACGGTCCATCGCTAGCCTGATGTTTTGTCGCTTGCCTAACGGCCATCGCTATCCTTATGGTCCGTCGTTAGCATTACGGTCCGTCAAGTCATCCGTCGCATATGGGCCAAAAAAAGGAGTAACTGCCTTTGTTGTGACGGGCCGAGGTATGGTCCGTCGAAGACTCAATGGTCTGTCGTATCGTCCGTCGCACCTGGGCAATTCTGATAACTCTCAGTAAAATGGCTATAACTTGTCACCCCGATACCGGATTTGGATGAAATTGGTATTGTTGGAATGCTAATTCAATTCTCTACATGGCGAAAACTCAAATTCAATAAAATTCTTTATGGTTTAAACACCAATCACTTAGGAAGTCACTTCTCAATCTTTTAGGTATGAAATTACATTTAACTTGACACGCCCTAAGGCTCAGACTACGAGGGAACATTGTGGGATCTTACAATGCCATGGTCATGTCGTATTGTCTTACTATTCTGAACATTGATACGGGTCTCAAGACCAATAATCCCCTTTTAAAAGGGACTTAGAAATACTAAACTGGGTCTGCGACGATTGATGCGATGGCCCATCACTAGCCTGATGTTTCGTCGCTAGCCTGACGGTCATCGCTATCCTGATGGTCCTTCGTTAGCCTGGCGGTCCGTCGAGTCGTCCGTCGCACATGGGCCAAAAAAGGGAGTTACAACCTTTGTTATGAAGGGCCGAGCTATGGTCCGTCGAAGACTCGATAATCCGTTGTATCGTCCGTCGCACCTGGGCAATTCTGATAACTCTCAGTAAAATGGCTATAACTTGTCACCCAGATACCGGATTTGGACGAAATTGGTATTGTTGGAATGCTAATTCAATTCTCTACATCACAAAAAGTCAAATTTAAGAAAATTCTTTATGGTTTAAACATCAATCACTTAGGATGTCACTTCTCAATCTTTTAGGTACGAAATTACATTTCACTTGACACGCCCTAAGGCTCAGACTACGAGGGAACTTTGTGGGGTCTTACAATGCAATGGCCATATCGTATTGCCTTACTATTCTGAACATTGATATGGGTCTCAAGACCAAAAAACCCCTTTTAAAAAGGACTTAAAAATACCCAACTTGGTCTGCGACGATCGATGCGACGGTCCATCGCTAGCCTGATGTTTTGTCGCTTGCCTAACGGCCATCGCTATCTTTATGGTCCGTCGTTAGCATTACGGTCCGTCAAGTCATCCGTCGCATATGGGCCAAAAAAAGGAGTAACTGCCTTTGTTGTGACGGGCCGAGGTATGGTCCGTCGAAGACTCAATGGTCTGTCGTATCGTCCGTCGCACCTGGGCAATTCTGATAACTCTCAGTAAAATGGCTATAACTTGTCACCCCGATACCGGATTTGGATGAAATTGGTATTGTTGGAATGCTAATTCAATTCTCTACATGGAGAAAACTCAAATTCAATAAAATTCTTTATGGTTTAAACACCAATCACTTAGGAAGTCACTTCTCAATCTTTTAGGTATGAAATTACATTTAACTTGACACGCCCTAAGGCTCAGACTACGAGGGAACATTGTGGGATCTTACAATGCCATGGCCATGTCGTATTGTCTTACTATTCTGAACATTGATACGGGTCTCAAGACCAATAATCCCCTTTTAAAAGGGACTTAGAAATACAAAACTGGGTCTGCGACGATCGATGCGATGGCCCATCACTAGCCTGATGTTTCGTCGCTAGCCTGACGGTCATCGCTATCCTGATGGTCCTTCGTTAGCCTGGCGGTCCGTCGAGTCGTCCGTCGCACATGGGCCAAAAAAGGGAGTTACAACCTTTGTTATGAAGGGCCGAGCTATGGTCCGTCGAAGACTCGATAATCCGTTGTATCGTCCGTCGCACCTGGGCAATTCTGATAACTCTCAGTAAAATGGCTATAACTTGTCACCCAGATACCGGATTTGGACGAAATTGGTATTGTTGGAATGCTAATTCAATACTCTACATCACAAAAAGTCAAATTTAAGAAAATTCTTTATGGTTTAAACATCAATCACTTAGGATGTCACTTCTCAATCTTTTAGGTACGAAATTACATTTCACTTGACACGCCCTAAGGCTCAGACTACGAGGGAACTTTGTGGGGTCTTACAATGCAATGGCCATATCGTATTGCCTTACTATTCTGAACATTGATATGGGTCTCAAGACCAAAAAACCCCTTTTAAAAAGGACTTAAAAATACCCAACTTGGTCTGCGACGATCGATGCGACGGTCCATCGCTAGCCTGATGTTTTGTCGCTTGCCTAACGGCCATCGCTATCTTTATGGTCCGTCGTTAGCATTACGGTCCGTCAAGTCATCCGTCGCATATGGGCCAAAAAAAGGAGTAACTGCCTTTGTTGTGACGGGCCGAGGTATGGTCCGTCGAAGACTCAATGGTCTGTCGTATCGTCCGTCGCACCTGGGCAATTCTGATAACTCTCAGTAAAATGGCTATAACTTGTCACCCCGATACCGGATTTGGATGAAATTGGTATTGTTGGAATGCTAATTCAATTCTCTACATGGCGAAAACTCAAATTCAATAAAATTCTTTATGGTTTAAACACCAATCACTTAGGAAGTCACTTCTCAATCTTTTAGGTATGAAATTACATTTAACTTGACACGCCCTAAGGCTCAGACTACGAGGGAACATTGTGGGATCTTACAATGCCATGGCCATGTCGTATTGTCTTACTATTCTGAACATTGATACGGGTCTCAAGACCAATAATCCCCTTTTAAAAGGGACTTAGAAATACAAAACTGGGTCTGCGACGATCGATGCGATGGCCCATCACTAGCCTGATGTTTCGTCGCTAGCCTGACGGTCATCGCTATCCTGATGGTCCTTCGTTAGCCTGGCGGTCCGTCGAGTCGTCCGTCGCACATGGGCCAAAAAAGGGAGTTACAACCTTTGTTATGAAGGGCCGAGCTATGGTCCGTCGAAGACTCGATAATCCGTTGTATCGTCCGTCGCACCTGGGCAATTCTGATAACTCTCAGTAAAATGGCTATAACTTGTCACCCAGATACCGGATTTGGACGAAATTGGTATTGTTGGAATGCTAATTCAATTCTCTACATGACAAAAAGTCAAATTTAAGAAAATTCTTTATGGTTTAAACATCAATCACTTGGGAAGTCACTTCTCAATCTTTTAGGTACGAAATTACATTTCACTTGACACGCCCTAAGGCTAAGACTACGAGGGAACTTTGTGGGGTCTTACAATGCAATGGCCATATCGTGTTGCCTTACTATTCTGAACATTGTTATGGGTCACAAGACCAAAAAACCCCTTTTAAAAAGGACATAGAAATGCTAAACTGGGTCTGCGACGATCGATGCGACGGTCCATCGCTAGCCTGATGTTTCGTCGCTAGCCTACGACCATCGCTATCCTTATGGTCCGTCGTTAGCATGACGGTCCGTCGAGTCATCCATCGCACATCGGCCCAAAAAGGGAGTTACTACCTTTGTTGTGATGGGCCTAGGTATGGTCCATCGAAGACCTCGATGGTCCGTCGTATCGTCCGTCGCACCTGGGCATTTCTGATAACTCTCAGTAAAACGGCTATAACTTGTCACCCCAATACCGGATTTGGACGAAATTTGTATTGTTGGAATGCTAATTCAATTCTCTACATGGCAAAAACTCAAATTCAATATAATTCTTTATGGTTTAAACACCAATCACTTAGGAAGTCACTTCTCAATCTTTTAGGTACGAAATTACATTTCACTTGACACGCTCTAAGGCTCAGACTACGAGGGAACTTTGTGGGGTCTTACAATGCCATGGCCATGTCGTATTGTCTTACTATTCTGAACATTGATATGGGTCTCAAGACCTAAAAACCCCTTTTAAAAAGGACTTAAAAATACTCAACTTGGTCTGCGATGATCGATGCGACGGTCCATCGCTAGCCTGATGTTTTGTCGCTTGCCTAACGGCCATCGCTATCCTTATGGTCGGTCGTTAGCATTACGGTCCGTCAAGTCATCTGTCGCATATGGGCCAAAAAAAGGAGTAACTGCCTTTGTTGTGATGGGCCGAGCTATGGTCCGTCGAAGACTCGATGGTCTGTCGTATTGTCCGTCGCACCTGGGCAATTCTGATAACTCTCAGTAAAATGGCTATAACTTGTCACCCCGATACCGGATTTGGATGAAATTGGTATTGTTGGAATGCTAATTCCATTCTATACATGGAAAAAAGTCAAATTCAATAAAATTCTTTATGGTTTAAACACCAATCACTTAGGAAGTCACTTCTCAATCTTTTAGGTACGAAATTACATTTCACTTGACACGCCCTAAGGCTCAGACTACGAGGGAACATTGTGGGATCTTACAATGCCATGGCCATGTCGTATTGACTTACTATTCTGAACATTGATACGGGTCTCAAGACCAAAAATCCCCTTTTGAAAAGGACTTAGAAATACTAAACTGGGTCTGCGACGATCGATGCGAAGGTCCATCTCTAGCCTGATGTTTCGTTGCTAGCCTGACAGTCATCGCTATCCTGATGGTCCTTCGTTAGCCTGGCGGTCCGTCGAGTCGTCCGTCGCACATGGGCCAAAAATGGGAGTTACAGCCTTTGTTATGAAGGGCCGAGCTATGGTCCGTCGAAGACTCGATGATCCGTTGTATCGTCCGTCGCACCTGGGCAATTCTGATAACTCTTAGTAAAATGGCTATAACTTGTCACCCAGATACCGAATTTGGACGAAATTGGTATTGTTGGAATGCTAATTCAATTCTCTACATGACAAAAAGTCAAATTTAAGAAAATTCTTTATGGTTTAAACATCAATCACTTGGGAAGTCACTTCTGAATCTTTTAGGTACGAAATTACATTTCACTTGACACGCCCTAAGGCTAAGACTACGAGGGAACTTTGTGGGGTCTTACAATGCAATGGCCATATCGTGTTGCCTTACTATTCTGAACATTGTTATGGGTCACAAGACCAAAAAACCCCTTTTTAAAAGGACTTAGAAATACTAAACTGGGTCCGCGACGATCGATGCGACGGTCCATCGCTAGCCTGATGTTTCGTCGCTAGCCTAACGACCATCGCTATCCTTATGGTCCGTCGTTAGCATGACGGTCCGTCGAGTCATCCGTCGCACATGGGCCCAAAAAAGGAGTTACTGCCTTTGTTGTGATGGGCCTAGCTATGGTCCGTCGAAGACTCGATGGTCCGTCGTATCGTCCGTCGCACCTGGGCAATTCTGCTAACTCTCAGTAAAACGGCTATAACTTGTCACCCCGATACCGGATTTGGACGAAATTGGTATTGTTAGATTGCTAATTCAATTCTCTACATGGCGAAAACTCAAATTCAAGAAAATTCTTTATGGTTTAAACATCAATCACTTGGGAAGTCACTTCTGAATCTTTTAGGTACGAAATTACATTTCACTTGACACGCCCTAAGGCTAAGACTACGAGGGAACTTCGTGGGGTCTTACAATGCAATGGCCATATCGTGTTGCCTTACTATTCTGAACATTGTTATGGGTCACAAGACCAAAAAACCCCTTTTAAAAAGGACTTAGAAATACTAAACTGGGTTTGCGATGATCGATGCGATGGTCCATCGCTAGCCTGATGTTTCGTCGCTAGCCTAACGACCATCGCTATCCTTATGGTCCGTCGTTAGCATGACGGTCCGTCGAGTCATCCGTCGCACATCGGCCCAAAAAGGGAGTTACTACCATTGTTGTGATGGGCCTAGGTATGGTCCATCGAAGACCTCGATGGTCCGTCGTATCGTCCGTCGCACCTGGGCATTTCTGATAACTCTCAGTAAAACGGCTATAACTTGTCACCCTAATACCGGATTTGGACGAAATTTGTATTGTTGGAATGCTAATTCAATTCTCTACATGGCAAAAACTCAAATTCAATATAATTCTTTATGGTTTAAACACCAATCACTTAGGAAGTCACTTCTCAATCTTTTAGGTACGAAATTACATTTCACTTGACACGCTCTAAGGCTCAGACTACGAGGGAACTTTGTGGGGTCTTACAATGCCATGGCCATGTCGTATTGTCTTACTATTCTGAACATTGATATGGGTCTCAAGACCTAAAAACCCCTTTTAAAAAGGACTTAAAAATACTCAACTTGGTCTGCGACGATCGATGCGACGGTCCATCGCTAGCCTGATGTTTTGTCGCTTGCCTAACGGCCATCGCTATCCTTATGGTCGGTCGTTAGCATTACGGTCCGTCAAGTCATCTGTCGCATATGGGCCAAAAAAAGGAGTAACTGCCTTTGTTGTGACGGGCCGAGCTATGGTCCGTCGAAGACTCGATGGTCTGTCGTATTGTCCGTCGCACCTGGGCAATTCTGATAACTTTCAGTAAAATGGCTATAACTTGTCACCCCGATACCGGATTTGGATGAAATTGGTATTGTTGGAATGCTAATTCCATTCTCTACATGGAAAAAACTCAAATTCAATAAAATTCGTTATGGTTTAAACACCAATCACTTAGGAAGTCACTTCTCAATCTTTTAGGTACGAAATTACATTTCACTTGACACGCCCTAAGGCTCAGACTACGAGGGAACATTGTGGGATCTTACAATGCCATGGCCATGTCGTATTGACTTACTATTCTGAACATTGATACGGGTCTCAAGACCAAAAATCCCCTTTTGAAAAGGACTTAGAAATACTAAACTGGGTCTGCGACGATCGATGCGAAGGTCCATCTCTAGCCTGATGTTTCGTTGCTAGCCTGACAGTCATCGCTATCCTGATGGTCCTTCGTTAGCCTGGCGGTCCGTCGAGTCGTCCGTCGCACATGGGACAAAAATGGGAGTTACAGCCTTTGTTATGAAGGGCCGAGCTATGGTCCGTCGAAGACTCGATGATCCGTTGTATCGTCCGTCGCACCTGGGCAATTCTGATAACTCTTAGTAAAATGGCTATAACTTGTCACCCAGATACCGAATTTGGACGAAATTGGTATTGTTGGAATGCTAATTCAATTCTCTACATGACAAAAAGTCAAATTTAAGAAAATTCTTTATGGTTTAAACATCAATCACTTGGGAAGTCACTTCTGAATCTTTTAGGTACAAAATTACATTTCACTTGACACGCCCTAAGGCTAAGACTACGAGGGAACTTTGTGGGGTCTTACAATGCAATGGCCATATCGTGTTGCCTTACTATTCTGAACATTGTTATGGGTCACAAGACCAAAAAACCCCTTTTTAAAAGGACTTAGAAATACTAAACTGGGTCCGCGACGATCGATGCGACGGTCCATCGCTAGCCTGATGTTTCGTCGCTAGCCTAACGACCATCGCTATCCTTATGGTCCGTCGTTAGCATGACGGTCCGTCGAGTCATCCGTCGCACATCGGCCCAAAAAGGTAGTTACTGCCTTTGTTGTGATGGGCCTAGCTATGGTCCGTCGAAGACTCGATGGTCCGTCGTATCGTCCGTCGCACCTGGGCAATTCTGCTAACTCTCAGTAAAACGGCTATAACTTGTCACCCCGATACCGGATTTGGACGAAATTTGTATTGTTGGATTGCTAATTCAATTCTCTACATGGCGAAAACTCAAATTCAAGAAAATTCTTTATGGTTTAAACATCAATCACTTGGGAAGTCACTTCTGAATCTTTTAGGTACGAAATTACATTTCACTTGACACGCCCTAAGGCTAAGACTACGAGGGAACTTTGTGGGGTCTTACAATGCAATGGCCATATCGTGTTGCCTTACTATTCTGAACATTGTTATGGGTCACAAGACCAAAAAACCCCTTTTAAAAAGGACTTAGAAATACTAAACTGGGTTTGCGATGATCGATGCGATGGTCCATCGCTAGCCTGATGTTTCGTCGCTAGCCTAACGACCATCGCTATCCTTATGGTCCGTCGTTAGCATGACGGTCCGTCGAGTCATCCGTCGCACATCGGCCCATAAAGGGAGTTACTGCCTTTGTTGTGATGGGCCTTGCTATGGTCCGTCGAAGACTCGATGGTCCGTCGTATCGTCCGTCGCACCTGGGTAATTCTGCTAACTCTCAGTAAAACGGCTATAACTTGTCACCCCGATACCGTATTTGGACGAAATTGGTATTGTTGGAATGCTAATTCAATTCTCTACATGGCGAAAACTCAAATTCAATATAATTCTTTATAGTTTAAATACCAATCACTTAGGAAGTCACTTCTCAATCTTTTAGGTACGAAATTACATTTTACTTGACACGCCCTAAGGCTCAGACTACGAGGGATCTTTGTGGGGTCTTACAATGCAATGGCCATATCGTATTGCCTTACTATTCTGAACATTGATATGGGTATCAAGACCAAAAAACCCCTTTTAAAAAGGACTTAAAAATACTCAACTTGGTCTGCGACGATCGATGCGACGGTCCATCGCTAGCCTGATGTTTTGTCGCTTGCCTAACGGCCATCGCTATCCTTATGGTCGGTCGTTAGCATTACGATCCATCAAGTCATCTATCGCATATGGGCCAAAAAAAGTAGTAACTGCCTTTGTTGTGACGGGCCGAGCTATGGTCCGTCGAAGACTCGATGGTCTGTCGTATCGTCCGTCGCACCTGGGCAATTCTGATAACTCTCAGTAAAATGGCTATAACTTGTCACCCCGATACCGGATTTGGATGAAATTGGTATTGTTGGAATGCTAATTCAATTCTCTACATGGCGAAAACTCAAATTCAATAAAATTCTTTATGGTTTAAACATCAATCACTTGGGATGTCACTTCTGAATCTTTTAGGTACGAAATTACATTTCACTTGACACGCCCTAAGGCTAAGACTACGAGGGAACTTTGTGGGGTCTTACAATGCAATGGCCATATCGTGTTGCCTTACTATTCTGAACATTGTTATGGGTCACAAGACAAAAAAACCCCTTTTAAAAAGGACTTAAAAATACTCAACTTGGTCTGCGACGATCGATGCGACGGTCCATCGCTAGCCTGATGTTTCGTCGCTAGCCTAACGGCCATCGCTATCCTTATGGTCGGTCGTTAGCATTACGGTCCGTCAAGTCATCTGTCGCATATGGGCCAAAAAAAGGAGTAACTGCCTTTGTTGTGATGGGCCTAGCTATGGTCCGTCGAAGACTCGATGGTCCGTCGTATCGTCCGTCGCACCTGGGCAATTCTGATAACTCTCAGTAAAATGGCTATAACTTGTCACCCCAATACCGGATTTGGACGAAATTGGTATTGTGGGAATGCTAATTCAATTCCCTACATGGCGAAAACTCAAATTCAATATAATTCTTTATAATTTAAACACCAATCACTTTGGAAGTCACTTCTCAATCTTTTATGTACGAAATTACATTTCACTTGACACGCCCTAAGGCTCAGACTACGAGGGAACTTTGTGGGGTCTTACAATGCAATGGCCATATCGTATTGCCTTACTATTCTGAACATTGATATGGGTCTCAAGACCAAAAAATCCCTTTTAAAAAGGACTTAAAAATACCCATCTTGGTCTGCGACGATCCATCGCTAGCCTGATGTTTTGTCGCTTGCCTAACGGCCATCGCTATCCTTATGGTCCGTCGTTAGCATTACGGTCCGTCAAGTCATCTGTCGCATATGGGCCAAAAAAAGGAGTAACTGCCTTTGTTGTGACGGGCCGAGCTATGGTCCGTCGAAGACTCGATGGTCTGTCGTATCGTCCGTCGCACCTGGGCAATTCTGATAACTCTCAGTAAAATGGCTATAACTTGTCACCCAGATACCGGATTTTGACGAAATTGGTATTGTTGGAATGCTAATTCAATTCTCTACATGGCGAAAACTCAAATTCAATAAAATTATTTATGGTTTAAACACCAATCACTTAGGAAGTCACTTCTCAATCTTTTAGGTACGAAATTACATTTCACTTGACACGCCCTAAGGCTCAGACTACGAGGGAACTTTGTGGGGTCTTACAATGCCATGGCCATGTCGTATTGTCTTACTATTCTGAACATTGATACGGGTCTCAAGACCAAAAATCCCCTTTTAAAATGGACTTAGAAATACTAAACTGGGTCTGCGACGATCGATGCGATGGTCCATCTCTAGCCTGATGCTTCGTCTCTAGCCTGACGGTCATCGCTATCCTGATGGTCCTTCGTTAGCCTGGCGGTCCGTCGAGTCGTCCATCGCACATGGGCCAAAAAAGGGAGTTACTACCTTTGTTATGAAGGGCCGAGCTATGGTCCGTCGAAGACTCGATGATCCGTTGTATCGTCCGTCGCACCTGGGCAATTCTAATAACTCTCAGTAAAATGGCTATAACTTGTCACCCAGATACCGGATTTGGACGAAATTGGTATTGTTGGAATGCTAATTCAATTCTCTACATGACAAAAAGTCAAATTTAAGAAAATTCTTTATGGTTTAAACATCAATCACTTGGGAAGTCACTTCTCAATCTTTTAGGTACGAAATTACATTTCACTTGACACGCCCTAAGGCTAAGACTACGAGGGAACTTTGTGGGGTCTTACAATGCAATGGCCATATCGTGTTGCTTTACTATTCTGAACATTGTTATGGGTCACAAGACCAAAAAAACCCTTTTAAAAAGGACTTAGAAATACAAAACTGGGTTTGCGACGATCGATGCGACGGTCCATCGCTAGCCTGATGTTTCGTCGCTAGCCTAACGACCATCGCTATCCTTATGGTCCGTCGTTAGCATGACGGTCCGTCGAGTCATCCGTCGCACATGGGCCCAAAAAGGGAGTTACTGCCTTTGTTGTGATGGGCCTAGCTATGGTCCGTCGAAGACTCGATGGTCCGTCGTATCGTCCGTCGCACCTGGGCAATTCTGATAACTCTCAGTAAAACGGCTATAACTTGTCACCCCGATACCGGATTTGGACGAAATTGGTATTGTTGAAATGCAAATTCAATTCTCTACATGGAGAAAACTGAAATTCAATATAATTCTTTATATTTTAAACACGAATCACTTAGGAAGTCACTTCTCAATCTTTTGGGTACGAAATTACATTTCACTTGACACGCCCTAAGGCTTAGACTACGAGGGAACTTTGTGGGGTCTTACAATGCAATGGCCATATCGTATTGCCATACTATTCTGAACATTGATATGGGTCTCAAGACCAAAAAACCCCTTTTAAAAAGGACTTAAAAATACTCAACTTGGTCTGCGACGATCGATGCGACGGTCCATCGCTAGCCTGATGTTTTGTCGCTTGCCTAACGGCCATCGCTATCCTTATGGTCCGTCGTTAGCATTACGGTCCGTCAAGTCATCCATCGTATATGGGCCAAAAAAAGGAGTAACTGCCTTTGTTGTGACGGGCCGAGCTATGGTCCGTCGAAGACTCGATGGTCTGTCGTATCGCCCGTCGCACCTGGGCAATTCTGATAACTCTCAGTAAAATGGCTATAACTTGTCACCCCGATACCGGATTTGGATGAAATTGGTATTGTTGGAATGCTAATTCAATTCTCTACATGGAGAAAACTCAAATTCAATAAAATTCTTTATGGTTTAAACACCAATCACTTAGGAAGTCACTTCTCAATCTTTTAGGTACGAAATTACATTTCACTTGACACACCCTAAGGCTCAGACTACGAGGGAACATTGTGGGATATTACAATGCCATGGCCATGTCTCATTGTCTTTCTATTCTGAACATTGATATGGGTTTCAAGACCAAAAATCCCCTTTTAAAAAGGATTTAGAAATACTAAACTGGGTCTGCGACGATCGATGCGATGGTCCATCTCTAGCCTGATGTTTCGTCGCTAGCCTGACGGTCATCGCTATCCTGATGGTCCTTCGTTAGCCTGGCGGTCCGTCGAGTCCTCCGTCGCACATGGGCCAAAAAAGGGAGTTACAGCCTTTGTTATGAAGGGCCGAGCTATGGTCCGTCGAAGACTCGATGATCCGTTGTATCGTCCGTCGCACCTGGGCAATTCTGATAACTCTCAGTAAAATGGCTATAACTTGTCACCCAGATACCGGATTTGGACGAAATTGGTATTGTTGGAATGCTAATTCAATTCTCTACATGACAAAAAGTCAAATTTAAGAAAATTCTTTATGGTTTAAACATCAATCACTTGGGAAGTCACTTCTCAATATTTTAGGTATGAAATTACATTTCACTTGACACGCCCTAAGGCTCAGACTACGAGGGAACTTTGTGGGGTCTTACAATGCAATGGCAATATCGTGTTGCCTTACTATTCTGAACATTGATATGGGTCACAAGACCAAAAAACCCCTTTTAAAAAGGACTTAGAAATTCTAAACTGGGTATGCGACGATCGATGCGACGGTCCATCGCTAGCCTGATGTTTCGTCGCTAGCCTGACGACCATCGCTATACTTATGGTCCGTCGTTAGCATGACGGTCAGTCGAGTCATGCGTCGCACATGGGCCCAAAAAGGGAGTTACTGCCTTTGTTGTGATGGGCCTAGGTATGGTCCGTCGAAGACTCGATGGTCCATCGTATCGTCCGTCGCACCTGGGCAATTCTGATAACTCTCAGTAAAACGGCTATAACTTGTCACCCCGATACCGGATTTGGACGAAATTTGTATTGTTGGAATGCTAATTCAATTCTCTACATGGCGAAAACTCAAATTCAATAAAATTATTTATGTTTTAAACACCAATCTCTTAGGAAGTCACTTCTCAATCTTTTAGGTACGAAATTACATTTCACTCTACACGCCCTAAGGCTCAGACTACGAGGGAACTTTGTGGGGTCTTACAATGCCATGGCCATGTCGTATTGTCTTACTATTCTGAACATTGATACGGGTCTCAAGACCAAAAATCCCCTTTTAAAAAGGACATAGAAATACTAAACTGGGTCTGCGACGATCGATGCGATGGTCCATCTCTAGCCTGATGTTTCGTCGCTATCCTGACGGTCATCGCTATCCTGATGGTCCTTCGTTAGCCTGGCGGTCCGTCGAGTCGTCCGTCGCACATGGGCCAAAAAAGGGAGTTACTGCCTTTGTTATGAAGGGCCGAGCTATGGTCCGTCGAAGACTCGATGATCCGTTGTATCGTCCGTCGCACCTGGGTAATTCTAATAACTCTTAGTAAAATGGCTATAACTTGTCACCCAGATACCGGATTTGGACGAAATTGGTATTGTTGGAATGCTAATTCAATTCTCTACATGACAAAAAGTCAAATTTAAGAAAATTCTTTATGGTTTAAACATCAATCACTTGGGAAGTCACTTCTCAATCTTTTAGGTACGAAATTACATTTCACTTGACACGCCCTAAGGCTAAGACTACGAGGGAACTTTGTGGGGTCTTACAATGCAATGGCCATATCGTGTTGCTTTACTATTCTGAACATTGTTATGGGTCACAAGACCAAAAAAACCCTTTTAAAAAGGACTTAGAAATACAAAACTGGGTTTGCGACGATCGATGCGACGGTCCATCGCTAGCCTGATGTTTCGTCGCTAGCCTAACGACCATCGCTATCCTTATGGTCCGTCGTTAGCATGACGGTCCGTCGAGTCATCCGTCGCACATGGGCCCAAAAAGGGAGTTACTGCCTTTGTTGTGATGGGCCTAGCTATGGTCCGTCGAAGACTCGATGGTCCGTCGTATCGTCCGTCGCACCTGGGCAATTCTGATAACTCTCAGTAAAACGGCTATAACTTGTCACCCCGATACCGGATTTGGACGAAATTGGTATTGTTGAAATGCAAATTCAATTCTCTACATGGAGAAAACTGAAATTCAATATAATTCTTTATATTTTAAACACGAATCACTTAGGAAGTCACTTCTCAATCTTTTGGGTACGAAATTACATTTCACTTGACACGCCCTAAGGCTTAGACTACGAGGGAACTTTGTGGGGTCTTACAATGCAATGGCCATATCGTATTGCCATACTATTCTGAACATTGATATGGGTCTCAAGACCAAAAAACCCCTTTTAAAAAGGACTTAAAAATACTCAACTTGGTCTGCGACGATCGATGCGACGGTCCATCGCTAGCCTGATGTTTTGTCGCTTGCCTAACGGCCATCGCTATCCTTATGGTCCGTCGTTAGCATTACGGTCCGTCAAGTCATCCATCGTATATGGGCCAAAAAAAGGAGTAACTGCCTTTGTTGTGACGGGCCGAGCTATGGTCCGTCGAAGACTCGATGGTCTGTCGTATCGCCCGTCGCACCTGGGCAATTCTGATAACTCTCAGTAAAATGGCTATAACTTGTCACCCCGATACCGGATTTGGATGAAATTGGTATTGTTGGAATGCTAATTCAATTCTCTACATGGAGAAAACTCAAATTCAATAAAATTCTTTATGGTTTAAACACCAATCACTTAGGAAGTCACTTCTCAATCTTTTAGGTACGAAATTACATTTCACTTGACACACCCTAAGGCTCAGACTACGAGGGAACATTGTGGGATATTACAATGCCATGGCCATGTCTCATTGTCTTTCTATTCTGAACATTGATATGGGTTTCAAGACCAAAAATCCCCTTTTAAAAAGGATTTAGAAATACTAAACTGGGTCTGCGACGATCGATGCGATGGTCCATCTCTAGCCTGATGTTTCGTCGCTAGCCTGACGGTCATCGCTATCCTGATGGTCCTTCGTTAGCCTGGCGGTCCGTCGAGTCCTCCGTCGCACATGGGCCAAAAAAGGGAGTTACAGCCTTTGTTATGAAGGGCCGAGCTATGGTCCGTCGAAGACTCGATGATCCGTTGTATCGTCCGTCGCACCTGGGCAATTCTGATAACTCTCAGTAAAATGGCTATAACTTGTCACCCAGATACCGGATTTGGACGAAATTGGTATTGTTGGAATGCTAATTCAATTCTCTACATGACAAAAAGTCAAATTTAAGAAAATTCTTTATGGTTTAAACATCAATCACTTGGGAAGTCACTTCTCAATATTTTAGGTATGAAATTACATTTCACTTGACACGCCCTAAGGCTCAGACTACGAGGGAACTTTGTGGGGTCTTACAATGCAATGGCAATATCGTGTTGCCTTACTATTCTGAACATTGATATGGGTCACAAGACCAAAAAACCCCTTTTAAAAAGGACTTAGAAATTCTAAACTGGGTATGCGACGATCGATGCGACGGTCCATCGCTAGCCTGATGTTTCGTCGCTAGCCTGACGACCATCGCTATACTTATGGTCCGTCGTTAGCATGACGGTCAGTCGAGTCATGCGTCGCACATGGGCCCAAAAAGGGAGTTACTGCCTTTGTTGTGATGGGCCTAGGTATGGTCCGTCGAAGACTCGATGGTCCATCGTATCGTCCGTCGCACCTGGGCAATTCTGATAACTCTCAGTAAAACGGCTATAACTTGTCACCCCGATACCGGATTTGGACGAAATTTGTATTGTTGGAATGCTAATTCAATTCTCTACATGGCGAAAACTCAAATTCAATAAAATTATTTATGTTTTAAACACCAATCTCTTAGGAAGTCACTTCTCAATCTTTTAGGTACGAAATTACATTTCACTCTACACGCCCTAAGGCTCAGACTACGAGGGAACTTTGTGGGGTCTTACAATGCCATGGCCATGTCGTATTGTCTTACTATTCTGAACATTGATACGGGTCTCAAGACCAAAAATCCCCTTTTAAAAAGGACATAGAAATACTAAACTGGGTCTGCGACGATCGATGCGATGGTCCATCTCTAGCCTGATGTTTCGTCGCTATCCTGACGGTCATCGCTATCCTGATGGTCCTTCGTTAGCCTGGCGGTCCGTCGAGTCGTCCGTCGCACATGGGCCAAAAAAGGGAGTTACTGCCTTTGTTATGAAGGGCCGAGCTATGGTCCGTCGAAGACTCGATGATCCGTTGTATCGTCCGTCGCACCTGGGTAATTCTAATAACTCTTAGTAAAATGGCTATAACTTGTCACCCAGATACCGGATTTGGACGAAATTGGTATTGTTGGAATGCTAATTCAATTCTCTACATGACAAAAAGTCAAATTTAAGAAAATTCTTTATGGTTTAAACATCAATCACTTGGGAAGTCACTTCTCAATCTTTTAGGTACGAAATTACATTTCACTTGACACGCCCTAAGGCTAAGACTACGAGGGAACTTTGTGGGGTCTTACAATGCAATGGCCATATCGTGTTGCTTTACTATTCTGAACATTGTTATGGGTCACAAGACCAAAAAAACCCTTTTAAAAAGGACTTAGAAATACAAAACTGGGTTTGCGACGATCGATGCGACGGTCCATCGCTAGCCTGATGTTTCGTCGCTAGCCTAACGACCATCGCTATCCTTATGGTCCGTCGTTAGCATGACGGTCCGTCGAGTCATCCGTCGCACATGGGCCCAAAAAGGGAGTTACTGCCTTTGTTGTGATGGGCCTAGCTATGGTCCGTCGAAGACTCGATGGTCCGTCGTATCGTCCGTCGCACCTGGGCAATTCTGATAACTCTCAGTAAAACGGCTATAACTTGTCACCCCGATACCGGATTTGGACGAAATTGGTATTGTTGAAATGCAAATTCAATTCTCTACATGGAGAAAACTGAAATTCAATATAATTCTTTATATTTTAAACACGAATCACTTAGGAAGTCACTTCTCAATCTTTTGGGTACGAAATTACATTTCACTTGACACGCCCTAAGGCTTAGACTACGAGGGAACTTTGTGGGGTCTTACAATGCAATGGCCATATCGTATTGCCATACTATTCTGAACATTGATATGGGTCTCAAGACCAAAAAACCCCTTTTAAAAAGGACTTAAAAATACTCAACTTGGTCTGCGACGATCGATGCGACGGTCCATCGCTAGCCTGATGTTTTGTCGCTTGCCTAACGGCCATCGCTATCCTTATGGTCCGTCGTTAGCATTACGGTCCGTCAAGTCATCCATCGTATATGGGCCAAAAAAAGGAGTAACTGCCTTTGTTGTGACGGGCCGAGCTATGGTCCGTCGAAGACTCGATGGTCTGTCGTATCGCCCGTCGCACCTGGGCAATTCTGATAACTCTCAGTAAAATGGCTATAACTTGTCACCCCGATACCGGATTTGGATGAAATTGGTATTGTTGGAATGCTAATTCAATTCTCTACATGGAGAAAACTCAAATTCAATAAAATTCTTTATGGTTTAAACACCAATCACTTAGGAAGTCACTTCTCAATCTTTTAGGTACGAAATTACATTTCACTTGACACACCCTAAGGCTCAGACTACGAGGGAACATTGTGGGATATTACAATGCCATGGCCATGTCTCATTGTCTTTCTATTCTGAACATTGATATGGGTTTCAAGACCAAAAATCCCCTTTTAAAAAGGATTTAGAAATACTAAACTGGGTCTGCGACGATCGATGCGATGGTCCATCTCTAGCCTGATGTTTCGTCGCTAGCCTGACGGTCATCGCTATCCTGATGGTCCTTCGTTAGCCTGGCGGTCCGTCGAGTCCTCCGTCGCACATGGGCCAAAAAAGGGAGTTACAGCCTTTGTTATGAAGGGCCGAGCTATGGTCCGTCGAAGACTCGATGATCCGTTGTATCGTCCGTCGCACCTGGGCAATTCTGATAACTCTCAGTAAAATGGCTATAACTTGTCACCCAGATACCGGATTTGGACGAAATTGGTATTGTTGGAATGCTAATTCAATTCTCTACATGACAAAAAGTCAAATTTAAGAAAATTCTTTATGGTTTAAACATCAATCACTTGGGAAGTCACTTCTCAATATTTTAGGTATGAAATTACATTTCACTTGACACGCCCTAAGGCTCAGACTACGAGGGAACTTTGTGGGGTCTTACAATGCAATGGCAATATCGTGTTGCCTTACTATTCTGAACATTGATATGGGTCACAAGACCAAAAAACCCCTTTTAAAAAGGACTTAGAAATTCTAAACTGGGTATGCGACGATCGATGCGACGGTCCATCGCTAGCCTGATGTTTCGTCGCTAGCCTGACGACCATCGCTATACTTATGGTCCGTCGTTAGCATGACGGTCAGTCGAGTCATGCGTCGCACATGGGCCCAAAAAGGGAGTTACTGCCTTTGTTGTGATGGGCCTAGGTATGGTCCGTCGAAGACTCGATGGTCCATCGTATCGTCCGTCGCACCTGGGCAATTCTGATAACTCTCAGTAAAACGGCTATAACTTGTCACCCCGATACCGGATTTGGACGAAATTTGTATTGTTGGAATGCTAATTCAATTCTCTACATGGCGAAAACTCAAATTCAATAAAATTATTTATGTTTTAAACACCAATCTCTTAGGAAGTCACTTCTCAATCTTTTAGGTACGAAATTACATTTCACTCTACACGCCCTAAGGCTCAGACTACGAGGGAACTTTGTGGGGTCTTACAATGCCATGGCCATGTCGTATTGTCTTACTATTCTGAACATTGATACGGGTCTCAAGACCAAAAATCCCCTTTTAAAAAGGACATAGAAATACTAAACTGGGTCTGCGACGATCGATGCGATGGTCCATCTCTAGCCTGATGTTTCGTCGCTATCCTGACGGTCATCGCTATCCTGATGGTCCTTCGTTAGCCTGGCGGTCCGTCGAGTCGTCCGTCGCACATGGGCCAAAAAAGGGAGTTACTGCCTTTGTTATGAAGGGCCGAGCTATGGTCCGTCGAAGACTCGATGATCCGTTGTATCGTCCGTCGCACCTGGGTAATTCTAATAACTCTTAGTAAAATGGCTATAACTTGTCACCCAGATACCGGATTTGGACGAAATTGGTATTGTTGGAATGCTAATTCAATTCTCTACATGACAAAAAGTCAAATTTAAGAAAATTCTTTATGGTTTAAACATCAATCACATTGGAAGACACTTCTCAATCTTTTAGGTACGAAATTACATTTCACTTGACACGCCCTAAGGCTAAGACTACGAGGGAACATTGTGGGGTCTTACAATGCAATGGCCATATCGTGTTGCCTTACTATTCTGAACATTGTTATGGGTCACAAGACCAAAAAACCCCTTTTAAAAAGGACATAGAAATACTAAACTGGGTCTGCGACGATCGATGCGATGGTCCATCGCTAGCCTGATGTTTCGTCGCTAGCCTAACGACCATCGTTATCCTTATGGTCCGTCGTTAGCATGACGGTCCGTCGAGTCATCCGTCGCACATGGGCCCAAAAAGGGAGTTACTGCCTTTGTTGTGATGGGCCTAGCTATGGTCCGTCGAAGACTCGATGGTCCGTCGTATCCTCTGTCGCGCCTGGGCAATTCTGATAACTCTCAGTAAAACGGCTATAACTTGTCACCCCGATACCGGATTTGGACGAAATTGGTATTATTGGAATGCTAATTCAATTGTCTACATGGCAAAAACTCAAATTCTATATAATTCTTTATAGTTTAAACACCAATCACTTAGGAAGTCACTTCTCAATCTTTTAGGTACAAAATTACATTTCACTTGACACGCCCTAAGGCTCAGACTACGAGGGAACTTTGTGGGGTCTTACAATGCAATGGCCATATCGTATTGCCTCACTATTCTGAACATTGTTATGGGTCTCAAGAACAAAAAACCCCTTTTAAAAAGGACTTAAAAATACTCAACTTGGTCTGCGACGATCGATGTGACGGTCCATCGCTAGCCTGATGTTTTGTCGCTTGCCTAACGACCATCGCTATCCTTATGGTCCGTCGTTAGCATTACGGTCCATCAAGTCATCCGTCGCATATAGGCCAAAAAAAGGAGTAACTTCCTTTGTTGTGACGGGTCGAGCTATGGTCCGTCGAAGACTCGATGGTCTGTCGTATCGTCCGTCGCACCTGGGCAATTCTGATAACTCTCAGTAAAATGGCTATAACTTGTCACCCCGATACCGGATTTGGATGAAATTGGTATTGTTGGAATGCTAATTCAATTCTCTACATGGCGAAAACTCAAATTCAATAAAATTCTTTATGGTTTAAACACCAATCACTTCAGAAGTCACTTCTCAATCTTTTAGGTACGAAATTACATTTCACTTGACACGCCCTAAGGCTCAGACTACGAGGGAACATTGTGGGATCTTACAATGCCATGTCCATGTCGTATTGTCTTACTATTTTGAACATTGATACGGGTCTCAATACCATAAATCCCCTTTTAAAAAGGACTTAGAAATACTAAATAGGGTCTCTGACGATCGATGCGATGGTCCATCTCTAGCCTGATGTTTCGTCGCTAGCCTGACGGTCATCGCTAGCCTGATGGTCCTTCGTTAGCCTGGCGGTCCGTCGAGTCGTCCGTCGCACATGGGCCAAAAAAGGGAGTTACTACCTTTGTTATGAAGGGCCGAGCTATGGTCCGTCGAAGACTCGATGATCCGTTGTATCGTCCGTCGCACCTGGGCAATTCTGATAACTCTCAGTAAAATGGCTATAACTTGTCACCCAGATACCGGATTTGGACGAAATTGGTATTGTTGGAATGCTAATTCAATTCTCTACATGACAAAAAGTCAAATTTAAGAAAATTCTTTATGGTTTAAACATCAATCACATTGGAAGACACTTCTCAATCTTTTAGGTACGAAATTACATTTCACTTGACACGCCCTAAGGCTAAGACTACGAGGGAACATTGTGGGGTCTTACAATGCAATGGCCATATCGTGTTGCCTTACTATTCTGAACATTGTTATGGGTCACAAGACCAAAAAACCCCTTTTAAAAAGGACATAGAAATACTAAACTGGGTCTGCGACGATCGATGCGATGGTCCATCGCTAGCCTGATGTTTCGTCGCTAGCCTAACGACCATCGTTATCCTTATGGTCCGTCGTTAGCATGACGGTCCGTCGAGTCATCCGTCGCACATGGGCCCAAAAAGGGAGTTACTGCCTTTGTTGTGATGGGCCTAGCTATGGTCCGTCGAAGACTCGATGGTCCGTCGTATCGTCCGTCGCGCCTGGGCAATTCTGATAACTCTCAGTAAAACGGCTATAACTTGTCACCCCGATACCGGATTTGGACGAAATTGGTATTATTGGAATGCTAATTCAATTCTCTACATGGAAAAAACTCAAATTCTATATAATTCTTTATAGTTTAAACACCAATCACTTAGGAAGTCACTTCTCAATCTTTTAGGTACAAAATTACATTTCACTTGACACGCCCTAAGGCTCAGACTACGAGGGAACTTTGTGGGGTCTTACAATGCAATGGCCATATCGTATTGCCTCACTATTCTGAACATTGTTATGGGTCTCAAGACCAAAAAACCCCTTTTAAAAAGGACTTAAAAATACTCAACTTGGCCTGCGATGATCGATGCGACGGTCCATCGCTAGCCTGATGTTTTGTCGCTTGCCTAACGACCATCGCTATCCTTATGGTCCGTCGTTAGCATTACGGTCCGTCAAGTCATCCATCGCATATGGGCCAAAAAAAGGAGTAACTGCCTTTGTTGTGACGGGTCGAGCTATGGTCCGTCAAAGACTCGATGGTCTGTCGTATCGTCCGTCGCACCAGGGCAATTCTGATAACTCTCAGTAAAATGGCTATAACTTGTCACCCCGATACCGGATTTGGATGAAATTGGTATTGTTGGAATGCTAATTCAATTCTCTACATGGTGAAAACTCAAATTCAATAAAATTCTTTATGGTTTAAACACCAATCACTTCGGAAGTCACTTCTCAATCTTTTAGGTACGAAATTACATTTCACTTGACACGCCCTAAGGCTCAGACTACGAGGGAACATTGTGGGATCTTACAATGCCATGTCCATGTCGTATTGTCTTACTATTTTGAACATTGATACGGGTCTCAAGACCATAAATCCCCTTTTAAAAAGGACTTAGAAATACTAAAAAGGGTCTGCGACGATCGATGCGATGGTCCATCTCTAGACTGATGTTTCGTCGCTAGCCTGACGGTCATCGCTATCCTGATGGTCCTTCGTTAGCCTGGCGGTCCGTCGAGTCGTCCGTCGCACATGGGCCAAAAAAGGGAGTTACTGCCTTTGTTATGAAGGGCCGAGCTATGGTCCGTCGAAGACTCGATGATCCGTTGTATCGTCCGTCGCACCTGGGCAATTCTGATACCTCTCAGTATAATGGCTATAACTTGTCACCCAGATACCAGATTTGGACGAAATTGGTATTGTTGGAATGCTAATTCAATTCTCTACATGACAAAAAGTCGAATTTAAGAAAATTCTTTATGGTTTAAACATCAATCACTTGGGAAGTCACTTCTCAATCTTTTAGGTACGAAATTACATTTCACTTGACACGCCCTAAGGCTCAGACTACTAGGGAACTTTGTGGGGTCTTACAATGCAATGGCAATATCGTGTTGCCTTACTATTCTGAACATTGATATGGGTCACAAGACCAAAAAACCCCTTTTAAAAAGGACTTAGAAATTCTAAACTGGGTATGCGACGATCGATGCGACGGTCCATCGCTAGCCTGATGTTTCGTCGCTAGCCTAACGACCATCGCTATACTTATGGTCCGTCGTTAGCATGACGGTCCGTCGAGTCATCCGTCGCACATGGGCCCTAAAAGGGAGTTACTGCCTTTGTTGTGATGGGCCTAGGTATGGTCCGTCGAAGACTCGATGGTTCATCGTATCGTCCGTCGCACCTGGGCAATTCTGATAACTCTCAGTAAAACGGCTATAACTTGTCACCCCGATACCGGATTTGGACGAAATTTGTATTGTTGGAATGCTAATTCAATTCTCTACATGGCAAAAACTCAAATTCAATAAAATTATTTATGTTTTAAACACCAATCTCTTAGGAAGTCACTTCTCAATCTTTTAGGTACGAAATTACATTTCACTCTACACGCCCTAAGGCTCATACTACGAGGGAACTTTGTGGGGTCTTACAATGCCATGGCCATGTCGTATTGTCTTACTATTCTGAACATTGATACGGGTCTCAAGACCAAAAATCCCCTTTTAAAAAGGACATAGAAATACTAAACTGGGTCTGCGACGATCGATGCGATGGTCCATCTCTAGCCTGATGTTTCGTCAAAATCCTGACGGTCATCGCTATCCTGATGGTCCTTCGTTAGCCTGGCGGTCCGTCGAGTCGTCCGTCGCACATGGGCCAAAAAAGGGAGTTACTGCCTTTGTTATGAAGGGCCGAGCTATGGTCCGTCGAAGACTCGATGATCCGTTGTATCGTCCGTCGCACCTGGGCAATTCTAATAACTCTTAGTAAAATGGCTATAACTTGTCACCCAGATACCGGATTTGGACGAAATTGGTATTGTTGGAATGCTAATTCAATTCTCTACATGAAAAAAAGTCAAATTTAAGAAAATTCTTTATGGTTTAAACATCAATCACATGGGAAGACACTTCTCAATCTTTTAGGTACGAAATTACATTTCACTTGACACGCCCTAAGGCTAAGACTACGAGGGAACTTTGTGGGGTCTTACAATGCAATGGCCATATCGTGTTGCCTTACTATTCTGAACATTGTTATGGGTCACAAGACCAAAAACCCCCTTTTAAAAAGGACTTAGAAATACTAAACTGGGTCTGCGACGATCGATGCGATGGTCCATCGCTAGCCTGATGTTTCGTCTCTAGCCTAACGACCATCGTTATCCTTATGGTCCGTCGTTAGCATGACGGTCCGTCGAGTCATCCGTCGCACATGGGCCCAAAAAGGGAGTTACTGCCTTTGTTGTGATGGGCCTAGCTATGGTCCGTCGAAGACTCGATGGTCCGTCGTATCTTCCGTCGCACCTGGGCAATTCTGATATCTCTCAGTAAAACGGCTATAACTTGTCACCCCGATACCGGATTTGGACGAAATTGGTATTGTTGGAATGCTAATTCAATTCTCTACATGGCAAAAACTCAAATTCTATATAATTCTTTATAGTTTAAACACCAATCACTTAGGAAGTCACTTCTCAATCTTTTAGGTACGAAATTACATTTCACTTGACACGCCCTAAGGCTCAGACTACGAGGGAACTTTGTGGGGTCTTACAATGCAATGGCCATATCGTATTGCCTCACTATTCTGAACATTGTTATGGGTCTCAAGACAAAAAAAACCCTTTTAAAAAGGACTTAAAAATACTCAACTTGGTCTGCGACGATCGATGCGACGGTCCATCGCTAGCCTGATGTTTTGTCGCTTGCCTAACGACCATCGCTATCCTTATGGTCCGTCGTTAGCATTACGGTCCGTCAAGTCATCCGTCGCATATGGGCCAAAAAAAGGAGTAACTGCCTTTGTTGTGACGGGTCGAGCTATGGTCCGTCAAAGACTCGATGGTCTGTCGTATCGTCCGTCGCACCTGGGCATTTCTGATAACTCTCAGTAAAATGGCTATAACTTGTCACCCCGATACCGGATTTGGATGAAATTGGTATTGTTGGAATGCTAATTCAATTCTCTACATGGAGAAAACTAAAATTCAATAAAATTCTTTATGGTTTAAACACCAATCACTTCGGAAGTCACTTCTCAATCTTTTAGGTACGAAATTACATTTCACTTGACACGCCCTAAGGCTCAGACTACGAGGGAACATTGTGGGATCTTACAATGCCATGTCCATGTCGTATTGTCTTACTATTTTGAACATTGATACGGGTCTCAAGACCATAAATCCCCTTTTAAAAAGGACTTAGAAATACTAAATAGGGTCTGCGACGATCGATGTGATGGTCCATCTCTAGACTGATGTTTCGTCGCTAGCCTGACGGTCATCGCTATCCTGATGGTCCTTCGTTAGCCTGGCGGTCCGTCGAGTCGTCCGTCGCACATGGGCCAAAAAAGGGAGTTACTGCCTTTGTTATGAAGGGCCGACCTATGGTCCGTCGAAGACTCGATGATCCGTTGTATCGTCCGTCGCACCTGGGCAATTCTGATAACTCTCAGTATAATGGCTATAACTTGTCACCCAGATACCAGATTTGGACGAAATTGGTATTGTTGGAATGCTAATTCAATTCTCTACATGACAAAAAGTCAAATTTAAGAAAATTATTTATGGTTTAAACATCAATCACTTGGGAAGTCACTTCTCAATCTTTTAGGTACGAAATTACATTTCACTTGACACGCCCTAAGGCTCAGACTACGAGGGAACTTTGTGGGGTCTTACAATGCAATGGCTATATCGTGTTGCCTTACTATTCTGAACATTGATATGGGTCACAAGACCAAAAAACCCCTTTTAAAAAGGACTTAGAAATACTAAACTGGGTATGCGACGATCGATGCGACGGTCCATCGCTAGCCTGATGTTTCGTCTCTCTCCTGACGACCATCGCTATACTTATGGTCCGTCGTTAGCATGACGGTCCGTCGAGTCATCCGTCGCACATGGGCCCAAAAAGGAAGTTACTGCTTTTGTTGTGATGGGCCTAGGTATGGTCCGTTGAAGACTCGATGGTCCGTCGTATCGTCCGTCGCACCTGGGCAATTCTGATAACTCTCAGTAAAACGGCTATAACTTGTCACCCCGATACCGGATTTGGATGAAATTGGTATTGTTGGAATGCTAATTCAATTCTCTACATGGCGAAAACTCAAATTCAATAAAAATTTTTATGGTTTAAACACCAATCACTTAGGAAGTCACATCTCAATATTTTAGGTACGAAATTACATTTCACTTGATACGCCCTAAGGCTCAGACTACGAGGGAACTCTGTGGGGTCTTACAATGCCATGGCCATGTCGTTTTCTTTTACTATTCTGAACATTGATACGGGTCTCAAGACAAAAAATCCCCTTTAAAAAGGACTTAGAAATACTAAACTGGGTCTGCGACGATCGATGCGATGATCCATCTCTAGCCTGATGTTTCGTCGCTAGCCTGACGGTCATCGCTATCCTGATGGTCCTTCGTTAGCCTGGCGGTCCGTCGAGTCATCCGTCGCACATGGGCCAAAAAAGGGAGTTACTGCCTTTGTTATGAAGGGCCGAGCTATGGTCCGTCGAAGACTCGATGATCCGTTGTATCGTCCGTCGGACCTGGGCAATTCTAATAACTCTGAGTAAAATGGCTATAACTTGTCACCCAGATACCGGATTTGGACGAAATTGGTATTGTTGGAATGCTAATTCAATTCTCTACATGACAAAAAGTCAAATTTAAGAAAATTTTTTATGGTTTAAACATCAATCACTTGGGAAGTCACTTCTCAATCTTTTAGGTACGAAATTACATTTCACTTGACACGCCCTAAGGCTAAGACTACGAGGGAACTTTGTGGGGTCTTACAATGCAATGGCCATATCGTGTTGCCTTACTATTCTGAACATTGTTATGGGTCACAAGACCATAAAACCCCTATCAAAAATGACTTAGAAAGACTAAACTGGGTCTGCGACGATCGATGCGACGGTCCATCGCTAGCCTGATGTTTCGTCGCTAGACTAACGACCATCGCTATCCTTATGGTCTGTCGTTAGCATGACGGTCCGTCGAGTCATCCGTCGCACATGGGCCCAAAAAGGGAGTTACTGCCTTTGTTGTGATGGGCCTAGCTATGGTCCGTCGAAGACTCGATGGTCCGTCGTATCGTCCGTCGCACCTGGGCAATTCTGATAACTCTCAGTAAAACGGCTAAAACTTGTCACCCCTATACCGGATTTGGACGAAATTTGTATTGTTGGAATGCTAATTCAATTCTCTACATGGCGAAAACTGAAATTCAATATAATTCTTTATAGTTTAAACACCAATCACTTAGGAAGTCACTTCTCAATCTTTTAGGTACGAAATTACATTTTACTTGACACGCCCTAAGGCTCAGACTACAAGGGAACTTTGTGGGGTCTTACAATGCAATGGCCATATCGTATTGCCTTACTATTCTGAACATTGATATGGGTCTCAAGACCAAAAAACCCCTTTTAAAAAGGACTTAAAAATACTCAACTTGGTCTGCGACGATCGATGCGACGGTCCATCGCTAGCCTGATGTTTTGTCGCTTGCCTAACGGCCATCGCTATCCTTATGGTCCGTCGTTAGCATTACGGTCCGTCAAGTCATCCGTCGCATATGGGCCAAAAAAAGGAGTAACTGCCTTTGTTGTGACGGGCCGAGCTATGGTCCCTCGAAGACTCGATGGTCTGTCGTATCGTCCGTCGCACCTGGGCAATTCTGATAACTCTCAGTAAAATGGCTATAACTTGTCACCCCGATATCGGATTTGGATGAAATTGGTATTGTTGGAATGCTAATTCAATTCTCTACATGGCGAAAACTCAAATTCAATAAAATTCTTTATGGTTTAAAAACCAATCACTTAGGAAGTCTCTTCTCAATCTTTTAGGTACGAAATTACATTTCACTTGACACGCCGTAAGGCTCAGACTACGAGGGAACATTGTGGGATCTTACAATGCCATGGCCATGTCGTATTGTCTTACTATTCTGAACATTGATACGGGTCTCAAGACCAAAAATCCCCTTTTAAAAAGGACTTAGAAATACTAAACTGGGTCTGCGACGATCGATGCGATGGTCCATCTCTAGCCTGATGTTTCGTCGCTAGCCTGACGGTCATCGCTATCCTGATGGTCCTTCGTTAGCCTGGCGGTCCGTCGAGTCGTCCGTCGAACATGGGCCAAAAAAGGGAGTTACTGCCTTTGTTATGAAGGGCCGAGCTATGGTCCGTCGAAGACTCGATGATCCGTTGTATCGTCCGTCGCACCTGGGCAATTCTGATAACTCTCAGTAAAATGGCTCTAACTTGTCACCCAGATATAGGATTTGGACGAAATTGGTATTGTTGGAATTCTAATTCAATTCTCTACATGAGAAAAAGTCAAATTTAAGAAAATTATTTATGGTTTAAACATCAATCACTTGGGAAGTAACTTCTCAATCTTTTAGGTACGAAATTACATTTCACTTGACACGCCCTAAGGCTAAGACTACGAGGGAACTATGTGGGGTCTTACAATGCAAAGGCCATATCGTGTTGCCTTACTATTCTGAACATTGTTATGGGTCACAAGACCAAAAAACCCCTTTCAAAAAGCACTTAGAAATACTAAACTGGGTCTGCGACGGTCGATGCGACGGTCCATCGCTAGCCTGATGTTTCGTCGCTAGCCTAACGACCATCGCTATCCTTATGGTCTGTCGTTAGCATGACGGTCCGTCGAGTCATCCGTCGCACATGTGCCCAAAAAGGGAGTTACTGTCTTTGTTGTGATGGGCCTAGCTATGGTCTGTCGAAGACTCGATGGTCCGTCGTATCGTCTGTCGCACCTGGGCAATTCTGATAACTCTCAGTAAAACGGCTATAACTTGTCACCCCGATACCGGATTTGGACGAAATTGGTATTGTTGGAATGCTAATTCAATTCTCTACATGGCGAAAACTCAAATTCAATATAATTCTTAATAGTTTAAACACCAATCACTTAGGAAGTCACTTCTCAATCTTTTAGGTACGAAATTACATTTCACTTGACACGCCCTAAGGCTAAGACTACGAGGGAACTTTGTGGGGTCTTACAATGCAAAGGCCATATCGTGTTGCCTTACTATTCTGAACATTGTAATGGGTCACAAGACCAAAAAACCCCTTTTAAAAAGGACTTAGAAATACTAAACTGGGTCTGCGACGATCGATGCGACGGTCCATCGCTAGCCTGATGTTTCGTCGCTAGCCTAACGACCATCGCTATCCTTATGGTCTGTCCTTAGCATGACGGTCCGTCGAGTCATCCGTCGCACATGGGCCCAAAAAGGGAGTTACTGCCTTTGTTGTGATGGGCCTAGCTATGGTCCGTCGAAGACTCGATGGTCCTTCGTATCGTCCGTCGCACCTGGGCAATTCTGATAACTCTCAGTAAAACGGCTATAACTTGTCACCCCGATACCGGATTTGGACGAAATTGGTATTGTTGGAATGCTAATTCAATTCTCTACATGGCGAAAACTCAAATTCAATATAATTCTATATAGTTTAAACACCAATCACTTAGGAAGTCACTTCTCAATATTTTAGGTACGAAATTACATTTCACTTGACACGCCCTAAGGCTAAGACTACGAGGGAACTTTGTGGGGTCTTACAATGCAAAGGTCATATCGTGTTGCCTTACTATTCTGAACATTGTTATGGGTCACAAGACCAAAAAATCCCTTTTAAAAAGGACTTAGAAATACTAAACTGGGTCTGCGATGATCGATGCGACGGTCCATCGCTAGCCTGATGTTTCGTTGCTAGCCTAACGACCATCGCTATCCTTATGGTCTGTCCTTAGCATGACGGTCCGTCGAGTCATCCGTCGCACATGGGCCCAAAAAGGGAGTTACTGCCTTTGTTGTGATGGGCCTAGCTATGGTCCGTCGAAGACTCGATGGTCCGTCGTATCGTCCGTCGCACCTGGGCAATTCTGATAACTCTCAGTAAAACGGCTATAACTTGTCACCCCGATACCGGATTTGGACGAAATTGGTATTGTTGGAATGCTAATTCAATTCTCTACATGGAGAAAACTCAAATCAATATAATTCTTTATAGTTTAAACACCAATCACTTAGGAAGTCACTTCTCAATCTTTTAGGTACGAAATTACATTTCACTTAACACGCCCTAAGGCTCAGACTACGAGGGAACTTTGTGGGGTCTTACAATGCAATGGCCATATCGTATTGCCTTACTATTCTGAACATTGATATGGGTCTCAAGACCAAACAACCCCTTTTAAAAAGGACTTAAAAATACTCAACTTGGTCTGCGACGGTCCATCGCTAGCCTGATGTTTTGTCGCTTGCCTAACGGCCATCGCTATCCTTATGGTCCGTCGTTAGCATTACGGTCCGTCAAGTCATCCGTCGCTTATGGGCCAAAAAAAGGAGTAACTGCCTTTGTTGTGACGGGCCAAGCTATGGTCCGTCGAAGACTCGATGGTCTGTCGTATCGTCCGTCGCACCTGGGCAATTTTGATAACTCTCAGTAAAATGGCTATAACTTGTCACCCCGATACCGGATTTGGATGAAATTGGTATTGTTGGAATGCTAATTCAATTCTCTACATGGCGAAAACTCAAATTCAATAAAATTCTTTATGGTTTAAACACCAATCACTTAGGAAGTCACTTCTCAATCTTTTAGGTACGAAATTAAAATTCACTTGACACGCCCTAAGGCTCAGACTACGAGGGAACATTGTGGGATCTTACAATGCCATGGCCATGTCGTATTGTCTTTCTATTCTGAACATTGATACGGGTCTCAAGACCAAAAATCCCCTTTTAAAAAGGAATAAGAAATACAAAACTGGGTCTGCGACGATCGATGCGATGGTCCATCTCTAGCCTGATGTTTCGTCGCTAGCCTGACGGTCATCGCTATCCTGATGGTCCTTCGTTAGCCTGGCGGTCCGTCAAGTCGTCCGTCGCACATGGGCCATAAAACGGAGTTACTGCCTTGGTTATGAAGGGCCGAGCTATGGTCCGTCGAAGACTCGATGATCCGTTGTATCGTCCGTCGCACCTGGGCAATTCTAATAACTCTCAGTAAAATGGCTATAACTTGTCACCCAGATACCGGATTTGGACGAAATTGGTATTGTTGGAATGCTAATTCAATTCTCTACATGACAAAAAGTCACATTTAAGAAAATTATTTATGGTTTAAACATCAATCACTTGGGAAGTCACTTCTCAATCTTTTAGGTACGAAATTACATTTCACTTGACACGCCCTAAGGCTAAGACTACGAGGGAACTTTGTGGGGTCTTACAATGCAATGGCCATATCGTGTTGCCTTACTATTCTGAACATTGTTATGGGTCACAAGACCATAAAACCCCTTTTAAAAATGACTTAGAAAGACTAAACTGGGTCTGCGACGATCGATGCGACGGTCCATCGCTAGCCTGATGTTTCGTCGCTAGACTAACGACCATCGCTATCCTTATGGTCTGTCGTTAGCATGACGGTCCGTCGAGTCATCCGTCGCACATGGGCCCAAAAAGGGAGTTACTGCCTTTGTTGTGATGGGCCTAGCTATGGTCCGTCGAAGACTCGATGGTCCGTCGTATCGTCCGTCGCACCTGGGCAATTCTGATAACTCTCAGTAAAACGGCTAAAACTTGTCACCCCTATACCGGATTTGGACGAAATTTGTATTGTTGGAATGCTAATTCAATTCTCTACATGGCGAAAACTGAAATTCAATATAATTCTTTATAGTTTAAACACCAATCACTTAGGAAGTCACTTCTCAATCTTTTAGGTACGAAATTACATTTTACTTGACACGCCCTAAGGCTCAGACTACAAGGGAACTTTGTGGGGTCTTACAATGCAATGGCCATATCGTATTGCCTTACTATTCTGAACATTGATATGGGTCTCAAGACCAAAAAACCCCTTTTAAAAAGGACTTAAAAATACTCAACTTGGTCTGCGACGATCGATGCGACGGTCCATCGCTAGCCTGATGTTTTGTCGCTTGCCTAACGGCCATCGCTATCCTTATGGTCCGTCGTTAGCATTACGGTCCGTCAAGTCATCCGTCGCATATGGGCCAAAAAAAGGAGTAACTGCCTTTGTTGTGACGGGCCGAGCTATGGTCCCTCGAAGACTCGATGGTCTGTCGTATCGTCCGTTGCACCTGGGCAATTTTGATAACTCTCAGTAAAATGGCTATAACTTGTCACCCAGATATCGGATTTGGATGAAATTGGTATTGTTGGAATGCTAATTCAATTCTCTACATGGCGAAAACTCAAATTCAATAAAATTCTTTATGGTTTAAAAACCAATCACTTAGGAAGTCACTTCTCAATCTTTTAGGTACGAAATTACATTTCACTTGACACGCCGTAAGGCTCAAACTACGAGGGAACATTGTGGGATCTTACAATGCCATGGCCATGTCGTATTGTCTTACTATTCTGAACATTGATACGGGTCTCAAGACCAAAAATCCCCTTTTAAAAAGGACTTAGAAATACTAAACTGGGTCTGCGACGATCGATGCGATGGTCCATCTCTAGCCTGATGTTTCGTCGCTAGCCTGACGGTCATCGCTATCCTGATGGTCCTTCGTTAGCCTGGCGGTCCGTCGAGTCGTCCGTCGAACATGGGCCAAAAAAGGGAGTTACTGCCTTTGTTATGAAGGGCCGAGCTATGGTCCGTCGAAGACTCGATGATCCGTTGTATCGTCCGTCGCACCTGGGCAATTCTGATAACTCTCAGTAAAATGGCTATAACTTGTCACCCAGATATAGGATTTGGACGAAATTGGTATTGTTGGAATTCTAATTCAATTCTCTACATGAGAAAAAGTCAAATTTAGGAAAATTATTTATGGTTTAAACATCAATCACTTGGGAAGTAACTTCTCAATCTTTTAGGTACGAAATTACATTTCACTTGACACGCCCTAAGGCTAAGACTACGAGGGAACTATGTGGGGTCTTACAATGCAAAGGCCATATCGTGTTGTCTTACTATTCTGAACATTGTTATGGGTCACAAGACCAAAAAACCCCTTTCAAAAAGCACTTAGAAATACTAAACTGGGTCTGCGACGGTCGATGCGACGGTCCATCGCTAGCCTGATGTTTCGTCGCTAGCCTAACGACCATCGCTATCCTTATGGTCTGTCGTTAGCATGACGGTCCGTCGAGTCATCCGTCGCACATGTGCCCAAAAAGGGAGTTACTGTCTTTGTTGTGATGGGCCTAGCTATGGTCTGTCGAAGACTCGATGGTCCGTCGTATCGTCCGTCGCACCTGGGCAATTCTGATAACTCTCAGTAAAACGGCTATAACTTGTCACCCCGATACCGGATTTGGACGAAATTGGTATTGTTGGAATGCTAATTCAATTCTCTACATGGCGAAAACTCAAATTCAATATAATTCTTTATAGTTTAAACACCAATCACTTAGGAAGTCACTTCTCAATCTTTTAGGTACGAAATTACATTTCACTTGACACGCCCTAAGGCTAAGACTACGAGGGAACTTTGTGGGGTCTTACAATGCAAAGGCCATATCGTGTTGCCTTACTATTCTGAACATTGTTATGGGTCACAAGACCAAAAAACCCCTTTTAATAAGGACTTCGAAATACTAAACTGGGTCTGCGACGATCGATGCGACGGTCCATCGCTAGCCTGATGTTTCGTCGCTAGCCTAACGACCATCGCTATCCTTATGGTCTGTCCTTAGCATGACGGTCCGTCGAGTCATCCGTCGCACATGGGCCCAAAAAGGGAGTTACTGCCTTAGTTGTGATGGGCCTAGCTATGGTCCGTCGAAGAATCGATGGTCCTTCGTATCGTCCGTCGCACCTGGGCAATTCTGATAACTCTCAGTAAAACGGCTATAACTTGTCACCCCGATACCGGATTTGGACGAAATTGGTATTGTTGGAATGCTAATTCAATTCTCTACATGGCGAAAACTCAAATTCAATATAATTCTTTATAGTTTAAACACCAATCACTTAGGAAGTCACTTCTCAATATTTTAGGTACGAAATTACATTTCACTTGACACGCCCTAAGGCTAAGACTACGAGGGAACTTTGTGGGGTCTTACTATGCAAAGGCCATATCGTGTTGCCTTACTATTCTGAACATTGTTATGGGTCACAAGACCAAAAAATCCCTTTTAAAAAGGACTTAGAAATACTAAACTGGGTCTGCGATGATCGATGCGACGGTCCATCGCTAGCCTGATGTTTCGTTGCTAGCCTAACGACCATCGCTATCCTTATGGTCTGTCCTTAGCATGACGGTCCGTCGAGTCATCCGTCGCACATGGGCCCAAAAAGGGAGTTACTGCCTTTGTTGTGATGGGCCTAGCTATGGTCCGTTGAAGACTCGATGGTCCGTCGTATCGTCCGTCGCACCTGGGCAATTCTGATAACTCTCAGTAAAACGGCTATAACTTGTCACCCCGATACCGGATTTGGACGAAATTGGTATTGTTGGAATGCTAATTCAATTCTCTACATGGAGAAAACTCAAATCAATATAATTGTTTATAGTTTAAACACCAATCACTTAGGAAGTCACTTCTCAATCTTTTAGGTACGAAATTACATTTCACTTAACACGCCCTAAGGCTCAGACTACGAGGGAACTTTGTGGAGTCTTACAATGCAATGGCCATATCGTATTGCCTTACTATTCTGAACATTGATATGGGTCTCAAGACCAAACAACCCCTTTTAAAAAGGACTTAAAAATACTCAACTTGGTCTGCGACGGTCCATCGCTAGCCTGATGTTTTGTCGCTTGCCTAACGGCCATCGCTATCCTTATGGTCCGTCGTTAGCATTACGGTCCGTCAAGTCATCCGTCGCTTATGGGCCAAAAAAAGGAGTAACTGCCTTTGTTGTGACGGGCCAAGCTATGGTCCGTCGAAGACTCGATGGTCTGTCGTATCGTCCGTCGCACCTGGGCAATTTTGATAACTCTCAGTAAAATGGCTATAACTTGTCACCCCGATACCGGATTTGGATGAAATTGGTATTGTTGGAATGCTAATTCAATTCTCTACATGGCGAAAACTCAAATTCAATAAAATTCTTTATGGTTTAAACACCAATCACTTAGGAAGTCACTTCTCAATCTTTTAGGTACGAAATTAAAATTCACTTGACACGCCCTAAGGCTCAGACTACGAGGGAACATTGTGGGATCTTACAATGCCATGGCCATGTCGTATTGTCTTTCTATTCTGAACATTGATACGGGTCTCAAGACCAAAAATCCCCTTTTAAAAAGGAATAAGAAATACAAAACTGGGTCTGCGACGATCGATGCGATGGTCCATCTCTAGCCTGATGTTTCGTCGCTAGCCTGACGGTCATCGCTATCCTGATGGTCCTTCGTTAGCCTGGCGGTCCGTCAAGTCGTCCGTCGCACATGGGCCATAAAAGGGAGTTACTGCCTTGGTTATGAAGGGCCGAGCTATGGTCCGTCGAAGACTCGATGATCCGTTGTATCGTCCGTCGCACCTGGGCAATTCTAATAACTCTCAGTAAAATGGCTATAACTTGTCACCCAGATACCGGATTTGGACGAAATTGGTATTGTTGGAATGCTAATTCAATTCTCTACATGACAAAAAGTCACATTTAAGAAAATTATTTATGGTTTAAACATCAATCACTTGGGAAGTCACTTCTCAATCTTTTAGGTACGAAATTACATTTCACTTGACACGCCCTAAGGCTAAGACTACGAGGGAACTATGTGGGGTCTTACAATGCAAAGGCCATATCGTGTTGCCTTACTATTCTGAACATTGTTATGGGTCACAAGACCAAAAAACCCCTTTTAAAAAGGACTTAGAAATACTAAACTGGGTCTGCGACGATCAATGCGACGGTCCATCGCGAGCCTAATGTTTCGTCGCTAGCCTAACGACCATCGCTATCCTTATGGTCTGTCGTTAGCATGACGGTCCGTCGAGTCATCCGTCGCACATGGGCCCAAAAAGGGATTTACTGTCTTTGTTGTGATGGGCCTAGCTATGGTCCGTCGAAGACTCGATGGTCCGTCGTATCGTCCGTCGCACCTGGGCAATTCTGATAACTCTCAGTAAAACGGCTATAACTTGTCACCCCGATACCGGATTTGGACGAAATTGGTATTGTTGGAATGCTAATTCAATTCTCTACATGGCGAAAACTCAAATTCAATATAATTCTTTATAGTTTAAACACCAATCACTTAGGAAGTCACTTCTCAATCTTTTAGGTACGAAATTACATTTCACTTGACACGCCCTAAGGCTAAGACTACGAGGGAACTTTGTGGGGTCTTACAATGCAAAGGCCATATCGTGTTGCCTTACTATTCTGAACATTGTTATGGGTCACAAGACCAAAAAACCCCTTTTAAAAAGGACTTAGAAATACTAAACTGGGTCTGCGACGATCGATACGACGGTCCATCGCTAGCCTGATGTTTCGTCGCTAGCCTAACGACCATCGCTATCCTTATGGTCTGTCCTTAGCATGACGGTCCGTCGAGTCATCCGTCGTACATGGGCCCAAAAAGGGAGTTACTGCCTTTGTTGTGATGGGCCTAGCTATGGTCCGTCGAAGACTCGATGGTCCTTCGTATCGTCCGTCGCACCTGGGCAATTCTGATAACTCTCAGTAAAACGGCTATAACTTGTCACCCCGATACCGGATTTGGACGAAATTGGTATTGTTGGAATGCTAATTCAATTCTCTACATGGCGAAAACTCAAATTCAATATAATTCTTTATAGTTTAAACACCAATCACTTAGGAAGTCACTTCTCAATATTTTAGGTACGAAATTACATATCACTTGACACGCCCTAAGGCTAAGACTACGAGGGAACTTTGTGGGGTCTTACAATGCAAAGGCCATATCGTGTTGCCTTACTATTCTGAACATTGTTATGGGTCACAAGACCAAAAAATCCCTTTTAAAAAGGACTTAGAAATACTAAACTGGGTCTGCGATGATCGATGCGACGGTCCATCGCTAGCCTGATGTTTCGTTGCTAGCCTAACGACTATCGCTATCCTTATGGTCTGTCCTTAGCATGACGGTCCGTCGAGTCATCCGTCGCACATGGGCCCAAAAATGGAGTTACTGCCTTTGTTGTGATGGGCCTAGCTATGGTCCGTCGAAGACTCGATGGTCCGTCGTATCGTCCGTCGCACCTGGGCAATTCTGATAACTCTCAGTAAAACGGCTATAACTTGTCACCCCGCTACCGGATTTGGACGAAATTGGTATTGTTGGAATGCTAATTCAATTCTCTACATGGAGAAAACTCAAATTCAATATAATTCTTTATAGTTTAAACACCAATCACTTAGGAAGTCACTTCTCAATCTTTTAGGTACGAAATTACATTTCACTTAACACGCCCTAAGGCTCAGACTACGAGGGAACTTTGTGGGGTCTTACAATGCAATGGCCATATCGTATTGCCTTACTATTCTGAACATTGATATGGGTCTCAAGACCAAACAACCCCTTTTAAAAAGGACTTAAAAATACTCAACTTGGTCTGCGACGATCAATGCGACGGTCCATCGCTAGCCTGATGTTTTGTCGCTTGCCTAACGGCCATCGCTATCCTTATGGTCCGTCCTTAGCATTATGGTCCGTCAAGTCATCCGTCGCTTATGGGCCAAAAAAAGGAGTAACTGCCTTTGTTGTGACGGGACAAGCTATGGTCCGTCGAAGACTCGATGGTCTGTCGTATCGTCCGTCGCACCTGGGCAATTTTTATAACTCTCAGTAAAATGGCTATAACTTGTCACCCCGATAACGGATTTGGATGAAATTGGTATTGTTGGAATGCTAATTCAATTCTCTACATGGCGAAAACTCAAATTCAATAAAATTCTTTATGGTTTAAACACCAATCACTTAGGAAGTCACTTCTCAATCTTTTAGGTATGAAATTAAAATTCACTTGACACGCCCTAAGGCTCAGACTACGAGGGAACATTGTGGGATCTTACAATGCCATGGCCATGTCGTATTGTCTTTCTATTCTGAACATTGATACGGGTCTCAAGACCAAAAATCCCCTTTTAAAAAGGAATAAGAAATACAAAACTGGGTCTGCGACGATCGATGCGATGGTCCATCTCTAGCCTGATGTTTCGTCGCTAGCCTGACGGTCATCGCTATCCTGATGGTCCTTCGTTAGCCTGGCGGTCCGTCAAGTCGTCCGTCGCACATGGGTCATAAAAGGGAGTTACTGCCTTGGTTATGAAGGGCCGAGCTATGGTCCGTCGAAGACTCGATGATCCGTTGTATCGTCCGTCGCACCTGGGCAATTCTAATAACTCTCAGTAAAATGGCTATAACTTGTCACCCAGATACCGGATTTGGACGAAATTGGTATTGTTGGAATGCTAATTCAATTCTCTACATGACAAAAAGTCACATTTAAGAAAATTATTTATGGTTTAAACATCAATCACTTGGGAAGTCACTTCTCAATCTTTTAGGTACGAAATTACATTTCACTTGACACGCCCTAAGGCTAAGACTACGAGGGAACTATGTGGGGTCTTACAATGCAAAGGCCATATCGTGTTGCCTTACTATTCTGAACATTGTTATGGGTCACAAGACCAAAAAACCCCTTTTAAAAAGGACTTAGAAATACTAAACTGGGTCTGCGACGATCGATGCGACGGTCCATCGCTAGCCTGATGTTTCGTCGCTAGCCTAACGACCATCGCTATCCTTATGGTCTGTCGTTAGCATGACGGTCCGTCGAGTCATCCGTCGCACATGGGCCCAAAAAGGGATTTACTGTCTTTGTTGTGATGGGCCTAGCTATGGTCCGTCGAAGACTCGATGGTCCGTCGTAT
Organism: Capsicum pubescens; assembly: GCA_030864215.1. NCBI lineage: Eukaryota > Viridiplantae > Streptophyta > Magnoliopsida > Solanales > Solanaceae > Capsicum > Capsicum pubescens. The sequence goes on from CM061548.1 coordinate 325,774,981, forward strand.
CATCCGTCGCACCTGGGCAATTCTGATAACTCTCAGTAAAACGGCTATAACGTGTCACCCCGATACCGGATTTGGACGAAATTGGTATTGTTGGAATGCTAATTCAATTCTCTACATGGTGAAAACTCAAATTCAATATAATTCTTTATAGTTTAAACACCAATCACTTAGGAAGTCACTTCTCAATCTTTTAGGTACGAAATTACATTTCACTTAACACGCCCTAAGGCTCAGACTACGAGGGAACTTTGTGGGGTCTTACAATGCAATGGCCATATCGTATTGCCTTACTATTCTGAACATTGATATGGGTCTCAAGACCAAACAACCCCTATTAAAAAGGACTTAAAAATACTCAACTTGGTCTGCGACGATCAATGCGACGGTCCATCGCTAGCCTGATGTTTTGTCGCTTGCCTAACGACCATCGCTATCCTTATGGTCCGTCGTTAGCATTACGGTCCGTCAAGTCATCCGTCGCTTATGGGCCAAAAAAAGGAGTAACTACCTTTGTTGTGACGGGCCAAGCTATGGTCCGTCGAAGACTCGATGGTCTGTCGTATCGTCCGTCGCACCTGGGCAATTTTGATAACTCTCAGTAAAATGGCTATAACTTGTCACCCCGATACCGGATTTGGATGAAATTGGTATTGTTGGAATGCTAATTCAATTCTCTACAAGGCGAAAACTCAAATTCAATAAAATTCTTTATGGTTTAAACACCAATCACTTAGGAAGTCACTTCTCAATCTTTTAGGTACGAAATTAAAATTCACTTGACACGCCCTAAGGCTCAGACTACGAGGGAACATTGTGGGATCTTACAATGCCATGGCCATGTCGTATTGTCTTTCTATTCTATACATTGATACGGGTCTCAAGACCAAAAATCCCCTTTTAAAAAGGAATAAGAAATACAAAACTGGGTCTGCGACGATCGATGCGATGGTCCATCTCTAGCCTGATGTTTCGTCGCTAGCCTGACGGTCATCGCTATCCTGATGGTCCTTCGTTAGCCTGGCGGTCCGTCAAGTCGTCCGTCGCACATGGGTCATAAAAGGGAGTTACTGCCTTGGTTATGAAGGGCCGAGCTATGGTCCATCGAAGACTCGATGATCCGTTGTATCGTCCGTCGCACCTGGGCAATTCTAATAACTCTCAGTAAAATGGCTATAACTTGTCACCCAGATACCGGATTTGGACGAAATTGGTATTGTTGGAATGCTAATTCAATTCTCTACATGACAAAAAGTCACGTTTAAGAAAATTATTTATGGTTTAAACATCAATCACTTGGGAAGTCACTTCTCAATCTTTTAGGTACGAAATTACATTTCACTTGACACGCCCTAAGGCTAAGACTACGAGGGAACTATGTTGGGTCTTACAATGCAAAGGCCATATCGTGTTGCCTTACTATTCTGAACATTGTTATGGGTCACAAGACCAAAAAACCCCTTTTAAAAAGGACTTAGAAATACTAAACTGGGTCTGCGACGATCGATGCGACGGTCCATCGCTAGCCTAATGTTTCGTCGCTAGCCTAACGACCATCGCTATCCTTATGGTCTGTCGTTAGCATGACGGTCCGTCGAGTCATCCGTCGCACATGGGCCCAAAAAGGGATTTACTGTCTTTGTTGTGATGGGCCTAGCTATGGTCCGTCGAAGACTCGATGGTCCGTCGTATCGTCCGTCCCACCTGGGCAATTCTGATAACTCTCAGTAAAACGGCTATAACTTGTCACCCCGATACCGGATTTGGACGAAATTGGTATTGTTGGAATGCTAATTCAATTCTCTACATGGCGAAAACTCAAATTCAATATAATTCTTTATAGTTTAAACACCAATCAGTTAGGAAGTCACTTCTCAATCTTTTAGGTACGAAATTACATTTCACTTGACACGCCCTAAGGCTAAGACTACGAGGGAACTTTGTGGGGTCTTACAATGCAAAGGCCATATCGTGTTGCCTTACTATTCTGAACATTGTTATGGGTCACAAGACCAAAAAACCCCTTTTAAAAAGGACTTAGAAATACTAAACTGGGTCTGCGACGATCGATGCGACGGTCCATCGCTAGCCTGATGTTTCGTTGCTAGCCTAACGACCATCGTTATCCTTATGGTCTGTCCTTAGCATGACGGTCCGTCGAGTCATCCGTCGCACATGGGCCCAAAAAGGGAGTTACTGCCTTTGTTGTGATGGGCCTAGGTATGGTCCGTCGAAGACTCGATGGTCCGTCGTATCGTCCGTCGCACCTGGGCAATTCTGATAACTCTCAGTAAAACGGCTATAACTTGTCACCCCGATACCGGATTTGGACGAAATTGGTATTGTTGGAATGCTAATTCAATTCTCTACATGGCGAAAGCTCAAATTCAATATAATTCTTTATAGTTTAAACACCAATCACTTAGGAAGTCACTTCTCAATCTTTTAGGTACGAAATTACATTTCACTTAACACGCCCTAAGACTCAGACTACGAGGGAACTTTGTGGGGTCTTACAATGCAATGGCCATATCGTATTGCCTTACTATTCTGAACATTGATATGGGTCTCAAGACCAAACAACCCCTTTTAAAAAGGACTTAAAAATACTCAACTTGGTCTGCGACGATCGATGCGACGGTCCATCGCTAGCCTGATGTTTTGTCGCTTGCCTAACGGCCATCGCTATCCTTATGGTCCGTCGTTAGCATTACGGTCCGTCAAGTCATCCGTCGCTTATGGGCCAAAAAAAGGAGTAACTGCCTTTGTTGTGACGGGCCAAGCTATGGTCCGTCGAAGACTCGATGGTCTGTCGTATCGTCCGTCGCACTTGGGCAATTCTGATAACTCTCAGTAAAATGGCTATAACTTGTCACCCCGATACCGGATTTGGATGAAATTGGTATTGTTGGAATGCTAATTCAATTCTCTACATGGCGAAAACTCAAATTCAATAAAATTCTTTATGGTTTAAACACCAATCACTTAGGAAGTCACTTCTCAATCTTTTAGGTAGGAAATTAAAATTCACTTGACACGCCCTAAGGCTCAGACTACGAGGGAACATTGTGGGATCTTACAATGCCATGGCCATGTCGTATTGTCTTTCTATTCTGAACATTGATACGGGTCTCAAGACCAAAAATCCCCTTTTAAAAAGGAATAAGAAATACAAAACTGGGTCTGCGACGATCGATGCGATGGTCCATCTCTAGCCTGATGTTTCGTCGCTAGCCTGACGGTCATCGCTATCCTGATGGTCCTTCGTTAGCCTGGCGGTCCGTCAAGTCGTCCATCGCACATGGGTCAAAAAAGGGAGTTACTGCCTTTGTTATGAAGGGCCGAGCTATGGTCCGTCGAAGACTCGATGATCCGTTGTATCGTCCGTCGCACCTGGGCAATTCTAATAACTCTCAGTAAAATGGCTATAACTTGTCACCCAGATACCGGATTTAGACGAAATTGGTATTGTTGGAATGCTAATTCAATTCTCTACATGGCGAAAGCTCAAATTCAATATAATTCTTTATAGTTTAAACACCAATCACTTAGGAAGTCACTTCTCAATCTTTTAGGTACGAAATTACATTTCACTTAACACGCCCTAAGGCTCAGACTACGAGGGAACTTTGTGGGGTCTTACAATGCAATGGCCATATCGTATTGCCTTACTATTCTGAACATTGATATGGGTCTCAAGACCAAACAACCCCTTTTAAAAAGGACTTAAAAATACTCAACTTGGTCTGCGACGATCGATGCGACGGTCCATCGCTAGCCTGATATTTTGTCACTTGCCTAACGGCCATCGCTATCCTTATGGTCCGTCGTTAGCATTACGGTCCGTCAAGTCATCCGTCGCTTATGGGCCAAAAAAAGGAGTAACTGCCTTTGTTGTGACGGGCCAAGCTATGGTCCGTCGAAGACTCGATGGTCTGTCGTATCGTCCATCGCACCTGGGCAATTCTGATAACTCTCAGTAAAATGGCTATAACTTGTCACCCCGATACCGGATTTGGATGAAATTGGTATTGTTGGAATGCTAATTCAATTCTCTACATGGCGAAAACTCAAATTCAATAAAATTCTTTATGGTTTAAACACCAATCACTTAGGAAGTCACTTCTCAATCTTTTAGGTACGAAATTAAAATTCACTTGACACGCCCTAAGGCTCAGACTACGAGGGAACATTGTGGGATCTTACAATGCCATGGCCATGTCGTATTGTCTTTCTATTCTGAACATTGATACGGGTCTCAAGACCAAAAAGCCCCTCTTAAAAGGGAATAAGAAATACAAAACTGGGTCTACGACGATCGATACGATGGTCCATCTCTAGCCTGATGTTTCGTCGCTAGCTTGACGGTCATCGCTATCCTGATGGTCCTTCGTTAGCCTGGTGGTCCGTCAAGTCGTCCGTCGCACATGGGTCAAAAAAGGGAGTTACTGCCTTTGTTATGAAGGGCCGAGCTATGGTCCGTCGAAGACTCGATGATCCGTTGTATCGTCCGTCGCACCTGGGCAATTCTAATAACTCTCAGTAAAATGGCTATAACTTGTCACCCAGATACCGGATTTGGACGAAATTGGTATTGTTGGAATGCTAATTCAATTCTCTACATGGCGAAAGCTCAAATTCAATATAATTCTTTATAGTTTAAACACCAATCACTTAGGAAGTCACTTCTCAATCTTTTAGGTACGAAATTACATTTCACTTAACACGCCCTAAGACTCAGACTACGAGGGAACTTTGTGGGGTCTTACAATGCAATGGCCATATCGTATTGCCTTACTATTCTGAACATTGATATGGGTCTCAAGACCAAACAACCCCTTTTAAAAAGGACTTAAAAATACTCAACTTGGTCTGCGACGATCGATGCGACGGTCCATCGCTAGCCTGATGTTTTGTCGCTTGCCTAACGGCCATCGCTATCCTTATGGTCCGTCGTTAGCATTACGGTCCGTCAAGTCATCCGTCGCTTATGGGCCAAAAAAAGGAGTAACTTCCTTTGTTGTGACGGGCCAAGCTATGGTCCGTCGAAGACTCGATGGTCTGTCGTATCGTCCGTTGCACTTGGGCAATTCTGATAACTCTCAGTAAAATGGCTATAACTTGTCACCCCGATACCGGATTTGGATGAAATTGGTATTGTTGGAATGCTAATTCAATTCTCTACATGGCGAAAACTCAAATTCAATAAAATTCTTTATGGTTTAAACACCAATCACTTAGGAAGTCACTTCTCAATCTTTTAGGTACGAAATTAAAATTCACTTGACACGCCCTAAGGCTCAGACTACGAGGGAACATTGTGGGATCTTACAATGCCATGGCCATGTCGTATTGTCTTTCTATTCTGAACATTGATACGGGTCTCAAGACCAAAAATCCCCTTTTAAAAAGGAATATGAAATACAAAACTGGGTCTGCGACGATCGATGCGATGGTCCATCTCTAGCCTGATGTTTCGTCGCTAGCCTGACGGTCATCGCTATCCTGATGGTCCTTCGTTAGCCTGACGGTCCGTCAAGTCGTCCGTCGCACATGGGTCAAAAAAGGGAGTTACTGCCTTTGTTATGAAGGGCCGAGCTATGGTCCGTCGAAGACTCGATGATCCATTGTATCGTCCGTCGCACCTGGGCAATTCTAATAACTCTCAGTAAAATGGCTATAACTTGTCACCCAGATACCGGATTTAGACGAAATAGGTATTGTTGGAATGCTAATTCAATTCTCTACATGGCGAAAGCTCAAATTCAATATAATTCTTTATAGTTTAAACACCAATCACTTAGGAAGTCACTTCTCAATCCTTTAGGTACGAAATTACATTTCACTTAACACGCCCTAAGGCTCAGACTATGAGGGAACTTTGTGGGGTCTTACAATGCAATGGCCATATCGTATTGCCTTACTATTCTGAACATTTATATGGGTCTCAAGACCAAACAACCCCTTTTAAAAAGGACTTAAAAATACTCAACTTGGTCTGCGACGATCGATGCGACGGTCCATCGCTAGCCTGATGTTTTGTCACTTGCCTAACGGCCATCGCTATCCTTATGGTCCGTCGTTAGCATTACGGTCCGTCAAGTCATCCGTCGCTTATGGGCCAAAAAAAGGAGTAACTGCCTTTGTTGTGACGGGCCAAGCTATGGTCCGTCGAAGACTCGATGGTCTGTCGTATCGTCCGTCGCACCTGGGCAATTCTGATAACTCTCAGTAAAATGGCTATAACTTGTCACCCCGATACCGGATTTGGATGAAATTGGTATTGTTGGAATGCTAATTCAATTCTCTACATGGCGAAAACTCAAATTCAATAAAATTCTTTATGGTTTAAACACCAATCACTTAGGAAGTCACTTCTCAATCTTTTAGGTACGAAATTAAAATTCACTTGACACGCCCTAAGGCTCAGACTACGAGGGAACATTGTGGGATCTTACAATGCCATGGCCATGTCGTATTGTCTTTCTATTCTGAACATTGATACGGGTTTCAAGACCAAAAAGCCACTCTTAAAAGGGAATAAGAAATACAAAACTGGGTCTGCGACGATCGATGCGATGGTCCATCTCTAGCCTGATGTTTCGTCGCTAGCTTGACGGTCATCGCTATCCTGATGGTCCTTCGTTAGCCTGGTGGTCCGTCAAGTCGTCCGTCGCACATGGGTCAAAAAAGGGAGTTACTGCCTTTGTTATGAAGGGCCGAGCTATGGTCCGTCGAAGACTCGATGATCCGTTGTATCGTCCGTCGCACCTGGGCAATTCTAATAACTCTCAGTAAAATGGCTATAACTTGTCACCCAGATACCGGATTTGGACGAAATTGGTATTGTTGGAATGCTAATTAAATTCTCTACATGGCGAAAGATCAAATTCAATATAATTCTTTATAGTTTAAACACCAATCACTTAGGAAGTCACTTCTCAATCTTTTAGGTACGAAATTACATTTCACTTAACACGCCCTAAGGCTCAGACTACGAGGGAACTTTGTGGGGTCTTACAATGCAATGGCCATATCGTATTGCCTTACTATTCTGAACATTGATATGGGTCTCAAGACCAAACAACCCCTTTTAAAAAGGACTTAAAAATACTCAACTTGGTCTGCGACGATCGATGCGACGGTCCATCGCTAGCCTGATGTTTTGTCGCTTGCCTATCAGCCATCGCTATCCTTATGGTCCGTCGTTAGCATTATGGTCCGTCAAGTCATCCGCCGCTTATGGGCCAAAAAAAGGAGTAACTGCCTTTGTTGTGACGGGACAAGCTATGGTCCGTCGAAGACTCGATGGTCTGTCGTATCGTCCGTCGCACTTGGGCAATTCTGATAACTCTTAGTAAAATGGCTATAACTATTCACCCCGATACCGGATTTGGATGAAATTGGTATTGTTGGAATGCTAATTCAATTCTCTACATGGCGAAAACTCAAATTCAATAAAATTCTTTATGGTTTAAACACCAATCACTTAGGAAGTCACTTCTCAATCTTTTAGGTACGAAATTAAAATTCACTTGACACGCCCTAAGGCTCAGACTACGAGGGAACATTGTGGGATCTTACAATGCCATGGCCATGTCGTATTGTCTTTCTATTCTGAACATTGATACGGGTCTCAAGACCAAAAATCCCCTTTTAAAAAGGAATAAGAAATACAATACTGGGTCTGCGACGATCGATGCGATGGTCCATCTCTAGCCTGATGTTTCGTCGCTAGCCTGACGGTCATCGCTATCCTGATGGTCCTTCGTTAGCCTGGCGGTCCGTCAAGTCGTCCGTCGCACATGGGTCAAAAAAGGGAGTTACTGCCTTTGTTATGAAGGGCCGAGCTATGGTCCGTCGAAGACTCGATGATCCGTTGTATCGTCCGTCGCACCTGGGCAATTCTAATAACTCTCAGTAAAATGGCTATAACTTGTCACCCAGATACCGGATTTGGACGAAATTGGTATTGTTGGAATGCTAATTCAATTCTCTACATGACAAAAAGTCACATTTAAGAAAATTATTTATGGTTTAAACATCAATCACTTGGGAAGTCACTTCTCAATCTTTTAGGTACGAAATTACATTTCACTTGACACGCCCTAAGGCTAAGACTACGAGGGAACTATGTGGGGTCTTACAATGCAAAGGCCATATCGTGTTGCCTTACTATTCTGAACATTGTTATGGGTCACAAGACCAAAAAACCCCTTTTAAAAAGGACTTAGAAATACTAAACTGGGTCTGCGACGATCGATGCGATGGTCCATCGCTAGCCTGATGTTTCGTCGCTAGCCTAACGACCATCGCTATCCTTATGGTCAGTCGTTAGCATGACGGTCCGTCGAGTCATCCGTCGCAGATGGGCCCAAAAAGGGATTTACTGTGTTTGTTGTGATGGGCCTAGCTATGGTCCGTCGAAGACTCGATGGTCCGTCGTATCGTCCGTCGCACCTGGGCAATTCTGATAACTCTCAGTAAAATGGCTATAACTTGTCACCCCGATACCGGATTTGGACGAAATTGGTATTGTTGGAATGCTAATTCAATTCTCTACATGGCGAAAACTCAAATTCAATATAAATCTTTATAGTTTAAACACCAATCACTTAGGAAGTCACTTCTCAATCTTTTAGGTACGAAATTACATTTCACTTGACACGCCCTAAGGCTAAGACTACGAGGGAACTTTGTGGGGTCTTACAATGCAAAGGCCATATCGTGTTGCCTTACTATTCTGAACATTGTTATGGGTCACAAGACCAAAAAACCCCTTTTAAAAAGGACTTAGAAATACTAAACTGGGTCTGTGACGATCGATGCGACGGTCCATCGCTAGCGTGATGTTTCGTCGCTAGCCTAACGACCATCGCTATCCTTATGGTCTGTCCTTAGCATGACGGTCCGTCGAGTCATCCGTCGCACATGGGCCCAAAAAGGGAGTTACTGCCTTTGTTGTGATGGGCCTAGCTATGGTCCGTCGAAGACTCGATGGTCCGTCGTATCGTCCGTCGCACCTGGGCAATTCTGATAACTCTCAGTAAAACGGCTATAACTTGTCACCCCGATACCGGATTTGGACGAAATTGGTATTGTTGGATTGCTAATTCAATTCTCTACATGGAGAAAGCTCAAATTCAATATAATTCTTTATAGTTTAAACACAAATCACTTAGGAAGTCACTTCTCAATCTTTTAGGTACGAAATTACATTTCACTTAACACGCCCTAAGGCTCAGACTACGAGGGAACTTTGTGGGGTCTTACAATGCAATGGCCATATCGTATTGCCTTACTATTCTGAACATGGATATGGGTCTCAAGACCAAACAACCCCTTTTAAAAAGGACTTAAAAATACTCAACTTGGTCTGCGACGATCGATGCGACGGTCCATCGCTAGCCTGATGTTTTGTCGCTTGCCTAACGGCCATCGCTATCCTTATGGTCCGTCGTTAGCATTACGGTCCGTCAAGTCATCCGTCGCATATGGGCCAAAAAAAAGAGTAACTGCCTTTGTTGTGACGGGCCAAGCTATGGTCCGTCGAAGACTCGATGGTCTGTCGTATCGTCCGTCGCACCTGGGCAATTCTGATAACTCTCAGTAAAATGGCTATAACTTGTCACCCCGATACCGGATTTGGATGAAATTGGTATTGTTGGAATGCTAATTCAATTCTCTACATGGCGAAAACTCAAATTCAATAAAATTTTTTATGGTTTAAACACCAATCACTTAGGAAGTCACTTCTCAATCTTTTAGGTACGAAATTAAAATTCACTTGACACGCCCTAAGGCTCAGACTACGAGGGAACATTGTGGGATCTTACAATGCCATGGCCATGTCGTATTGTCTTACTATTCTGAACATTGATACGGGTCTCAAGACCAAAAATCCCATTTTAAAAAGGAATAAGAAATACTAAACTGGGTCTGCGACGATCGATGCGATGGTCCATCTCTAGCCTGATGTTTCGTCGCTAGCCTGACGGTCATCGCTATCCTCATGGTCCTTCGTTAGCCTGGCGGTCCGTCAAGTCGTCCGTCGCACATGGGTCAAAAAAGGGAGTTACTGCCTTTGTTATGAAGGGCCGAGCTATGGTCCGTCGAAGACTCGATGATCCGTTGTATCGTCCGTCGCACCTGGGCAATTCTAATAACTCTCAGTAAAATGGCTATAACTTGTCACCCAGATACCAGATTTGGACGAAATTGGTATTGTTGGAATGCTAATTCAATTCTCTACATGACAAAAAGTCACATTTAAGAAAATTCTTTATGGTTTAAACATCAATCACTTGGGAAGTCACTTCTCAATCTTTTAGGTACGAAATTACATTTCACTTGACACCCCCTAAGGCTAAGACTACGAGGGAACTTTGTGGGGTCTTACAATGCAATGGCCATATCGTGTTGCCTTACTATTCTGAACATTATTATGGGTCACAAGACCAAAAAACCCCTTTTAAAAAGGACTTAGAAAGACTAAACTGGGTCTTCGACGATCGATGCGTCGGTCCATCGCTAGCCTGATGTTTCGTCGCTAGCCTAACGACCATCGCTATCCTTATGGTCCGTTGTTAGAATGACGGTCCGTCGAGTCATCCGTCGCACATGGGCCCAAAAAGGGAGTTACTGCCTTTGTTGTGATGGGCCTAGCTATGGTCTGTCGAAGACTCGATGGTCCGTCGTATCGTCCGTCGCACCTGGGCAATTCTGATAACTCTCAGTAAAACGGCTATAACTTGTCACCCCGATACCAGATTTGGACGAAATTGGTATTGTTGGAATGCTAATTCAATTCTCTACATGGCGAAAACTAAAATTCAATATAATTCATTATAGTTTAAACACCAATCACTTAGGAAGTCACTTCTCAATCTTTTTGGTACGAAATTACATTTCACTTGACACGCCCTAAGTCTCAGACTACGAGGGAACTTTGTGGGGTCTTACAATGCAATAGCCATATCGTAATTCCTTACTATTCTGAACATTGATATGGGTCTCAAGACCAAAAAACCCCTTTTAAAAAGGACTTAAAAATACTCAACTTGGTCTGCGACGATCGATGCGACGGTCCATCGCTAGCCTGATGTTTTGTCGCTTGCCTAACGGCCATCGCTATCCTTATGGTCCGTCGTTAGCATTACGGTCCGTCAAGTCATCCGTCGCCTATGGGCCAAAAAAAGGAGTAACTGACTTTGTTGTGACGGGCCGAGCTATGGTCCGTCGAAGACTCGATGGTCTGTCGTATCGTCCGTCGCACCTAGGCAATTCTGATAACTCTCAGTAAAATGGCTATAACTTGTCACCCTGATACCGGATTTGGATGAAATTGGTATTATTGGAATGCTAATTCAATTCTCTACATGGAGAAAACCCAAATTCAATAAAATTCTTTATGGTTTAAACACCAATCACTTAGGAAGTCACTTCTCAATCTTTTAGGTACGAAATTACAATTCACTTGACCAGCCCTAAGGCTCTGACTACGAGGGAACATTGTGGGATCTTACAATGCCATGGCCATGTCGTATTGTCTTACTATTTTGAACATTGATACGGGTCTCTAGACCAAAAATCCCCTTTTAGAAAGGGCTTAGAAATACTAAACTGGGTCTGCGACGATCGATGCGATGGTCCATCTCTAGCCTGATGTTTCGTCGCTAGCCTGACGGTCATCGCTATTCTGATGGTCCTTCGTTAGCCTGGAGGTCCGTCGAGTCGTCCGTCGCACATGGGCCAAAAAAGGGAGTTACTGCCTTTGTTATGAAGGGTCGAGCTATGGTCCGTCGAAGACTCGATGATCCGTTGTATCGTCCGTCGCACCTGGGCAATTCTGATATCACTCAGTAAAATGGCTATAACTTGTCACCCAGATACCGGATTTGGACGAAATTGGTATTGTTGGAATGCTAATTCCATTCTCTACATGACAAAAAGTCAAATTTAAGAAAATTCTTTATGGTTTAAACATCAATCACTTGGGAAGTCACTTCTCAATCTTTTAGGTACGAAATTACATTTCACTTGACACACCCTAAGGCTAAGACTACGAGGGAACTTTGTGGGGTCTTACAATGCAATGGCCATATCGTGTTTCCTTACTATTCTGAACATTGATATGGGTCTCAAGAACAAAAAACACCTTTTATAAAGTACTTAGAAATACTAAACTGGGTCTGCGACGATCGATGCGACGATCCATTGCTAGCCTGATGTTTCGTCGCTAGCCTGACGACCATCGCTATCCTTATGGTCCGTCGTTAGCATGACGGTTCGTCGAGTCATCCGTCGCACATGGGCCCAAAAAGGGAGTTACTGCCTTTGTTGTGACGGGCCTAGCTATAGTCCGTCGAAGACTCGATGGTTCGTCGTATCGTCCGTCGCACCTGGGCAATTCTGATAACTCTCAGTAAAACGGCTATAATTTGTCGCCCCGATACCGGATTTGGACGAAGTTGGTATTGTTGGAATGCTAATTCAATTCTCTACATGATAAAAAGTCAAATTTAAGAAAATTCATTATGGTTTAAACATCAATCACTTAGGAAGTCACTTCTCAATCTTTTAGGTACGAAATTATATTTCACTTGACACACCTTAAGGCTCAGACTACGAGGGAACTTTGTGGGGTCTTACAATGCCATGGCCATGTCGTATTGTCTTACTATTCTGAACATTGATACGGGTCTCAAGACCAAAAATCCCTTTTTAAAAAGGACTTAGAAATACTAAACTGGGTCTGCGACGATCGATGCGATGGTCCATCGCTAGCCTGATGTTTCGTCGCTAGCCTGACGGCCATCGCTATCCCGATGGTACTTTGTTAGACTGGCGGTTCGTCGGGACGTCCGTCGCACATGGGCCAAAAAAGGGAGTTACTTCCTTTGTTATGAAGGGCCGAGCTATGGTCCGTCGAAGACTCGATGATCTGTTGTATCGTCCGTCGCACCTGGGAAATTTTGATAACTCTCAGTAAAACGGATATAACTTGTCACTCCGATACCGGATTTGGACGAAATTGGTATTGTTAGAATGCTAATTCAATTCTCTACATGGAGAAAACTCAAATTCAATATAATTCTTTATAGTTTAAACACCAATCACTTAGGAAGTCACTTCTCAATCTTTTAGGTACGAAATTACATTTCACTTGACATGCCCTAAGGCTCAGACTACGAGGGAACTTTGTGGGGTCTTACAATGCAATGGACATATCGTATTTCCTTACTATTCTGAACATTGATATGGGTCTCAAGACCAAAAAACCCCTTTTAAAAATGACTTAAAAATACTCAACTTGGTATGCGACGATCGATGCGACGGTCCATCGCTAACCTGATGTTTTGTCGCTTGCCTAACTGTCATCGCTATCCTTATGGTCCGTAGTTAGCATTACGGTCCGTCAAGTCATCCGTCGCATATGGGCCAAAAAAAGGAGTAACTGCCTTTGTTGTGACGGGCCGAGCTATGGTCCGTCGAAGACTCGATGGTCTGTCGTATCGTCCATCGCACCTGGGCAATTCTGATAACTCTCAGTAAAATGGCTATAACTTGTCACCCCGATACCGGATTTGGATGAAATTGGTATTGTTGGAATGCTAATTCAATTCTCTATATGGCGAAAACTCAAATTCAATAAAATTCTTTATGGTTTAAACACCAATCACTTAGGAAGTCACTTCTAAATCTTTTTGGTACGAAATAACATTTCACATGACACGCCCTATGGCTCAGACTACGAGGGAACATTGTGGGATCTTACAATGCCATGGCCATGTCGTATTGTCTTACTATTCTGAACATTGATACGGGTTTCAAGACCAAAAATCCCCATTTAAAAAGGACTTAGAAATACTAAACTGGGTCTGCGACGATCGATGTGATGGTCCATCTCTAGCCTGATGTTTCGTCGCTAGCCTGACGGTCATCGCTATCCTGATGGTCCTTCGTTAGCCTGGCGGTCCGTCGCACATGGGCCAAAAAAGGGAGTTACTGCCTTTGTTATGAAGGGCCGAGCTATGGTCCGTCGAAGACTCGATGATCCGTTGTATCGTCCGTCGCACCTGGGAAATTCTGATAACTCTCAGTAAAATGGCTATAACTTGTCACCCAGATACTAGATTTGGACGAAATTGGTATTGTTGGAATGCTAATTCAATTCTCTACATGACAAAAAGTCAAATTTAAGAAAATTCTTTATGGTTTAAACATCAATCACTTGGGAAGTCACTTCTCAATCTTTTTGGTACGAAATTACATTTCACTTGACACGCCCTAAGGCTAAGACTACGAGGGAACTTTGTGGGGTCTTACAATGCAATGTCTATATCGTGTTGCCTTACTATTATGAACATTGTTATGGGTCACAAGACAAAAAAACCCCTTTTAAAAAGGACTTAGAAATACTAAACTGGGTCTGCGACAATCGATGCAACGGTCCATCGCTAGCCTGATGTTTCGACGCTAGCCTAACGACCATCGGTATCCTTATGGTCCGTCGTTAGCATGACGGTCCGTCGAGTCATCCATCGCACATGGGCCCAAAAAGGGAGTTACTGTCTTTGTTGTGATGGGCCTAGCTATGGTCCATCGAAGACTCGATGGTCCGTCGTATCGTCCGTCGCACCTGGGCAATTTTGATAACTCTCAGTAAAACGGATATAACTTGTCACCCCGATACTGGATTTGTACGAAATTGGTATTGCTGGAATGCTAATTCAATTCTCTACATGGCGAAAACTCAAATTCAATATAATTCTTTATAGTTTAAACACCAATCACTTAGGAAGTCACTTCTCAATCTTTTAGGTACGAAATTACATTTCACTTGACATGCCCTAAGGCTCAGACTACGAGGGAACTTTGTGGGGTCTTACAATGCAATGGACATATCGTATTGCCTTACTATTCTGAACATTGATATGGGTCTCAAGACCAAAAAACCCCTTTTAAAAATGACTTAAAAATACTCAACTTGGTCTGCGACGATCGATGCGACGGTCCATCGCTAGCCTGATGTTTTGTCGCTTGCCTAACGGCCATCGGTATCCTTATGGTCCGTCGTTAGCATTACGGTCCGTCAAGTCATCCGTCGCATATGGGCCAAAAAAAGGAGTAACCTCCTTTGTTTTGACGGGCCGAGCTATGGTCCGTCGAAGACTCGATGGTCTGTCGTATCGTCCGTCGCACCTGGGCAATTCTGATAACTCTCAGTAAAATGGCTATAACTTGTCACCCCGATACCGGATTTGGATGAAATTGGTATTGTTGGAATGCTAATTCAATTCTCTATATGGAGAAAACTCAAATTCAATAAAATTCTTTATGGTTTAAACACCAATCACTTAGGAAGTCACTTCTCAATCTTTTAGGTACGAAATTACATTTCACATGACACGCCCTATGGCTGAGACTACGAGGGAACATTGTGGGATCTTACAATGCCATGGCCATGTCGTATTGTCTTACTATTCTGAACATTGATACGGGTCTCAAGACCAAAAATCCCCATTTAAAAAGGACTTAGAAATACTAAACTGGGTCTGCGACAATCGATGCAACGGTCCATCGCTAGCCTGATGTTTCGGCGCTAGCCTAACGACCATCGCTATCCTTATGGTCCGTCGTTAGCATGACGGTCCGTCGAGTCATCCATCGCACATGGGCCCAAAAAGGGAGTTACTGCCTTTGTTGTGATGGGCCTAGCTATGGTCCATCGAAGACTCGATGGTCCGTCGTATCGTCCGTCGCACCTGGGCAATTTTGATAACTCTCAGTAAAACGGATATAACTTGTCACCCCGATACTGGATTTGTACGAAATTGGTATTGCTGGAATGCTAATTCAATTCTCTACATGGCGAAAACTCAAATTCAATATAATTCTTTATAGTTTAAACACCAATCACTTAGGAAGTCACTTCTCAATCTTTTAGGTACGAAATTACATTTCACTTGACATGCCCTAAGGCTCAGACTACGAGGGAACTTTGTGGGGTCTTACAATGCAATGGACATATCGTATTGCCTTACTATTCTTAACATTGATATGGGTCTCAAGACCAAAAAACCCCTTTTAAAAATGACTTAAAAATACTCAACTTGGTCTGCGACGGTCCATCGCTAGCCTGATGTTTTGTCGCTTGCCTAACGGCCATCGGTATCCTTATGGTCCGTCGTTAGCATTACGGTCCGTCAAGTCATCCGTCGCATATGGGCCAAAAAAAGGAGTAACCTCCTTTGTTTTGACGGGCCGAGCTATGGTCCGTCGAAGACTCGATGGTCTGTCGTATCGTCCGTCGCACCTGGGCAATTCTGATAACTCTCAGTAAAATGGCTATAACTTGTCACCCCGATACCGGATTTGGATGAAATTGGTATTGTTGGAATGCTAATTCAATTCTCTATATGGCGAAAACTCAAATTCAATAAAATTCTTTATGGTTTAAACACCAATCACTTAGGAAGTCACTTCTCAATCTTTTAGGTACGAAATTACATTTCACATGACACGCCCTATGGCTGAGACTACGAGGGAACATTGTGGGATCTTACAATGCCATGGCCATGTCGTATTGTCTTACTATTCTGAACATTGATACGGGTCTCAAGACCTAAAATCCCCATTTAAAAAGGACTTAGAAATACTAAACTGGGTCTGCGACAATCGATGCAACGGTCCATCGCTAGCCTGATGTTTCGACGCTAGCCTAACGACCATCGCTATCCTTATGGTCCGTCGTTAGCATGACGGTCCGTCGAGTCATCCATCGCACATGGGCCCAAAAAGGGAGTTACTGCCTTTGTTGTGATGGGCCTAGCTATGGTCCATCGAAGACTCGATGGTCCGTCGTATCGTCCGTCGCACCTGGGCAATTTTGATAACTCTCAGTAAAACGGATATAACTTGTCACCCCGATACTGGATTTGTACGAAATTGGTATTGCTGGAATGCTAATTCAATTCTCTACATGGCGAAAACTCAAATTCAATATAATTCTTTATAGTTTAAACACCAATCACTTAGGAAGTCACTTCTCAATCTTTTAGGTACGAAATTACATTTCACTTGACATGCCCTAAGGCTCAGACTACGAGGGAACTTTGTGGGGTCTTACAATGCAATGGACATATCGTATTGCCTTACTATTCTTAACATTGATATGGGTCTCAAGACCAAAAAACCCCTTTTAAAAATGACTTAAAAATACTCAACTTGGTCTGCGACGATCGATGCGACGGTCCATCGCTAGCCTGATGTTTTGTCGCTTGCCTAACGGCCATCGGTATCCTTATGGTCCGTCGTTAGCATTACGGTCCGTCAAGTCATCCGTCGCATATGGGCCAAAAAAAGGAGTAACCTCCTTTGTTTTGACGGGCCGAGCTATGGTCCGTCGAAGACTCGATGGTCTGTCGTATCGTCCGTCGCACCTGGGCAATTCTGATAACTCTCAGTAAAATGGCTATAACTTGTCACCCCGATACCGGATTTGGATGAAATTGGTATTGTTGGAATGCTAATTCAATTCTCTATATGGCGAAAACTCAAATTCAATAAAATTCTTTATGGTTTAAACACCAATCACTTAGGAAGTCACTTCTCAATCTTTTAGGTACGAAATTACATTTCACATGACACGCCCTATGGCTGAGACTACGAGGGAACATTGTGGGATATTACAATGCCATGGCCATGTCGTATTGTCTTACTATTCTGAACATTGATACGGGTCTCAAGACAAAAAATCCCCATTTAAAAAGGACTTAGAAATACTAAACTGGGTCTGCGACGATCGATGCGATGGTCCATCTCTAGCCTGATGTTTCGTCGCTAGCCTGACGGTCATCGCTATCCTGATGGTCCTTCGTTAGCCTGGCGGTCCGTCGCACATGGGCCAAAAAAGGGAGTTACTGCCTTTGTTATGAAGGGCCGAGCTATGGTCCGTCGAAGACTCGATGATCCGTTGTATCGTCCGTCGCACCTGGGCAATTCTGATAACTCTCAGTAAAATGGCTATAACTTGTCACCCAGATACCGGATTTGGAAGAAATTGGTATTGTTGGAATGCTAATTCAATTCTCTACATGGCGAAAACTCAAATTCAATATAATTCTTTATAGTTTAAACACCAATCACTTGGGAAGTCACTTCTCAATCTTTTAGGTACGAAATTACGTTTCACTTGACATGCCCTAAGGCTCAGACTACGAGGGAACTTTGTGGGGTCTTACAATGAAATGGCTATATCGTGTTGCCTTACTATTCTGAACATTGATATGGGTCACAAGACCAAAAAACCCCTTTTAAAAAGGACTTAGAAATACTAAACTGGGTATGCAACGATCGATGCGACGGTCCATCGCTAGCCTGATGTTTCGTCGCTAGCCTGACGACCATCGGTATACTTATGGTCCGTCGTTAGCATGATAGTCCGTCGAGTCATCCGTCGCACATGGGCCCAAAAATGGAGTTACTGCCTTTGTTGTGATGGGCCTAGGTATGGTCCGTCGAAGACTCGATGGTCCGTCGTATCGTCCGTCGCACCTGGGCAATTCTGATAACTCTCAGTAAAACGGCTATAACTTGTCACCCCAATACCGGATTTGGACGAAATTGGTATTGTTGGAATGCTAATTCAATTCTCTACATGGCAAAAACTCAAATTCAATAAAATTATTTATGGTTTAAACACCAATCACTTAGGAAGTCACTTCTCAATCTTTTAGGTATGAAATTACATTTCACTTGACACGCCCTATGGCTCAGACTACGAGGGAACTTTGTGGGGTCTTACAATGCCATGGCCATGTCGTATTGTCTTACTATTCTGAACATTGATACGGGTCTCAAGACCAAAAATCCCCTTTTAAAAAGGACATAGAAATACTAAACTGGGTCTGCGATCGATGCGATGGTCCATCTCTAGCCTGATGTTTCGTCGCTAGCCTGACGGTCATCGTTAGCCTGGCGGTCCGTCGAGTCGTCCGTCGCACATGGGCCAAAAAAGGGAGTTACTGCCTTTGTTATGAAGGGCCGAGCTATGGTCCGTCGAAGACTCGATGATCCGTTGTATCGTCTGTCGCACCTGGGCAATTCTAATAACTCTCAGTAAAATGGCTATAACTTGTCACCCAGATACCGGATTTGGAAGAAATTGGTATTGTTGGAATGCTAATTCAATTCTCTACATGGCGAAAACTCAAATTCAATAAAATTATTTATGGTTTAAACACCAATCACTTAGGAAGTCACTTCTCAATCTTTTAGGTACGAAATTACATTTCACTTGACACGCCCTATGGCTCAGACTACGAGGGAACTTTGTGGGGTCTTACAATGCCATGGCCATGTCGTATTGTCTTACTATTCTGAACATTGATACGGGTCTTAAGACCAAAAATCCCCTTTTAAAAAGGACATAGAAATACTAAACTGGGTCTGCGATCGATGCGATGGTCCATCTCTAGCCTGATGTTTCGTCGCTAGCCTGACGGTCATCGTTAGCCTGGCGGTCCGTCGAGTCGTCCGTCGCACATGGGCCAAAAAAGGGAGTTACTGCCTTTGTTATGAAGGGCCGAGCTATGGTCCGTCGAAGACTCGATGATCCGTTGTATCGTCCGTCGCACCTGGGCAATTCTAATAACTCTCAGTAAAATGGCTATAACTTTTCACCCAGATACCGGATTTTGAAGAAATTGGTATTGTTGGAATGCTAATTCAATTCTCTACATGACAAAAAGTCAAATTTAAGAAATTTCTTTATGGTTTAAACATCAATCACTTGGGAAGTCACTTCTCAATCTTTTAGGTACGAAATTACATTTCACTTGACACGCCCTAAGGCTCAGACTACGAGGGAACTTTGTGGGGTCTTACAATGCAATGGCTATATCGTGTTGCCTTACTATTCTGAACATTGATATGGGTCACAAGACCAAAAAACCTCTTTTCAAAAGGACTTAGAAATACTAAACTGGGTATGTGACGATCGATGCGACGGTCCATCGCTAGCATGATGTTTCGTGGCTAGCCTGACGACCATCGCTATACTTATGGTCCATCGTTAGCATGACGGTCCGTCGAGTCATCCGTCGCACATGGGCCCAAAAAGGGAGTTACTGCCTTTGTTGTGATGAGCCAAGCTATGTTCCGTCGAAGACTCGATGGTCCGTCGTATCGTCCGTCGCACCTGGGCAATTCTGATAACTCTCAGTAAAGCGGCTATAACTTGTCACCCCGATACCGGATTTGGACGAAATTGGTATTGTTGGAATGCTAATTCAATTCTCTACATGGCGAAAACTCAAATTCAATAAAATTATTTATGGTTTAAACACCAATCACTTAGGAAGTCACTTCTCAATCTTTTAGGTACGAAATTACATTTCACTTGACACGCCCTAAGGCTCAGACTACGAGGGAACTTTGTGGGGTCTTACAATGCCATGGCCATGTCGTATTGTCTTACTATTTTGAACATTGATACGGGTCTCAAGATCAAAAATCCCCTTTTAAAAAGGACTTAGAAATACTAAACTGGGTCTGCGACGATCGATGCGATGGTCCATCTCTAGCCTCATGTTTCGTTGCTAGCCTGACGGTCATCGCTATCCTGATGGTCCTTCGTTAGCCTGGTGGTCCGTCGAGTCGTCCGTCACACATGGGCCAAAAAAGGGATTTACTGCCTTTGTTATGAAGGGCCGAGCTATGGTCCGTCGAAGACTCGATGATCCGTTGTATCGTCCGTCGCACCTGGGCAATTCTAATAACTCTCAGTAAAATGGCTATAACTTGTCACCCAGATACTGGATTTGGACGAAATTGGTATTGTTGGAATGCTAATTCAATCCTCTACATGAAAAAAAGTCAAATTTAAGAAAATTTTTTATGGTTTAAACATCAATCACTTGGGAGGTTACTTCTCAATCTTTTAGGTACGAAATTACATTTCAGTTGACACGCCCTAAGGCTAAGACTATGAGGGAACTTTGTGGGGTCTTACAATGCAATGGCCATATCGTGTTACCTTATTATTCTGAACAGTGTTATGGGTCACAAGACCAAAAAACCCCTTTTAAAAAGGACTTAGAAATACTAAACTGGGTCTGCGACGATCGATGCGACGGTCCATAGCTAGCCTGATGTTTCGTCGCTAGCCTACCGACCATCGCTATCCTTATGGTCCGTCGTTAGCATGACGGTGCGTTGAGTCATCCGTCGCACATGGGCCCAAAAAGGGAGTTACTGCCTTTGTTGTGATGGGCCTAGCTATGGTCCGTCGAAGACTCGATGGTCCGTCGTATCGTCCGTCGCACCTGGGAAATTCTGATAACTCTCAGTAAAACGGCTATAACTTGTCACCCCGATACCGGATTTGGACGAAATTGGTATTGTTGGAATGCTAATTCAATTCTCTACATGGCGAAAACTCAAATACAATATAATTCTTTATAGTTTAAACACCAATCACTTAGGAAGTCACTTCTCAATCTTTTAGGTACGAATTTACATTTCACTTGACACGCCCTAAGGCTCAGACTACGAGGGAACTTTGTGGGGTCTTACAATGCAATGGCCATATCGTATTGCCTGACTATTCTGATTATTGATAAGGGTCTCAAGACCAAAAAACCCCTTTTAAAAAGGACTTAAAAATACACAACTTGGTCTGCGACGATCGATGCGATGGTCCATCGCTAGCCTGATGTTTTGTTGCTTGCCTAACGGCCATCGCTATCCTTATGGTCCGTCGTTAGCATTATGGTCCGTCAAGTCATCCGTCGCATATGGGCCAAAAAAAGGAGTAACTGCCATTGTTGTGACGGGCCGAGCTATGGTCCGTCCAAGACTCGATGGTCTGTCGTATCGTCCGTCGCACCTAGGCAATTCTGATAACTCTCAGTAAAATGGCTATAACTTGTCACCCCGATACCGGATTTGGGTGAAATTGGTATTGTTGAATGCTAATTCAATTCTCTACATGGCGAAAACTCAAATTCAATAAAATTCTTAATGGTTTAAACACCAATCACTTAGGAAGTCACTTCTCTATCTTTTAGGTACGAAATTACATTTCACTTGACACGCCCTAAGGCTCAGACTATGAGGGAACATTGTGGGATCTTACAATGCCATGGCCATGTCGTATTGCGTTACTATTCTGAACATTGATACGGGTCTCAAGACCAAAAATCCCCTTTTAAAAAGGACTTAGAAATACTAAACTGGGTCTGCGACGATCGATGCGATGGTCCATCTCTAGCCTGATGTTTCATCGCTAGCCTGACGGTCATCGCTATCCTGATGGTCCTTCGTTAGCCTGGCGGTCCGTCGAGTTGTCCGTCGCACATGGGCCAAAAAAGGGAGTTACTGCCTTTGTTATGAAGGGCCGAGCTATGGTCCGTCGAAGACTCGATGATCCGTTGTATCGTCCGTCGCACCTGGGCAATTCTGATAACACTCAGTAAAATGGCTATAACTTGTCACCCAGATACTGGATTTGGACGAAATTTGTATTGTTGGAATGCTAATTCCATTCTCTACATGAAAAAAAGTCAAATTTAAGAAAATTCTTTATGGTTTAAACATCAATCACTTGGGAAGTCACTTCTCAATCTTTTAGGTACGAAATTACATTTCACTTGTCACGCCCTAAGGCTAAGACTACGAGGGAACTTTGTGGGGTCTTACAATGCAATGGCCATATCGTGTTTCCTTACTATTCTGAACATTGATATGGGTCTCAAGACCAAAAAACCCCTTTTATAAAGTACTTAGAAATACTAAACTGGGTCTGCGACGATCGATGCGACGGTCCATTGCTAGCCTGATGTTTCGTCGCTAGCCTGACGACCATCGCTATCCTTATGGTCCGTCGTTAGCATGACGGTTCGTCGAGTCATCTGTCGCACATGGGCCCAAAAAGGGAGTTACTGCCTTTGTTGTGACGGGCCTAGCTATAGTCCGTCGAAGACTCGATGGTTCGTCGTATCGTCCGTCGCACCTGGGCAATTCTGATAACTCTCAGTAAAACGGCTATAATTTGTCACCCCGATACAGGATTTGGACGAAATTGGTATTGTTGGAATGCTAATTCAATTCTATACATGATAAAAAGTCAAATTTAAGAAAATTCATTATGGTTTAAACATCAATCACTTAGGAAGTCACTTCTCAATCTTTTAGGTACGAAATTACATTTCACTTGACACTCCCTAAGGCTCAGACTACGAGGGAACTTTGTGGGGTCTTACAATGCCATGGCCATGTCGTATTGTCTTACTATTCTGAACATTGATACGGGTCTCAAGACCAAAAATCCCTTTTTAAAAAGGACTTAGAAATACTAAACTGGGTCTGCAACGATTGACGCGACGGTCCATCGCTAGCTTGATGTTTCGTCGCTAGCCTAACCGCCATTACTATCCTTACGGTCCGTCGTTAGCATGACGGTCCGTCGAGTCATCCGTCGCACATGGGCCCAAAAAGGGAGTTACTGCCTTTGTTGTGATGGGACTAGCTATGGTCCGTCGAAGACTCAATGTTCCGCCGTATCGTCCGTCGCACCTGGGAAATTCTAAAAACTCTCAGTAAAACGGCTATAACTTATCACCCCGATACCGGATTTTGACGAAATTGGTATTGTTGGAACGCTAATTAAATTCTCTACATGGCGAAAACTCAAATTCAATAAAATTCTTTATGGTTTAAACACCAATCACTTGGGAAGTCACTTCTCAATCTTTTAGGTACGAAATTACATTTCACTTGACACGCCCTAAGGCTCAGACTACGAGGGAACTTTGTGGGGTCTTACAATGCAATGGCCATATCGTATTGCCTTACTATTCTGAACATTGATATGGGTCTCAAGACCAAAAAACCCCTTTTAAAAAGGACTTAAAAATACTAAACTGGGTCTGCGACGATCGATGCGACGGTCCATCGCTAGAGTGATGTTTCGTCGCTAGCCTAACGACCATCGCTATCCTTATGGTCCGTCGTTAGCATGACGGTCCGTCGAGTCATCCGTCGCACATGGGCCCAAAAAGGGAGTTACTGCCTTTGTTGTGACTGTCCTAGCTATGGTCCGTCGAAGACTCGATGGTTCGTCGTATCGTCCGTCGCACCTGGGCAATTCTGATAACTCTCAGTAAAACGGCTATAACTTGTCACCCCGATACCGGATTTGGACGAAATTGGTATTGTTGGAATGCTAATTCAATTCTCTACATGGTGAAAACTCAAATTCAATAAAATTCTTTATGGTTTAAACACCAATCACTTGGGAAGTCACTTCTCAATCTTTTAGATACGAAATTACATTTCACTTGGCACGCCCTAAGGCTCAGACTACGAGGGAACTTTGTGGGGTCTTACAATGCAATGGCCATATCGTATTGCCTTACTATTCTGAACATTGATATGGGTCTCAAGACCAAAAAACCCCTTTTAAAAAGGACTTTAAATTACTAAACTGGGTCTGCGACGATAGATGCGACGCTCCATCGCTAGCTTGATGTTTCGTCGCTAGCCTAACCGCCATCACTATCCTTACGGTCCGTCATTAGCATGACGGTCCGTCGAGTCATCCATGGCACATGGGCCCTGAAAGGGAGTTACTGCCTTTGTTGTTACGGGACTAGCTATGGTCCGTCGAAGACTCGATGATCCGCCGTATCGTCCGTCGCACCTGGGCAATTCTGATAACTCTCAGTAAAACGGCTATAACTTGTCACCCCGATACCGGATTTGGACGAAATTGGTATTGTTGGAATACTAATTCAATTCTCTACATGGCGAAAACTCAAATTCAATAAAAAATTTTATGGTTTAAACAACAATCACTTGGGAAGTCACTTCTCAATCATTTAGGTACGAAATTACATTTCACTTGACACGCCCTAAGGCTCTGACTACGAGGTAAATTTGTGGGGTCTTACAATGCAATGGCCATGTCGTATTGCCTTACTATTCTGAACAGTAATATGGGTCTCAAGACCAAAAAACACCTTTTAAAAAGGACTGAAAAATACTAAACTGGGTCTGCGACGATCGATGCGACGGTCCATCGCTAGCATGATGTTTCGTCGCTAGCCTAACGGCCATCGCTATCCTTATGGTCTGTCGTTAGCATTACGGTCCGTCAAGTCATCCGTCGCACATGGGCCAAAAAAGGGAGTAACTACCTATGTTATGTCGGGCCGAGCTATGGTCCGTCGAAGACTCGATGGTCTGTCGTATCGTCCGTCGCACCTGGGCAATTGTGATAACTCTCAGTAAAAAGGCTATAACTTGTCACCCCGATACCGGATTTGGATGAAATTGGTATTGTTGGAATTCTAATTCAATTCTATACATGACATAAACTCAAATTTAATAAAATTCTTTATGGTTTAAACACCAATCACTTGGGAAGTCACTTCTCAATCTTTTAGGTACGAAATAACATTTCACTTGATACGCCCTAAGGCTCAGACTACGAGGGAACTTTTTGGGATCTGACAATGCCATGGCCATGTCGTATTGTCTTACTATTCTGAACATTGATACGGGTCTCAAGACCAAAAATCCCCTATTAAAAAGGACTTAGAAATACTAAACTGGGTCTACGATGATCGATTCAACGGTCCATCGCTAGCTTGATGTTTCGTCGCTAGCCTAATGGCCATCGCTATCCTTACGGTCCGTCGTTAGCATGACAGTCCGTCGAGTCATCCGTCGCACATGGGCCCAAAAAGGGAGTTACTGCCTTTGTTGTGACAGGCCTAGCTATGGTCCATCGAAGACTCGATGATCCGTCGTATCATCCGTCGCACCTGGGCAATTCTAATAACTCTCAGTAAAACGAGTATAACTTGTCACCCTGATACCGGATTTGGATGAAATTGGTATTGTTGGAATGCTAATTCAATTCTCTACATGGCGAAAACTCAAATTCAATAAAATTATTTATGGTTTAAACACCAATCACTTGGGAAGTCACTTCTCAATCTTTTAGGTACGAAATTACATTTCACTTGACACGCCCTAAGGCTCAGACTACGAGGGAACTTTGTGGGGTGTTACAATGCAATGGACATATTATATTGCCTTACTATTATGAATATTGATATGGGTCTCAAGACCAAAAAACCCCTCTTAAAAAGGACATAAAAATACTAAACTGGGTCTGCGACGATCGATGCGATGGTCCATCGCTAGCCTGATGTTTCGTCGCTAGCCTAACGGCCATCGCTATCCTTATGGTCCGTCATTAGCATGACGGTTCGTCGAGTCATCCATCGAAAATAGGCCCAAAAAGGGAGTTACTGCCTTTGTTGTGACGGGCCTAGCTATGGTCCGTCGAAGACTCGATGGTCCATCGTATCATCCGTCGCATCTTGGCAATTCTGATAACTCTCAGTAAAACGGCTATAACTTGTCACCCCGATACCGGATTTGGACGAAATTTGTATTGTTGGAATGCTAATTGAATTCTCTACATGGCGAAAACTCAAATTCAATAAAATTATTTATGGTTTAAACACCAATAACTTGGGATGTCACTTCTAAATCTTTTAGGTATGAAATTAAATTTCACTAGACACGCCCTAAGCTTCAGACTACGAGGTAAGTTTGTGGGGTCTTACAATGCAATGGCCATATCATATTTCCTTACTATTCTGAACATTGATATGGGTCTCAAGACCAAAAAACCCCTTTTAAAAAGGACTTATAAATACTAAACTGGGACTGCGACGATCGATGCGACGGTCCATCGCTAGCCTGATGTTTCGTCGCTAGCCTAACGGCCATCGCTATCCTTATGGTCTGTCGTTAGCATTACGGTCCGTCAAGTCATCTGTCGCACATGGGCCAAAAAAGGGAGTAAATGCCTTTGTTGTGACGGGCCGAGCTATGGTCCGTCGAAGACCAGATGGTCTGTCGTATCGTCCATCGCAACTGGGCAATTCTGATAACTCTCAGTAAAAAGGCTATAACTTGTCACGCCGATACCGGATTTGGATGAAATTGGTATTGTTGGAATGCTAATTCAATTCTATACATGACAAAAACTCAAATTTAATAAAATTCATTATGTTTTAAACACCAATCACTTGGGATGTCACTTCTCAATCTTTTAGGTACGAAATTACATTTCCCTTGACACGCCCTAAGGCTCAGACTATGAGGGAACTTTGTGGGGTCTTACAATGCAATGGCCATGTCCTATTGCCTTACTATTCTGAACATTGATACGGGTCTCAAGACCAAAAATCCCGTATAAAAATGACTTAGAAATACAAAACTTGGTCTGCGACGATCGATGCGACGGTCCATCGCTAGCCTGATGTTTCGTCGCTAGCCTGACGACCATCGCTATCCTGATGGTCCTTTGTTAGACTGGCGGTTCGTCGAGACGTCCGTCGCACATGGACCAAAAAATGGAGTTACTGCCTTTGTTATGACGGGCCGAGCTATGGTCCGCTGAAGACTTGATGGTCCGTCGTATCGTCCGTCGCACCTGGGCAATTCTGATAACTCTCAGTAAAATGGCTATAACTTGTCACCCCGATACCGGATTTGGACGAAATTGGTATTGTTGGAATGCTAATTAAATTCTCTACATGATAAATAGTCACTTCTCAATCTTTTAGGTACGAAATTACATTTCACTTGACACGCCCTAAGGCTCAGACTACGAAGGAACTTTGTGGGGTCTCACAATGCAATGGCCATATCGTATTGCCTTACTATTCTTAACATTGATATGGGTCTCAAGACTAAAAAACCCCTTTTAAAAAGGACTTAAAAATACTAAACTGGGTCTGCGACGATCGATGCGACGGTCCATCGCTAGCCTGATGTTTCGTCGCTAGCCTAACGGCCATCGCTATCCTTATTGTCCGTCGTTAGCATGACGGTTCGTCGAGTCATCCGTCGCACATGGGCCCAAAAAGGGAGTTACTACCTTTGTTGTGACGGGCCTAGCTATGGTCCGTCGATGACTCGATGGTCCGTCGTATCGTCCGTCGCACCTGTGCAATTCTGATAACTCTTAGTAAAACGGCTATAACTTGTCACCCAGATACCGGATTTGGACGAAATTGGTATTGTTGGAATGCTAATTCAATTCTCTACATGGCGAAAGCTCAAATTCAATAAAATTCTTTATGGTTTAAACACCAATCACTTGGGAAGTCACTTCTCAATCTATTAGGTACGAAATTAAATTTCACTTGACATGCCCTAAGGCTCAGACTACGAGGGAACTTTATGGGGTCTTACAATGCAATGGCCATATCGTATTTCCTTACTATTCTGAACATTGATATGGGTCTCAAGACCAAAAAACCCCTTTTAAAAAGGACTTAAAAATAGTAAACTGGGTCTGCGACGGTCCATCGCTAGCCTGATGTTTCGTCGCTAGCCTAATGGCCATCACTATCCTTATGGTCCGTCGTTAGCATGACGGTTCGTCGAGTCATCCGTCGCACATAGGCCCAAAAAGGGAGTTACTGCCTTTGTTGTGACGGGCCTAGCTAAGGTCCGTCAAAGACTCGATGGTCCGTCGTATCTTCCGTCGCACCTGGGCAATTCTGATAACTCTCAGTAAAACGGCTATAACTTGTCACCCCGATACCGGATTTGGACGAAATTGGAATTGTTGGAATGCTAATTCAATTCTCTACATGGCGAAAACTCAAATTCAATAAAATTCTTTATGGTTTAAACACCAAACACTTGGGAAGTCACTTCTCAATCTTTTAGGTACGAAATTAAATTTCACTTGACACGCCCTAAGGCTCAGACTACGAGGGAACTTTGTGGGGTCTTACAATGCAATGTCCATATCTTATTTCCTTACTATTCTGAACATTGATATGGGTCTCAAGACCAAAAAACCCCTTTTAAAAAGGACTTAAAAATACTAAACCGGGTCTGCGACGATCGATGCGACGGTCCATCGCTAGCCTGATGTTTCGTCGCTAGCCTAACGACCATCGCTATCCTTATGGTCCGTCGTTAGCTTTACGGTCCGTCAAGTCATCTGTCGCACATGGGCCAAAAAAGGGAGTAACTGCCTTTGTTGTGACGGGCCGAGCTATGGTCCGTCGAAGACTAGATGGTCTGTCGTATCGTCCGTCGCACCTGGGCAATTCTGATAACTCTCAGTAAAACGGCTATAACTTGTCACCCCGATACCGAATTTGGATGAAATTGCTATTGTTGGAATGCTAATTCAATTATATACATGACAAAAACTCAAATTTAATAAAATTCTTTATGGTTTAAACACCAATCACTTGGGAAGTCACTGCTCAATCTTTTAGGTACGAAATTACATTTCACTTGACACGCCCTAAGGCTCAGACTACGAAGGAACTTTGTGGTGTCTTACAATGCCATGGCCATGTCGTATTGCCTTACTATTCTGAACATTGATACGAGTCTCAAGACCAAAAATCCCCTTTTAAAAATGACTTAGAAATACTAAACTGGGTCTGCGACGATCGATGCGATGGTCCATCGCTAGACTGATGTTTCGTCGCTAGCCTGACGGCCATCGCTATCCTTATGATCCTTTGTTAGACTGGCGGTTCGTCGAGACGTCCGTCGCACATGGACCAAAAAAGGGAGTTACTGCCTTTGTTATGACGGGCCGAGCTATGGTCCGCCGAAGACTTGATGGTCCGTCGTATAGACGGCGCACATGGGCAATTCTGATAACTCTCAGTAAAATGGCTATAACTTGTCACCCCGATACCGGATTTGGACGAAATTCATATTGTTGGAATGCTAATTAAATTCTCTACATGATAAAAATTCAAATTTAAGAAAATTCTTTATGGTTTAAACATCAATCACTTGGGAAGTCACTGCTCAATCTTTAAGGTACGAAATTAAATCTCACTTGACACGCCTTAAGGCTCAGACTACGAGGGAACTTTGTGGGGTCTTACAATGCAATGGCCATATTGTATTGCCTTACTATTCTAAACATTGATATGGGTCTCAAGACCAAAAAAACCCTTTTAAAAAGGACTTAAAAATACTAAACTGGGTCTGCGATGATCGATGCGACGGTCCATCGCTAGCTTGATGTTTCGTCGCTAGCCTAACGGCCATCGCTATCCTTATGGTCCGTCGTTAGCATGACGGTTCGTCGAGTCATCCGTCGCACATGGGACCAAAAAGGGAGTTACTGCCTTTGTTGTGACGGGCCTAGCTATGGTCCGTCGAAGACTCGATGGTCCGTCGTATCATCCGTCGCACCTGGGCAATTCTGATAACTCTCAGTAAAACGGCTATAACTTGTCACCCTGATACCGAATTTGGACAAAATTGGTATTGTTGGAATGCTAATTCAATTCTCTACATGGCTAAAACTCAAATTCAATTAAATTCTTTATGGTTTAAACACCAATCACTTGGGAAGTCACTTCTCAATCTTTTAGGTACGA
Organism: Capsicum pubescens; assembly: GCA_030864215.1. Taxonomy (NCBI): domain Eukaryota; kingdom Viridiplantae; phylum Streptophyta; class Magnoliopsida; order Solanales; family Solanaceae; genus Capsicum; species Capsicum pubescens. The sequence goes on from CM061548.1 coordinate 325,805,439, forward strand.
AATTAAATTTCACTTGACACGCCCTAAGGCTCAAACTACGAGGGAACTTTGTGGGGTCTTACAATGCAATGGCCATATCGTATTTCCTTACTATTCTTAACATTGATATGGGTCTCAAGAACAAAAAACCCCTTTTAAAAAGGACTTAAAAATACTAAACTGGGTCTGCGACGATCGATGCGACGGTCCATCGCTAGCCTGATGTTTCGTCGCTAGCCTAACGGCCATCGCTATCCTTATGGTCCGTCGTTAGCATTACGGTCCGTCAAGTCATCTGTCGCACATGGGCCAAAAAAGGGAGTAACTGCCTTTGTTAGGATGGGCCGAGCTATGGTCCGTCGAAGACTAGATGGTCTGTCGTATTGTCTGTCGCACCTGGGCAATTCTGATAACTCTCAGTAAAACGGCTATAACTTGTCACCCCGATACCGAATTTGGATGAAATTGGTATTGTTGGAATTCTAATTCAATTCTATACATGGCAAAAACTCAAATTTAATAAAATTCTTTATGGTTTAAACATCAATCACTTGGGAAGTCACTTCTCAATCTTTTAGGTACGAAATTACATTTCACATGACACGCCCTAAGGCTCAGACTACGAGGGAACTTTGTGGGGTCTTACAATGCCATGGCCATGTCTTATTGCCTTACTATTCTGAACATTGATACGGGTCTCAAGACCAAAAATCCCCTTTTAAAAACGACTTAGAAATACTAAACTGGGTCTGCGACGGTCCATCGCTAGCCTGATGTTTCGTCGCTAGCCTGACGGCCATCGCTATCCTGATGGTCCTTTGTTAGACTAGCGGTTCGTCGAGACGTCCGTCGCACATGGATCAAAAAAGGGAGTTACTGCCTTTGTTATGACGGGCCGAGTTATGGTCCGCCGAAGACATGATGGTCCGTCGTATCGTCCGTCGCACCTGGGCAATTCTGATAACTCTCAGTAAAATGGCTATAACTTGTCACCCCGATTCCGGATTTGGATGAAATTGGTATTGTTGGAATGCTAATTCAATTCTCTACATGAGAAAAACTCAAATTCAATAAAATTATTTATGGTTTAAACACCAATCACTTGGGAAGTCACTTCTCAATCTTTTAGGTACGAAATTACATTTCACTTGACACGCCCTAAGGCTTAGACTACGAGGGAACTTTGTGGGGTCTTACAATGCAATGGCAATATCTTATTTCCTTACTATTATGAACATTGATATGGGTCTCAAGACCAAAAAACCCTTTTAAAAAGGACTTAAAAATACTAAACCAAGTCTGCGACGATCGATGCGACGGTCCATCGCTAGCCTGATGTTTCGTCGCTAGCCTAACGGCCATCGCTATCCTTATGGTCCGTCGTTATCATTACGGTCCGTCAAGTCATCTGTCGCACATGGGCCAAAAAAGGGAGTAACTGCCTTTGTTGTGACGGGCCGAGCTATGGTCCGTCGAAGACTAGATGGTCTGTCGTATCGTCCGTCGCACCTGGGCAATTCTGATAACTCTCAGTAAAACCGCTATAACTTGTCACCCCGATACCGGATTTGGATGAAATTGCTATTGTTGGAATGCTAATTCAATTCTATACATGACGAAAACTCAAATTTATTAAAATTCTTTATGGTTTAAACACCAATCACTTGGGAAGTCACTTCTCAATCTTTTAGGTATGAAATTACATTTCACTTGACACGCCCTAAGGCTCAGACTATGAGGGAACTTTGTGGGGTCTTACAATGGAATGGCCATGTCGTATTGCCTTACTATTCTGAACATTGATACGGGTCTCAAGACCAAAAATCCCCTTTTAAAAATGACTTAGAAATACTAAACGGGGTCTGCGACGATCGATGCGACGGTCCATCGCTAGCCTGATGTTTCGTCGCTAGCCTGACGGCCATCGCTATCCTGATGGTCCTTTGTTAGACTGGCGGTTCGTCGAGACGTCCGTCGCACATTGACCGAAAAAGGGAGTTACTGCCTTTGTTATGACGGGCCGAGCTATGGTCCGCCGAAGACTTGATGGTCCGTCGTATCGACGGCGCACCTGGGCAATTCTGATAACTCTCAGTAAAATGGCTATAACTTGTCACCCCGATACCGGATTTGGATGAAATTGGTATTGTTGGAATGCTAATTCAATTCTCTACATGAGAAAAACTCAAATTCAATAAAATTATTTATGGTTTAAACACCAATCACTTGGGAAGTCACTTCTCAATCTTTTAGGTACGAAATTACATTTCACTTGACACGCCCTAAGGCTTAGACTACGAGGGAACTTTGTGGGGTCTTACAATGCAATGGCAATATCTTATTTCCTTACTATTATGAACATTGATATGGGTCTCAAGACCAAAAAAACCCTTTTAAAAAGGACTTAAAAATACTAAACCGAGTCTGCGACGATCGATGCGACGGTCCATCGCTAGCCTGATGTTTCGTCGCTAGCCTAACGGCCATCGCTATCCTTATGGTCCGTCGTTAGCATTACGGTCCGTCAAGTCATCTGTCTCACATGGGCCAAAAAAGGGAGTAACTGCCTTTGTTGTGACGGGCCGAGCTATGGTCCGTCGAAGACTAGATGGTCTGTCGTATCGTCCGTCGCACCTGGGCAATTCTGATAACTCTCAGTAAAACCGCTATAACTTGTCACCCCGATACCGGATTTGGATGAAATTGCTATTGTTGGAATGCTAATTCAATTCTATACATGACGAAAACTCAAATTTATTAAAATTCTTTATGGTTTAAACACCAATCACTTGGGAAGTCACTTCTCAATCTTTTAGGTATGAAATTACATTTCACTTGACACGCCCTAAGGCTCAGACTATGAGGGAACTTTGTGGGGTCTTACAATGAAATGGCCATGTCGTATTGCCTTACTATTCTGAACATTGATACGGGTCTCAAGACCAAAAATCCCCTTTTAAAAATGACTTAGAAATACTAAACGGGGTCTGCGACGATCGATGCGACGGTCCATCGCTAGCCTGATGTTTCGTCGCTAGCCTGACGGCCATCGCTATCCTGATGGTCCTTTGTTAGACTGGCGGTTCGTCGAGACGTCCGTCGCACATTGACCGAAAAAGGGAGTTACTGCCTTTGTTATGACGGGCCGAGCTATGGTCCGCCGAAGACTTGATGGTCCGTCGTATCGACGGCGCACCTGGGCAATTCTGATAACTCTCAGTAAAATGGCTATAACTTGTCACCCCGATACCGGATTTGGACGAAATTGGTATTGTTGGAATGCTAATTAAATTCTCTACATGATAAAAAGTCAAATTTAAGAAAATTCTTTATGGTTTAAACATCAATTACTTGGGAAGTCACTTCTCAATCTTTTAGGTACGAAATTACATTTCACTTGACACGCCCTAAGGCTCAGACTACGAGGGAACTTTGTGGGGTCTTACAATGCAATGGCCATATTGTATTGCCTTACTATTCTAAACATTGATATGGGTCTCAAGACCAAAAAACCCCTTTTAAAAAGGACTTAAAAATACTAAACTGGGTCTGCGACGATCGATACGATGGTCTATCGCTAGCCTGATGTTTCGTCGCTAGCCTAACGGCCATCGCTATCCTTATGGTCTGTCGTTAGCATGACGGTTCGTCGAGTCATCCGTCGCATATGGGCCCAAAAAGGGAGTTACTGCCTTTGTTGTGACGGGCCTAGCTATGGTCCGTCGAAGACTCGATGGTCCGTCGTATCGTCCGTTGCACCTGGGCAATTCTGATAACTCTCAGTAAAACGGCTATAACTTGTCACCCTGATACCGGATTTGGACGAAATTGGTATTGTTGGAATGCTAATGCAATTATCTACATGGCTAAAACTCAAATTCAATAAAATTATTTATGGTTTAAACACCAATCACTTGGGAAGTCACTTCTCAATCTTTTAGGTACGAAATTAAATTTCACTTGACACGCCCTAAGGATCAAACTACGAGGGAACTTTGTGTGGTCTTACAATGCAATGGCCATATCGTATTTCCTTACTATGCTGATCATTGATATGGGTCTCAAGACCAAAAAACCCCTTTTAAAAAGGACTTAAAAATACAAAACTGGGTCTGCGACGATCGATGCGACGGTCCATTGCTAGCCTGATGTTTCGTCGCTAGCCTAACGGCCATCGCTATCCTTATGGTCCGTCGTTAGCATTACGGTCTGTCAAGTCATCTGTCGCACATGGGCCAAAAAAGGGAGTAACTGCCTTTGTTGTGACGGGCCGAGCTATGGTCCGTCGATGACTAGATGGTCTGTCGTATCGTCTGTCGCACCTGGGCAATTCTGATAACTCTCAGTAAAACGGCTATAACTTGTCACCCCGATACCGGATTTGGATGAAATTGGTATTGTTGGAATGCTAATTCAATTCTATACATGACAAAAACTCAAATTTAATAAAATTCTTTATGGTTTAAACACCAATCACTTGGGAAGTCACTTCTCAATCTTTTAGGTACGAAATTACATTTCACATGACACGCCCTAAGGCTCAGACTATGAGGGAACTTTGTGGGGTCTTACAATGCCATGGCCATGTCTTATTGCCTTACTATTCTGAACATTGATACGGGTCTCAAGACAAAAAATCCCTTTTTAAAAATGACTTAGAAATACTAAACTGGGTCTGCGACGATCGATGCGACGGTCCATCGCTAGCCTGATGTTTCGTCGCTAGCCTAACGGCCATCGCTATCCTGATGGTCCTTTGTTAGACTAGCGGTTCGTCGAGACGTCCGTCGCACATGGACCAAAAAAGGGAGTTATTGCCTTTGTTATGATGGGCCGAGCTATGGTCCGCCGAAGACATGATGGTCCGTCGTATCGTCCGTCGCACCTGGGCAATTCTGATAACTCTCAGTAAAATGGCTATAACTTGTCACCCCGATACCGGATTTGGACGAAATTGGTTTTGTTGGAATGCTAATTAAATTCTCTACATGAGAAAAAGTCAAATTTAAGAAAATTCTTTATGGATTAAACATCAATCACTTGGGAAGTCACTTCTCAATCTTTTAGGTACGAAATTACATTTCACTTGACACGCCCTAAGGCTCAGACTACGAGGGAACTTTGTGTGGTCTTACAATGCAATGGCCATATCGTATTTCCTTACTATTCTGAACATTGATATGGGTCTCAAGACCAAAAAACCCCTTTTAAAAAGGACTTAAAAATACTAAACTGGGTCTGCGACGATCGATGCGACGGTCTATCGCTAGCCTGATGTTTCGTCGCTAGCCTAACGGCCATCGCTATCCTTATGGTCCGTCGTTAGCATTACGGTCCGTCAAGTCATCTGTCGCACATGGGCCAAAAAAGGGAGTAACTGCCTTTGTTGTGACGGGACGAGCTATGGTCCGTCGAAGACTAGATGGTCTGTCGTATCGTTTGTCGCACCTGGGCAATTCTGATAACTCTCAGTAAAACGGCTATAACTTGTCACCTCGATACCGGATTTGGATGAAATTGGTATTATTGGAATGCTAATTAAATTCTATACATGACAAAAACTCAAATTTAATAAAATTCTTTATGGTTTAAACACCAATCACTTGGGAAGTCACTTCTCAATCTTTTAGGTACAAAATTACATTTCACTTGACACGCCCTAAGGCTCATACTACGAGGGAACTTTTTGGGGTCTTACAATGAAATGGCCATATTGTATTGCCTTACTATTCTGAACATTGATATGGGTCTCTAGACCAAAAAACCCCTTTTAAAAAGGATTTAAAAATACTAAACTGGGTCTGCGACGATCGATGCGACGGTCCATCGCTAGCCTGATGTTTCATCGCTAGCCTAACGGCCATCGCTATCCTTATGGTCTGTCGTTAGCATGATGGTTCGTCGAGTCATCCATCGCACATGGGCCCAAAAAGGGAGTTACTGCCTTTGTTGTGACGGGCCTAGCTATGGTCCATCGAAGACTCGATGGTCCATCGTATCGTCCGTCGCACCTGGGAAATTCTGATAACTCTCAGTAATACGGCTATAACTTGTCACCCCGATACCGGATTTGGACGAAACTGGTATTGTTGGAATGCTAATTCAATTCTCTACATGACGAAAACTCAAGTTCAATAAACTTCTTTATGGTTTAAACACCAATCACTTGGGAAGTCACTTCTCAATCTTTTAGGTACGAAATTACATTTCACTTGACACGCCCTAAGGCTCAGACTACGAGGGAACTTTGTGGGGTCTTACAATGAAATGGCCATATTGTATTGCCTTACTATTCTGAACATTGATATGGGTCTCAAGCCAAAAAAACCCCTTTTAAAAAGGACTTAAAAATACTAAACTGGGTCTGCGACGATCGATGCGACGGTCCATCGCTAGCCTGATGTTTCATCGCTAGCCTAACGGCCATTGCTATCCTTATGGTCTGTCGTTAGCATGATTGTTCGTCGAGTCAACCATCGCACATGGGCCCATAAAGGGAGTTACTGCCTTTGTTGTGACGGGCCTAGCTATGGTCCGTCGAAGACTCGATGGTCCGTCGTATCGTCCGTCGCACCTGGGATATTCTGATAACTCTCAGTAATACGGCTATAACTTGTCACCCCGATACCGGATTTGGATGAAATTGGTATTGTTGGAATGCTAATTCAATTCTATACATGACAAAAACTCAAATTTCATAAAATTCTTTATGGTTTAAACACCAATCACTTGGGAAGTCACTTCTCAATCTTTTAGGTACGAAATTACATTTCACATGACACGCCCTAAGGCTCAGACTATGAGGGAACTTTGTGGGGTCTTACAATGCCATGGCCATGTCTTATTGCCTTACTATTCTGAACATTGATACGGGTCTCAAGACCAAAAATCCCCTTTTAAAAATGACTTAGAAATACTAAACTGGGTCTGCGACGATCGATGCGACGGTCCATCGCTAGCCTGATGTTTCGTCGCTAGCCTAACGGCCATCGTTATCCTGATGGTCCTTTGTTAGACTAGCGGTTCGTCGAGACGTCCGTCGCACATGGACCAAAAAAGTGAGTTACTGCCTTTGTTATGATGGGCCGAGCTATGGTCCGCCGAAGACATGATGGTCCGTCGTATCGTCCGTCGCACCTGGGCAATTCTGATAACTCTCAGTAAAATGGCTATAACTTGTCACCCCGATACCGGATTTGGACGAAATCGGTATTGTTTGAATGCTAATTAAATTCTCTACATGAGAAAAAGTCAAATTTAAGAAAATTCTTTATGTATTAAACATCAATCACTTGGGAAGTCACTTCTCAATCTTTTAGGTACGAAATTACATTTCACTTGACACGCCCTAAGGCTCAGACTACGAGGGAACTTTGTGTGGTCTTACAATGCAATGGCCATATCGTATTTCCTTACTATTCTGAACATTGATATGGGTCTCAAGACCAAAAAACCCCTTTTAAAAAGGACTTAAAAATACTAAACTGGGTCTGCGACGATCGATGCGACGGTCTATCGCTAGCCTGATGTTTCGTCGCTAGCCTAACGGGCATCGCTATCCTTATGGTCCGTCGTTAGCATTACGGTCCGTCAAGTCATCTGTCGCACATGGGCCAAAAAAGGGAGTAACTGCCTTTGTTGTGACGGGACGAGCTATGGTCCGTCGAAGACTAGATGGTCTGTCGTATCGTTTGTCGCACCTGGGCAATTCTGATAACTCTCAGTAAAACGGCTATAACTTGTCACCTCGATACCGGATTTGGATGAAATTGGTATTATTGGAATGCTAATTAAATTCTATACATGACAAAAACTCAAATTTAATAAAATTCTTTATGGTTTAAACACCAATCACTTGGGAAGTCACTTCTCAATCTTTTAGGTACAAAATTACATTTCACTTGACACGCCCTAAGGCTCATACTACGAGGGAACTTTTTGGGGTCTTACAATGAAATGGCCATATTGTATTGCCTTACTATTCTGAACATTGATATGGGTCTCAAGACCAAAAAACCCCTTTTAAAAAGGATTTAAAAATACTAAACTGGGTCTGCGACGATCGATGCGACGGTCCATCGCTAGCCTGATGTTTCATCGCTAGCCTAACGGCCATCGCTATCCTTATGGTCTGTCGTTAGCATGATGGTTCGTCGAGTCATCCATCGCACATGGGCCCAAAAAGGGAGTTACTGCCTTTGTTGTGACGGGCCTAGCTATGGTCCATCGAAGACTCGATGGTCCATCGTATCGTCCGTCGCACCTGGGAAATTCTGATAACTCTCAGTAATACGGCTATAACTTGTCACCCCGATACCGGATTTGGACGAAACTGGTATTGTTGGAATGCTAATTCAATTCTCTACATGACGAAAACTCAAGTTCAATAAACTTCTTTATGGTTTAAACACCAATCACTTGGGAAGTCACTTCTCAATCTTTTAGGTACGAAATTACATTTCACTTGACACGCCCTAAGGCTCAGACTACGAGGGAACTTTGTGGGGTCTTACAATGAAATGGCCATATTGTATTGCCTTACTATTCTGAACATTGATATGGGTCTCAAGCCAAAAAAACCCCTTTTAAAAAGGACTTAAAAATACTAAACTGGGTCTGCGACGATCGATGCGACGGTCCATCGCTAGCCTGATGTTTCATCGCTAGCCTAACGGCCATTGCTATCCTTATGGTCTGTCGTTAGCATGATTGTTCGTCGAGTCAACCATCGCACATGGGCCCATAAAGGGAGTTACTGCCTTTGTTGTGACGGGCCTAGCTATGGTCCGTCGAAGACTCGATGGTCCGTCGTATCGTCCGTCGCACCTGGGAAATTCTGATAACTCTTAGTAATACGGCTATAACTTGTCACCCCGATACCGGATTTGGATGAAATTGGTATTGTTGGAATGCTAATTAAATTCTATACATGACAAAAACTCAAATTTCATAAAATTCTTTATGGTTTAAACACCAATCACTTGGGAAGTCACTTCTCAATCTTTTAGGTACGAAATTACATTTCACATGACACGCCCTAAGGCTCAGACTATGAGGGAACTTTGTGGGGTCTTACAATGCCATGGCCATGTCTTATTGCCTTACTATTCTGAACATTGATACGGGTCTCAAGACCAAAAATCCCCTTTTAAAAATGACTTAGAAATACTAAACTGGGTCTGCGACGATCGATGCGACGGTCCATCGCTAGCCTGATGTTTCGTCGCTAGCCTAACGGCCATCGTTATCCTGATGGTCCTTTGTTAGACTAGCGGTTCGTCGAGACGTCCGTCGCACATGGACCAAAAAAGTGAGTTACTGCCTTTGTTATGATGGGCCGAGCTATGGTCCGCCGAAGACATGATGGTCCGTCGTATCGTCCGTCGCACCTGGGCAATTCTGATAACTCTCAGTAAAATGGCTATAACTTGTCACCCCGATACCGGATTTGGACGAAATTGGTATTGTTTGAATGCTAATTAAATTCTCTACATGAGAAAAAGTCAAATTTAAGAAAATTCTTTATGTATTAAACATCAATCACTTGGGAAGTCACTTCTCAATCTTTTAGGTACGAAATTACATTTCACTTGACACGCCCTAAGGCTCAGACTACGAGGGAACTTTGTGTGGTCTTACAATGCAATGGCCATATCGTATTTCCTTACTATTCTGAACATTGATATGGGTCTCAAGACCAAAAAACCCCTTTTAAAAAGGACTTAAAAATACTAAACTGGGTCTGCGACGATCGATGCGACGGTCTATCGCTAGCCTGATGTTTCGTCGCTAGCCTAACGGCCATCGCTATCCTTATGGTCCGTCGTTAGCATTACGGTCCGTCAAGTCATCTGTCGCACATGGGCCAAAAAAGGGAGTAACTGCCTTTGTTGTGACGGGCCGAGCTATGGTCCGTCGAAGACTAGATGGTCTGTCATATCGTTTGTCGCACTTGGGCAATTCTGATAACTCTCAGTAAAATGGCTATAACTTGTCACCCCGATACCGGATTTGGATGAAATTGGTATTATTGGAATGCTAATTCAATTCTATACATGACAAAAACTCAAATTTAATAAAATTCTTTATTGTTTAAACACCAATCACTTGGGAAGTCACTTCTCAATCTTTTAGGTACGAAATTACATTTCACTTGACACGCCCTAAGGCTCAGACTACGAGGGAACTTTGTGGGGTCTTACAATGAAATGACCATATTGTATTGCCTTACTATTCTGAACATTGATATGGGTCTCAAGACCAAAAAACCCCTTTTAAAAAGGATTTAAAAATACTAAACTGGGTCTGCGACGATCGATGCGACGGTCCATCGCTAGCCTGATGTTTCATCGCTAGCCTAACGGCCATCGCTATCCTTATGGTCTGTCGTTAGCATGATGGTTCATCGAGTCATCCATCGCACATGGGCCCAAAAAGGGAGTTACTGCCTTTGTTGTGACGGGCTTAGCTATGGTCCATCGAAGACTCGATGGTCCATCGTATCGTCCGTCGCACCTGGAAAATTCTGATAACTCTCAGTAATACGGCTATAACTTGTCACCCCGATACCGGATTTGGACGAAATTGGTATTGTTGGAATGCTAATTAAATTCTCTACATGATAAAAAGTCAAATTAAAGAAAATTCTTTATGGTTTAAACATCAATCACTTGGGAAGTCACTTCTCAATCGTTTAGGTACGAAATTCCAATTCACTTGACACGCCCTAAGGCTGAGACTACGAGGGAACTTTGTGGGGTCATATAATGAAATGGCCATATCGTATTGCCTTACTATTCTGAATATTGATATGGGTCTCAAGACCAAAAAACCTCTTTTAAAAAGGACTTAAAAATACTAAACTGGGTCTGCGACGATCGATGTGACGGTCCATCGATAGCCTGATGTTTAGTCGCTAGCCTAACGGCCATCGCTATCCTTATGGTCCGTCGTTAGCATTACGGTCCGTCAAGTCATCCGTCGCACATGGGCCAAAAAATGGTGTAACTGCCTTTGTTGTGATGGGCCGAGCTATGGTCCGCCGAAAACTTTATGGTCTGTCGTATCGTCCGTCGCACCTGGGCAATTCTGATAACTCTCAGTAAAACGGCTATAACATGTCACCCCGATACCAGATTTGGATGAAATTGGTATTGTTGGAATGCTAATTCAATTCTATACATGACAAAAACTCAAATTCAATACAATTCTTTATGGTTTAAACACCAATCACTTGGGAAGTCACTTCTCAATCTTTTAGGTACGAAATTACATTTCACTTGACGCGCCCTAAGGCTCAGACTACGAGGGAACTTTGTGGGGTCTTACAATGCCATGGCCATGTCGTATTGCCTTACTATTCTGAACATTGATACGGGCCTCAAGACCAAAAATCCCCTTTTAAAAAGGACATAGAAATACTAAACTGGGTCTGCGACGAACGATGCGACGGTCCATCGCTAGCTTGATGTTTCGTCGCTAGCCTGACGGCCATCGCTATCCTGATGGTCCTTTGTTAGACTGGCGGTTCGTCGAGACGTCCGTCGCACATGGACCAAAAAAGGGAGTTACTTCCTTTGTTATGACGGGCCGAGCTATGGTCCGCCGAAGACTTGATGGTCCGTCGTATCGTCCGTCGCACCTGGGCAATTCTGATAACTCTCAGTAAAACGGCTATAACTTGTCACCCCGATACCAGATTTGGATGAAAATTGTATTGTTGGAATGATAATTCAATTCTATACACGACAAAAACTCAAATTTAAGAAAATCCTTTATGGTTTAAACATCAATCACTTGGGACGTCACTTCTCAATCTTTTAGGTACGAAATTACATTTCACTTGACACGCCCTAAGGCTCAGACTACGAGGGAACTTTGTAGGGTCTTACAATGCAATGGCCATATCGTATTTCCTTACTATTCTGAACATTGATATGGGTCTCAAGACCAAAAAACCCCGTTTAAAAAGGACTTAAAAATACTAAACTGGGTCTGCAACGATCGATGCGACGGTCCATCGTTAGTCTGATGTTTCGTCGCTAGCCTAACGGCCATCGCTATCCTTATGGTCCGTCGAAGACTAGATGGTCTGTCGTATCGTCCGTCGCACCTGGGCACTTCTGATAACTCTCAGTAAAACGGCTATAACTTGTCACCCCGATTCCGAATTTGGATGAAATTGGTATTGTTGGAATGCTAATTCAATTCTATACATGACAAAAACTCAAATTTAATAAAATTCTTTATGGTTTAATCACCAATCACTTGGGAAGTCACTTCTCAATCTTTTAGGTACGAAATTACATTTCACTTAACACGCCCAAAGGCTCAGACTACGAGGGAACATTGTGGGGTCTTACAATGCCATGGCCATGTCGTATTGCCTTACTATTCTGAACATTGATACGGGTCTCAAGACCAAAAATCCCTTTTTAAAAACAACTTAGAAATACTAAACAGGGTCTGCGACGATCGATGCGATGGTCCATCCCAAGCCTGATGTTTCGTCGCTAGCCTGACGGCCATCGCTATCCTGATGGTCCTTTGTTTGACTGGCGGTTCGTCGAGATGTCCGTCGCACATGGACAAAAAAAGGGAGTTACTGCCTTTGTTATGAAGGGCCGAGCTATGGTCCGTCGAAGACTTGATGGTCCGTCGTATCGTCCGTCGCACCTGGGCAATTCTGATAACTCTCAGTAAAATGGCTATAACTTGTTACCCCGATACCGGATTTGGACGAAATTGGTATTGTTGGAATGCTAATTTAATTCTCTGCATGATAAAAAGTCAAATTTAAGAAAATTCTTTATGGTTTAAACATCAATCACTTGGGAAGTCACTTCTCAATCTTTTAGGTACGAAATTACATTTCACTTGACACTCCCTAAGGCTCAGACTAAGAGGGAACTTTGTGGGGTCTTAAAATGAAATGGCCATTTCGTATTGCCTTACTATTCTGAATATTGATATGGGTCTCAAGACCAAAAAACCCCTTTTAAAATGGACTTAAAAATACTAAACTGGGTCTGCGACGATCGATGCGACTGTCCATCGCTAGCCTAACGGCCATCGCTATCCTTATGGTCCGTCGTTAGCATTACTGTCCGTCAAGTCATCCGTCGCACATGGGCCAAAAAAGGGAGTAACTGCCTTTGTTGTGACGGGCCGAGCTATAGTCCGCCGAAGACTTTATGGTCTGTCGTATCGTCCGTCGCACCTGGGCAATTCTGATAACTCTCAGTAAAACGGCTATAACTTGTCACCCCGATACCAGATTTGGATGAAATTGGTATTGTTGGAATGATAATTCAATTCTATACATGACAAAAACTCAAATTTAATACAATTCTTTACGGTTTAAACACCAATCACTTGGGAAGTCACTTCTCAATCTTTTAGGTACGAAATTACATTTCACTTGACACGCCCTAAGGCTCAGACTACGAGGGAACTTTGTGGGGTCTTACAATGCCATGGCCATGTCGTATTGCCTTACTATTCTGAACATTGATAAAGGTCTCAAGACCAAAAATCCCCTTTTAAAAAGGACATAGAAATACTAAACTGGGTCTGCGACAAACGATGCGACGGTCCATCGCTAACCTGATGTTTCATCGCTAGCCTGACGGCCATCGCTATCCTGATGGTCCTTTGTTAGACTAGCGGTTCGTCGAGACGTCCGTCGCTCATGGACCAAAAAAGGGAGTTACTGCCTTTGTTATGACGGGCCGAGCTATGGTCCGCCGAAGACTTGATGGTCCGTCGTATCATCCGTCGCACCTGGGCAATTCTGATAACTCTCAGTAAAATGGCTATAATTTGTCACCCCGATACCAGATTTGGATGAAATTGGTATTGTTGGAATGCTAATTCAATTCTATACATGACAAAAACTCAAATTTATGAAAATTCTTTATGGTTTAAACATCAATCACTTGGGAAGTCAGTTCTCAATCTTTTAGGTACGAAATTACATTTCACTTGACACGCCCTAAGGCTCAGACTACGAGGGAACTTTGTGGGGTCTTACAATGCAATGGCCATATTGTATTGCCTTACTATTCTGAATATTGATATGGGTCTCAAGACCAAAAAACCCCTTTTAAAAAGGACATAAAGATACTAAACTGGGTCTGCGACGATCGATGCGACGGTCCCCCGCTAGCCTGATGTTTGATCGCTAGCCTAACGGCCATCGCTATCCTCATGGTCCGTCGTTAGCATGACGGTTCGTCGAGTCATCCGTCGCACATGGGCCCAAAAAGGGAGTTACTGCCTTTGTTGTGATGGGCCTAGCTATGGTCCGTCGAAGACTTAATGGTCCGTCGTATCGTCCGTCGCACCTGGGCAATTCTGATAACTCTCAGTAAAACGGCTATAACATGTCACGCCGATACCGGATTTGGACGAAATTGGTATTGTTGGAATGCTAATTCAATTCTCTACATGGAGAAAACTCAAATTCAATAAAATTCTATATGGTTTAAACACCAATCACTTGGGAAGTCACTTCTCAATCTTTTAGGTACGAAATTACATTTTACTTGGCACGCCCTAAGGCTCAGACTACGAGGGAACTTTGTGGGGTCTTACAATGAAATGGTCATATCATATTGCCTTACTATTCTGAATATTGATATGGGTCTCAAGACCAAAAAACCCCTTTTAAAAAGGACTTAAAAATACTAAACTGGGTCTGCGACGATCGATGCGACGGTCCATCGCTAGCCTGATGTTTCGTCGCTAGCCTAACGGCCATCGCTATCCTTATGGTCCGTCGTTAGCATTACGGTCCGTCAAGTCATCCGTCGCACATTGGCCAAAAAAGGGAGTAACTACTTTTTTTGTGACGGGCCGAGATATGGTCCGCCGAAGACTTGATGGTCTGTCGTATCGTCCGTCGCACCTGGGAAATTCTGATAACTCTCAGTAAAACGGCTATAACTTGTCACCCCGATACCAGATTTGGATGAAATTGGTATTGTTGGAATGCTAATTCAGTTCTATACATGACAAAAACTCAAATTTAATAAAATTCTTTATGGTTTAAACACCAATCACTTGGGAAGTCACTTCTCAATAATTTAGGTACGAAATTACATTTCACTTGACACGCCCTAAGGCTCAGACTACGAGGGAACTTTGTGGGGTCTTACAATGCCATGGCCATGTCGTATTGCCTTACTATTCTGAACATTGATACGGGTCTCATGACCAAAAATCCCCTTTTAAAAATGACTTAGAAATACTAAACTGGGTCTGCGACGATCGATGTGAGAGTCCATCGCTAGCCTGATGTTTCGTCGCTAGCCTGACGGTCATCGCTATCCTTATGGTCCTTCGTTAGCATGACGGTTCGTCGAGTCATCCGTCGCACATGGGCCCAAAAAGAGAGTTACTGCCTTTCTTGTGATGGGCCTAGCTATGGTCCGTCGAAGACTCGATGGTCCGTCGTATCGTCCGTCGCACCTGGGCAATTCTGATAACACTCAGTAAAACGGCTATAACTTGTCACCTCGATACCGGATTTGGACGAAATTGGTATTGTTGGATTGCTAATTCAATTCTCTACATGGCGAAAACTCAAATTCAATAAAATTCTTTATGGTTTAAACACCAATCACTTGGAAAGTCACTTCTCAATCTTTTAGGTACGAAATTAAATTTCACTTGACACGCCCTAAGGCTCAGACTACGTGGGAACTTTGTGGGGTCTTACAATGCAATGGCTATATCGTATTTCCTTACTATTCTGAACATTGATATGGGTCTCAAGACCAAAAAACCCCTTTTAAAAAGGACTTAAAAATACTAAACTGGGTCTGCAACGATCGATGCGATGGTCCATCGCTAGCCTGATGATTCGTCGCTAGCCTAACGGCCATCGCTATCCTTATGGTCCGTCGTTAGCATTACGGTCCGTCAAGTCATCTGTCGCACATGGGCCAAAAAAGGGAGTAACTGTCTTTGTTGTGACGGGCCGAGCTATGGTCCGTCGAAGACTAGATGGTCTGTCGTATCGTCCGTCGCACCTGGGCAATTCTGATAACTCGCAGTAAAACGGCTATAACTTGTCACCCAGATACCGGATTTGGATGAAATTGGTATTGTTGGAATGCTAATACAATTCTATACATGACAAAAACTCAAATTTAATAAAATTCTTTATGGTTTAAACACCAATCACTTAGGAAGTCACTTCTCAATCTTTTAGGTACGAAATTACATTTCACTTGACACGCCCTAAGGCTCAGACTACGAGGGAACTTTGTGGGGTCATACAATGCCATGGCCATGTCGTATTGCCTTACTATTCTGAACATTTATACGGGTCTCAAGACCAAAAATCCCCTTTTAAAAATGACATAGAAATACTAAACTGGGTCTGCGACGATCGATGCGACGGTCCATCGCTAGCCTGATGTTTCGTCGCTAGCCTGACGGCCATCGCTATCCTGATGGTCCTTTGTTAGACTGGCGGTTCGTCGAGACGTCCGTCGCACATGGACCAAAAAAGGGAGTTACTGCCTTTGTTATGACGGGCCGAGCTATGGTCCGCCGAAGACTTGATGGTCCGTCGTATCGTCCGTCGCACCTGGGTAATTCTGATAACTCTCAGTAAAATGGCTATAACTTTCCACCCCGATACCGGATTTGGACGAAATTGGTATTGTTGGAATGCTAATTAAATTCTCTACATGATAAAAAGTCAAATTTAAGAAAATTGTTTTTGGTTTAAACATCAATCACTTGGGAAGTTACTTCTCAATCTTTTAGGTACGAAATTATATTTCACTTGACACGCCCTAAGGCTCAGACTACGAGGGAACTTTGTGGGGTCTTACAATGAAATGGTCATATCGTATTACCTTACTATTCTTAATATTGATATGGGTCTCAAGACCAAAAAACCCCTTTTAAAAAGGACTTAAAAATACTAAACTGGGTCTGCGACGATCGATGCGACGGTCAATCGCTAGCCTAACGGCCATCGCTATCCTTATGGTCCGTCGTTAGCATTACGGTCCGTCAAGTCATCCGTCGCACATGGGCCAAAAAAAGGAGTAACTGCCTTTTTTGTGACGGGCCGAGCTATGGTCCGCCGAAGACTTGATGGTCTGTCGTATCGTCCGTCGCACCTGGGCAATTCTGATAACTCTCAGTAAAACGGCAATAACTTGTCACCCCGATACCAAATTTTGTTGAAATTGGTATTGTTGGAATGCTAATTCAATTCTATACATGACAAAAACTCAAATTTAATAAAATTCTTTATGGTTTAAACACCAATCACTTGGGAAGTCACTTCTTAATCTTTTAGGTACGAAATTACATTTCACTTGACACGCCCTAAGGCTCAGACTATGAGTGAACTTTGTGGGGTCTTACAATAAAATGGCCATATCGTATTGCCTTACTATTCTTAATATTGATATGGGTCTCAAGACCAAAAAACCCCTTTTAAAAAGGACATAAAAATACTAAACTGGGTCTGCGACGATCGATGCAACGGTCCATCGCTAGCCTGATGTTTCGTCGCTAGCCTGATGGCCATCGCTATCCTGATGGTCCTTTGTTAGACTGGCGGTTCGTCGAGACGTCCGTCGCACATGGACCAAAAAAGGGAGCTACTGCCTTTGTTATGACAGGCCGAGCTATGGTCCGCCGAAGACTTGATGGTCTGTCGTATCGTCCGTCGCACCTGGGCAATTCTGATAACTCTCAGTAAAATGGCTATAACTTGTCACCCCGATACCGGATTTGGACGAAATTGGTATTGTTTGAATGCTAATTAAATTCTCTACATGATAAAAAGTCAAATTTAAGAAAATTGTTTTTGGTTTAAACATCAATCACTTGGGAAGTTACTTCTCAATCTTTTAGGTACGAAATTACATTTCACTTGACACGCCCTAAGGCTCAGACTACGAGGGAACTTTGTGGGGTCTTACAATGAAATGGTCATATCGTATTACCTTACTATTCTTAATATTGATATGGGTCTCAAGACCAAAAAACCCCTTTTAAAAAGGACTTAAAAATACTAAACTGGGTCTGCGACGATCGATGCGACGGTCAATCGCTAGCCTAACGGCCATCGCTATCCTTATGGTCCGTCGTTAGCATTACGGTCCGTCAAGTCATCCGTCGCACATGGGCCAAAAAAAGGAGTAACTGCCTTTTTTGTGACGGGCCGAGCTATGGTCCGCCGAAGACTTGATGGTCTGTCGTATCGTCCGTCGCACCTGGGCAATTCTGATAACTCTCAGTAAAACGGCAATAACTTGTCACCCCGATACCAAATTTTGTTGAAATTGGTATTGTTGGAATGCTAATTCAATTCTATACATGACAAAAACTCAAATTTAATAAAATTCTTTATGGTTTAAACACCAATCACTTGGGAAGTCACTTCTTAATCTTTTAGGTACGAAATTACATTTCACTTGACACGCCCTAAGGCTCAGACTATGAGTGAACTTTGTGGGGTCTTACAATAAAATGGCCATATCGTATTGCCTTACTATTCTGAATATTGATATGGGTCTCAAGACCAAAAAACCCCTTTTAAAAAGGACATAAAAATACTAAACTGGGTCTGCGACGATCGATGCAACGGTCCATCGCTAGCCTGATGTTTCGTCGCTAGCCTGATGGCCATCGCTATCCTGATGGTCCTTTGTTAGACTGGCGGTTCGTCGAGACGTCCGTCGCACATGGACCAAAAAAGGGAGTTACTGCCTTTGTTATGACAGGCCGAGCTATGGTCCGCCGAAGACTTGATGGTCTGTCGTATCGTCCGTCGCACCTGGGCAATTCTGATAACTCTCAGTAAAATGGCTATAACTTGTCACCCCGATACCGGATTTGGACGAAATTGGTATTGTTTGAATGCTAATTAAATTCTCTACATGATAAAAAGTCAAATTTAAGAAAATTCTTTATGGTTTAAACATCAATCACTTGGGAAGTCACTTCTCAATTTTTTAGGTACGAAATTACATTTCACTTGACACGCCCTTAGGCTCAGACTACGAGGGAACTTTGTGGGGTCATACAATGAAATGGCCATATCGTATTGCCTTACTATTCTGAATATTGATATGGGTCTCAAGACCAAAAAACCCCTTTTAAAAAGGACTTAAAAATACTAAACTGGGTCTGCGACGATCGATGCGACGGTCCATCGCTAGCCTGATGTTTCCTCGCTAGCCTAACGGCACTCGCTATCCTTATAGTCCGTCGTTAGCATTACGGTCCGTCAAGTCATCCATCGCACATGGGCCAAAAAAGGGAGTAACTGCCTTTTTTGTGACGGGCCGAGCTATGGTCCGCCGAAGACTTGATGGTCTGTCGTATCGTCCGTCGCACCTGGGCAATTCTGATAAATCTCAGTAAAACGGCTATAACTTGTCACCCCGATACCAGATTTGGATGAAATATGTATTGTTGGAATGCTAATTCAATTCTGTACATGACAAAAACTCAAATTTAATAAAATTCTTTATGGTTTAAACACCAATCACTTGGGAAGTCACTTCTCAATCTTTTAGGTACGAAATTACATTTCACAAGACACGCCCTAAGGCTCAGACTACGAGGGAACTTTGTGGGGTATTACAATGCCATGGCCATGTCGTATTGCCTTACTATTCTGAACATTGATACGGGTCTCAAGACAGAAAATCCCCTTTTAAAAAGGACATAGAAATACTAAACTGGGTCTGCGACGATCGATGCGACGGTCCATCGCTAGCCTGATGTTTCGTCGCTAGCCTGACGGCCATCACTATCCTGATGGTCCTTTGTTAGACTGGCGGTTCGTCGAGACGTCCGTCGCACATGGACCAAAAAAGGGAGTTACTTCCTTTTTTATGACGGGCCGAGCTATGGTCCGCCGAAGACTTGATGGTCCGTCGTATCGTCCGTCGCACCTGGGCAATTCTGATAACTCTCAGTAAAATGGCTATAACTTGTCACCCCGATACCGGATTTGGACGAAATTGGTATTGTTGGAATGCTAATTAAATTTTCTACATGATAAAAAGTCAAATATAAGTAAATTCTTTATGGTTTAAATATCAATCACTTGGGAAGTCACTTCTCAATCTTTTAGGTACGAAATTACATTTCACTTGACACGCCCTAAGGATAACACTATGAGGGATCTTTGTGGGGTCTTACAATGCAATGGCCATATCGTATTGCCATACTATTCTGAACATTGATACGGTTATCAAGTCCAATAAACCCCTTTTAAAAAGGACTTAAAAATACTAAACTGGGTCTGCGACGATCGATGCGATGGTCCATCGCTAGCCTGATGTTTCGTCGCTTGCCTAACGGCCATCGCTATCCTTATGGTCTGTCGGTAGAATTACGGTCCGTCAAGTCATCCGTCGCACATGGGCCAAAAAAGGGAGTAACTGCCTTTGTTGTGACGGGCCGAGCTATGGTCCATCGAAGACTAGATGGTCTGTCGTATCATCCGTCGCACCTGGGCAATTCTGATAACTCTCAGTAAAACAGCTATAACTTGTCACCCCGATACCAGATTTGGATGAAACTGGTATTGTTGGAATGCTAATTCAATTATATACATGACAAAAACTCAAATTTAATAAAATTCGTTAAGGTTTAAACACCAATCACTTGGGAAGTCACTTCTCAATCTTTTAGGTACGAAATTACATTTCACTTGACACGCCCTAAGGCTCAGACTACGAGGTAACTTTGTGGGGTCTTACAATGCCATGGCCATGTCGTATTGCCTTACTATTCTGAACATTAATACGGGTCTCAAGACAAAAAATCCCCTTTTAAAAACGACTTAGAAATACTAAACTGGGTCTGCGACGATGGATGCGACGGTGCATCGCTAGCCTGATGTTTCGTCGCTAGCCTGACGTCCATCGCTATCCTGATGGTCCTTTGTTAGACTGGCGGTTCATCGAGACGTCCGTCGCACATGGACCCAAAAAATCGAGTTACTGCCTTTGTTATAACGGGCCGAGCAAAGGTCCGTCGAAGACTTGATGGTCCGTCGTATCGTCTGTCGCACCTGGGCAATTCAGATAACTCTCAGTAAAATGGCTATAACTTGTCACACCGATACCGGATTTGGACGAAATTGGCATTGTTGGAATGCTAATTCACTTCTCTACATGACAAAAAGTCAAATTTAAGAAAATTCTTTATGGTTTAAACATCAATCACTTGGGAAGTCACTTCTCAATCTTTGAGGTACGAAATTACATTTCACTTGACACGCCCTAAGGCTTAGACTACGAGGGAACTTTGTGGGGTCTTACAATGCAATGGCCATATCGTATTGCCTTAGTATTCTGAACATTGATATGGGTCTCAAGACCAAAATACCCCTTTTAAAAAGGACTTAAAAATACTAAACTGGGTCTGCGCCGATCGATGCGATGGTCCATCGCTAGCCTGATGTTTCGTCGCTAGCCTAACGGCCATCGCTATCCTTATGGTCCGTCGTTAGCATGACGGTTCGTCGAGTCATCCGTCGCACATGGGCCCAAAAAGGGAGTTACTGACTTTGTTGTGACGGGCCTAGCTATGGTCCGTCGAAGACTCGATGGTCCGTCGTATCGTCCGTCGCACATGGGAAATTCTGATAACTCTCAGTAAAACGGCTATAACTTGTCACCCCGATACCGGATTTGGATGAAATTGGCATTGTTGGAATGCTAATTCATTTCTCTACATGGCGAAAACTCAAATTCAATAAAATTCTTTATGGTTTAAACACCAATCACTTGGGAAGTAACTTCTCAATCTTTTAGGTACAAAATTACATTTCACTTGACACGCCCTAAGGCTCAGACTACGAGGGAACTTTGTGGGGTCTTACAATGCCATGGCCATGTCGTATTGCCTTACTATTCTGAACATTCATACGGGTCTCAAGACCAAAAATCCCTTTTTAAAAACGACTTAGAAATACTAAACTGGGTCTGCGACGATCGATGCGATGGTCCATCGCTAGCCTGATGTTTCGTCGCTAGCCTGACGACGATCGTTATCCTGATGGTCCTTTGTTAGACTGGCGGTTCGTCGAGTCATCTGTCGCACATGGGCCCAAAAAGGGAGTTACTCCCTTTGTTGTGACGGGCCTAGCTATGGTCTGTCGAAGGCTCGATGGTCCAACGTATCGTCCGTCGCACCTGGGCAATTCTGATAACTCTCAGTAAAACGGCTATAACTTGTCACCCCGATACCGGATTTGGACGAAATTGGTATTGTTGGAATGCTAATTAAATTCTCTACATGGTGAAAACTTAAATTCAATAAAATTCTATATGGTTTATACACCAATCACTTGGGAAGTCACTTCTCATTCTTTTAGGTATGAAATTAAATTTCACTTGACACGCCCTAAGGCTCAGACTACGAGGGAACTTTGTGGGGTCTTACAATGCAATGGGCATATCGTATTTCCTTACTATTCTGAACATTGATATGGGTCTCAAGACCAAAAAACACCTTTTAAAAAGGACTTAAAAATACTAAACTGGGTCTGCGACGATCGATGCGACGGTCCATCGCTAGCCTGATGTTTCGTCGCTAGCCTAACGGCCATCGCTATCCTTATGGTCCGTCGTTAGCATTACGGTCCGTCAAGTCATCTGTCGCACATGTAACAAAAAAGGGAGCAACTGCCTTTGTTTTGACGGGCCGAGCTATGGTCCGTCGAAGACTAGATGGTCTGTCGTATCGTCCGTCGCACCTGGGCAATTCTGATAACTCTCAGTAAAACGGCAATAACTTGTCACCCCGATACCGGATTGGGATGAAAATGGTATTGTTGGAATGCTAATTCAATTCTATACATGACAAAAACTGATGTTTAATAAAATTCATTATGGTTTAAACACCAATCACTTGGGAAGTCACTTCTCAGTCTTTTAGGTACGAAATTACATTTCACTTGACACGCCCTAAGGCTCAGACTACGAGGGAACTTTGTGGGGTCTTATAATGCCATGGCCATGTCGTATTGCGTTACTATTCTGAACATTGATACAGGCCTCAAGACCAAAAATCCCCTTTTAAAAACGACTTAGAAATACTAAACTGGGTCTGCGACGGTCCATCGCTAGCCTGATGTTTCGTCGCTAGCCTGACGACCATCGCTGTCCTGATGGTCCTTTGTTAGACTGGCAGTGCGTCGAGACGTCCGTCGTAGATGGACCAAAAAAGGGAGTTACTGCCTTTGTTATGACGGGCCTAGCTATGGTCCGCCGAAGACTTGCTGGTCCGTCGTATCGTCCGTCGCACCTAGGCAATTCTGATAACTATCAGTAAAATGGCTATAACTTGTCACCCCGATACCGGATTTGGACGAAATTGGTATTGTTGGAATGCTAATTAAATTCTCTACATGATAAAAAGTCAAATTTAAGAAAATTCTTTATGGTTTAAACATCAATCACTTGGGAAGTCACTTCTCAATCTTTTAGGTACGAAATTACATTTCACTTGACACGCCTTAAGGCTCAGACTACGAGGGAACTTTGTGGGGTCTTACAATAAAATGGCCTTTTCGTATTGCCTTACTATTCTGAATATTGATATGGGTCTCAAGACCAAAAAACCCATTTTAAAAAGGACTTAAAAATACTAAACTGGGTCTGCGACGATCGATGCGACGGTCCATCGCTATCCTGATGTTTCTTCGCTAGCCTAACGGCCATCGCTATCTTTATGGTCCGTCGTTAGCATTACGGTCCATCAAGTCATCCATCGCACATGGGCCAAAAAAGGGAGTAACTACCTTTGTTGTGATGGGACGAGCTATGGTCCGCCGAAGACTTGATGGTCTGTCGTATCGTCCGTCGCACCTGGGCAATTCTGATAACTCTCAGTAAAACAGCTATAACTTGTCACCCCGATACCAGATTTGGATGAAATTGGTATTGTTGGAATGCTAATTCAATACTATACATGACACAAAATCAAATTTAATAAAATTCTTTATGGTTTAAACACCAATCACTTGGAAAGTCACTTCTCAATCTTTTAGGTACTAAATTACATTTCACTTGACACGCCCTAAGGCTCAGACTACGAGGGAACTTTGTGGGGTCTTACAATGCCATGGCCATGTCGTATTGCCTTACTATTCTGAACATTGATGCGGGTCTCAAGATCAAAAATCCCCTTTTAAAAAGGACATAGAAATACTAAACTGGGTCTGCGACGATCGATGTGACGGTCCATCGCTAGCCATATGTTTCGTCGCTAGCCTGACGGCCATCGCTATCCTGATGGTCCTTTGTTAGACTGGCGGTTCGTCGAGACGTCCGTCGCACATGGACCAAAAAAGGGAGTTACTGCCTTTGTTATGACGGGCCGAGCTATGGTCCGCCGAAGACTTGATGGTCCGTCGTATCGTCCGTCGCACCTGGGCAATTCTGATAACTCTCAGTAAAATGGCTATAACTTGTCACCCCGATACCGGATTTGGACGAAAATGGTATTGTTGGAATGCTAATTAAATTCTCTACATGATAAAAAGTCAAATTTAAGAAAATTCTTTATGGTTTAAACATCAATCACTTGGGAAGTCACTTCTCAATCTTTTAGGTACGAAATTATATTTCACTTGACACGCCCTAAGGCTCAGACTACGAGGGAACTTTGTGGGGTCTTACAATGAAATGGCCTTATCGTATTGCCATACTATTCTTAATATTGATATGGGTCTCAAGACCAAAAAACCCCTTTTAAAAAGGACTTAAAAATACTAAACTGGGTCTGCGACGATCGATGCAAAGGTCCATCGCTAGCCTAATGTTTCGTCGCTAGCCTAACGGCCATCGCTATCCTTATGGTCCGTCGTTAGCATTACGGTCCGTCAAGTCATCCGTCGCACATGGGCCAAAAAAGGGAGTAACTGCCTTGGTTGTGACGGGCCGAGCTATGGTCCGCCGAAGACGTGATGGTCTGTCGTATCGTCCGTCGCACCTGGGTAATTCTGATAACTCTCAGTAAAACGGCTATAACTTGTCACCCCGATACCAGATATGGATGAAATTGGTATTGTTGGAATGCTAACTCAATTCTATACATGACAAAAACTAAAATTTAATAAAATTCTTTATGGTTTAAACACCAATCACTTGGGAAGTCACGTCTCAATCTTTTAGGTACGAAAATACATTTCACTTGACACGCCCTAAGGATAAGACTACGAGGGAACTTTGTGGGGTCTTACAATGCCATGGCCATGTCGTATTGCCTTACTATTCTGAACATTGATACGGGTCTTAAGACCAAAAATCCCCTTTTAAAAAGGACATAGAAATACAAAATTGGGTCTGCGACGATCGATGCGACGGTCCATCGCTAGCCTGATGTTTCGTCGCTAGCCTGACGGCCATCGCTATCCTCATGGTCCTTTGTTAGAGTGGCGGTTCGTCGAGACGTCCGTCGCACATGGACCAAAAAAAGGAGTTACTGCCTTTGTTATTATGGGCTGAGCTATGGTCCGCCGAAGACTTGATGGTCCGTCGTATCGTCCGTCGCACCTGAGCAATTCTGATAACTCTCAGTAAAATGGCTATAACTTGTCACCCCGATACCGGATTTCGACGAAATTGGTATTATTGGAATGCTAATTCAATTCTCTATATGATAAAAAGTTAAATTTAAGATAATTATTTATGGTTTAAACATCAATCACTTGGGAAGTCACTTCTCATTCTTTTAGGTACGAAATTACATTTCACTTGACACGCCCTAAGGCTCAGACTACGAGGGAACTTTGTGGGGTCTTACAATGCAATGGCCATATCGTATTGCCGTACTATTCTGAACATTGATATGGGACTCAAGACCAAAAAAACCCTTTTAAAAAGGACTTAAAAATACTAAACAGGGTCTGCGATGATCGATGCGATGGTCCATCGCTAGCCTGATGTTTCGTCGCTAGCCTAACGGCCATCGCTATCCTTATGGTCTGTCGTTAGAATTACGGTCCGTCAAGTCATCCGTCGCACATGGGCCAAAAAAGGGAGTAACTGCCTTTGTTGTGACGGGCCGAGCTATGGTCCGTCGAAGACTAGATGGTCTGTCGTATCGTCCGTCGCACATGGGCAATTCTGATAACTCTCAGTAAAACGGCTATAACTTGTCACCCCGATACCGGATTTGGATGAAATTCGTATTGTTGGAATGCAAATTCAATTCTATACATGACAAAAACTCAAATTTAATAAAATTCTTTATGGTTTAAACACCAATAACTTGGGAGGTCACTTCTCAATCTTTTAGGTACGAAAATACATTTCACTTGACACGCCCTAAGGATCAGACTACGAGGGAACTTTGTGGGGTCTTACAATGCCATGGCCATGTCGTATTGCCTTACTATTCTGAACATTGATACTGGTCTTAAGACCAAAAATCCCCTTTTAAAAATGACATAGAAAAACTAATCTGGGTCTGCGACGATCGATGCGACGGTCTATCGCTAGCCTGATGTTTCGTCGCTAGCCTGACGGCCATCGCTATCCTGATGGTCCTTTGTTATACTGGCGGTCTGTCGAAGACTAGATGGTCTGTCGTATCGCCCGTCGCACCTGGGCAATTCTGATAACTCTCAGTAAAACGGCTATAACTTGTCACCCCGATACCGGATTTGGATGAAATTGGTATTGTTGGAATGCTAATTCAATTCTATACATGACAAAAACTCAAATTTAATAAAATTCTTTATGGTTTAAACATCAATCACTTGGGAAGTTACTTCTCAATCTTTTAGGTATGAAATTACATTTCACTTGACACGCCCTAAGGCTCAGACTACGAGGGAACTTTGTGGGGTCTTACAATGACATGGCCATGTCGTATTGCCTTACTATTCTGAACATTGATACGGGTCTCAAGACCAAAAATCCCCTATTAAAAACGACTTAGAAATACTAAACTGGGTCTGCGACGATCGATGCGATGGTCCATCGCTAGCCTGATGTTTCATCGCTAGCCTGACGGCCATCGCTATCCTGATGGTCCTTTGTTAGACTGGCGGTTCGTCGAGACGTCTGTCGCACATGGACCAAAAAAGGGAGATACTACCTTTGTTATGACGGGCCGAGCTATGGTCCGCCGAAGACTTGATGGTCCGTCGTATCGTCCGTCGCACCTGGGCAATTCTGATAACTCTCAGTAAAATGGCAATAACTTGTCACCCCGATACCGGATTTCGACGAAATTGTTATTGTTGGAATGCTAATTCAATTCTCTACATGATAAAAAGTCAAATTTAAGAAAATTCTTTATGGTTTAAACATCAATCACTTGGGAAGTCACTTCTCAATCTTTTAGGTACGAAATTATATTTCACTTGACACGCCCTAAGGCTCAGACTACGAGGGAACTTTGTGGGGTCTTACAATGAAATGGCCTTATCGTATTGCCATACTATTCTTAATATTGATATGGGTCTCAAGACCAAAAAACCCCTTTTAAAAAGGACTTAAAAATACTAAACTGGGTATGCGACGATCGATGCAAAGGTCCATCGCTAGCCTAATGTTTCGTCGCTAGCCTAACGGCCATCGCTATCCTTATGGTCCGTCGTTAGCATTACGGTCCGTCAAGTCATCCGTCGCACATGGGCCAAAAAAGGGAGTAACTGCCTTGGTTGTGACGGGCCGAGCTATGGTCCGCCGAAGACGTGATGGTCTGTCGTATCGTCCGTCGCACCTGGGTAATTCTGATAACTCTCAGTAAAACGGCTATAACTTGTCACCCCGATACCAGATATGGATGAAATTGGTATTGTTGGAATGCTAACTCAATTCTATACATGACAAAAACTAAAATTTAATAAAATTCTTTATGGTTTAAACACCAATCACTTGGGAAGTCACTTCTCAATCTTTTAGGTACGAAAATACATTTCACTTGACACGCCCTAAGGATAAGACTACGAGGGAACTTTGTGGGGTCTTACAATGCCATGGCCATGTCGTATTGCCTTACTATTCTGAACATTGATACGGGTCTTAAGACCAAAAATCCCCTTTTAAAAAGGACATAGAAATACAAAATTGGGTCTGCGACGATCGATGCGACGGTCCATCGCTAGCCTGATGTTTCGTCGCTAGCCTGACGGCCATCGCTATCCTGATGGTCCTTTGTTAGAGTGGCGGTTCGTCGAGACGTCCGTCGCACATGGACCAAAAAAAGGAGTTACTGCCAATGTTATTACGGGCCGAGCTATGGTCCGCCGAAGACTTGATGGTCCGTCGTATCGTCCGTCGCACCTGGGCAATTCTGATAACTCTCAGTAAAATAGCTATAACTTGTCACCCCGATACCGGATTTCGACGAAATTGGTATTATTGGAATGCTAATTCAATTCTCTATATGATAAAAAGTTAAATTTAAGAAAATTATTTATGGTTTAAACATCAATCACTTGGGAAGTCACTTCTCATTCTTTTAGGTACGAAATTACATTTCACTTGACACGCCCTAAGGCTCAGACTACGAGGGAACTTTGTGGGGTCTTACAATGCAATGGCCATATCGTATTGCCGTACTATTCTGAACATTGATATGGGACTCAAGACCAAAAAAACCCTTTTAAAAAGGACTTAAAAATACTAAACAGGGTCTGCGATGATCGATGCGATGGTCCATCGCTAGCCTGATGTTTTGTCGCTAGCCTAACGGCCATCGCTATCCTTATGGTCTGTCGTTAGAATTACGGTCCGTCAAGTCATCCGTCGCACATGGGCCAAAAAAGGGAGTAACTGCCTTTGTTGTGACGGGCCGAGCTATGGTCCGTCGAAGACTAGATGGTCTGTCGTATCGTCCGTCGCACCTGGGCAATTCTGATAACTCTCAGTAAAACGGCTATAACTTGTCACCCCGATACCGGATTTGGATGAAATTCATATTGTTGGAATGCAAATTCAATTCTATACATGACAAAAACTCAAATTTAATAAAATTCTTTATGGTTTAAACACCAATAACTTGGGAGGTCACTTCTCAATCTTTTAGGTACGAAAATACATTTCACTTGACACGCCCTAAGGATCAGACTACGAGGGAACTTTTTGGGGTCTTACAATGCCATGGCCATGTCGTATTGCCTTACTATTCTGAACATTGATACTGGTCTTAAGACCAAAAATCCCCTTTTAAAAATGACATAGAAAAACTAATCTGGGTCTGCGACGATCGATGCGACGGTCTATCGCTAGCCTGATGTTTCGTCGCTAGCCTGACGGCCATCGCTATCCTGATGGTCCTTTGTTATACTGGCGGTCTGTCGAAGACTAGATGGTCTGTCGTATCGCCCGTCGCACCTGGGCAATTCTGATAACTCTCAGTAAAACGGCTATAACTTGTCACCCCGATACCGGATTTGGATGTAATTGGTATTGTTGGAATGCTAATTCAATTCTATACATGACAAAAACTCAAATTTAATAAAATTCTTTATGGTTTAAACATCAATCACTTGGGAAGTTACTTCTCAATCTTTTAGGTATGAAATTACATTTCACTTGACACGCCCTAAGGCTCAGACTACGAGGGAACTTTGTGGGGTCTTACAATGACATGGCCATGTCGTATTGCCTTACTATTCTGAACATTGATACGGGTCTCAAGACCAAAAATCCCCTATTAAAAATGACTTAGAAATACTAAACTGGGTCTGCGACGATCGATGCGATGGTCCATCGCTAGCCTGATGTTTCATCGCTAGCCTGACGGCCATCGCTATCCTGATGGTCCTTTGTTAGACTGGCGGTTCGTCGAGACGTCTGTCGCACATGGACCAAAAAAGGGAGATACTACCTTTGTTATGACGGGCCGAGCTATGGTCCGCCGAAGACTTGATGGTCCGTCGTATCGTCCGTCGCACCTGGGCAATTCTGATAACTCTCAGTAAAATGGCAATAACTTGTCACCCCGATACCGGATTTCGACGAAATTGTTATTGTTGGAATGCTAATTCAATTCTCTACATGATAAAAAGTCAAATTTATGAAAATTCTTTATGGTTTAAACATCAATCACTTGGGATGTCACTTATCAATCTTTTAGGTACGAAATTACATTTCACTTGACACGCCCTAAGGCTCAGACTACGAGGGAACTTTGTGGGGTCTTACAATGCAATGGCCATATCGTATTGCCTTACTATTCTGAACATTGATATGGGTCTCAAGACCAAAACACCCCTTTTAATAAGGACTTAAAAATACTAATCTGGGTGTGCGACGATCGATGCGATGGTCCATCGCTAGCCTGATGTTTCGTCGCTAGCTTATCGGCCATCGCTATCCTTATGGTCTGTCGGGAGCATTACGGTCCGTCAAGTCATCCGTCGCACATGTGCCAAAAAAGGGAGTAACTGCCATTATTGTGACGAGCCGAGATATGGTCCATCGAAGACTAGATGGTCTGTCGTATCGTCCGTCGCACCTGGGCAATTCTGATAACTCTCAGTAAAACGGCAATAACTTGTCACCCCGATACCGGATTTTGATGAAATTGGTATTGTTGGAATGCTAATTCAATTCTATACTTGACAAAAACTCAAATTTAATAAAATTCTTTAAGGTTCAAACACCAATCACTTGGGAAGTCACTTCTCAATCTTTTAGGTACGAAATTACATTTCACTTGACACGCCCTAAGGCTCAGACTACGAGGGAACTTTGTGGGGTCTTACAATGCCATGGCCATGTCGTATTGCCTTACTATTCTGAACATTGATACGGGTCTCAAGACGAAAAATACCCTTTTAAAAATGACTTAGAAATACTAAACTGGGTCTGCGACGATCGATGCGACGGTCCATCGCTAGCCTGATGTTTCGTCGCTAGCCTGACGGCCATCGCTATCCTGATGGTCCTTTGTTAGACTGGCGGTTCGTCGAGACGTCCGTCGCACATAGACCAAAAAAGGGAGTTACTGCCTTTGTTATGACGGGCCGAGCTATGGTCCGCCGAAGACTTGATGTTCCGTCATATCGTCCGTCGTACCTGGGAAATTCTGATAACTCTCAGTACAATGGCTATAACTTGTCACCCCGATACCGGATTTCGATGAAATTGGTATTGTTGGAATGCTAATTCAATTTTCTACATGATAAAAAGTCAAATTTAAGATAATTCTTTATGGTTTAAACATCAATCACTTGGGAAGTCACTTCTCAATCTTTTAGGTACGAAATTACATTTCACTTGACACGCCCTAAGGCTCAGACTACGAGGGAACTTTGTGGGGTCTTACAATGTAATGGTCATATCGTATTGCCTTACTATTCTGAACATTGATATGGGTCTCAAGACCAAAACACCCCTTTTAAAAAAGACTTAAAAATACTAAACTGGGTCTGCGACGATCGATGCGATGGTCCATCTCTAGCCTGATGTTTCGTCGCTAGCCTAACGGCCATCGCTATCCTTATGGTCTGTCGTGAGCATTACGGTCCGTCAAGTCATCCGTCGGACATGTGCCAAAAAAGGGAGTAACTGCCATTATTGTGACGGGCCGAGCTATGGTCCATCGAAGACTAGATGGTCTGTCGTATCGTCCGTCGCACCTGGGCAATTCTGATAACTCTCAGTAAAACGGTTATAACTTGTCAGCCCGATACCGGATTTGGATGAAATTGGTATTGTTGGAATGCTAATTCAATTCTATACATGACAAAAACTCAAATTTAATAAAATTCTTTAAGGTTTAAACACCAATCACTTGGGAAGTCACTTCTCAATCTTTTAGGTACGAAATTACATTTCACTTGACACGCCCTAAGGCTCAGACTACGAGGGAACTTTGTGGGGTCTTACAATGCCATGGCCATGTCGTATTGCCTTACTATTCTGAACATTTATACGGGTCTCAAGACCAAAAATCCCCTTTTAAAAATGACTTAGAAATACTAAACTGGGTCTGCGACGATCGAAGCGACGGTCCATCGCTAGCCTGATGTTTCGTCGCTAGCCTGACGACCATCGCTATACTGATGGTCTTTTGTTAGACTGGCGGTTCGTCGAGACGTCCGTCGCACATGGACCAGAAAAGGGAGTTACTGCCTTTGTTATGACGGGCCGAGCTATGGTCCGCCGAAGACTTGATGGTCCGTCGTATCGTCCGTCGCACCTGGGCAATTCTGATAACTCTCAGTAAAATGGCTATAACTTGTCACCCCGATACCGGATTTCGACGAAATTGGTAGTGTTGGAATGCTTATTAAATTCTCTACATGATAAAAAGTCAAATTTAAGAAAATTCTTTATGGTTTAAACATAAATCACTTCGGAAGTCACTTCTCAATCTTTTAGGTACGAAATTACATTTCACTTGACACGCCCTAAGGCTCAGTCTACGAGGGAACTTTGTGGGGTCTTACAATGCAATGGCTATATCGTATTGCCTTACTATTCTGAACATTGATACGGGTCTCAAGACCAAAAATCCCCTTTTAAAAATGACGTAGAAATACTAAACTGGGTCTGCGACGATCGATGCGACGGTCCATCGCTAGCCTGATGTTTCGTCGCTAGCCTAACGGCCATCGCTATCCTTATGGTCTGTCGTGAGCATTACGGTCCGTCAAGTCATCCGTTACACATGTGCCTAAAAAGGGAGTAACTGCCTTTATTTTGACGGGCCGAGCTATGGTCCATCGAAGACTAGTTGGTATGTCGTATCGTCCATTGCACCTGGGCAATTCTGATAACTCTCAGTAAAACGGCTATAACTTGTCACCTCGATACCGGATTTGGATGAAATTGGTATTGTTGGAATGCTAATTCAATTCTATACATGACAAAAACTCAAATTTAATAAAATTCTTTAAGGTTTAAACACCAATCACTTGGGAAGTCTCTTCTCAATCTTTTAGGTACGAAATTACATTTCACTTGACACGCCCTAAGGCTCAGACTACGAGGGAACTTTGTGGGGTCTTACAATGCCATGGCCATGTTGTATTGCCTTACTATTCTGAACATTGATACGGGTCTCAAGACCAAAAATCCCCTTTTATAAATGACTTAGAAATACTAAACTGGGTCTGCGACGATCGATGCTACGGTCTATCGCTAGCCTGATGTTTCGTCGCTAGCCTGACGGCCATCGCTATCCTGATGGTCCTTTGTTAGACTGGCAGTTCCTCGAGACGTCCGTCGCACATGGACCAAAAAAGGGAGTTACTGCCTTTGTTATGACGGGCCGAGCTATGGTCCGCCGAAGACTTGATGGTCCGTCGTATCGTCCGTCGCACCTGGGCAATTCTGATAACTCTCAGTAAAATGGCTATAACTTGTCACCCTGATACCGAATTTCAAAGAAATTGGTATTGTTGGAATTCTAATTAAATTCTCTACATGATAAAAAGTCAAATTTAAGAAAATTCTTTATGGTTTAAACATCAATCACTTGGGAAGTCATGTAACACCCCACATTTTACATGTACTAGTAATGTTCACATAAAATGACATACGACTTGATTTAATTACTACCAATTTTTTTTTCAAGTGTTCAAGTGTTAGATTGGGGCACTATATGGAAGTCTATTTAGAGACTGTGGCCTTAAACGGAGAAAATCATTGACGTGCTTATGGAACTTAGGAAGCTAGCAGGTGAGTCACCTGTGTGGTTGGCTTAAAATTATATGTATATATACATGAGGGAGAATAATTCATTCATAAGTGAACTCACTTGAAGTCTAGATGTTAGTAAAAAGAAAGGGGAACGAAGACAAGGCTTAACGCCGAAACTTTCCAAGTCTTGTGACAAACGAAGCCCAAGTTAGGGAGGCTATTAAAACCAATGGTTTAGCATTATATTGGGACAAGATGTTCAGCCCAAGATTTTTATATAATATTCCCAACTACATTCATTCACTACTAACAAAATTGGGCCCAAACAAAGTGCAAGAAAGATTAAGGAAAATGGGCCGCTAAAGCCCATTGATTTAGAGATCCAAAAGGCCCAAGTGAAAGGGGAAAATTAGTCATTGACCAACTTGAGTTAATCAGATGCAAATATCATGAGAAAGTCGTTCTAAGGTCTCCTTAAAAAGGGACCAAAACCGAGCTCCTTAGGTTAACTAATAAAAGACCAAAAATTTCAGCTTTTCTGTCTAAGTTTCTCTTGGCATTTCTTCACCTTGGAAGGCAACCAAAGTCTACTTTTTGAGTTCTTGAATTAGACCTACACCTTGGGAGTTAAGGTATGTAAAAATTACCATATACTTGATATGAATTTTCCATGGAAAACAAGATAAGTCGGCTGGTGCACTGTGCAGGAATTTCTGGACAGCTTGTGTCCTGAAAGTTGTTGTTTGATTTTCTTGGCTTTGGAACGATTTTTACCCTGATTTTTGACTTTAATATGGTATAGGTTGAGGTTATTAATATGTTATAGTGTGTATATGGTTTCCAAGGTTGCTGGACTGTTTTGCTAGTTCTTTGGAAACAAGTATCCTTATATGATCTTATGTGCTTCCAAAATCGTATTGGACTGTTTTGATGAGGGGGGCGATGTTTCACGTTTCCCCCTGTGTTTTGAGATATTTTGTGACTATGTTAAGGTTTATTTGATGGATATATATGTTTGGAGCATCTGGTTCGAAGTTGAGACAAGTATGAATTGTTAACGACGAAATGTAGGGAGACGACGAGATGTTGTGCTTCTTAGTTGAGCGTTTTGTAAAATGGTTCTGTGTTGTAGTTATGGACTGTTGCCAGCATGTTATAGAGCTAATATAGTCTGTATACATCATGTATATGATAACGTGTACTGGTTGAAGACAGTTAGAATTGAGAAAGTCGGAATAACACCATTGAGTCGATGGTTATACGTTTGTTGCCAAAGTGTTGTGTTTTGTGAGATTGGGCTGTCCAGATGCATTGATTAGCTTCTAATACCCGCTTTAAAACATGATATTGTAGATAAATAGTTGGAAGAAAAGAAGTCATTTCGAGGTAAAAACAAGTTGATATGTCGAGGTATGTAAGGCTATTCGATCTCTTATTATTTGGCATGGAATCCAAAGTCTTTATTGGCACGTAGAGATCTTTACAAACTTCGATATAACCACTCCACTCTTTCACATGTATTTGTGTGTCCAGATTCGAGCATTGTCACTGCTGCATACATACAGTGGATACCATGACATATGAGTCTTCTTTTTAGCTAAATAAAGTTCATACGTTGTTTATGTCCTACATGTTTCACTAATTGTATAACCCACTCTTTTCATTGTGATATGATGTTACATGGTCACATACTTGTCATTTGTCATGCTTATAGTCTTATAGCTCAAATGTTACGACCACCAAAGATTCATCTCAAAAGTAATAAGAAGATATATGTATACAGTTGCTTCTGTTGGGTGGTATCCCAGGGGTGAAAGGATCACCTAGCATGGGTCAATCCCAGTATTACAGGGGGTATCCCAGGGGTGAAAGGAAAGCCTAGCATGGGTCGATCCTGATATAGATTTACCACTGATCAGCTGGTCATCTGTATTACATGCTGTGCACAGATTATACAAGTGATAAGAGTAAAGTAACATAATTGTTATACGATGCATGACTCCACAATATTCATAAAGGTGGTCCTTTACCCTACAGCAGTGTATGGTTTCATTTGAGCTTTTATCTCATACATAGTACATGTTGCCTTACATATTCAGTACATTATTTCATACTGACGTCCCTGTTGGGGGACCTGCATTCCATGCTGCAGGTGCAGAAGCTACTAAACCTCCCCAGTAAGAGTACAGGATATCAACTGCAGTCACTGAGCTCCAGGTTGCTTCGGGGCTTTGAGCCTTATCATATCTTCTTGCATTGTATAGTATCTTATCATGAGGCGGGGCCTGTCCCGACCCTTATAAGATAATGTTTCTTGTCTAGAGGCTTTGTAGACTATGTAAAGTATAGTATGGTCATGTATCGTATCGTAGACATTGTGGCTCCAACGGCCTGGTCATACAACATCTTTTGGCTTGCTAGTCCCATTTATCTTTTGAGGGCATGTTAGTATAAAAGTAACTTATAATGTTCATAGGTAATGTATTGCTACAGGTTGGTTCTCCCGAGCCTTACCGGCAACGGGTGCCAGTCCGCCTTAATAGGATTTGGGGCATGACAGAAGTGGTATCAGAGCGGGTCGTCCTAGGGAGTCTACAAAGCTGTGTCTATGTAGAATCATGTTTATCGATGTGTTGTGCACCACATTTATAAACAAGAGGCTACGTGGCATTTAGGAGTTATCACTTCTTTTCATTCTTTAGATTGTGCCATAGAGCCAAATATTATAAGTGTACCATGTCTAACCCCTGAATTATTTTGTACAGTAAGTATGCCAGAGACAAGGAAGAGTAAAGGTAAAGGAAAGGAAGTAGAAGTGGTAGTTGGTATACCCAATCGGGCGAGATGGCAAAGTGAGGCTCTAGATGAGTCTCTATCACAGACATCTCCAACCCCTCCATCTGTTGATGTACCAGGAAGTAGTGAAAATCCCCGAGAACCACCTGTTGACGCTTCTGTGCAGGATTTGAGAAATGCAGTTCAACTGTTGACTTGTATAGTTGCTGGCCAAGGTCAAAAACAAGAAGGCCCAGTTGCAGGTGCAGTTGGTGCAGGTAGGGCAGCCAGTACGAGAATACGTGATTTCCTCAACTTAGACCCTCCATCATTCACTGGGTCAGATCCAAATGAAGATCCACAGGATTTTATTGATCAGATCCAACGCACCTTAGATGTTATGCATGTATGTAGTTCGGAAGCTGCTGAGTTGGCAATATATAGATTGAAGGGTGTGGCTATACTATGGTACGAAGCCTGGAAGCATTCCAAAGGAATAGATACACCTCCAACTACTTGGGAGGAGTTCAAAATGGTCTTTCTTGATCATTACTTGCCATTAGAGATCCGAGAGGCCCGTGCAGATCAGTTCCTGAACCTCCATCAGGGGAATATGAGCGTGAGGGAATATAGTCTTAAATTTAATTCTCTGGCCAGGTACGCTCCTAATGTTGTTGCTACTATGGCAGATAGAGTCCATCGGTATGTGGATAGGTTGGATTCATATTTGGTTAGAGATTGTACCATTGCTTCTTTGAATAAAGACATGGATATAGCGAGGATGCAAGCTTTTGCACAGAAACTGGAGGATCAGAGACAAAGAAGGAGGGCACAAGAAATAGAAAGGGGGCAATCCAAGAGGGCCAGATCTACAGGACAGTTTACACCACCCCAGGGTGAGTTTAGGCCACGATTTTCTAATAGGCCACCCAGGCCATCATCCTCTTACTCTACAGCTAGTGCTCCACCACCACTTCAAGGGTCTAGAAATAATCAATTTGGGCAGAGAAGTGAGGGCCAAGGTACACGGACAACAGGATATTCGGGAAGCCAGCAAATGCCTCCTAGGCAGCCTTGCAGACAATGTGGGAGATATCATATAGGTGCGTGTCGCAGGGGAACGGATGTTTGTTATTGGTGTGGTATGCCAGGGCATGTAATAAAAGATTGCCCAAGAAGACGCAGGGGTGATATGGCACAACCTACTGGATCAGCTATTGTATCATCATCATCAGTGCCTCCATCAGGTAGAGGTGAGCAATTTCCTATAGGTCGCGGCAGAGGTATTAGAGGGGCAGCCAGTTCCAGCGCGGCCCAAAATCGCACATATGCTCTAGGGACTCGACAGAACCTGGAAGCTTCACTCGATGTGGTTATAGGTACATTGTCCATCTTCTCACATAAAGTGTATGCATTAATTGACCCTGGTTCTACATTGTCATATATTACTCCATTGGTTGCTGGGAAGCTTGGTAGAACTCCTAAATTATTGAATAAACCACTTGCGGTGTCTACACCAACTGGGGAGTCAATTATAGCTAGAAGAGTCTATTGTGACTGCATAGTGACTGTCTGCGACCGAGATACATTAGCTGATCTTATCGAGTTAGAAATGGTAGAATTTGATATTATAATGGGTATGGATTGGTTGGCTTCTTGCTATGCCACCGTTGACTACCGAACCAAGAGAGTGTACTTTCACTTTCCAAATGAAGCAGTCCTTGAATGGGAAGGCAATATTGGGTCACCAAAAGGGAGGTTTATCTCTTATTTTAAAGCCAGAAAAATGATATCAAAGGGATATATATGTCATCTCGTTAGAGTGAGAGACATGGAAGCAGAATCACCAACTATCCAGTCTGTTCCAATAGTGAATGAATTTATTGATGTCTTTCCTGAGGAACACCCTGGTTTGCCTCCAGAATGAGAAATAGATTTTGGTATTGACTTATTACCAGGCACCGAGCCTATCTCTATTCCTCCATATAGAATGGCCCCGGCAGAATTACGTGAATTAAAGGAGCAACTGAAAGACTTGTTAGAAAAGGGTTTTATAAGGCCTAGTGTGTCCCCTTGGGGTGCACCAGTTTTATTTGTGCGTAAAAAGGATGGCACATTGAGGATGTGTATTGACTACCGACAACTGAATAGGGTGACAATTAAGAATAAATATCCCCTCCCCAGAATTGATGACTTGTTTGATCAGTTACAGGGTGCCAAATACTTTTCAAAGATCGATTTGAGATCAGGTTATCATCAGGTGAGAGTGAAGGAAAAAGATATACCTAAGACAGCATTTCGAACCAGATATGGTCACTTTGAATTTCTTGTTATGTCGTTTGGGCTAACGAATGCACCAGCAGTTTTTATGGATTTGATGAATAGGGTATTCAAGCCTTTCCTGGATGTGTTCGTGATAGTATTTATAGATGATATTATGGTGTATTCAAGGTCAGAAAAGGATCATGCAAATCATTTACGACTAGTACTACAAGTTCTCCGTGATCGCCGGTTGTATGCTAAGTTTTCCAAATGTGAATTTTGGTTAAAATCAGTGGCATTTTTGGGCCATATTGTATCGGATGAAGGAATAAGGGTGGATTCACAAAAAATAGAGGCTGTGAAAGATTGGCCAAGGCCAACGACACCTACAGAAGTTTAAAGCTTCCTGGGATTGGCAGGTTATTACAGAAGGTTTGTTGAAGGTTTTTCTTCTATGTCTGCACCTCTTACTAAGCTAACTCACAAGGAAACCAAATTCCAATGGAATGATGCATGTGAAAGGAGCTTTCAAGAGTTGAAAAGCAGGTTAACCTCAGCATCTGTGCTAGTGCTTCCAGAAGGCTCAGAGGGATATACAGTGTATTGTGATGCTTCCGGAGTTGGTTTGGGGTGTGTACTAACACAACATGGTAAGGTGATTGCTTATGCCTCGAGACAATTGAGACCACACGAGAAAAACTACCCAACACATAATCTTGAGCTAGCAACGGTTGTTTTTGCTTTAAAGATATGGCGCCACTATTTGTATGGGGTGCATGCGGACATATATACAGATCATAAGAGTTTACAGTATATTTTCAAGCAGAAAGATCTAAATTTGAGGCAGCGGAGGTGGCTAGAGTTAATAAAGGATTATGATATTGATATATTATACCATCCAGGGAAAGCAAATGTGGTGGCTGATGCTCTAAGTCGTAAGACACTCATGGGTACCAGTGATCAGAAAGGGGTAAAGCAAGGCATGGCTAAGGATCTGCGTCAACTAGCCAATCTGGGTGTTCGTCTACTCGAAACTCCAAGAAAGGATATTATTGTACATAATGCTACCGATTCTTCATTGATAAGGGAAGTGAAAGAAAGACAGTGTTATGATCCTATTCTACAATGCCTTAAGGAGAAAGTAAGTCAAGGTATAATGAAGGAGTTTAGGCTTACACAAGATGGAGTACTTTATTGCCAAAATAGATTGTGTGTGCCTGATGTTAACAGACTCAGAAGGAGAATAATGGAAGAAGCCCATCATTCAAGATATTCCATCCACCCGAGATCTACTAAGATGTATCATGACCTAAAGGGAGTGTTTTGGTGGGGAGGCATGAAAAAGGACCTTGCAGAGTTTGTGGCTCAATATCCTACTTGTCAACAAGTCAAAGTAGAGCACCAAAAGCCAGGTGGTTACATGCAATGTATAGAGATTCCAACTTGGAAGTGGGATATGATTAATATGGATTTTGTAACTGGTTTGCCTCGGTCAGTTAATAAGTTTGACTCCATATGGGTGATAGTTGATAGACTCACGAAGTCAGCGCACTTCCTGCCAGTTAGAAGTGATTATACAGCTGAAAAATATGCCAAATTATACCTCAAAGAGATAGTTAGGCTACATGGGGTCCCACTTTCTATTATATCCGATCGAGGAGCTCAATTCACGGCAAAATTTTGGAAGTCCTTTCAAAGGAGTTTAGGGACGCAAGTGAATTTGAGTACAGCCTTCCATCCCCAAACAGACGGCCAAACAGAGCGTACTATTCAAACACTTGAGGATATGTTGCGAACCTGTGCATTAGATTTTAAAGGTAGCTGGGTAGAACACTTGCCCCTTATTGAATTTGCCTATAATAACAGCTACCATTCGAGCATCAAGATGGCGCCTTACGAAGCTTTGTATGGGAGGAAATGTAGGTCACCAATTGGTTGGTTCGAAGTGGGTGAAACCACCTTGCTCGGGCCAGATTTAGTCCAACAAGCCATGGAAAAAGTTAAGGTGATACAACAACGGCTAAAAACAGCCCAAAGTCATCATAAATCATATGCAGACATGCGGAGAAGAGGGCTGGAATTCTCTATTGGAGATTGGGTACTTTTAAAGGTATCACCAATGAAAGGGGTTATGAGATTTGGTAAGAAAGGGAAACTAAGCCCACGTTACATAGGGCCATATAAGATTACTAAAAGGGTCGGACAAGTTGCATATGAATTAGAGCTACCCCAGGAACTTTCAATGGTTCATCCAGTGTTTCATGTGTCAATGCTTCAAAAATGCATAGGTGACCCCTCTCGTATCACTCCTATAGAAGATGTACAGGTCACAGAGGATCTTACTTATGAAGAGGTACCGGTTGCTATTCTAGATCGCCAAATTAAAAAGTTAAGGAACAAAGAAATGGCATCAGTAAAGGTACTCTGGAGAAACAACCAAGTAGAAGAAATAACGTGGGAACCGGAGGAAGTAATGACATCTAAATACCCTCATCTATTTGAAGACAAGGAGGGACCAAAATATACAGAGGAGGAATATTAATAGGTATGTGTTTGAATACTAGTTATGTTATTAACAGTTGTGTGACCAGAAATTCAAACCTGCCTACTCTATACAGTTATGTTAACATTCGGGACGAATGTTCCTAAGGGGGGAAGGATGTAACACCCCACATTTTACATGTACTAGTAATGTTCACATAAAATGACATACGACTTGATTTAATTACTACCAAAATTTTTTTCAAGTGTTCAAGTGTTAGATTGGGGCACTATATGGAAGTCTATTTAGAGACTGTGGCCTTAAACGGAGAAAATCATTGACGTGCTTATGGAACTTAGGAAGATAGCAGGTGAGTCACCTGTGTGGTTGGCTTAAAAATATATGTATATATACATGAGGGAGAATAATTCATTCATAAGTGAACTCACTTGAAGTCTAGATGTTAGTAAAAAGAAAGGGGAACGAAGACAAGGCTTAACGCTGAAACTTTCCAAGTCTTGTGAAAAATGAAGCCCAAGTTAGGGAGGCTATTAAAACCAATGGTTTAGCATTATATTGGACCAAGATGTTCAGCCCAAGATTTTTATATAATATGCCCAACTACATTCATTCACTACTAACAAAATTGGGCCCAAA
Organism: Capsicum pubescens; assembly: GCA_030864215.1. Classification (NCBI taxonomy): domain Eukaryota; kingdom Viridiplantae; phylum Streptophyta; class Magnoliopsida; order Solanales; family Solanaceae; genus Capsicum; species Capsicum pubescens. The sequence continues at coordinate 325,847,205 of CM061548.1, forward strand.
CAAAGTGCAAGAAAGATTAAGGAAAATGGGCCGCTAAAGCCCATTGATTTAGAGATCCAAAAGGCCCAAGTGAAAGGGGAAAATTAGTCATTGAACAAATTGATTTAATCAGCTTCAAATATCAGGAGAAAGTCGGTCTAAGGTCTCCTTAAAAAGGGACCAAAACCGAGCTCCTTAGGTTAACTAATAAAAGACCAAAAATTTCAGCTTTTCTCTCTAAGTTTCTCTTGGCATTTCTTCACCTTGGAAGGCAACCAAAGGCTACTTTTTGAGTTCTTGAATTAGACCTACACCTTGGGGGTTAAGGTATGTAAAAATTACCATATACTTGATATGAATTTTCCATGGAAAACAAGATAAGTCGGCTGGTGCACTGTGCAGGAATTTCTGGACAGCTTGTGTCCTGAAAGTTGTTGTTTGATTTTCTTGGCTTTGGAACGATTTTTACCCTGATTTTTGACTTTAATATGGTATAGGTTGAGGTTATTAATATGTTATAGTGTGTATATGGTTGCCAAGGTTGCTGGACTGTTTTGCTAGTTCTTTGGAAACAAGTATCCTTATATGATCTTATGTGCTTCCAAAATCGTATTGGACTGTTTTGATGAGGGGGGCGATGTTTCACGTTTCCCCCTGTGTTTTGAGATATTTTGTGACTATGTTAAGGTTTATTTGATGGATATATATGTTGGGAGCATCTGGTTCGAAGTTGAGACAAGTATGAATTGTTAACGACGAAATGTAGGGAGACGACGAGATGTTGTGCTTCTTAGTTGAGCGTTTTGTAAAATGGTTCTGTGTTGTAGTTATGGACTGTTGCCAGCATGTTATAGAGCTAATATAGGCTTTATAAATCATGTATATGATAACGTGTACTGGTTGAAGACAGTTAGAATTTAGAAAGTCGGAATAACACCATTGAGTCGATGGTTATACGTTTGTTGCCAAAGTGTTGTGTTTTGTGAGATTGGGCTGTCCAGATGCATTGATTAGCTGCTAATACCCGCTTTAAAACATGATATTGTAGATAAATAGTTGGAAGAAAAGAAGTCATTTCGAGGTAAAAACAAGTTGATATGTCGAGGTATGTAAGGCTATTCGATCTCTTATTATTTGGCATGGAATCCAAAGTCTTTATTGGCACGTAGAGATCTTTACAAACTTCGATATAACCACTCCACTCTTTCACATGTATTTTTGTGTCCAGATTCGAGCATTGTCACTGCTGCATACATACAGTGGATACCATGACATATGAGTCTTCTTTTTAGATAAATAAAGTTCATACGTTGTTTATGTCCTACATGTTTCACTAATTGTATAACCCAATCTTTTCATTGTGATGTGATGTTACATGGTCACATACTTGTCATTTTTCATGCTTATAGTCTTATAGCTCAAATGTTACGACCACCAAAGATTCATCTCAAAAGTAATAAGAAGATATATGTATACAGTTGCTTCTGTTGGGTGGTATCCCAGGGGTGAAAGGATCACCTAGCATGGGTCAATCCCAGTATTACAGGGGGTATCCCAGGGGTGAAAGGAAAGCCTAGCATGGGTCGTTACTGATATAGATTTACCACTGATCAGCTGGTCATCTGTATTACATGTTGTGCACAGATTATACAAGTGATAAGAGTAAAGTAACATAATTGTTATACGATGCATGACTCCACAATATTCATAAAGGTGGTCCTTTACCCTACAGCAGTGTATGGTTTCATTTGAGCTTTTATCTCATACATAGTACATGTTGCCTTACATATTCAGTACATTATTTCGTACTGACGTCCCTGTTGGGGGACCTGCATTCTATGCTGCAGGTGCAGAAGCTACTAAACCTCCCCAGTAAGAGTACAGGATATCAACTGCAGTCACTGAGCTCCAGGTTGTTTCGGGGCTTTGAGCCTTATCATATCTTCTTGCATTGTATAGTATCTTATCATGAGGCGGGGCTTGTCCCGACCCTTATAAGATAATGTTTCTTGTCTAGAGGCTTTGTAGACTATGTAAAGTATAGTATGGTCATGTATCGTATCGTAGACATTGTGGCTCCAACGGCCTGGTCATACAACATCTTTTGGCTTGCTAGTCCCATATATCTTTTGAGGGCATGTTAGTATAAAAGTAACTTATAATGTTCATAGGTAATGTATTGCTACAGGTTGGTTCTCCCGAGCCTTACCGGCAACGGGTGCCAGTCCGCCTTAATAGGATTTGTGGGGTCTTACAACAAAATGGTCATATCGTATTGCCTTACTATTCTGAATATTGATATGGGTCTCAAGAACAAAAAACCCCTTTCAAAAAGGACTTAAAAATACTAAATTGGGTCTGCGACGATCGATGCGACGGTCAATCGCGAACCCGATGTTTCGTCGCTAGCCTAACAACCATCGCTATCCTTATGGTCCGTTGTTAGCATTACGGTCCGTCAAGTCATCCGTCGCACATGGGCCAAAAAAGGGAGTAACTACCTTTGTTGTGACGGGCCGAGCTATGGTCCGCCGAAGACATGATGGTCTGTCGTATCGTCCGTCGCACCTGGGCAATTCTGATAACTCTCAGTAAAACGTCTATAACTTGTCACCCCGATACCGGATTTGGATGAAATTGGTATTGTTGGAATGCTAATTCAATTCTATACATGACAAAAACTCAAATTTAATAAAATTCTTTATGGTTTAAACACAAATGACTTGGGAAGTCACTTCACAATCTTTTAGGTACAAAATTACATTTCACTTGACACGCCTTAAGGCTCAGACTACGAGGGAACTTTGTGGGGTCTTACAATGCCATGGCCATGTCGTATTGCCTTACTATTCTGAACATTGATACGGGTCTCAAGACCAAAAATCCCCTTTTAAAAAGGACTTAGAAATACTAAACTGGGTCTGCGACGATCGATGCGACGGTCCATCGCTAGCCTGATGTTTCGTCGCTAGCTTGACGGCCATCGCTATCCTGATGGTCCTTTGTTAGACTGGCGGTTCGTCGAGACGTCCGTCGCACATGGACCAAAAAAGGGAGTTACTACTTTTGTTATGACGGGCCGAGCTATGGTCCGCCGAAGACTTGATGGTCCGTCGTATCGTCCGTCGCACCTGGGCAGTTCTGATAACTCTCAGTAAAATGGCTATAACTTGTCACCCCGATACCGGATTTGGACGAAATTGGTATTGTTGGAATGCTAATTAAATTCTCTACATGATAAAAAGTCAAATTTAAGAAAATTCTTTATGGTTTAAACATCAATCACTTGGGAAGTCACTTCTCAATCTTTTAGGTATGAAATTACAATTCACTTGACACGCCCTAAGGCTCAGACTACGAGGGAACTTTGTGGGGTCTTACAATGAAATGGCCATATCGTATTGCCTTACTATTCTGAATATTGATATGGGTCTCAAGACCAAAAAACCCTTTTCAAAAAGGACTTAAAAATACTAAACTGGGTCTGCGACGATCGATGCGATGGTCCATCGCTAGCATGATGTTTCATCGCTAGCCTAACGGCCATCGCTATCCTTATGGTCCGTTGTTAGAATTACGGTCCGTCAAGTCATCCGTCGCACATGGGCCAAAAAAGGGAGTAACTGCCTTTGTTGTGACGGGCCGAGCTATGGTCCGCCGAAGACTTGATGGTCTGTCGTATCGTCCATCGCACATGGGAAATTCTGATAACTCTCAGTAAAACGGCTATAACTTGTCACCCCGATACCGGATTTGGATGTAATTGGTATTGTTGGAACTCTAATTCAATTCTATACATGACAAGTAATCAAATTTAATAAAAGTCTTTATGGTTTAAACACCAATCACAAGGAAGTCACTTCTCAATCTTTTAGGTACGAATTACATTTCACTTGACACGCCCTAAGGCTCAGACTACGAGGGAACTTTGTGGGGTCTTACAATGCCATGGCCATGTCGTATTGCCTTACTATTCTGAACATTGATACGGGTCTCAAGACCAAAAATCCCCTTGTAAAAAGGACGTAGAAATACTTAACTGGGTCTGCGATGATCGATGCGACGGTCCATCGCTAGCCTGATGTTTCGTCGCTAGCCTGACGGCCATCGCTATCCTGATGGTCCTTTGTTAGACTGGCGGTTCGTCGAGACGTCCGTCGCACATGGACCAATAAAGGGAGTTACTACCTTTGTTATGACGGGCCGAGCTATGGTCCGCCGAAGACTTGATGGTCCGTCGTATCGTCCGTCGCACCTGGGCAATTCTGATAACTCTCAGTAAAATGGCTATAACTTGTCACCCCGATATCGGATTTCGACGAAATTGGTATTGTTGGAATGCTAATTCAATTCTCTACATGATAAAAAGTCAAATTTAAGAAAATTCTTTATGGTTTAAACATCAATCACTTGGGAAGTCACTTCTCAATCTTTTAGGTACGTAATTACATTTCACTTGACACGCCCTAAGGCTCAGACTACGAGGGAACTTTGTGGGGTCTTACAATGAAATGGCCATATCGTATTGCCTTACTATTCTGAATATTGATATGGGTCTCAAGACCAAAAAACCCCTTTCAAAAAGTACTTAAAATTACTAAACTGGGTCTGCGACGATCGATGCGACGGTCCATCGCTAGCCTGATGTTTCGTCGCTAGCCTAACGGCCATCGCTATCGTTATGGTCCGTCGTCAGCATTATGGTCCGTCAAGTCATTCGTCGCACATGGGCCAAAAAAGGGAGTAACTGCCTTTCTTGTGACGGGCCGAGCTATGGTCCGCCGAAGACTTGATGGTCAGTCGTATCGTCCGTCGCACCTGGGCAATTCTGATAACTCTCAGTAAAACGGCTATAACTTGTCACCCCGATACCGGATTTGGTTGAAATTGGTATTGTTGGAATGCTAATTCAATTCTATACATGACAAAAACTCAAATTGAATAAAATTCTTTAAGGTTTAAACACCAATCACTTGGGAAGTCACTTCTCAATATTTTAGGTACGAAATTACATTTCACTTGACACGCCCTAAGGCTCAGACTACGAGGGAACTTTGTGGGGTCTTACAATGCCATGGCCATGTTATATTGTCTTACTATTCTGAACATTGATACGGGTCTCAAGACCAAAAATCCCCTTTTAAAAAGTACTTAGAAATACTAAACTTGGTCTGCGACGATGGATGCGATGGTCCATCGCTAGCCTGATGTTTCGTCGCTAGTCTAACGACCATCGCTATCCTGATGGCCCTTTGTTAGAATGGCGGTTCGTCGAGACGTCCGTCGCACATGGACCAATAAAGAGAGTTACTACCTTTGTTATGACAGGCCGAGCTATGGTCCGCCGAAGACTTGATGGTCCGTCGTATCGTCCGTCGCACCTGGGCAATTCTGATAACTCTCAGTAAAATGGCTATAACTTGTCACCCCGATACCGGATTTGGACGAAATTGGTATTGTTGGATTGCTAATTAAATTATCTACATGATAAAAAGTCAAATTAAAGAAAATTCTTTATGGTTTAAACATCAATCACTTGGGAAGTCACGTCTCAATCTTTTAGGTACGAAATTATATTTCACATGACACGCCCTAAGGCTCAGACTACGAGGGAACTTTGTGGGGTCTTACAATGAAATGGCCATATCATATTGCCATACTATTCTAAATACTGATATGGGTCTCAAGACCAAAAAACCCCTTTCAAAAAGGACTTAAAAACACTAAACTGGGTCTGCGACGATCGATGCGACGGTCCATCGCTAGCCTGATGTTTCGTCGCTAGCCTAACGGCCATCGCTATCCTTATGGTCCATCGTCAGCATTACGGTCCGTCAAGTCATCCGTCGCACATGGGCCAGAAAAGGGAGTAACTGCCTTTGTTGTGACGGGCCGAGCTATGGTCCGCCGAAGACTTGATGGTCTGTCGTATCGTCCATCTCACCTGGGCAATTCTGATAACTCTCAGTAAAACGGCTATAACATGTCACCCCGATACCGGATTTGGATGTAATTGGTATTGTTGGAATGCTAATATAATTCTATACATGACAAAAACTCAAATTTAAGAAAATTCTTTATGGTTTAAACATCAATCACTTGGGAAGTCACTTCTCGATCTTTTAGGTACGTAATTACATTTCACTTGACACGCCCTAAGGCTCAGACTACGAGGGAACTTTGTGGTGTCTTACAATGAAATGGTCATATCGTATTGCCTTACTATTCTGAATATTGATATGGGTCTCAAGACCAAAAAACCCCTTTCAAAAAGGACATAAAAATACTAAACTGGGTCTGCCACGATCGATGCGACGGTCCATCGCTAGCCTGATGTTTCGTCGCTAGCCTAACGGCCATCGCTATCGTTATGGTCCGTCGTCAGCATTACGGTCCGTCAAGTCATCCGTCGCACATGGGCCAAAAAAGGGAGTAACTGCCTTTGTTGTGACGGGCCGAGCTATGGTCCGCCGAAGACTTGATGGTCTGTCGTATCGTACGTCGCACCTGGGCAATTCTGATAACTCTCAGTAAAACGGCTATAACTTGTCACCCCGATACCGGATTTGGATGAAATTGGTATTGTTGGAATGCAAATTCAATTCTATACATGACAAAAACTCAAATTTAATGAAATTCTTTAAGGTTTAAACACCAATCACTTGGGAAGTCACTTCTCAATCTTTTAGGTACGAAATTACATTTCACTTGACACGCCCTAAGGCTCAGACTACATGGGAACTTTGTGGGGTCTTACAATGCCATGGCCATGTCGTATTGCCTTACTATTCTGAACATTGATACGGTTCTCAAGACCAAAAATCCCCTTTTAAAAAGGACATAGAAATACTAAACTTGGTCTGCGACGATGGATGCGACGGTCCATCGCTAGCCTGATGTTTCGTCGCTAGCCTGACGACCATCGCTATCCTGATGGTCCTTTGTTAGACTGGCGGTTCGTAGAGACGTCTGTCGCACATGGACCAAAAAAGGGAGTTATTGCCTTTGTTATGACGGGCCGAGCTATGGTCCGCCGAAGACTTGATGGTCCGTCGTATCGTCCGTCGCACCTGGGCAATTCTGATAAATCTCAGTAAAATGGCTATAACTTGTCACCCCGATAACGAATTAGGACGAAATTGGTATTGTTGGAATGCTAATTAAATTCTCTACATGATAAAAAGTCAAATTTAACAAAATTCTTTATGGTTTATACATCAATCACTTGGGAAGTCACGTCTCAATCTTTTAGGTACGAAATTACATTTCACATGACACGCCCTAAGGCTCAGACTACGAGGGAACTTTGTGGGGTCTTACAATGAAATGGCCATATCGTATTGCCTTACTATTCTGAATATTGATATGGGTCTCAAGAACAAAAAACCCCTTTCAAAAAATACTTAAAAGTACCAAAATGGGTCTGCGACGATCGATGCGACGGTCCATCGATAGCCTGATGTTTCGTCGCTAGCCTAACGGCCATCGCTATCCTTATGGTCCGTCGTTAGCATTACGGTCCGTCAAGTCATCCGTCGCACATGGGCCAAAAAAGGGAGTAACTGACTTTGTTGTGACAGGCCGAGCTATGGTCCGCCGAAGACTTGATGGTCTGTCGTATCGTCCGTCGCACCTGGGCAATTCTGATAACTCTCAGTAAAACGGCTATAACTTGTCACCACGATTCCGGATTTGGATGAAATTGGTATTGTTGGGATGCTAATTCAATTCTATACATGACAAAAACTCAAATTTAATAAAATTCTTTATGGTTTAAACACCAATCACTTGGGAAGTCACTGCTCATTCTTTTAAGTAGGAAATTACATTTCACTTGACACGCCCTAAGGCTCAGACTACGAGGGAACTTTGTGGGGTCTTACAATGCCATGGCCATTTTGTATTGCCTTACTATTCTGAACATTGATACTGGTCTCAAGACAAAAAATCCCCTTTTAAAAAGGACTTAGAAATACTAAACTTGGTCTGCGATGATGGATGCGACGGTCCATCGCTAGCCTGATGTTTCGTCGCTAGCCTGACGGCCATCGCTATCCTGATGGTCCTTTGTTAGACTGGCGGTTCGTCGAGACGTCCGTTGCACATGGACCAAAAAAGGGAGTTACTGCCTATGTTATGACGGGCCGAGCTATGGTCCGCCGAAGACTTGATGGTCCGTCGTATCGTCAGTCGCACCTGGGCAATTCTGATAACTCTAAGTAAAATGGCTATAACTTGTCACCCCGATACCGGATTTGGATGAAATTGGTATTGTTGGAATGCTAATTAAATTCTCTACATGATAAAAAGTCAAATTTAAGAAAATTCTTTATGGTTTAAACATCAATCACTTGGGAAGTCACATCTCAATCTTTTAGGTACGAAATTCCATTTCACTTGACACGCCCTAAGGCTCAGTCTACGAGGGAACTTTGTGGGGTCTTACAATGAAATGGCCATATCGTATTGCTTTACTATTCTGAATATTGATATGGGTCTCAAGTCCAAAAAAACCCTTTCAAAAAGGACTTAAAAATACTAAACTGGGTCTGCGACGATCGATGCGACGGTCCATCGCTAGCCTGATGTTTCGTCGCTAGCCTAATGGCCATCGCTATCTTTATGGTCCGTTGTCAGCATTACGGTCCGTCAAGTCATCCGTCGCACATTGGCCAAAAAAGGGAGTAACTGCCTTTGTTGTGATGGGCCGAGCTATGGTCCGCCGAAGACTTGATGGTCTGTCGTATCGTCTGTCGCACCTGGGCAATTCTGATAACTCTCAGTAAAACGGCTATAAATTGTCACCCCGATACCGGATTTGGATGAAATTGGTATTGTTGGAATGCTAATTCAATTCTATACATGAAAAAAACTCAAATTTAATAAAATTCTTTATGGTATAAACACCAGTCACTTGGGAAGTCACTTCTCAATCTTTTAGGTACGAAATTACATTTCACTTGACACGCCCTAAGGCTCAGACTACGAGGGAACTTTGTGGGGTCTTGCAATGCCATGGCCATGTCGTATTGCCTTCCTATTCTGAAAATTGATACGGGTCTCAAGACCAAAAATCCCCTTTTATAAAGGACTTAGAAATACTAAACTTAGTCTGCGACGATGGATGCGACGGTCCATCGCTAGCCTGATGTTTCGTCGCTAGCCTGACGGCCATCGCTATCCTGATGGTCCTTTGATAGACTGGCGGTTCGTTGAGACTTCCGTCGCACATGGACCAAAAAGGGAGTTACTGCCTTGGTTATGACGGGACGAGCTATGGTCCGCCGAAGACTTGATGGTCCATCGTATCGTCCGTCGCACCTAGGCAATTCTGATAACTCTCAGTAAAATGGCTATAACTTGTCACCCCGATACCGGATTTGGACGAAATTGGTATTTTTGGAATGCTAATTAAATTCTCTACATAATAAAAAGTCAAATTTAAGAAAATTCTTTATGGTTTAAACATCAATCACTTGGGAAGTCACGTCTCAATATTTTAGGTACGAAATTACATTTCACATGACACGCCCTAAGGCTCAGACTACGAGGGAACTTTGTGGGGTCTTACAATGAAATGGCCATATCGTATAGCCTTACTATTCTGAATATTGATATGGGTCTCAAGAACAAAAAACCCCTTTCAAAAAAGACTTAAAAGTACTAAAATGGGTCTGCGACGATCGATGCGACGGTCCATCGCTAGACTGATGTTTCGTCGCTAGCCTAACGGCCATCGCTATCCTTATGGTCCGTCGTTAGCATTACGGTCCGTCAAGTCATCCGTCACACATGGGCCAAAAAAGGGAGTAACTGCCTTTGTTGTGACGGGCCGAGCTATGTTCCGCCGAAGACTTGATGGTCTGTCGTATCGTCCGTCGCACCTGGGCAATTCTGATAACTCTCAGTAAAACGGCTATAACTTGTCACCTCGATACCGGATTTGGATGAAATTGGTATTGTTGGGATGTTAATTCAATTCTATACATGACAAAAACTCAAATTTAATAAAATTCTTTATGGTTTAAAAACCAATCACTTGGGAAGTCACTGCTCATTCTTTTAGGTAGGAAATTACATTTCACTTGACACGCCCTAAGGCTCAGACTACGAGGGAACTTTGTGGGGTCTTACAATGCCATGGCCATTTTGTATTGCCTTACTATTCTGAACATTGATACTGGTCGCAAGACAAAAAATCCCCTTTTAAAAAGGACTTAGAAATACTAAACTTGGTCTGCGATGATGGATGCGACGGTCCATCGCTAGCCTGATGTTTCGTCGCTAGCCTGACGGCCATCGCTATCCTGATGGTCCTTTGTTAGACTGGCGGTTCGTCGAGACGTCCGTTGCACATGGACCAAAAAAGGGAGTTACTGCCTATGTTATGACGGGCCGAGCTATGGTCCGCCGAAGACTTGATGGTCCGTCGTATCGTCAGTCGCACCTGGGCAATTCTGATAACTCTAAGTAAAATGGCTATAACTTGTCACCCCGATACCGGATTTGGATGAAATTGGTATTGTTGGAATGCTAATTAAATTCTCTACATGATAAAAAGTCAAATTTAAGAAAATTCTTTATGGTTTAAACATCAATCACTTGGGAAGTCACGTCTCAATCTTTTAGGTACGAAATTCCATTTCACTTGACACGCCCTAAGGCTCAGTCTACGAGGGAACTTTGTGGGGTCTTACAATGAAATGGCCATATCGTATTGCCTTAGTATTCTGAATATTGATATGGGTCTCAAGTCCAAAAAAACCCTTTCAAAAAGGACTTAAAAATACTAAACTGGGTCTGCGACGATCGATGCGACGGTCCATCGCTAGCCTGATGTTTCGTCGCTAGCCTAATGGCCATCGCTATCTTTATGGTCCGTTGTCAGCATTACGGTCCGTCAAGTCATCCGTCGCACATTGGCCAAAAAAGGGAGTAACTGCCTTTGTTGTGATGGGCCGAGCTATGGTCCGTCGAAGACTTGATGGTCTGTCGTATCGTCTGTCGCACATGGGCAATTCTGATAACATTCAGTAAAACGGCTATAAATTGTCACCCCGATACCGGATTTGGATGAAATTGGTATTGTTGGAATGCTAATTCAATTCTATACATGAAAAAAACTCAAATTTAATAAAATTCTTTATGGTATAAACACCAATCACTTGGGAAGTCACTTCTCAATCTTTTAGGTACGAAATTACATTTCACTTGACACGCCCTAAGGCTCAGACTACGAGGGAACTTGGTGGGGTCTTGCAATGCCATGGCCATGTCGTATTGCCTTACTATTCTTAAAATTGATACGGGTCTCAAGACCAAAAATCCCCTTTTATAAAGGACTTAGAAATACTAAACTTAGTCTGCGACGATGGATGCGACGGTCCTTCGCTAGCCTGATGTTTCGTCGCTAGCCTGACGGCCATCGCTATCCTGATGGTCCTTTGATAGACTGGCGGTTCGTTGAGACGTCCGTCGCACATGGACCAAAAAAGGGAGTTACTGCCTTGGTTATGACGGGACGAGCTATGGTCCGCCGAAGACTTGATGGTCCGTCGTATCGTCCGTCGCACCTAGGCAATTCTGATAACTCTCAGTAAGATGTCTATAACTTGTCACCCCGATACCGGATTTGGACGAAATTGGTATTGTTGGAATGCTAATTAAATTCTCTACATAATAAAAAGTCAAATTTAAGAAAATTCTTTATGGTTTAAACATCAATCACTTGGGAAGTCACATCTCAATATTTTAGGTACGAAATTACATTTCACATGACACGCCCTAAGGCTCAGACTACGAGGGTCTTTGTGGGGTCTTACAATGAAATGGCCATATCGTATTGCCTTACTATTCTGAATATTGATATGGGTCTCAAGAACAAAAAACCCCTTTCAAAAAAGACTTAAAAGTACTAAAATGGGTCTGCGACGATCGATGCAACGGTCCATCGCTAGCCTGATGTTTCGTCGCTAGCCTAACGGCCATCGCTATCCTTATGGTCCGTCGTTAGCATTACGGTCCGTCAAGTCATCCGTCGCACATGGGCCAAAAAAGGGAGTAACTGCCTTTGTTGTGACGGGCCGAGCTATGGTCCGCCGAAGACTTGATGGTCTGTCGTATCGTCCGTCGCACCTGGGCAATTCTGATAACTCTCAGTAAAACGGCTATAACTTGTCACCCCGATACCGGATTTGGATGAAATTGGTATTGTTGGGATGCTAATTCAATTCTATACATGACAAAAACTCAAATTTAATAAAATTCTTTATGGTTTAAAAACCAATCACTTGGGAAGTCACTGCTCATTCTTTTAGGTAGGAAATTACATTTCACTTGACACGCCCTAAGGCTCAGACTATGAGGGAACTTTGTGGGGTCTTACAATGCCATGGCCATTTTGTATTGCCTTACTATTCTGAACATTGATACTGGTCTCAAGACAAAAAATCCCCTTTTAAAAAGGACTTAGAAATACTAAACTTGGTCTGCGATGATGGATGCGATGGTCCATCACTAGCCTGATGTTTCGTCGCTAGCCTGACGGCCATCGCTATCCTGATGGTCCTTTGTTAGACTGGCGGTTCGTCGAGACGTCCGTTGCACATGGACCAAAAAAGGGAGTTACTGCCTTTGTTATGACGGGCCGAGCTATGGTCCGCCGAAGACTTGATGGTCCGTCGTATCGTCAGTCGCACCTGGGCAATTCTGATAACTCTAAGTAAAATGGCTATAACTTGTCACCCCGATACCGGATTTGGATGAAATTGGTATTGTTGGAATGCTAATTAAATTCTCTACATGATAAAAAGTCAAATTTAAGAAAATTCTTTATGGTTTAAACATCAATCACTTGGGAAGTCACGTCTCAATCTTTTAGGTACGAAATTCCATTTCACTTGACACGCCCTAAGGCTCAGTCTACGAGGGAACTTTGTGGGGTCTTACAATGAAATGGCCATATTGTATTGCCTTACTATTCTGAATATTGATATGGGTCTCAAGTCCAAAAAAAACCTGTCAAAAAAGACTTAAAAATACTAAACTGGGTCTGCGACGATCGATGCGACGGTCCATCGCTAGCCTGATGTTTCGTCGCTAGCCTAATGGCCATCGCTATCTTTATGGTCCGTTGTCAGCATTACGGTCCGTCAAGTCATCCGTCGCACATTGGCCAAAAAAGGGAGTAACTGCCTTTGTTGTGATGGGCCGAGCTATGGTCCGCCGAAGACTTGATGGTTTGTCGTATCGTCTGTCGCACCTGGGAAATTCTGATAACTCTCAGTAAAACGGCTATAAATTGTCACCCCGATACCGGATTTGGATGAAATTGGTATTGTTGGAATGCTAATTCAATTCTATACATGAAAAAAACTCAAATTTAATAAAATTCTTTATGGTATAAACACCAATCACTTGGGAAGTCACTTCTCAATCTTTTAGGTACGAAATTACATTTCACTTGACACGCCCTAAGGCTCAGACTACGAGGGAACTTTGTGGGGTCTTGCAATGCCATGGCCATGTCGTATTGCCTTACTATCCTGAAAATTGATACGGGTCTCAAGACCAAAAATCCCCTTTTAAAAAGGACTTAGAAATACTAAACTTAGTCTGCGACGATGGATGCGACGGTCCATCGCTAGCCTGATGTTTCGTCGCTAGCCTGACGGCCATCGCTATCCTGATGGTCCTTTGATAGACTGGCAGTTCGTTGAGACGTCCGTCGCACATGGACCAAAAAAGGGAGTTACTGCCTTGGTTATGACGGGACGAGCTATGGTCCGCCGAAGACTTGATGGTCCGTCGTATCGTCCGTCGCACCTAGGCAATTCTGATAACTCTCAGTAAAATGGCTATAACTTGTCACCCCGATACCGGATTTGGACGAAATTGGTATTGTTGGAATGCTAACTAAATTCTCTACATAATAAAAAGTTAAATTTAAGAAAATTCTTTATGGTTTAAACATCAATCACTTGGAAAGTCACGTCTCAATATTTTAGGTACGAAATTACATTTCACATGACACGCCCTAAGGCTCAGACTACGAGGGAAGTTTGTGGGGTCTTGCAATGCCATGGCCATGTCGTATTGCCTTACTATTCTGAAAATTGATACGGGTCTCAAGACTAAAAATCCCCTTTTAAAAAGGACTTAGAAATACTAAACTTAGCCTGCGACAATGGATGCGACGGTCCATCGCTAGCCTGATGTTTCGTCGCTAGCCTGACGGCCATCGCTATCCTGATGGTCCTTTGTTAGACTGGCGGTTCGTTGAGACGTCCGTCGCACATGGACCAAAAAAGGGAGTTACTGCCTTGGTTATGACGGGACGAGGTATGGTCCGCCGAAGACTTGATGGTTCGTCGTATCATCCGTCGCACCTAGGCAATTCTGATAACTATCAGTAAAATGGCTATAACTTGTCACCCCGATACCGGATTTGGACGAAATTGGTATTGTTGGAATGCTAATTAAATTCTCTACATAATAAAAAGACAAATTTAAGAAAATTCTTTATGGTTTAAACATCAATCACTTGGGAAGTCACGTCTCAATCTTTTAGGTACGAAATTACATTTCACTTGACACGCCCTAAGGCTCAGACTACGATGGTACCTTCGTGAGGTCTTACAATGAAATGGACATATCGTATTGCCTTACTATTCTGAATATTGATATGGGTCTCAAGACCAAAAAACCCCTTTCAAAAAGGACTTAAAAATACTAAACTGGGTCTGCGACGATCGATGCGACGGTCCATCGCTTGCCTGATGTTTCGTCGCTAGCCTAACGGACATCGCTATCCTTATGGTCCGTCGTCAGCATTACGGTCCGTCAAGTCATCCGTCGTACATGGGCCAAAAAAGGGAGTAACTGCCTTTGTTGTGACGGGCTGAGCTATCGTCCGCCGAAGACTTGATGGTCTGTCGTATCGTCCGTCGTACCTGGCTAATTCTGATAACTCTCAGTAAAACGGCTATAACTTGTCATCCCGATACCGGATTTGGATGAAATTTGTATTGTTGAAATTCTAATTCAATTCTATACATGACAAAAACTCTAATTTAATAAAATTCTTTATGGTTTAAACACCAATCACTTGGTAAGTCACTTCTCAATCTTTTAGGTACGAAATTACATTTCACTTGACACGCCCTAAGGCTCAGACTACGAGGGAACTTTGTGGGGTCTTGCAATGCCATGGCCATGTCGTATTGCCTTACTATTCTGAAAATTGATACGGGTCTCAAGACCAAAAATCCCCTTTTAAAAAGGACTTAGAAATACTAAACTTAGTCTGCGACGATGGATGCGACGGTCCATCGCTAGCCTGATGTTTCGTCGCTAGCCTGACGGCCATCGCTATCCTGATGGTCCTTTGATAGACTGGCAGTTCGTTGAGACGTCCGTCGCACATGGACCAAAAAAGGGAGTTACTGCCTTGGTTATGACGGGACGAGCTATGGTCCGCCGAAGACTTGATGGTCCGTCGTATCGTCCGTCGCACCTAGGCAATTCTGATAACTCTCAGTAAAATGGCTATAACTTGTCACCCCGATACCGGATTTGGACGAAATTGGTATTGTTGGAATTCTAATTAAATTCTCTACATAATAAAAAGTCAAATTTAAGAAAATTCTTTATGGTTTAAACATCAATCACTTGGGAAGTCACGTCTCAATATTTTAGGTACGAAATTACATTTCACATGACACGCCCTAAGGCTCAGACTACGAGGGAACTTTGTGGGGTCTTGCAATGCCATGGCCATGTCGTATTGCCTTACTATTCTGAAAATTGATACGGGTCTCAAGACTAAAAATCCCCTTTTAAAAAGGACTTAGAAATACTAAACTTAGTCTGCGACAATGGATGCGACGGTCCATCGCTAGCCTGATCTTTCGTCGCTAGCTTGACGGCCATCGCTATCTTGATGGTCCTTTGTTAGACTGGCGGTTCGTTGAGACGTCCGTCGCACATGGACCAAAAAAGGGAGTTACTGCCTTGGTTATGACGGGACGAGGTATGGTCCGCCGAAGACTTGATGGTTCGTCGTATCGTCCGTCGCACCTAGGCAATTCTGATAACTCTCAGTAAAATGGCTATAACTTGTCACCCCGATACCGAATTTGGACGAAATTGGTATTGTTGGAATGCTAATTAAATTCTCTACATAATAAAAAGTCAAATTTAAGAAAATTCTTTATGGTTTAAACATCAATCACTTGGGAAGTCACGTCTCAATCTTTTAGGTACGAAATTACATTTCACTTGACACGCCCTAAAGCTCAGACTACGAGGGTACCTTTGTGGGGTCTTTCAATGAAATGGACATATCGTATTGCCTTACTATTCTGAATATTGATATGGGTCTCAAGACCAAAAAAACCCTTTCAAAAAGGACTTAAAAATACTAAACTGGGTCTGCGACGATCGATGCGACGGTCCATCGCTTGCCTGATGTTTCGTCGCTAGCCTAACGGACATCACTATCCTTATGGTCCGTCGTCAGCATTACGGTCCGTCAAGTCATCCGTCGCACATGGGCCAAAAAAGGGAGTAACTGCCTTTGTTGTGACGGGCTGAGCTATCGTCCGCCGAAGACTTGATGGTCTGTCGTATCGTCCGTCGTACCTGGCTAATTCTGATAACTCTCAGTAAAACGGCTATAACTTGTCATCCCGATACCGGATTTGGAAGAAATTTGTATTGTTGGAATTCTAATTCAATTCTATACATGACAAAAACTCTAATTTAATAAAATTCTTTATGGTTTAAACACCAATCACTTGGTAAGTCACTTCTCAATCTTTTAGGTACGAAATTACATTTCACTTGACACGCCCTAAGGCTCAGACTACGAGGGAACTTTGTGGGGTCTTACAATGTCATGGCCATGTCGTATTGCCTTACTATTCTGAACATTGATACGGGTCTCAAGACCAAAAATCCCCTTTTAAAAAGGACTTAGAAATACTAATCTTGGTCTGCGACGATAGATGCGACGGTCCATCGCTAGCCTGATGTTTCGTCGCTAGCCTGACGGCCATCGCTATCCTGATGGTCCTTTTTTAGACTGGCGGTTCGTCGAGACGACCGTCGCACATGGACCAATAAAGGGAGTTACTACCTTTGTTATGACGGGCCGAGCTATGGTCCGCCGAAGACTTGATGGTCCGTCGTATCGTCCGTCGCACCTGGGCAATTCTGAAAACTCTCAGTAAAATGGCTATAACTTGTCACCCCGATACCGGATTTCGACGAAATTGGTATTGTTGGAATGCTAATTCAATTCTCTACATGATAAAAAGTAAAATTTAAGAAAATTCTTTATGGTTTAAACATAAATCACTTGGGAAGTCACTTCTCAATCTTTTAGGTACGAAATTACATTTCACTTGACACGCCCTAAGGCTCAGACTACGAGGGAACTTTGTGGGGTCTTACAATGAAATGGCCATATCGTATTGCCTTACTATTCTGAATATTGATATGGGTCTCAAGACCAAAAAACCCCTTTCAAAAAGGACTTAAAAATACTAAACTGGGTCTGCGACGATCGATGCGACGGTCCATACAGACATCCGTCGCACATGGGCCAAAAAAGGGAGTAACTGCCTTTGTTGTGACGGGCCGAGCTATGGTCCGCCGAAGACTTGATAGTCAGTCGTATCGTCCGTCGCACCTAGGCAATTCTGATAACTCTCAGTAAAACGGCTATAACTTGTCACCCCGATACCGGATTTGGATGAAATTGGTATTGTTGGAATGCTAATTCAATTCTATAGATGACAAATACTCAAATTTAATAAAATTCTTTATGGTTTAAACACCAATCACTTGGTAAGTTACTTCTCAATCTTTTAGGAATGTAATTACATTTCACTTGACACGCCCTAAGGCTCAGACTACGAGGGAACTTTGTGGGGTCTTACAATGCCATGGCCATGTCGTATTGCCTTACTATTCTGAACATTGATACGGGTCTCAAGACCAAAAATCCCCTTTTAAAAAGGACTTAGAAATACTAAACATGGTCTGCGACGATAGATGCAACGGTCCATCGCTAGCCTGATGTTTCGTCGCTAGCCTGACGACCATCGCTATCCTGATGGTCCTTTGTTAGACTGGCGGTTCGTCGAAACGTCCGTCGCACATGGACCAAAAAAGGGAGTTACTGCCTTTGTTATGACGGGCCGAGCTATGGTCCGCCGAAGACTTGATGGTCCGTCGTATCGTCCGTCGCACCTGGGCAATTCTGATAACTCTCAGTATAATGGCTATAACTTGTCACCCCGATACCGGATTTGGACGAAATTGGTATTGTTGGAATGCTAATTAAATTCTCTACATGATAAAAAGTCAAATTTTTGAAAATTCTTTATGGTTTAAACATCAATCACTTGGTAAGTCACGTCTCAATCTTTTAGGTACGAAATTACATTTCACTTGACACGCCCTAAGGCTCAGACTACGAGGGAACTTTGTGGGGTCTTACAATGAAATGGCCATATCGTATTGCCTTACTATTCTGAATATTGATATGGGTCTCAAGACCAAAAAACCCCATTCAAAAAGGACTTAAAAATACTAAACTGGGTATGCGACGATCGATGCGACGGTCCATCGCTAGCCTGATGTTTCGTCGCTAGCCTAACGGCCATCGCTATCCTTATGGTCCGTCGTCAGCATTACGGTCCGTCAAGTCATCCGTCGCACATGGGCCAAAAAAGGGAGTAACTGTCTTTGTTGGGACGGGCCGAGCTATGGTCCGCCGAAGACTTGATGGTCTGTCGTATCGTTCGTCGCACCTGGGCAATTATGATTACTCTCAGTAAAACGGCTATAACTTGTCACCCCGATACCGGATTTGGATGAAATTGGTATTGTTGGAATGCTAATTCAATTCTATACATGACAAAAACTCAATTTTAATAAAATTCTTTATGGTTTAAACACCAATCACTATGGAAGTCACTTCTCAATCTTTTAGGTACGAAATTACATTTCACTTAACACGCCCTAAGGCTCAGACTACGAGGGAACTTTGTGGGGTCTTACAATGCCATGGCCATGTCGTATTGCCTTACTATTATGCACATTGATACGGGTCTCAAGACCAAAAATCCCCTATTAAAAAGGACTTAGAAATACTAAACATGGTCTGCGACGATGGATGCGACGGTCCATCGCTAGCCTGATGTTTCGTTGCTAGCCTGACGGCCATCGCTATTCTGATGGTCCTTTGTTAGACTGGCGGTTCGTCGAGACGTCCGTCGCATATGGACCAAAATAGGGAGTTACTGCCTTTGTTATGACGGTCCGAGCTATGGTCCGCCGAAGACTTGATGGTCCGTCGTATCGTCCGTCGCACCTGGACAATTCTGATAAGTCTCAGTAAAATGGCTATAACTTGTCACCCCGATACCGGATTTGGACGAAATTGGTATTGTAGGAATGCTAATTAAATTCTCTACATGATAAAAAGTCAAATTTAAGAAAATTCTTTATGGTTTAAACATCAATCACTTGGGAAGTCACGTCTCAATCTTTTAGGTACGAAATTACATTTCACTTGACACGCCCTAAGGCTCAGACTAAGAGGGAACTTTTTGGGGTCTTACAATGAAAAGGCCATATCGTATTGCCTTACTATTCTGAATATTGATATGGGTCTCAAGACCAAAAAACCCCTTTTAAAAAGGACTTAGAAATACTAATCATGGTCTGCGACGATAGATGCGACGGTCCATCGCTAGCTTGATGTTTCGTCGCTAGCCTGACGGCCATCGCTATCCTGATGGTCCTTTGTTAGACTGGCGGTTCGTCGAGACGACCGTCGCACATGGACCAATAAAGAGAGTTACTACCTTTGTTATGACGGGCCGAGCTATGGTCCGCTGAAGACTTGATGGTCCGTCGTATCGTCCGTCCCACCTGGGCAATTCTGAAAACTCTCAGTAAAATGGCTATAACTTGTCACCCCGATACCGGATTTCGACGAAATTGGTATTGTTGGAATGCTAATTCAATTCTCTACATGATAAAAAGTAAAATTTAAGAAAATTCTTTATGGTTTAAACATCAATCACTTGGGAAGTCACGTCTCAATCTTTTAGGTACGAAATTACATTTCACTTGACACGCCCTAAGGCTCAGACTACGAGGGAACTTTGTGGGGTCTTACAATGCCATGGCCATGTCGTATTGCCTTACTATTATGCACATTGATACGGGTCTCAAGACCAAAAATCCCCTATTAAAAAGGACTTGGAAATACTAAACATGGTCTGCGACGATGGATGCGACGGTCCATCGCTAGCCTGATGTTTCGTTGCTAGCCTGACGGCCATCGCTATTCTGATGGTCCTTTGTTAGACTGGCGGTTCGTCGAGACGTCCGTCGCATATGGACCAAAATAGGGAGTTACTGCCTTTGTTATGACGGGCCGAGCTATGGTCCGCCGAAGACTTGATGGTCCGTCGTATCGTCCGTCGCACCTGGACAATTCTGATAACTCTCAGTAAAATGGCTATAACTTGTCACCCCGATACCGGATTTGGACGAAATTGGTATTGTAGGAATGCTAATTAAATTCTCTACATGATAAAAAGTCAAATTTAAGAAAATTCTTTATGGTTTAAACATCAATCACTTGGGAAGTCACGTCTCAATCTTTTAGGTACGAAATTACATTTCACTTGACACGCCCTAAGGCTCAGACTAAGAGGGAACTTTTTGGGGTCTTACAATGAAATGGCCATATCGTATTGCCTTACTATTCTGAATATTGATATGGGTCTCAAGACCAAAAAACCCCTTTTAAAAAGGACTTAGAAATACTAATCATGGTCTGCGACGATAGATGCGACGGTCCATCGCTAGCTTGATGTTTCGTCGCTAGCCTGACGGCCATCGCTATCCTGCTGGTCCTTTGTTAGACTGGCGGTTCGTCGAGACGACCGTCGCACATGGACCAATAAAGGGAGTTACTACCTTTGTTATGACGGGCCGAGCTATGGTCCGCTGAAGACTTGATGGTCCGTCGTATCGTCCGTCCCACCTGGGCAATTCTGAAAACTCTCAGTAAAATGGCTATAACTTGTCACCCCGATACCGGATTTCGACGAAATTGGTATTGTTGGAATGCTAATTCAATTCTCTACATGATAAAAAGTAAAATTTAAGAAAATTCTTTATGGTTTAAACATCAATCACTTGGGAAGTCACGTCTCAATCTTTTAGGTACGAAATTACATTTCACTTGACACGCCCTAAGGCTCAGACTACGAGGGAACTTTGTGGGGTCTTACAATGCCATGGCCATGTCGTATTGCCTTACTATTATGCACATTGATACGGGTCTCAAGACCAAAAATCCCCTATTAAAAAGGACTTAGAAATACTAAACATGGTCTGCGACGATGGATGCGACGGTCCATCGCTAGCCTGATGTTTCGTTGCTAGCCTGACGGCCATCGCTATTCTGATGGTCCTTTGTTAGACTGGCGGTTCGTCGAGACGTCCGTCGCATATGGACCAAAATAGGGAGTTACTGCCTTTGTTATGACGGGCCGAGCTATGGTCCGCCGAAGACTTGATGGTCCGTCGTATCGTCCGTCGCACCTGGACAATTCTGATAACTCTCAGTAAAATGGCTATAACTTGTCACCCCGATACCGGATTTGGACGAAATTGGTATTGTAGGAATGCTAATTAAATTCTCTACATGATAAAAAGTCAAATTTAAGAAAATTCTTTATGGTTTAAACATCAATCACTTGGGAAGTCACGTCTCAATCTTTTAGGTACGAAATTACATTTCACTTGACACGCCCTAAGGCTCAGACTAAGAGGGAACTTTTTGGGGTCTTACAATGAAATGGCCATATCGTATTGCCTTACTATTCTGAATATTGATATGGGTCTCAAGACCAAAAAACCCCTTTTAAAAAGGACTTAAAAATACTAATCATGGTCTGCGACGATAGATGCGACGGTCCATCGCTAGCTTGATGTTTCGTCGCTAGCCTGACGGCCATCGCTATCCTGATGGTCCTTTGTTAGACTGGCGGTTCGTCGAGACGACCGTCGCACATGGACCAATAAAGGGAGTTACTACCTTTGTTATGACGGGCCGAGCTATGGTCCGCTGAAGACTTGATGGTCCGTCGTATCGTCCGTCCCACCTGGGCAATTCTGAAAACTCTCAGTAAAATGGCTATAACTTGTCACCCCGATACCGGATTTCGACGAAATTGGTATTGTTGGAATGCTAATTCAATTCTCTACATGATAAAAAGTAAAATTTAAGAAAATTCTTTATGGTTTAAACATCAATCACTTGGGAAGTCACGTCTCAATCTTTTAGGTACGAAATTACATTTCACTTGACACGCCCTAAGGCTCAGACTACGAGGGAACTTTGTGGGGTCTTACAATGAAATGGCCATATCGTATTGCCTTACTATTCTGAATATTGATATGGGTCTCAAGACCAAAAAACCCCTTTCAAAAAGGACTTAAAAATACTAAACTGGGTCTGCGACGATCGATGCGACGGTCCATCGCTTGCCTGATGTTTCTTCGCTAGCCTAACGACCATCGCTATCCTTATGGTCCGTCGTCAGCATTACGGTCCGTCAAGACATCCGTCGCACATGGGCCAAAAAAGGGAGTAACTGCCTTTGTTGTGACGGGCCGAGCTATGGTCCGCCGAAGACTTGATGGTCAGTCGTATCGTCCGTCGCACCTAGGCAATTCTGATAAGTCTCAGTAAAACGGCTATAACTTGTCACCCCGATACCGGATTTGGATGAAATTGGTATTGTTGGAATGCTAATTCAATTCTATACATGACAAAAACTCAAATTTAATAAAATTCTTTATGGTTTAAACACCAATCACTTGGTAAGTTACTTCTCAATCTTTTAGGAATGAAATTACATTTCACTTGACACGCCCTAAGGCTCAGACTACGAGGGAACTTTGTGGGGTCTTACAATGCCATGGCCATGTCGTATTGCCTTACTATTTTGAACATTGATACGGGTCTCAAGACCAAAAATCCCCTTTTAAAAAGGACTTAGAAATACTAAACATGGTCTGCGACGATAGATGCAACGGTCCATCGCTAGCCTGATGTTTTGTCGCTAGCCTGACGGCCATCGCTATCCTGATGGTCCTTTGTTAGACTGGCGGTTCGTCGAAACGTCCGTCGCACATGGACCAAAAAAGGGAGTTACTCCCTTTGTTATGACGGGCCGAGCTATGGTCCGCCGAAGACTTGATGGTCCGTCGTATCGTCCGTCGCACCTGGGCAATTCTGATAACTCTCAGTAAAATGGCTATAACTTGTCACCCCGATACCGGATTTGGACGAAATTGGTATTGTAGGAATGCTAAGTAAATTCTCTACATGATAAAAAGTCAAATTTAAGAAAATTCTTTATGGTTTAAACATCAATCACTTGGGAAGTCATGTCTCAATCTTTTAGGTACGAAATTACATTTCACTTGACACGCCCTAAGGCTCAGACTAAGAGGGAACTTTTTGGGGTCATACAATGAAATGGCCATATCGTATTGCCTTACTATTCTGAATATTGTTATGGGTCTCAAGACCAAAAAACCCCTTTCAAAAAGGACTTAAAAATACTAAACTGGGTCTGCGACGATCGATGCGACGGTCCATCGCTAGCCTGATGATTCGTCGCTAGCCTAACGACCATCGCTATCCTTATGGTCCGTTGTCAGCATTACGGTCCGTCAAGTCATCCGTCGCACATGGACCAAAAAAGGGAGTAACTTCCTTTGTTGTGACGGGCCGAGCTATGGTCCGCCGAAGACTTGATGGTCTGTCGTATCGTCCGTCGCACCTGGGCAATTCTGATAACTCTCAGTAAAACGGCTATAACTTGTCACCCCGATACCGGATTTGGATGAAATTTGTATTGTTGGAATGCTAATTCAATTATATACATGACAAAAACTCAAATTTAATAAAATTCTTAATGGTTTAGACACCAATAACATGGGAAGTCACTTCTCAATCTTTTAGCTACGAAATTACATTTCACTTGACACGCCCTAAGGCTCAGACTACGAGGGAACTTTGTGGGGTCTTACAATGCCATGGCCATGTCGTATTTCCTTACTATTCTTAACATTGATACGGGTCTCAAGACCAAAAATCCCCTTTTAAAAAGGTCTTAGAAATACTAAACTTGGTCTGCGACGATGGATGCGACGGTCCATCGCTAGCCTGATGTTTCGTCGCTAGCCTGACGGCCATCGCTATCTTGATGGTCCTTTGTTAGACTAGCGGTTCGTCGAGACGTCCATCGCACATGGGCCAAAAAAGGGAGTAACTGTCTTTGTTGTGACGGGCCGAGCTATAGTCCGCCGAAGACTTGATGGTCTGTCGTATCGTCCGTCGCACCTGGGCAATTATGATAACTCTCAGTAAAACGGCTATAACTTGTCACCCCGATACCGGATTTGGATGAAATTGGTATTGTTGGAATGCTAATTCAATTCTATACATGACAAAAACTCAAATTTAATAAAATTCTTTATGGTTTAAACACCAATCACTTGGGAAGTCACTGTTCAATCTTTTAGGTATGAAATTACATTTCACTTGACACGCCCTAAGGCTCAGACTACGAGGGAACTTTGTGGGGTCTTACAATGCCATGGCCATGTCGTATTGCCTTACTATTCTGAACATTGATACGGGTCTCAAGACCAAAAATCCCCTTTTAAAAAGGACTTAGAAATACTAAACTTGGTCAGCGACGATGGATGCGACGGTCCATCGCTAGCCTGATGTTTCGTCGCTAGCCTGACGGCCATCGCTATCCTAATGGTCCTTTGTTAGACTGGTGGTTCGTCGAGACGTCCGTCGCACATGGACCAAAAAAGGGAGTTACTGCCTTTGTTATGACGGGCCGAGCTATGGTCCGCCGAAGACTTGATGGTCCGTCGTATCGTCCGTCGCACCTGAGCAATTCTGATAACTCTCAGTAAAATGGCTATAACTTGTCACCCCGATACCGGATTTGGATAAAATTGGTATTGTTGGAATGCTAATTAAATTCTCTACATGATAAAAATACAAATTTAAGAAAATTCTTTATGGTTTAAACATCAATCACTTGGGAAGTCACGTCTCAATCTTTTAGGTACGAAATTACATTTCACTTGACACGCCCTAAGGCTCAGACTACGAGGGAACTTTGTGGGGTCTTACAATGAAATGGCCATATCGTATCTCCTTACTATTCTGAATATTGATATGGGTCTCAAGACCAAAAACCCCCTTTCAAAAAGGACTTACAAATACTAAACTGGGTCTGCGACGATCGATGCGACGGTCAATCACTAGCCTGATGATTCGTCGCTAGCCTAACGGCCATCGCTATCCTTATGGTCCGTTGTCAGCATTACGGTCCGTCAAGTCATC
Source organism: Capsicum pubescens (assembly GCA_030864215.1). Lineage (NCBI taxonomy): Eukaryota > Viridiplantae > Streptophyta > Magnoliopsida > Solanales > Solanaceae > Capsicum > Capsicum pubescens. The sequence goes on from CM061548.1 coordinate 325,872,658, forward strand.
CGTCGCACATGGGCCAAAAAAGGGAGTAACTGCCTTTGGTTGTGACGGGCCGAGCTATGGTCCGCCGACGACTTGATGGTCTGTCGTATCGTCCGTCGCACCTGGGCAATTCTGATAACTCTCAGTAAAACGGCTATAACTTGTCACCCCGATACCGGATTTGGATGAAATTTGTATTGTTGGAATGCTAATTCAATTATATACATGACAAAAACTCAAATTTAATAAAATTCTTAATGGTTTAGACACCAATAACATGGGAAGTCACTTCTCAATCTTTTAGGTACGAAATTACATTTCACTTGACACGCCCTAAGGCTCAGACTACGAGGGAACTTTGTGGGGTCTTACAATGCCATGGCCATGTCTTATGTCCTTACTATTCTTAACATTGATACGGGTCTCAAGACCAAAAATACCCTTTTAAAAAGGTCTTAGAAATACTAAACTTGGTGTGCGACGATGGATGCGACGGTCCATCGCTAGCCTGATGTTTCGTCGCTAGTCTGACGGCCATCGCTATCTTGATGGTCCTTTGTTAGACTGGTGGTTCGTCGAGACGTCCGTCGCACATGGGCCAAAAAAGGGAGTAACTGTCTTTGTTGTGACGGGCCGAGCTATGGTCCGCCGAAGACTTGATGGTCTGTCGTATCGTCCGTCGCACCTGGGCAATTATGATAACTCTCAGTAAAACGGCTATAACTTGTCACCCCGATACCGGATTTGGATGAAATTGGTATTGTTGGAATGCTAATTCAATTCTATACATGACAAAAACTCAAATTTAATAAAATTCTTTATGGTTTAAACACCAATCACTTGGGAAATCACTTCTCAATCTTTTAGGTACGAAATTACATTTCACTTGACACGCCCAAAGGCTCAGACTACGAGGGATCTTTGTGGGGTCTTACAATGCCATGGCCATGTCGTATTGCCTTACTATTCTGAACATTGATACGGGTCTCAAGACCAAAAATCCCATTTTAAAAAGGACTTAGAAATACTAAACTTGGTCGGCGACGATGGATGCGACGGTCCATCGCTAGCCTGATATTTCGTCGCTAGCCTGACGGACTTCGCTGTCCTGATGGTCCGTTGTTAGACTGGTGGTTCGCCGAGACGTCCGTCGCACATGGACCAAAAAAGGGAGTTACTTCCTTTGTTATGACGGGCCGAGCTATGGTCCGCCGAAGACTTGATGGTCCGTCGTATCGTCCGTCGCACCTGGGCAATTCTGATAACTCTCAGTAAAATGGCTATAACTTGTCACCCCGACACCGGATTTGGACGAAATTGGTATTGTTGGAATGCTAATTGAATTCTCTATATGATAAAAAGTCAAATTTAAGAAAATTCTTTATGGTTTAAAAATCAATCTCTTGGGAAGTCACTTCTCAATCTTTTAGGTACGAAATTACATTTCACATGACACGCCCTAAGGCTCAGACTACGAGGGAACGTTGTGGGGTCTTACAATGAAATGGCCATATCGTATTGCCTTACTATTCTGAATATTGATATGGGTCTCAAGACCAAAAAACCCCTTTCAAAAAGGACTTAAAAATACTAAACTGGGTCTGCGACGATCGATGCGACGGTCCATCGCTAGCCTGATGTTTCGTCGCTAGCCTTACGTTCATCGCTATCCTTATGGTCCGTCGTTAGCATTACGGTCCGTCAAGTCATCCATTGCACATGGGCCAAAAAAGGGAGTAATTGCCTCTGTTGTGACGGGCCGAGCTATGGTCCGCCGAAGACTTGATGGTCTGTCGTATCGTCCGTCGCACCTGGGCAGTTCTGATAACTCTCAGTAAAACGGCTATAACTTGTCACCCCGATACCGGATTTGGATGAAATTGGTATTGTTCGAATGCTAATTCAATTCTATACATGAAGAAAACTCAAATTTAATAAAATTCTTTATCGTTTAAACATCAATCACTTGGGAAGTCACGTCTCAATCTTTTAGGTACGAAATTACATTTCACTTGACACGCCCTAAGGCTCAGACTACGAGGGAACTTTGTGTGGTCTTACAATGAAATGGCCATATCTTATTGCCCTACTATTCTGAATATTGATATGGGTCTCAAGACCAAAAAACCCCTTTCAAAAAGGACTTACAAATACTAAACTGGGTCTGCGACGATCGATGCGACGGTCCATCGCTAGCCTGATGTCTCATCGCTAGCCTAACGGCCATCGCTATCCTTATGGTTCGTTGTCAGCATTACGGTCCGTCAAGTCATCCGTCGCACATGGGCCAAAAAAGGGAGTAACTGCCTTTGTTGTAACGGGCCGAGCTATGGTCCGCCGATGACTTGATGGTCTGTCGTATAGTCCGTCGCACCTGGGCAATTCTGATAACTCTCAGTAAAACGGCTATAACTTGTCACTCCGATACCGGATTTCGATGAAATTGGTATTGTTGGAATGCTAATTAAATTCTCTATATGATAAAAAGTCAAATTTAAGAAAATTCTTTATGGTTTAAACATCAATCACTTGGGAAGTCACTTCTCAATCTTTTAGGTACGAAATTACATTTAACTTGACACGCCCTAAGGCACAGTCTACGAGCGAACTTTGTGGGGTCTTACAATGCAATGTCCATATCGTATTGCCTTACTATTCTTAACATTGATATGGGTCTCAAGACCAAAACATCCCTTTTAAAAAGGACTTAAAAATACTAAACTGGGTCTGCGACGATCGATGCGATGGTCCATCGCTAGCCTGATGTTTAGTCGCTAGCCTAACGGCCATCGCTATCCTTATGGTCTGTCGTGAGCATTACGGTCCGTCAAGTCATCCGTCGCACATGGGCCAAAAAAGGGAGTAACTTCCATTATTGTGACGGGCCGAGCTATGGTTCATCGAAGACTAGATGGTCTATCGTATCATCCGTCGCACCTGGACAATTCTTATAACTCTCTGTAAAACGGCTATAACTTGTCACCCCGATACCGTATTTGGATGAAATTGGTATTGTTGGAATGCTAATTCAATTCTATAAATGACAAAATCTCAAATTTAATAAAATTCTTTATGCTTTAAACACCAATCACTTGGGAAGTCAATTCTCAATCTTTTAGTTTCAAAATTACATTTCACTTGACACGCCCTAAGGCTCAGACTACGAAGGAACTTTGTGGGGTCTTACAATGCCATAGCCATGTCGTATTGCCTTACAATTCTGAACATTGATACGGGTCTCAATACCAAAAATCCCCTTTTAAAAATGACGTAGAAATACTAATCTGGGTCTGCGATGATCGATGCGACGGTCCATCGCTAGCCTGATGTTTCGTCGCTAGCCTTACGGCCATCCCTATCCTGATGGTCCTATGTTAGACTGGCAGTTCGTCGAGACGTCCGTCGCACATGGACCAAAAAAGGGAGTTACTACCTTTGTTATGACGGGCCGAGCTATGGTCCGCCGAAGACTTGATGGTCCATCATATCGTCCGTCGCACCTGGGCAATTCTGATAACTCTCAGTAAAATAGCTATAACTTGTCACCCCGATACCGAATTTGGACGAAATTGGTATTGTTGGAATGCTAATTGAATTCTCTATATGATAAAAAGTCAAATTTAAGAAAATTCTTTATGGTTTAAAAATCAATCTCTTGGGAAGTCACTTCTCAATCTTTTAGGTACGAAATTACATTTCACATGACACGCCCTAAGGCTCAGACTACGAGGGAACGTTGTGGGGTCTTACAATGAAATGGCCATATCGTATTGCCTTACTATTCTGAATATTGATATGGGTCTCAAGACCAAAAAACCCCTTTCAAAAAGGACTTAAAAATACTAAACTGGGTCTGCGACGATCGATGCGACGGTCCATCGCTAGCCTGATGTTTCGTCGCTAGCCTTACGTTCATCGCTATCCTTATGGTCCGTCGTTAGCATTACGGTCCGTCAAGTCATCCATTGCACATGGGCCAAAAAAGGGAGTAATTGCCTCTGTTGTGACGGGCCGAGCTATGGTCCGCCGAAGACTTGATGGTCTGTCGTATCGTCCGTCGCACCTGGGCAGTTCTGATAACTCTCAGTAAAACGGCTATAACTTGTCACCCCGATACCGGATTTGGATGAAATTGGTATTGTTGGAATGCTAATTCAATTCTATACATGAAGAAAACTCAAATTTAATAAAATTCTTTATCGTTTAAACACCAATCACTTGGGAAGTCACTTCTCAATCTTTTAGGTACGAAATTACATTTCACTTGACACGCCCTAAGGCTCAGACTACGAGGGAACTTTGTAGGGTCTTACAATGCCATGGCCCTGTCGTATTGCCTTACTATTCTGAACATTGATACGGGTCTCAAGACCACAAATCCCCTTTTAAAAAGGACTTAGAAATACTAAACTTGGTCTGCGACGATGGATGCGACGGTCCATCTCTAGCCTGATGTTTCGTCGCTAGCCTGACGGCCATCGCTATCCTGATGGTCCTTTGTTAGACTGGTGGTTCGTCGAGACGTCCGTCGCACATGAACCAAAAAAGGGAGTTACTGCCTTTGTTATGACGGGCCGAGCTATGGTCCGCCGAAAACTTGATGGTCCGTCGTATCGTCCGTCGCACCTGGGCAATTCTGATAACTCTCAGTAAAATGGCTATAACTTGTCACCCCGATACCGGATTTGGACGTAATTGGTATTGTTGGAATGCTAATTAAATTCTCTACATGATAAAAAGTCAAATTTAAGAAAATTCTTTATTGTTTAAACATAAATCACTTGGGAAGTCACGTCTCAATCTTTTAGGTACGAAATTACATTTCACATGACACGCCCTAAGGCTCAGACTACGAGGGAACTCTGTGGGGTCTTACAATGAAATGGCCATATCGTATTGCCTTACTATTCTTAATATTAATATGGGTCTCAAGACCAAAAAACCCCTTTCAAAAAGGACGTATAAATACTAAACTGGGTCTGCGACGATCGATGCGACGGTCCATCGCTAGCCTGATGTTTCGTCGCTAGCCTAACGGCCATCGCTATCCTTATGGTCCGTCGTTAGCATTACGGTCCGTCATGTCATCCATCGCACATGGGCCAAAAAAGGGAATAACTGCCTTTGTTGTGACGGGGCGAGCTATGGTCCATCGAAGACTAGATGGTCTGTCGTATCATCCGTCGCACCTGGGCAATTCTGATAACTCTCAGTAAAACGGCTATAACTTGTCACCCCGATACCGGATTTGGATAAAATTGGTATTGTTGGAATGCTTATTCAATTCTATAAATGACAAACACTCAAGTTTAATAAAATTCTTTATGCTTTAAACACCAATCACTTGGGAAGTCACTTCTCAATCTTTTAGTTTCGAAATTACATTACACTTGACACGCCCTAAGGCTCAGACTATGAAGGAACTTTGTGGGGTCTTACAATGCCATGGCCATGTCGTATTGCCTTACTATTCTGAACATTGATACGGGTCTCAAGAAAAAAATCCCGTTTTAAAAATGACTTAGAAATACTAATCTGGGTCTGCGACGATCGATGCGACGGTCCATCGCTAGCCTGATGATTCGTCGCTAGCCTGAAGACCATCGCTATCCTGATGGTCCTTTGTTAGACTGGCAGCTCGTCGAGACGTCCGTCGCACATGGACCAAAAAAGGGAGTTACTGCCTTTGTTATGACGGGCCGAGCTATGGTCCGCCGAAGACTTGATGGTCCGTCGTATCGTCCGTCGCACCTGGGCAATTCTGATAACTCTCAGTAAAATGGCTATAACTTGTCACCCCGATACCGGATTTGGACGAAATTGGTATTGTTGGAATGCTAATTAAATTCACTACATGATTAAAAGTCAAATTTAAGAAAATTCTTTATGGTTTAAACATCAATCACTTGGGAAGTCACTTCTCAATCTTTTAGGTATGAAATTACATTTCACTTGACACGCCCTAAGGCTCAGACTACGAGGGAACGTTGTGGGGTCTTACAATGTAATGGCCATATCGTATTGCCTTACTATTCTGAATATTGATATGGGTCTCAAGACCAAAAAACCCCTTTCAAAAAGGACTTAAAAATACTAAACTGGGTCTGCGACGATCGATGCGACGGTCCATCGCTAGCCTGATGTTTCGTCTCTAGCCTAACGTCCATCGCTATCCTTATGGTCCGTCGTTAGCATTACGGTCCGTCAAGTCATCCGTCGCACATGGGCCAAAAAAGGGAGAAATTGCCTTTGTTGTGACGGGCCGAGCTATGGTCCGCCGAAGACTTGATGGTCTGTCGTATCGTCCGTCGCACCTGGGCAGTTCTGATTACTCTCAGTAAAACGGCTATAACTTGTCACCCCGATACCGGATTTGGATGAAATTGGTATTGTTGGAATGAAAATTCAATTCTATACATGAAAAAAACTCAAATTTAATAAAATTCTTTATCTTTTAAACACCAATCACTTGGGAAGTCACTTCTCAATCTTTTAGGTACGAAATTATATTTCACTTGACACGCCCTAAGGCTCAGACTACGAGGGATCTTTGTGGGGTCTTACAATGCCATGGCCATGTCGTATTGCCTTACTATTCTGAACATTGATACGGGTCTCAAGACCAAAAATCCCCTTTTAAAAAGGACTTAGAAATACTAAACTTGGTCTGCGACGATGGATGCGACGGTCCATCGCTAGCCTGATGTTTCGTCGCTAGCCTGACGGACATCGCTATCCTGATGGTCCTTTGTTAGACTGGTAGTTCGTCGAGACGTCCGTCGCACATGAACCAAAAAAGGGAGTTACTGCCTTTGTTATGACGGGACGAGCTATGGTCCGCCGAAAACTTGATGGTCCGTCGTATCGTCCGTCGCACCTGGGCAATTCTGATAACTCTCAGTAAAATGGCTATAACTTGTCACCCCGATACCGGATTTGGACGAAATTGGTATTGTTGGAATGCTAATTCAATTCTATACATGATAAAAAGTCAAATTTAAGAAAATTCTTTATGGTTTAAACATCACTCACTTGGGAAGTCACTTCTCAATCTTTTAGGTACGAAATTACATTTCACTTGACACGCCCTAAGGCTCAGACTACGAGGGAACGTTGTGGGGTCTTACAATGAAATGGCCATATCGTATTGCCATACTATTCTGAATATTGATATGGGTCTCAAGACCAAAAAACCCCTTCCAAAAAGGACTTAAAAATACTAAACTGGGTCTGCGATGATCGATGCGACGGTCCATCGCTAGCCTGATGTTTCGTCGCTAGCCTGATGGCCATCGCTATCCTGATGGTCCTTTGTTAGACTGGCAGTTCGTCGAGACGTCCGTCGCACATGGACCAAAAAAGGGTGTTACTGCCTTTGTTATGACGGGCCGAGCTATGGTCCGCCGAAGACTTGATGGTCCGTCGTATCGTCCGTCGCACCTGGGAAATTCTGATAACTCTCAGTAAAATGGCTATAACTTGTCACCCCGATACCGGATTTGGACGAAATTGGTATTGTTGGAATGCTAATTAAATTCACTACATGATAAAAAGTCAAATTTAAGAAAATTCTTTTCTGTTTAAACATCAATCACTTGGAAAGTCACGTCTCAATCTTTTAGGTACGAAATTACATTTCACATGACACTCCCTAAGGCTCAGACTACGAGGGAACTTTGTGGGGTCTTACAATGAAATGGCCATATCGTATTGCCTTACTATTCTGAATATTGATATGGGTCTCAAGACCATAAAACCCCTTTCAAAAAGGACTTAAAAATACTAAACTGGGTCTGCGACGATCGATGCGACGGTCCATCGCTAGCCTGATGTTTTGTCGCAAGCCTAACGGCCATCGCTATCCTTATGGTCCGTCGTTAGCATTACGGTCCGTCAAGTCATCCTTCGCACATGGGCCAAAAAAGAGAGTAATTGCCTTTGTTGTGACGGGCCGAGCTATGGTCCGCCGAAAACTTGATGGTCTGTCGTATCGTCCGTCGCTCCTGGGCAGTTCTGATAACTCTCAATAAAACGGCTATAACTTGTCACCCCGATACCGGATTTGGATCAAATTGGTATTGTTGGAATGCTAATTCAATTCTATACATGAAAAAAATTCAAATTTCATAAAATTCTTTATCGTTTAAACACCAATCACTTGGGAAGTCACTTCTCAAACTTTTAGGTACGAAATTACATTTCACTTGACACGCCCTAAGGCTCAGACTACGAGGGAACTTTGTGGGGTCTTACAATGCCATGGCCATGTCGTATTGCCTTACTATTCTGAACATTGATACGGGTCTCAAGACCAAAAATCCCCTTTTAAAAAGGACTTAGAAATACTAAACTTGGTCTGCGACGGTCCATCGCTAGCCTGATGTTTCGTCGTTAGCCTGACGGCCATCGCTATCCTGATGGTCCTTTGTTAGACTGGAGGTTCGTCGAGACGTCCGTCGCACATGAACCAAAAAAGGGAGTTACTGCCTTAGTTGTGATGGGCCGAGCTATGGTCCGTCGCACCTGCGCAATTCTGATAACTCTCAGTAAAATGGCTATAACTTGTCACCCCGATACCGGATTTGGACGAAATTGGTATTGTTGGAATGCTAATTAAATTCACTACATGATAAAAAGTCAAATTTAAGAAAATTCTTTACTGTTTAAACATCAATCACTTGGAAAGTCACGTCTCAATCTTTTAGGTACGAAATTACATTTCACATGACACTCCCTAAGGCTCAGACTACGAGGGAACTTTGTGGCGTCTTACAATGAAATGGCCATATCGTATTGCCTTACTATTCTGAATATTGATATGGGTCTCAAGACCATAAAACCCCTTTCAAAAAGGACTTAAAAATACTAAACTGGGTCTGCGACGATCGATGCGACGGTCCATCGCTAGCCTGATGTTTTGTCGCAAGCCTAACGACCATCGCTATCCTTATGGTCCGTCGTTAGCATTACGGTCCGTCATGTCATCCGTCGCACATGGGCCAAAAAAGGGAGTAACTGCCTTTGTTGTGACGGGCCGAGCTATGGTCCGCCGAAGACTTGATGGTCTGTCGTATCGTCCGTCGCACCTGGGCAATTCTGATAACTCTCAGTAAAACGGCTATAACTTGTCACCCCGATACCGGATTTGGATGAAATTGGTATTGTTGGAATGCTAATTCAATTCTATACATGAAAAAAACTCAAATTTAATAAAATTCTTTATGGTTTAAACACCAATCACATGGGAAGTCACTTCTCAATCTTTTAGGTACGAAATTACATTTCACTTGACACGCCCTAAGGCTTAGACTACGAGGGAACTTTGTGGGGTCTTACAATGCCATGGCCATGTCGTATTGCCTTACTATTCTAAACATTGATACGGGTCTCAAGACCAAAAATCCCCTTTTAAAAAGGACATAGAAATACTAAACTGGGTCTCCGACGATCGATTCGACGGTCCATCGCTAGCCTGAGGTTTCGTCGCTAGCCTGACGGCCATCGCTATCCTGATGGTCTTTTGTTAGACTGGCGGTTCGTCGAGACGTCCGTCGCACATGGACCAAAAAAGGAAGTTATTGCCTTTGTTATGACGGGCCGAGCTATGGTCCGCCGAAGACTTGATGGTCCGTCGTATCGTCCGTTGCACCTGGGCAATTCTGATAACTCTCAGTAAAATGGCTATAACTTGTCACCCCGATACCGGATTTCGACGAAATTGGTATTGTTGGAATGCTAATTCAATTCTCTACATGATAAAAAGTCAAATTTAAGAAAATTCTTTATGGTTTAAACATTAATCACTTGGGATGTAACTTCTCAATCTTTTAGGTACGAAATTACATTTCACTTGACACGCCCTAAGGCTCAGACTACGAGGGAACTTTGTGGGGTCTTACAATGCAATGGCCATATCGTATTGCCTTACTATTCTGAACATTAATATGGGTCTAAAGACCAAAAAACCCCTTTTAAAAAGGACTTAAAAATACTAAACTTGGTCTGCGATGATCGATGCGATGGTCCATCGCTAGCCTGATGTTTCGTCTCTAGACTAACGGCCATCGCTATCCTTATGTTCAGTCGTTAGTATTACGATCCGTCAAGTCATCCATCGCACATGGGCCAAAAAAGGGAGTAACTGCCTTTGTTGTGACGGGCCGAGCTATGGTCCGTCGAAGACTAGATGGTCTGTCGTATCGTCCATCGCACTTGGCCAATTCTGATAACTCTCAATAAAACGGCTATAACTTGTCACCCCGACACCGAATTTGGAAGAAATTGGTATTGATGGAAAGCTAATTCAATTCTCTACATGACAAAAAGTCAAATTAATGAAAATTCTTCCAATCACTTGGGAAGTCAATTCTCAATGTTTTAGGTATGAAATTACGTTTTACTTGACACGACCTATGGCTCAGACTACGATGGAGCTTTTCGTGGTCTTACAATGTCGTGGCCATATCGTATTGCCTTACTATTCTGAACATTGAAATGGGTCTCAAGACAAAAATACCCCTTTTAAAAAGGACTTACAATTACTAAACTGGGGCTGCGATGGTCCGTCGCTAGCCTGACGGTCCGTCGCTCATGGGCCAAAAAAAGAGTTACTGCCTTAGTTGTGATGGGCCGAGCTATGGTCCATCGGATCGTCCGTCTCACCTAGGTCAAAAATTATGTTTCACTTGACACGCCCTATGGCTCTGACTATGAGGGAACTTTGTGGGGTCTTACAATGCCGTGGCCATATCGTATTGCCTTACTATTATGAACATTGAAACGGGTATCAAGACCAAAAATACCCTTTTAGAAAGGACTTACAAATACTAAACTGGGGCTGCGACGGTCGAAGCGACGGTTCATCGCTAGCCTGATGTTTTGTCGCTAGCCAGACGGCCATCGCTATCCTAATAGTCCGTCGCTAGCCTGACGGTCCATCGAGTCATCCGTCGCACATGGACCAAAAAAAAGTTACTGCCTTGGTTGTGACGGACCGTGCTTTCGTTCGTTGCAGACTCGATGGTCCGTTGGATCGTCCGTCGCACCCGGATGATTCTGATAACTCTCAGTAAAACGGCTATAACTTGTCACCTCAAGATCGGATTTGGACGAAATTGGTATTGTTGGAAAGCTAATTCAATTCTCTACATGACTAAAAGTCAAATTTAAGAAAGTTCATCCAATCACTTGGGAAGTCAATTCTCAATGTTTTAGGTACGAAATTACGATTTACTTGACACGACCTATGGCTCAGACTACGAGGGAGCTTTGCGTGGTCTTACAATGTCGTGGCCATATCGTATTGTCTTGCTATTCTGAACATTGAAATGGGTATTAAGACAAAAATACCCATTTTAAAAAGGACTTACAATTACTAAACTGGGGCTGCGACGGTCGAAGCGATGGTCCGTCGCTAGCTTGACGGTCCGTCGCTCATGGGCCAAAAAAAGAGTTACTGCCTTAGTTGTGATGGGCCGACCTATGGTCCGTCGGATCGTCCGTCGCACCTAGGTAATTATGATAACTTTCAGTAAAATTGCTATAACTTGTCACCCCGATACCGGATTTGGATGAAATTGGTATTGTTGGAAAGTTAATTCAATTCTCTACATGACAAAAAGTCAAATTTAATAAAATTCTTTATGATTTAAACACCAATCACTTGGGAAGTCACTTCTCATTCTCGTAGGTCCAATATTACGTTTCACTTGACACGCCCTATGGCTCAGACTACGAGGGAACTTCTTGGGGTCTTACAATGTCGTGGCCATATCGTATTGCCTTACTATTATGAATATTGAAAAGGGTCTCAAGACCAAAAATACCCTTTTAGAAAGGACTTACAAATACTAAACTGGGGCTGCGACGGTCGAAGCGACGGTTCGTCGCTATCTTGATGTTTTGTCGCTAGCCAGACGGCCATCGCTATCCTGATAGTCCGTCGCTAGCCTGACGGTCCATCGAGTCATCCGTCGCACATGGACCATAAAAGAGTTACTGCCTTGGTTGTGACGGACCGGGCTTTGGTCCGTTGCAGACTCGATGGTCCGTTGGATCGTCCGTCGCATCCGGATGATTCTGATAACTCGCAGTAAAGCGGCTATAACATGTCACCCCGATACCGGATTTGGACGAAATTGGTATTGTTGGAAAGCTAATTCAATTCTCTACATGAAAAACAGTCAAATCTAAGAAAATTCTTCCAATCACTTGGGAAGTCAATTCACAATGTTTTAGGTATGAAATTACGTTTCATTTTACACGACCTATGGCTCAGACTACGAGGGAGCTTTGCGTGGTCTTACAATGTCGTAGCCATATCGTATTTCCTTACTATTCTGAACATTGAAATGGGTCTCAAGACAAAAATACCCCTTTTAAAAAGGACTTACAAATACAAAACTGGGGCTGCGACGGTCGAAGCGATGGTCCGTCGCTAGCCTGACGGTCCGTCGCTCATGGGCCAAAAAAAGAGTTACTGCCTTAGTTGTGATGGGCCGAGCTATGGTCCGTCGGATCGTCCGTCGCACCTAGGTAATTATGATAACTCTCAGTAAAACGGCTATAACTTGTCACCCCGATACCGGATTTGGACGAAATTGGTATTGTTGGAAAGTTAATTCAATTCTCTACATGACAAAAAGTCAAATTTAATAAAATTCTTTATGGTTTAAACACCAATCACTTGGGAAGTCATTTCTCATTCTCGTAGGTCAAATATTATGTTTCACTTGACACGCCCTATGGCTCAGACTACGAGGTTACTTTGTGGGGTCTTACAATGCCGTGGCCATATCGTATTGCCTTACTATTATGAATATTGAAACGGGTCTCAAGACCAAAAATACCCTTTTAGAAAGGACTTACAAATACTAAACTGGGGCTGCGACGGTCGAAGCGACGGTTCATCGCTAGCCTGATGTTTTGTCGCTAGCCAGACGGCGATCGCTATCCTGATAGTCCGTCGCTAGCCTGACGGTCCATCCAGTCATCCGTCGCACATGGACCAAAAAAGAGTTACTGCCTTGGTTGTGACGGACCGTGCTTTGGTCCGTTGCAGACTCGATGGTCCGTAGGATCGTCCGTCGCACCCGGATGATTCTGATAACTCTCAGTAAAACGACTATAACTTGTCACCTCGAGACCGGATTTGGACGAAATTGGTATTGTTGGAAAGCTAATTCAATTCTCTACATGTCAAAAAGTCAAATTTAAGAAAGTTCATCCAATCACTTGGGAAGTCAATTCTCAATGTTTTAGGTACGAAATTACGATTTACTTGACACGACCTATGGCTAAGACTACGAGGGAGCTTTGCGTGGTCTTACAATGTCGTGGCCATATCGTATTGTCTTGCTATTCTGAACATTGAAATGGGTATCAAGACAAAAATACCCATTTTAAAAAGGACTTACAATTACTAAACTGGGGCTGCGACGGTCGAAGCGATGGTCCGTCGCTAGCTTGACGGTCCGTCGCTCATGGGCCAAAAAAAGAGTTACTGCCTTAGTTGTGATGGGCCGACCTATGGTCCGTCGGATCGTCCGTCGCACCTAGGTAATTATGATAACTTTCAGTAAAATTGCTATAACTTGTCACCCCGATACCGGATTTGGACGAAATTGGTATTGTTGGAAAGTTAATTCAATTCTCTACATGACAAAAAGTCAAATTTAATAAAATTCTTTATGATTTAAACACCAATCACTTGGGAAGTCACTTCTCATTCTCGTAGGTCCAATATTACGTTTCACTTGACACGCCCTATGGCTCAGACTACGAGGGAACTTTGTGGGGTCTTACAATGCCGTGGCCATATCGTATTGCCTTACTATTATGAATATTGAAAAGGGTCTCAAGACCAAAAATACCCTTTTAGAAAGGACTTACAAATACTAAACTGGGGCTGCGACGGTCGAAGCGACGGTTCGTCGCTATCTTGATGTATTGTCGCTAGCCAGACGGCCATCGCTATCCTGATAGTCCGTCGCTAGCCTGACGGTCCATCGAGTCATCCGTCGCACATGGACCATAAAAGAGTTACTGCCTTGGTTGTGACGGACCGGGCTTTGGTCCGTTGCAGACTCAATGGTCCGTTGGATCGTCCGTCGCATCCGGATGATTCTGATAACTCGCAGTAAAGCGGCTATAACATGTCACCCCGATACCGGATTTGGACGAAATTGGTATTGTTGGAAAGCTAATTCAATTCTCTACATGAAAAACAGTCAAATCTAAGAAAATTCTTCCAATCACTTGGGAAGTCAATTCACAATGTTTTAGGTATGAAATTACGTTTCATTTTACACGACCTATGGCTCAGACTACGAGGGAGCTTTGCGTGGTCTTACAATGTCGTGGCCATATCGTATTTCCTTACTATTCTGAACATTGAAATGGGTCTCAAGACAAAAATACCCCTTTTAAAAAGGACTTACAAATACAAAACTGGGGCTGCGACGGTCGAAGCGATGGTCCGTCGCTAGCCTGACGGTCCGTCGCTCATGGGCCAAAAAAAGAGTTACTGCCTTAGTTGTGATGGGCCGAGCTATGGTCCGTCGGATCGTCCGTCGCACCTAGGTAATTATGATAACTCTCAGTAAAACGGCTATAACTTGTCACCCCGATACCGGATTTGGACGAAATTGGTATTGTTGGAAAGTTAATTCAATTCTCTACATGACAAAAAGTCAAATTTAATAAAATTCTTTATGGTTTAAACACCAATCACTTGGGAAGTCATTTCTCATTCTCGTAGGTCAAATATTATGTTTCACTTGACACGCCCTATGGCTCAGACTACGAGGTTACTTTGTGGGGTCTTACAATGCCGTGGCCATATCGTATTGCCTTACTATTATGAATATTGAAACGGGTCTCAAGACCAAAAATACCCTTTTAGAAAGGACTTACAAATACTAAACTGGGGCTGCGACGGTCGAAGCGACGGTTCATCGCTAGCCTGATGTTTTGTCGCTAGCCAGACGGCGATCGCTATCCTGATAGTCCGTCGCTAGCCTGACGGTCCATCCAGTCATCCGTCGCACATGGACCAAAAAAGAGTTACTGCCTTGGTTGTGACGGACCGTGCTTTGGTCCGTTGCAGACTCGATGGTCCGTAGGATCGTCCGTCGCACCCGGATGATTCTGATAACTCTCAGTAAAACGACTATAACTTGTCACCTCGAGACCGGATTTGGACGAAATTGGTATTGTTGGAAAGCTAATTCAATTCTCTACATGTCAAAAAGTCAAATTTAAGAAAGTTCATCCAATCACTTGGGAAGTCAATTCTCAATGTTTTAGGTACGAAATTACGATTTACTTGACACGACCTATGGCTAAGACTACGAGGGAGCTTTGCGTGGTCTTACAATGTCGTGGCCATATCGTATTGTCTTGCTATTCTGAACATTGAAATGGGTATCAAGACAAAAATACCCATTTTAAAAAGGACTTACAATTACTAAACTGGGGCTGCGACGGTCGAAGCGATGGTCCGTCGCTAGCTTGACGGTCCGTCGCTCATGGGCCAAAAAAAGAGTTACTGCCTTAGTTGTGATGGGCCGACCTATGGTCCGTCGGATCGTCCGTCGCACCTAGGTAATTATGATAACTTTCAGTAAAATTGCTATAACTTGTCACCCCGATACCGGATTTGGACGAAATTGGTATTGTTGGAAAGTTAATTCAATTCTCTACATGACAAAAAGTCAAATTTAATAAAATTCTTTATGATTTAAACACCAATCACTTGGGAAGTCACTTCTCATTCTCGTAGGTCCAATATTACGTTTCACTTGACACGCCCTATGGCTCAGACTACGAGGGAACTTTGTGGGGTCTTACAATGCCGTGGCCATATCGTATTGCCTTACTATTATGAATATTGAAAAGGGTCTCAAGACCAAAAATACCCTTTTAGAAAGGACTTACAAATACTAAACTGGGGCTGCGACGGTCGAAGCGACGGTTCGTCGCTATCTTGATGTTTTGTCGCTAGCCAGACGGCCATCGCTATCCTGATAGTCCGTCGCTAGCCTGACGGTCCATCGAGTCATCCGTCGCACATGGACCATAAAAGAGTTACTGCCTTGGTTGTGACGGACCGGGCTTTGGTCCGTTGCAGACTCGATGGTCCGTTGGATCGTCCGTCGCATCCGGATGATTCTGATAACTCGCAGTAAAGCGGCTATAACATGTCACCCCGATACCGGATTTGGACGAAATTGGTATTGTTGGAAAGCTAATTCAATTCTCTACATGAAAAACAGTCAAATCTAAGAAAATTCTTCCAATCACTTGGGAAGTCAATTCACAATGTTTTAGGTATGAAATTACGTTTCATTTTACACGACCTATGGCTCAGACTACGAGGGAGCTTTGCGTGGTCTTACAATGTCGTGGCCATATCGTATTTCCTTACTATTCTGAACATTGAAATGGGTCTCAAGACAAAAATACCCCTTTTAAAAAGGACTTACAAATACAAAACTGGGGCTGCGACGGTCGAAGCGATGGTCCGTCGCTAGCCTGACGGTCCGTCGCTCATGGGCCAAAAAAAGAGTTACTGCCTTAGTTGTGATGGGCCGAGCTATGGTCCATCGGATTGTCCGTCGCACCTAGGTAATTATGATAACTCTCAGTAAAACGGCTATAACTTGTCACCCCGATACCGGATTTGGACGAAATTGGTATTGTTGGAAAGTTAATTCAATTCTCTACATGACAAAAAGTCAAATTTAATAAAATTCTTTATGGTTTAAACACCAATCACTTGGGAAGTCATTTCTCATTCTCGTAGGTCAAATATTATGTTTCACTTGACACGCCCTATGGCTCAGACTTTGAGGTTACTTTGTGGGGTCTTACAATGCCGTGGCCATATCGTATTGCCTTACTATTATGAATATTGAAACGGGTCTCAAGACCAAAAATACCCTTTTAGAAAGGACTTACAAATACTAAACTGGGGCTGCGACGGTCGAAGCGACGGTTCATCGCTAGCCTGATGTTTTGTCGCTAGCCAGACGACGATCGCTATCCTGATAGTCCGTCGCTAGCCTGACGGTCCATCCAGTCATCCGTCGCACATGGACCAAAAAAGAGTTACTGCCTTGGTTGTGACGGACCGTGCTTTGGTCCGTTGCAGACTCGATGGTCCGTAGGATCGTCCGTCGCACCCGGATGATTCTGATAACTCTCAGTAAAACGGCTATAACTTGTCACCTCGAGACCGGATTTGGACGAAATTGGTATTGTTGGAAAGCTAATTCAATTCTCTACATGTCAAAAAGTCAAATTTAAGAAAGTTCATCCAATCACTTGGGAAGTCAATTCTCAATGTTTTAGGTACGAAATTACGATTTACTTGACACGACCTATGGCTCAGACTACGAGGGAGCTTTGCGTGGTGTTACAATGTCTCGGCCATATCGTATTGTCTTGCTATTCTGAACATTGAAATGGGTATCAAGACAAAAATACCCATTTTAAAAAGGACTTACAATTACTAAACTGGGGCTGCGACGGTCGAAGCGATGGTCCGTCGCTAGCTTGATGGTCCGTTGCTCATGGGCCAAAAAAAGAGTTACTGCCTTAGTTGTGATGGGCCGAGCTATGGTCCGTCGGATCGTCCGTCGCACCTAGGTAATTATGATAACTTTCAGTAAAATTGCTATAACTTGTCACCCCGATACCGGATTTGGACGAAATTGGTATTGTTGGAAAGTTAATTCAATTCTCTACATGACAAAAAGTCAAATTTAATAAAATTCTTTATGATTTAAACACCAATCACTTGGGAAGTCACTTCTCATTCTCGTAGGTCCAATATTATGTTTCACTTGACACGCCCTATGGCTCAGACTACGAGGGAACTTTGTGGGGTCTTACAATGCCGTGGCCATATCATATTGCCTTACTATTATGAATATTGAAAAGGGTCTCATGACCAAAAATACCCTTTTAGAAAGGACTTACAAATACTAAACTGGGGCTGCGACGATCGAAGCGACGGTTCGTCGCTAGCTTGATGTTTTGTCGCTAGCCAGACGGCCATCGCTATCCTGATAGTCCGTCGCTAGCCTGACGGTCCATCGAGTCATCCATCGCACATGGACCAAAAAAGATTTACTGCATTGGTTGTGAGGGACCGGGCTTTGGTCCGTTGCAGACTCGATGGTCCGTTGGATCGTCCGTCGCACCCGGATGATTCTGATAACTCGCAGTAAAACGGCTATAACATGTCACCCCGATACCGGATTTGGACGAAATTGGTATTGTTGGAAAGCTAATTCAATTCTCTACATGAAAAACAGTCAAATCTAAGAAAATTCTTCCAATCACTTGGGAAGTCAATTCACAATGTTTTAGGTATGAAATTACGTTTCATTTTACACGACCTATGGCTCAGACTACGAGGGAGCTTTGCGTGGTCTTACAATGTCGTGGCCATATCGTATTTCCTTACTATTCTGAACATTGAAATGGGTCTCAAGACAAAAATACCCCTTTTAAAAAGGACTTACAAAAACAAAACTGGGGCTGCGACGGTCGAAGCGATGGTCCGTCGCTAGCCTGACGGTCCGTCGCTCATGGGCCAAAAAAAGAGTTACTGCCTTAGTTGTGATGGGCCGAGCTATGGTCCGTCGGATCGTCCGTCGCACCTAGGTAATTATGATAACTCTCAGTAAAACGGCTATAACTTGTCACCCCGATACCGGATTTGGACGAAATTGGTATTGTTGGAAAGTTAATTCAATTCTCTACATGACAAAAAGTCAAATTTAATAAAATTCTTTATGATTTAAACACCAATCACTTGGGAAGTCACTTCTCATTCTCGTAGGTCCAATATTATGTTTCACTTGACACGCCCTATGGCTCAGACTACGAGGGAACTTTGTGGGGTCTTACAATGCCGTGGCCATATCATATTGCCTTACTATTATGAATATTGAAAAGGGTCTCATGACCAAAAATACCCTTTTAGAAAGGACTTACAAATACTAAACTGGGGCTGCGACGATCGAAGCGACGGTTCGTCGCTAGCTTGATGTTTTGTCGCTAGCCAGACGGCCATCGCTATCCTGATAGTCCGTCGCTAGCCTGACGGTCCATCGAGTCATCCATCGCACATGGACCAAAAAAGATTTACTGCATTGGTTGTGAGGGACCGGGCTTTGGTCCGTTGCAGACTCGATGGTCCGTTGGATCGTCCGTCGCACCCGGATGATTCTGATAACTCGCAGTAAAGCGGCTATAACATGTCACCCCGATACCGGATTTGGACGAAATTGGTATTGTTGGAAAGCTAATTCAATTCTCTACATGAAAAACAGTCAAATCTAAGAAAATTCTTCCAATCACTTGGGAAGTCAATTCACAATGTTTTAGGTATGAAATTACGTTTCATTTTACACGACCTATGGCTCAGACTACGAGGGAGCTTTGCGTGGTCTTACAATGTCGTGGCCATATCGTATTTCCTTACTATTCTGAACATTGAAATGGGTCTCAAGACAAAAATACCCCTTTTAAAAAGGACTTACAAAAACAAAACTGGGGCTGCGACGGTCGAAGCGATGGTCCGTCGCTAGCCTGACGGTCCGTCGCTCATGGGCCAAAAAAAGAGTTACTGCCTTAGTTGTGATGGGCCGAGCTATGGTCCGTCGGATCGTCCGTCGCACCTAGGTAATTATGATAACTCTCAGTAAAACGGCTATAACTTGTCACCCCGATACCGGATTTGGACGAAATTGGTATTGTTGGAAAGTTAATTCAATTCTCTATATGACAAAAAGTTAAATTTAATAAAATTCTTTATGGTTTAAACACCAATCACTTGGGAAGTCATTTCTCATTCTCGTAGGTCAAATATTATGTTTCACTTGACAAGCCCTATGGCTCAGACTACGAGGTTACTTTGTGGGGTCTTACAATGCCGTGGCCATATCGTATTGCCTTACTATTATGAACATTGAAACGGGTCTCAAGACCAAAAATACCCTTTTAGAAAGGACTTACAAATACTAAACTGGGGCTGCGACGGTCGAAGCGACGGTTCATCGCTAGCCTGATGTTTTTTCGCTAGCCAGACGGCGATCGCTATCCTGATAGTCCGTCGCTAGCCTGACGGTCCATCCAGTCATCCGTCGCACATGGACCAAAAAAGAGTTACTGCCTTGGTTGTGACGGACCGTGCTTTGGTCCGTTGCAGACTCGATGGTCCGTAGGATCGTCCGTCGCACCCGGATGATTCTGATAACTCTAAGTAAAACGGCTATAACATGTCACCTCGAGACCGGATTTGGACGAAATTGGTATTGTTGGAAAGCTAATTCAATTCTCTACATGTCAAAAAGTCAAATTTAAGAAAGTTCTTCCAATCACTTGGGAAGTCAATTCTCAATGTTTTAGGTACGAAATTACGATTTACTTGACACGACATATGGCTCAGACTAAGAGGAAGCTTTGCGTGGTCTTACAAAGTCGTGGCCATATCGTATTGCCTTACTATTCTGAACATTGAAATGGGTCTCAAGACAAAAATACCCCTTTTAAAAAGGACTTACAAATACTAAACTGGGGCTGCGACGGTCGAAGCGATGGTCCGTCGCTAGCCTGACGGTCCGTCGCTCATGGGCCAAAAAAAGAGTTACTGCCTTAGTTGTGATGGGCTGAGCTATGGTCCGTCGGATCGTCCGTCGCACCTAGGTAATTATGATAACTCTCAGTAAAACGGCTATAACTTGTCACCCCGATACCGGATTTGGACGAAATTGGTATTGTTGGAAAGTTAATTCAATTCTCTCCATGACAAAAAGTCAAATTTAATAAAATTCTTTATGGTTTAAACACCAATCACATAGGAAGTCATTTCTCATTCTCGTAGGTCAAAAATTATGTTTCACTTGACACGCCCTATGGCTCAGACTACGAGGTTACTTTGTGGGGTCTTACAAGGTCGTGGCCATATCGTATTGCCTTACTATTATGAACATTGAAACGGGTCTCCAGACCAAAAATACCCTTTTAGAAAGGACTTACAAATACTAAACTGGGGCTGCGACGGTCAAAGCGATGGTTCATCGCTAGCCTGATGTTTTGTCGCTAGCCAGACGGCCATCGCTATCCTGATAGTCCGTCGCTAGCCTGACGGTCCATCCAGTCATCCGTCGCACATGGACCAAAAAATAGTTACTGCCTTAGTTGTGACGGACCGTGCTTTGGTCCGTTGCAGACTCGATGGTCCGTTGGATCATCCGTCGCACTCGGATGATTCTGATAACTCTCAGTAAAACGGCTATAACTTGTCACCTCGAGACCGGATTTGGACAAAATTGGTATTGTTGGAAAGCTAATTCAATTCTCTACATGGCAAAAATTCAAATTTAAGAAAGTTCATCCAATCACATGGGAAGTCAATTCTCAATGTTTTAGGTACGAAATTATGATTTACTTGACACGACCTATGGCTCAGACTACGAGGAAGCTTTGCGTGGTCTTATAATGTCGTGGCCATATCGTATTGCCTTACTATTCTGAACATTGAAATGGGTCTCAAGACAAAAATACCCCTTTTAAAAAGGACATACAATTACTAAACTGGGGCTGCGACGGTCGAAGCGATGGTCCGTCGCTAGCCTGACGGTCCGTCGCTTATGGGCCAAAAAAAGAGTTACTGCCTTAGTTGTGATGGGCCGAGCTATGGTCCGTTGGATCTTCCGTCGCACCTAGGTAATTATGATAACTTTCAGTAAAATTGCTATAATTTGTCACCCCGATACCGGATTTGGACGAAATTGGTATTGTTGGAAAGTTAATTCAATTCTTTACATGACAAAAAGTCAAATTTAATAAAATTCTTTATGATTTAAACACCAATCACTTGGGAAGTCACTTCTCATTCTCGTCGGTCCAATATTACGTTTCACTTGACACGCCCTATGGCTCAGACTACGAGGGAACTTTGTGGGGTCTTATAATGTCGTGGCCATATAGTATTGCCTTACTATTATGAATATTGAAACGCGTCTCAAGACCAAAAATACCCTTTTAGAAAGGACTTACAAATACTAAACTGGGGCTGCGACGGTCGAAGCGACGGTTCGTCGCTAGCCTGATGTTTTGTCGCTAGCCAGACGACCATCGCTATCCTGATAGTCTGTCGCTAGCCTGACGGTCCATCGAGTCATCCGTCGCACATGGACCAAAAAAGAGTTACTGCCTTGGTTGTGACGGACCGGGATTTGGTCCGTTGCAGACTCGATGGTCCGTTGGATCGTCCGTCGCACCCGGATGATTCTGATAACTCGCAGTAAAACGGCTATAACATGTCACCCCGATACCGGATTTGGACGAAATTGGTATTGTTGGAAAGCTAATTCAATTCTCTACATGAAAAAGAGTCAAATTTAAGAAAATTCTTCCAATCACTTGGGAAGTCAATTCTCAATGTTTTAGGTATGAAATTACGTTTTACTTTACACGACCTATGGCTTAGACTACGAGGGAGCTTTGCGTGGTCTTACAATGTCGTGGCCATATCGTATTGCCTTACTATTCTGAACATTGAAATGGGTCTCAAGACAAAAATACCCCTTTTAAAAAGGACTTACAAATACTAAACTGGGGCTGCGACGGTCGAAGCGATGGTCCGTCGCTAGCCTGACGGTCCGTCGCTCATGGGCCAAAAAAAGAGTTACTGCCTTAGTTGTGATGGGCCGAGCTATGGTCCGTCGGATCGTCCGTCGCACCTAGGTAATTATGATAACTCTCAGTAAAACGGCTTTAACTTGTCACCCCGATACCAGATTTGGACGAAATTGGTATTGTTGGAAACTTAATTCAATTCTCTACATGACAAAAGGTCAAATTTAATAAAATTCTTTATGGTTTAAACACCAATCACTTGGTAAGTCACTTCTCATTCTCGTATGTCCAAAATTATGTTTCACTTGACACGCCCTATGGCTCAGACTACGAGGGAACTTTGTGGGGTCTTACAATTCTGTGGCCATATCGCATTGCCTTACTATTATGAACATTGAAACGGGTCTCAAGACAAAAAATACCCTCTTTGAAAGGACTTACAAATACTAAACTGGGGCTGCGACGGTCGAAGCGACGGTTCATCGCTAGCCTGATGTTTTGTCGCTAGCCAGACGGCCATCGCTATCCTGATAGTCCGTCGCTAGCCTGACGGACCATCGAGTCATCCGTCGCACATGGACCAAAAAAGAGTTACTGCCTTGGTTGTGACGGACCGTGCTTTGGTCCGTTGCAGTCTCGATGGTCCGTTGGATCGTCCGTCGTACCCGGATGATTCTGATAACTCGCAGTAAAACAACTATAACTTGTTACCCCGACACCGGATTTGGACGAAATTGGTATTGTTGGAAAGCTAATTCAATTCTCTACATGACCAAAAAGTCTAATTTAAGAAAATTCTTCCAATCACTTGGGAAGTCAATTCTCAATGTTTTAGGTACGAAATTACGTTTTACTTTACAAGACCTATGGCTCAGACTACGAGGGAGCTATGTGTGGTCTTACAATGTCGTGGGCATATCGTATTGCCTTACTATTCTGAACATTGAAATGGGTCTCAAGACAAAAATACCCCTTTTAAAAAGGACTTACAAATACTAAACTGGGGCTGCGACGGTGGAAGCGATGGTGCGTCGCTAGCCTGACGGTCCGTCGCTCATGGGCCAAAAAAAGAGTTACTGCCTTAGTTGTGATGGTCCGAGCTATGGTCCGTCGGATCGTCCGTCGCACCTAGGTAATTATGATAACTCTCAGTAAAACGGCTATAACTTGTCCCGCCGATACCGGATTTGGACGAAATTGGTATTGTTGGAAAGTTAATTCAATTCTCTACATGTCAAAAAGTCAAATTTAATATAATTCTTTATGGTTTAAACACCAATCACTTGGGAAGTCACTTCTCATTCTCATAGGTCCAAAATTATGTTTCACTTGACACGCCTTATGGCTCAGATTACGAGGGAACTTTGTGGGGTCTTACAATGTCGTGGCCATATCGTATTGCCTTACTATTATGAATATTGAAACGGGTCTCAAGACCCAAAATACCCAATTAGAAAGGACTTACAAATACTAAACTGGGGTTGCGACGGTCGAAGCGACGGTTCATCGCTAGCCTGATGTTTTGTCGCTACCCAGACGGCCATCGCTATCCTGATAGTCCGTCGCTAGCCTGACGGTCCATCGAGTCATCCGTCACACATGGACCAAAAAAGAGTTACTGCCTTGGTTGTGACGGACCGTGCTTTGGTCCGTTGCAGTCTCGATGGTCCGTTGGATCGTCCGTCGCACCCGGATGATTCTGATAACTCTCAGTAAAACGGCTATAACTTGTCACCCCGACACCGGATTTGGACGAAATTGGTATTGTTGGAAACCTAATTCAATTCTATACATGAAAAAAAGTCAAATTTAAGAAAATTCTTCCAATCACTTGGGAAGTCAATTCTCAATGTTTTAGGTACGATATTACGTTTTACTTGACACGACCTATGGCTCAGACTATGAGGGAGCTTTGCGTGGTCTTACAATGTCGTGGCCATATCGTATTGCCTTACTATTCTGAACATTGTAATGGGTCTCAAGACAAAAATACCCCTTTTAAAAAGGACTTAAAAATACTAAACTGGGGCTGCGACGGTCTAAGCGATGGTCCGTCGCTAGCCTGACGGTCCGTCGCTCATGGGCCAAAAAAAGAGTTACTGCCTTAGTTGTGATGGGCCGAGCTATGGTCCGTCGGATCGTCCGTCGCACCTAGGTAATTATAATAACTCTCAGTAAAACGGCTATAACTTGTCACCCCGATACCGGATTTGGACGAAATTGGTATTGTTGGAAAGTTAATTCAATTCTCTACATGACAAAAAGTCCAATTTAATAAAATTCTTTATGATTTAAACACCAATCACTTGGGAAGTCACTTCTCATTCTCGTAGGTCTAAAATTACGTTTCATTTGACACGCCATATGGCTCAGACTATGAGGGCACTTTGTGGGGTCTTACAATGCCGTGGCCATATCGTATTGCCTTACTATTATGAATATTGAAACGGGTCTGAAGACCAAAAATACCCTTTTAGAAAGGACTTACAAATACTAAACTGGGGCTGCGACAGTCGAACCGACGGTTCGTCGCTAGCCTGATGTTTTGTCGCTAGCCAGACGACCATCGCTATCCTGATAGTTCGTCGCTAGCCTGACGGTCCATCGAGTCAACCGTCGCACATGGACCAAAAAAGAGGTACTGCCTTGGTTGTGACGGACCAGGCTTTGGTCCGTTGCAGACTCGATGGTCCGTTGGATCGTCCGTCGCACCCGGATGATTCTGATAACTCGCAGTAAAATGGCTATAACTTGTCACCCCGACACCGGATTTGGACGAAATTGGTATTGTTGGAAACCTAATTCAATTCTATACATGACAAAAAGTCAAATTTAACAAAATTCTTCCAATCACTTGGGAAGTCAATTCTCAATGTTTTAGGTACGAAATTACGTTTTACTTGACACGACCTATGGCTCAGACTACGAGGGAGCTTTGCGTGGTCTTACAATGTCGTGGCCATATCGTATTGCCTTACTATTCAGAACATTGTAATCGGTCTCAAGACAAAAATACCCCTTTTAAAAAGGACTTAAAAATACTAAACTGGGGCTGCGACGGTCGAAGCGATGGTCTGTCGCTAGCCTGACGGTCCGTCGCTCATGGGCCAAAAAAAGTGTTACTGCCTTAGTTGTGATGGGCCGAGCTATGGTCCGTCGGATCGTCCGTCGCACCTAGGTAATTATAATAACTCTCAGTAAAACGGCTATAACTTGTCACCCCGATACCGGATTTGGACGAAATTGGTATTGTTGGAAAGTTAATACAATTCTCTACATGACAAAAAGTTAAATTTAATAAAATTCTTTATGATTTAAACACCAATCACTTGGGAAGTCACTTCTCATTCTCGTAGGTCTAAAATTACGTTTCATTTGACACGCCATATGGCTCGGACTACGAGGGAACTTTGTGGGGTCTTACAATGCCGTGGCCATATCGTATTGCCTTACTATTATGAATATTGAAACGGGTCTCAAGACCAAAAATACCCTTTTAGAAAGGACTTACAAATACTAAACTGGGGCTGCGACGGTCGAAGCGACGGTTCGTCGATAGCCTGATGTTTTGTCGCTAGCCATACGGCCATCGCATTCCTGATAGTCCGTCGCTAGCCTGACGATCCATCGAGTCAACCGTCGCACATGGACCAAAAAAGTGTTACTGCCTTGGTTGTGACGGACCGGGCTTTGGTCCGTTGCAGACTCGATGGTCCGTTGGATCGTCCGTCGCACCCGGATGATTCTGATAACTCGTAGTAAAACGGCTATAACTTGTCACCCCGATACCGGATTTGGACGAAATTGGTATTGTTGGAAAGCTAATTCAATTCTCTACATGAAAAACAGTCAAATTTAAGAAAATTCTTCCAATCACTTGGGAAGTCAATACTCAATGTTTTAGGTATGAAATTACGTTTTACTTGACACGACCTATGGCTCAGACTACGAGGGAGCTTTGCGTGGTCTTACAATGTCGTGGCCATATCGTATTGCCTTACTATTCTGATCATTGAAATGGGTCTCAAGACAAAAATACCCCTTTTAAAAAGGACTTACAAATACTAAATTGGGGCTGCGACGGTCGAAGCGATGGTCCGTCGCTAGCCTGACGGTCCGTCGCTCATGGGCCAAAAAAAGAGTTACTGCCTTAGTTGTGATGGGCCGAGCTATGGTCCGTCGGATTGTCCGTCGCACCTAGGTAATTATGATAACTCTCAGTAAAACGGCTATAACTTGTCACCCCGATACCGGATTTGGACGAAACTGGTATTGTAGGAAAGTTAATTCAATTCTCTACATGACAAAAAGTCAAATTTAATAAAATTCTTTATGATTTAAACACCAATCACTTGGGAAGTCACTTCTCATTCTCATAGGTCCAAAATTACGTTTCACTTGAAACGCCCTATGGCTCAGACTACGAGGGAACTTTGTGGGGTCTTACAATGCCGTGGCCATATCGTATTGCCTTACTATTATGAATATTGAAACGGGTCTCAAGACCAAAAATACACTTTTAGAAAGGACTTACAAATACTAAACTGGGGCTGCGGCGGTCGAAGCGACGGTTCGTCGCTAGCCTGATGTTTTTTCGCTAGCCAGACGGCCATCGCTATCCTGATAGTCCGTCGCTAGCCTGACGGTCCATCGAGTCATCCGTCGCACATGGACCAAAATAGAGTTACTGCCTTGGTTGTGACGGACCGGGCTTTGGTCCGTTGCAGACTCGATGGTCCGTTGGATCGTCCGTCGCACCCAGATGATTCTGATAACTCGCAGTAAAACGGCTATAACTTGTCACCCCGATACCGGATTTGGACGAAATTGGTATTGTTGGAAAGCTAATTCACTTCTCTACATGAAAAACAGTCAAATTTAAGAAAATTCTTCCAATCACTTGGGAAGTCAATTCTCAATGTTTTAGGTATGAAATTACGTTTTACTTGACACGACCTATGGCTCAGACTACGAGGGAGATTTGCGTGGTCTTACAATGTCGTGGCCATATCGTATTGCCTTACTATTCTGAACATTGAAATGGCTCTCAAGACAAAAATACCCCATTTAAAAAGGACTTACAAATACTAAACTGGGGCTGCGACGGTCGAAGCGATGGTCCGTCGCTAGCCTGACGGTCCGTCGCTAGCCTGACGGTCCGTCGCTCATTGGCCAAAAAAATAGTTACTGCCTTAGTTGTGATGGGCCGAGATATGGTCTGTCGGATCGTCCGTCGCACCTAGGTAATTATGATAACTCTCAGTAAAACGGCTATAACTTGTCACCCCGATACCAGATTTGGACGAAATTGGTATTGTTGGAAAGCTAATTCAATTCTCTACATGAAAAACAGTCAAATTTAAGAATATTCTTCCAATCACTTGGGAAGTCAATTCTCAATGTTTTAGGTATGAAATTACGTTTTACTTGACACGACCTATGGCTCAGACTACGAGGGAGCTTTGCGTGGTCTTACAATGTCGTGGCCATATCGTATTGCCTTACTATTCTGAACATTGAAATGGGTCTCAAGACAAAAATACCCCTTTTAAAAACATCTTACAAATACTAAACTGGGGCTGCGACGGTCGAAGCGATGGTCCGTCGCTAGCCTGACGGTCCGTCGCTCATTGGCCAAAAAAAGAGTTACTGCCTTAGTTGTGATGGGCCGAGCTATGGTCCGTCGGATCATCCGTCGCACCTAGGTAATTATGATAACTCTCAGTAAAACGGCTATAACTTGTCACCCCGATACCGGATTTGGACGAAATTGGTATTGTTGGAAAGTTAATTCAATTCTCTACATGACAAAAAGTCAAATTTAATAAAATTCTTTATGATTTAAACACCATTCACTTGGGAAGTCACTTCTCATTCTCGTAGGTCAAAAATTACGTTTCACTTGAAACGCCCTATGGCTCAGACTACGAGGGAACTTTGTGGGGTCTTACAATGTCGTGGCCATATCGTATTGCCTTACTATTATGAATATTGAAACGGGTCTCAAGACCAAAAATACCCATTTAGAAAGAACTTACAAATACTAAACTGGGGCTGTGACGGTCGAAGCGACGGTTTGTCGCTAGCCTGATGTTTTGTCGGTAGCCAGACGGCCATCGCTATCCTGATAGTCCGGCGCTAGCCTGCCGGTCCATCGAGCCATCCGTCGCACATGGACCAAAAAAGAGTTACTGCCTTGGTTGTGACGGACCGGGCTTTGGTCCGTTGCAGACTCGATGGTCCGTTGGATCGTCCATCGCACCTGGATGATTCTGATAACTCACAGTAAAACGGCTATAACTTGTCACCCCGATACCAGATTTGGACGAAATTGGTATTGTTGGAAAGCTAATTCAATTCTCTACATGAAAAACAGTCAAATTTAAGAAAATTCTTCCAATCACTTGGGAAGTCAATTCTCAATGTTTTAGGTATGAAATTACGTTTTACTTGACACGACCTATGGCTCAGACTACGAGGGAGCTTTGCGTGGTCTTACAATGTCGTGGCCATATCGTATTGCCTTACTATTCTGAACATTGAAATGGCTCTCAAGACAAAAATACCCCATTTAAAAAGGACTTACAAATACTAAACTGGGGCTGCGACGGTCGAAGCGATGGTCCGTCGCTATCCTGACGGTCCGTCGCTAGCCTGACGGTCCGTCGCTCATTGGCCAAAAAAATAGTTACTGCCTTAGTTGTGATGGGCCGAGATATGGTCTGTCGGATCGTCCGTCGCACCTAGGTAATTATGATAACTCTCAGTAAAACGGCTATAACTTGTCACCCCGATACCGGATTGGGACGAAATTGGTATTGTAGGAAAGTTAATTCAATTCTCTACATGACAAAAAGTCAAATTTAATAAAATTCTTTATGATTTAAACACCAATCACTTGGGAAGTCACTTCTCATTCTCGTAGGTCCAAAATTACGTTTCACTTGAAACGCCCTATGGCTCAGACTACGAGGGAACTTTGTGGGGTCTTACAATGCCGTGGCCATATCGTATTGCCTTACTATTATAAATATTGAAACGGGTCTCAAGAACAAAAATACACTTTTAGAAAGGACTTACAAATACTAAACTGGGGCTGCGGCGGTCGAAGCGACGGTTCGTCGCTAGCCTGATGTTTTTTCGCTAGCCAGACGGCCATCGCTATCCTGATAGTCCGTCGCTAGCCTGACGGTCCATCGAGTCATCCGTCGCACATGGACCAAAATAGAGTTACTGCCTTGGTTGTGACGGACCGGGCTTTGGTCCGTTGCAGACTCGATGGTCCGTTGGATCGTCCGTCGCACCCAGATGATTCTGATAACTCGCAGTAAAACGGCTATAACTTGTCACCCCGATACCGGATTTGGACGAAATTGGTATTGTTGGAAAGCTAATTCAATTCTCTACATGAAAAAAAGTCAAATTTAAGAAAATTCTTCCAATCACTTGGGAAGTCAATTCTCAATGTTTTAGGTATGAAATTACGTTTTACTTGACACGACCTATGGCTCAGACTACGAGGGAGATTTGCGTGGTCTTACAATGTCGTGGCCATATCGTATTGCCTTACTATTCTGAACATTGAAATGGCTCTCAAGACAAAAATACCCCATTTAAAAAGGACTTACAAATACTAAACTGGGGCTGCGACGGTCGAAGCGATGGTCCGTCGCTAGCCTGACGGTCCGTCGCTAGCCTGACGGTCCGTCGCTCATTGGCCAAAAAAATAGTTACTGCCTTAGTTGTGATGGGCCGAGATATGGTCTGTCGGATCGTCCGTCGCACCTAGGTAATTATGATAACTCTCAGTAAAACGGCTATAACTTGTCACCCCGATACCAGATTTGGACGAAATTGGTATTGTTGGAAAGCTAATTCAATTCTCTACATGAAAAACAGTCAAATTTAAGAAAATTCTTCCAATCACTTGGGAAGTCAATTCTCAATGTTTTAGGTATGAAATTACGTTTTACTTGACACGACCTATGGCTCAGACTACGAGGGAGCTTTGCGTGGTCTTACAATGTCGTGGCCATATCGTATTGCCTTACTATTCTGAACATTGAAATGGGTCTCAAGACAAAAATACCCCTTTTAAAAACATCTTACAAATACTAAACTGGGGCTGCGACGGTCGAAGCGATGGTCCGTCGCTAGCCTGACGGTCCGTCGCTCATTGGCCAAAAAAAGAGTTACTGCCTTAGTTGTGATGGGCCGAGCTATGGTCCGTCGGATCATCCGTCGCACCTAGGTAATTATGATAACTCTCAGTAAAACGGCTATAACTTGTCACCCCGATACCGGATTTGGACGAAATTGGTATTGTTGGAAAGTTAATTCAATTCTCTACATGACAAAAAGTCAAATTTAATAAAATTCTTTATGATTTAAACACCATTCACTTGGGAAGTCACTTCTCATTCTCGTAGGTCAAAAATTACGTTTCACTTGAAACGCCCTATGGCTCAGACTACGAGGGAACTTTGTGGGGTCTTACAATGTCGTGGCCATATCGTATTGCCTTACTATTATGAATATTGAAACGGGTCTCAAGACCAAAAATACCCATTTAGAAAGGACTTACAAATACTAAACTGGGGCTGTGACGGTCGAAGCGACGGTTTGTCGCTAGCCTGATGTTTTGTCGGTAGCCAGACGGCCATCGCTATCCTGATAGTCCGGCGCTAGCCTGCCGGTCCATCGAGCCATCCGTCGCACATGGACCAAAAAAGAGTTACTGCCTTGGTTGTGACGGACCGGGCTTTGGTCCGTTGCAGACTCGATGGTCCGTTGGATCGTCCATCGCACCTGGATGATTCTGATAACTCACAGTAAAACGGCTATAACTTGTCACCCCGATACCAGATTTGGACGAAATTGGTATTGTTGGAAAGCTAATTCAATTCTCTACATGAAAAACAGTCAAATTTAAGAAAATTCTTCCAATCACTTGGGAAGTCAATTCTCAATGTTTTAGGTATGAAATTACGTTTTACTTGACACGACCTATGGCTTAGACTACGAGGGAGCTTTGCGTGGTCTTACAATGTCGTGGCCATATCGTATTGCCTTACTATTCTGAACATTGAAATGGCTCTCAGGACAAAAATACCCCATTTAAAAAGGACTTACAAATACTAAACTGGGGCTGCGGCGGTCGAAGCGACGGTTCGTCGCTAGCCTGATGTTTTTTCGCTAGCCAGACGGCCATCGCTATCCTGATAGTCCGTCGCTAGTCTGACGGTCCATCGAGTCATCCGTCGCACATGGACCAAAATAGAGTTACTGCCTTGGTTGTGACGGACCGGGCTTTGGTCCGTTGCAGACTCGATGGTCCGTTGGATCGTCCGTCGCACCCAGATGATTCTGATAACTCGCAGTAAAACGGCTATAACTTGTCACCCCGATACCGGATTTGGACGAAATTGGTATTGTTGGAAAGCTAATTCAATTCTCTACATGAAAAACAGTCAAATTTAAGAAAATTCTTCCAATCACTTGGGAAGTCAATTCTCAATGTTTTAGGTATGAAATTACGTTTTACTTGACACGACCTATGGCTCAGACTACGAGGGAGATTTGCGTGGTCTTACAATGTCGTGGCCATATCGTATTGCCTTACTATTCTGAACATTGAAATGGCTCTCAAGACAAAAATACCCCATTTAAAAAGGACTTACAAATACTAAACTGGGGCTGCGACGGTCGAAGCGATGGTCCGTCGCTAGCCTGACGGTCCGTCGCTAGCCTGACGGTCCGTCGCTCATTGGCCAAAAAAATAGTTACTGCCTTAGTTGTGATGGGCCGAGATATGGTCTGTCGGATCGTCCGTCGCACCTAGGTAATTATGATAACTCTCAGTAAAACGGCTATAACTTGTCACCCCGATACCAGATTTGGACGAAATTGGTATTGTTGGAAAGCTAATTCAATTCTCTACATGAAAAACAGTCAAATTTAAGAAAATTCCTTCAATCACTTGGGAAGTCAATTCTTAATGTTTTAGGTATGAAATTACGTTTTACTTGACACGACCTATGGCTCAGACTACGAGGGAGCTTTGCGTGGTCTTACAATGTCGTGGCCATATCGTATTGCCTTACTATTCTGAACATTGAAATGGGTCTCAAGACAAAAATACCCCTTTTAAAAACATCTTACAAATACTAAACTGGGGCTGCGACGGTCGAAGCGATGGACCGTCGCTAGCCTGACGGTCCGTCGCTCATTGGCCAAAAAAAGAGTTACTGCCTTAGTTGTGATGGGCCGAGCTATGGTCCGTCGGATCATCCGTCGCACCTAGGTAATTATGATAACTCTCAGTAAAACGGCTATAACTTGTCACCCCGATACCGGATTTGGACGAAATTTGTATTGTTGGAAAGTTAATTCAATTCTCTACATGACAAAAAGTCAAATTTAATAAAATTCTTTATGATTTAAACACCATTCACTTGGGAAGTCACTTCTCATTCTCGTAGGTCAAAAATTACGTTTCACTTGAAACGCCCTATGGCTCAGACTACGAGGGAACTTTGTGGGGTCTTACAATGTCGTGGCCATATCGTATTGCCTTACTATTATGAATATTGAAACGGGTCTCAAGACCAAAAATACCCATTTAGAAAGGACTTACAAATACTAAACTGGGGCTGTGACGGTCGAAGCGACGGTTTGTCGCTAGCCTGATGTTTTGTCGGTAGCCAGACGGCCATCGCTATCCTGATAGTCCGGCGCTAGCCTGCCGGTCCATCGAGCCATCCGTCGCACATGGACCAAAAAAGAGTTACTGCCTTGGTTGTGACGGACCGGGCTTTGGTCCGTTGCAGACTCGATGGTCCGTTAGATCGTCCATCGCACCTGGATGATTCTGATAACTCACAGTAAAACGGCTATAACTTGTCACCCCGATACCAGATTTGGACGAAATTGGTATTGTTGGAAAGCTAATTCAATTCTCTGAATGAAAAACAGTCAAATTTAAGAAAATTCTTCCAATCACTTGGGAAGTCAATTCTCAATGTTTTAGGTATGAAATTACGTTTTACTTGACACGACCTATGGCTCAGACTACGAGGGAGCTTTGCGTGGTCTTACAATGTCGTGGCCATATCGTATTGCCTTACTATTCTGAACATTGAAATGGCTCTCAAGACAAAAATACCCCATTTAAAAAGGACTTACAAATACTAAACTGGGGCTGCGACGGTCGAAGCGATGGTCCGTCGCTATCCTGACGGTCCGTCGCTAGCCTGACGGTCCGTCGCTCATTGGCCAAAAAAATAGTTACTGCCTTAGTTGTGATGGGCCGAGATATGGTCTGTCGGATCGTCCGTCGCACCTAGGTAATTATGATAACTCTCAGTAAAACGGCTATAACTTGTCACCCCGATACCGGATTGGGACGAAATTGGTATTGTAGGAAAGTTAATTCAATTCTCTACATGACAAAAAGTCAAATTTAATAAAATTCTTTATGATTTAAACACCAATCGCTTGGGAAGTCACTTCTCATTCTCGTAGGTCAAAAATTACGTTTCACTTGAAACACCCTATGGCTCAGACTACGAGGGAACTTTGTGGGGTCTTACAATGTCGTGGCCATATCGTATTGCCTTACTATTATGAATATTGAAACGGGTCTCAAGACCAAAAATACACTTTTAGAAAGGACTTACAAATACTAAACTGGGTCTGCGGAGGTCGAAGCGACGGTTCGTCGCTAGCCTGATGTTTTGTCGCTATCCAGACAGCCATCGCTATCCTGATAGTCCGTCGCTAGCCTGACGGTCCATCGAGTCATCCTTCGCACATGGACCAAAATAGAGTTACTGCCTTGGTTGTGACGGACCGGGCTTTGGTCCGTTGCAGACTCGATGGTCCGTTGGATCGTCCGTCGCACCCGGATGATTCTGATAACTCGCAGTAAAACGGCTATAACTTGTCACCCCGATACCGGATTTGGACGAAATTGGTATTGTTGGAAAGCTAATTCAATTCTCTACATGAAAAATAGTCAAATATAAGAAAATTCTACCAATCACTTGGGAAGTCAATTCTCAATGTTTTAGGTATGAAATTACGTTTTACTTGACACGACCTATGGCTCAGACTACGAGGGAGCTTTGCGTGGTCTTACAATGTCGTGGACATATCGTATTGCCTTACTATTCTGAACATTGAAATGGCTCTCAAGACAAAAATACCCCTTTTAAAAACAACTTACAAATACTAAACTGGGGCTGCGACGATCGAAGCAATGGTCCGTCGCTAGCCTGACGGTCCGTCGCTCATTGGCCAAAAAAAGAGTTACTGCCTTAGTTGTGATGGGCCGAGCTATGGTCCGTCGGATCATCCGTCGCACCTAGGTAATTATGATAACTCTCAGTAAAACGGCTATAACTTGTCACCCCGATACCGGATTTGGACGAAATTGGTATTGTTGGAAAGTTAATTCAATTCTCTACATGACAAAAAGTCAAATTTAATAAAATTCTTTATGATTTAAACACCATTCACTTGGGAAGTCACTTCTCATTCTCGTAGGTCAAAAATTACGTTTCACTTGAAACGCCCTATGGCTCAGACTACGAGGGAACTTTGTGGGGTCTTACAATGTCGTGGCCATATCGTATTGCCTTACTATTATGAATATTGAAACGGGTCTCAAGACCAAAAATACCCATTTAGAAAGGACTTACAAATACTAAACTGGGGTTGCGACGGTCGAAGCGACGGTTTGTCGCTAGCCTGATGTTTTGTCGGTAGCCAGACGGCCATCGCTATCCTGATAGTCCGGCGCTAGCCTGCCGGTCCATCGAGCCATCCGTCGCACATGGACCAAAAAAGAGTTACTGCCTTGGTTGTGACGGACCGGGCTTTGGTCCGTTGCAGACTCGATGGTCCGTTGGATCGTCCATCGCACCTGGATGAGTCTGATAACTCACAGTAAAACGGCTATAACTTGTCACCCCGATACCAGATTTGGACGAAATTGGTATTGTTGGAAAGCTAATTCAATTCTCTACATGAAAAACAGTCAAATTTAAGAAAATTCTTCCAATCACTTGGGAAGTCAATTCTCAATGTTTTAGGTATGAAATTACGTTTTACTTGACACGACCTATGGCTCAGACTACGAGGGAGCTTTGCGTGGTCTTACAATGTCGTGGCCATATCGTATTGCCTTACTATTCTGAACATTGAAATGGGACTCAAGACAAAAATACCCCTTTTAAAAACAACTTACAAATACTAAACTGGGGCTGCGACGGTCGAAGCGATGGTCCGTCGCTAGCCTGACGGTCCGTCGCTCATTGGCCAAAAAAAGAGTTACTGCCTTAGTTGTGATGGGCCGAGCTATGGTCCGTCGGATCATCCGTCGCACCTAGGTAATTATGATAACTCTCAGTAAAACGGCTATAACTTGTCACCCCGATACCGGATTTGGACGAAATTGGTATTGTTGGAAAGTTAATTCAATTCTCTACATGACAAAAAGTCAAATTTAATAAAATTCTTTATGATTTAAACACCATTCACTTGGGAAGTCACTTCTCATTCTCGTAGGTCAAAAATTACGTTTCACTTGAAACGCCCTATGGCTCAGACTACGAGGGAACTTTGTGGGGTCTTACAATGTCGTGGCCATATCGTATTGCCTTACTATTATGAATATTGAAACGGGTCTCAAGACCAAAAATACCCATTTAGAAAGGACTTACAAATACTAAACTGGGGCTGCGACGGTCGAAGCGACGGTTTGTCGCTAGCCTGATGTTTTGTCGGTAGCCAGACGGCCATCGCTATCCTGATAGTCCGGCGCTAGCCTGCCGGTCCATCGAGCCATCCGTCGCACATGGACCAAAAAAGAGTTACTGCCTTGGTTGTGACGGACCGGGCTTTGGTCCGTTGCAGACTCGATGGTCCATTGGATCGTCCATCGCACCTGGATGATTCTGATAACTCACAGTAAAACGGCTATAACTTGTCACCCCGATACCAGATTTGGACGAAATTGGTATTGTTGGAAAGCTAATTCAATTCTCTACATGAAAAACAGTCAAATTTAAGAAAATTCTTCCAATCACTTGGGAAGTCAATTCTCAATGTTTTAGGTATGAAATTATGTTTTACTTGACACGACCTATGGCTCAGACTACGAGGGAGCTTTGCGTGGTCTTACAATGTCGTGGCCATATCGTATTGACTTACTATTCTGAACATTGAAATGGGACTCAAGACAAAAATACCCCTTTTAAAAACAACTTACAAATACTAAACTGGGGCTGCGACGGTCGAAGCGATGGTCCGTCGCTAGCCTGACGGTCCGTCGCTCATTGGCCAAAAAAAGAGTTACTGCCTTAGTTGTGATGGGCCGAGCTATGGTCCGTCGGATCATCCGTCGCACCTAGGTAATTATGATAACTCTCAGTAAAACGGCTATAACTTGTCACCCCGATACCGGATTTGGACGAAATTGGTATTGTTGGAAAGTTAATTCAATTCTCTACATGACAAAAAGTCAAATTTAATAAAATTCTTTATGATTTAAACACCATTCACTTGGGAAGTCACTTCTCATTCTCGTAGGTCAAAAATTACGTTTCACTTGAAACGCCCTATGGCTCAGACTACGAGGGAACTTTGTGGGGTCTTACAATGTCGTGGACATATCGTATTGCCTTACTATTATGAATATTGAAACGGGTCTCAAGACCAAAAATACCCATTTAGAAAGGACTTACAAATACTAAACTGGGGCTGCGACGGTCGAAGCGACGGTTTGTCGCTAGCCTGATGTTTTGTCGGTAGCCAGACGGCCATCGCTATCCTGATAGTCCGGCGCTAGCCTGCCGGTCCATCGAGCCATCCGTCGCACATGGACCAAAAAAGAGTTACTGCCTTGGTTGTGACGGACCGGGCTTTGGTCCGTTGCAGACTCGATGGTCCGTTGGATCGTCCATCGCACCTGGATGATTCTGATAACTCACAGTAAAACGGCTATAACTTGTCACCCCGATACCAGATTTGGACGAAATTGGTATTGTTGGAAAGCTAATTCAATTCTCTACATGAAAAACAGTCAAATTTAAGAAAATTCTTCCAATCACTTGGGAAGTCAATTCTCAATGTTTTAGGTATGAAATTACGTTTTACTTGACACGACCTATGGCTCAGACTACGAGGGAGCTTTCCGTGGTCTTACAATGTCGTGGCCATATCGTATTGCCTTACTATTCTGAACATTGAAATGGGACTCAAGACAAAAATACCCCTTTTAAAAACAACTTACAAATACTAAACTGGGGCTGCGACGGTCGAAGCGATGGTCCGTCGCTAGCCTGACGGTCCGTCGCTCATTGGCCAAAAAAAGAGTTACTGCCTTAGTTGTGATGGGCCGAGCTATGGTCCGTCGGATCATCCGTCGCACCTAGGTAATTATGATAACTCTCAGTAAAACGGCTATAACTTGTCACCCCGATACCGGATTTGGACGAAATTGGTATTGTTAAAAGTTAATTCAATTCTCTACATGACAAAAAGTCAAATTTAATAAAATTCTTTATGATTTAAACACCATTCACTTGGGAAGTCACTTCTCATTCTCGTAGGTCAAAAATTACGTTTCACTTGAAACGCCCTATGGCTCAGACTACGAGGGAACTTTGTGGGGTCTTACAATGTCGTGGCCATATCGTATTGCCTTACTATTATGAATATTGAAACGGGTCTCAAGACCAAAAATACCCATTTAGAAAGGACTTACAAATACTAAACTGGGGCTGCGACGGTCGAAGCGACGGTTTGTCGCTAGCCTGATGTTTTGTCGGTAGCCAGACGGCCATCGCTATCCTGATAGTCCGGCGCTAGCCTGCCGGTCCATCGAGCCATCCGTCGCACATGGACCAAAAAAGAGTTACTGCCTTGGTTGTGACGGACCGGGCTTTGGTCCGTTCCAGACTCGATGGTCCGTTGGATCGTCCATCGCACCTGGATGATTCTCATAACTCACAGTAAAACGGCTATAACTTGTCACCCCGATACCAGATTTGGACGAAATTGGTATTGTTGGAAAGCTAATTCAATTCTCTACATGAAAAAAAGTCAAATTTAAGAAAATTCTTCCAATCACTTGGGAAGTCAATTCTCAATGTTTTAGGTATGAAATTACGTTTTACTTGACACGACCTATGGCTCAGACTACGAGGGAGCTTTGCGTGGTCTTACAATGTCGTGGCCATATCGTATTGCCTTACTATTCTGAACATTGATATGGCTCTCAAGACAAAAATACCCCATTTAAAAAGGACTTACAAATACTAAACTGGGGCTGCGACGGTCGAAGCGATGGTCCGTCGCTAGCCTGACGGTCCGTCGCTCATTGGCCAAAAAAATAGTTACTGCCTTAGTTGTGATGGGCCGAGATATGGTCTGTCGGATCGTCCGTCGCACCTAGGTAATTATGATAACTCTCAGTAAAACGGCTATAACTTGTCACCCCGATACCGGATTTGGACGAAATTGGTATTGTAGAAAAGTTAATTCAATTCTCTACATGACAAAAAGTCAAATTTAATAAAATTCTTTATGATTTAAACACCAATCACTTGGGAAGTCACTTCTCATTCTCGTAGGTCAAAAATTACGTTTCACTTGAAACGCCCTATGGCTCAGACTACGAGGGAACTTTGTGGGGTCTTACAATGCCGTGGCCATATCGTATTGCCTTACTATTATGAATATTGAAACGGGTCTCAAGACCAAAAATACACTTTTAGAAAGGACTTACAAATACTAAACTGGGTCTGCGGCGGTCGAAGCGACGGTTCGTCGCTAGCCTGATGTTTTGTCGCTATCTAGACAGCCATCGCTATCCTGATAGTCCGTCGCTAGCCTGACGGTCCATCGAGTCATCCTTCGCACATGGACCAAAATAGAGTTACTGACTTGGTTGTGACGGACCGGGCTTTGGTCCTTTGCTGACTCGATGGTCCGTTGGATCGTCCGTCGCACCTGGATGATTCTGATAACTCGCAGTAAAACGGCTATAACTTGTCACCCCGATACCGGATTTGGACGAAATTGGTATTGTTGGAAAGCTAATTCAATTCTCTACATGAAAAATAGTCAAATATAAGAAAATTCTACCAATCACTTGGGAAGTCAATTCTCAATGTTTTAGGTATGAAATTACGTTTTACTTGACACGACCTGTGGCTCAGACTACGAGGGAGCTTTGCGTGGTCTTACAATGTCGTGGCCATATCGTATTGCCTTACTATTCTGAACATTGAAATGGCTCTCAAGACAAAAATACCCCATTTAAAAAGGACTTACAAATACTAAACTGGGGCTGCGATGGTCGAAGCAATGGTCCGTCGCTAGCCTGACGGTCCGTCGCTCATTGGCCAAAAAAAGAGTTACTGCCTTAGTTGTGATGGGCCGAGCTATGGTCCGTCGGATCATCCGTCGCACCTAGGTAATTATGATAACTCTCAGTAAAACGGCTATAACTTGTCACCCCGATACCGGATTTGGACGAAATTGGTATTGTTGGAAAGTTAATTCATTTCTCTACATGACAAAAAGTCAAATTTAATAAAATTCTTTATGATTTAAACACCATTCACTTGGGAAGTCACTTCTCATTCTCGTAGGTCAAAAATTACGTTTCACTTGAAACGCCCTATGGCTCAGACTACGAGGGAACTTTGTGGGGTCTTACAATGTCGTGGCCATATCGTATTGCCTTACTATTATGAATATTGAAACGGGTCTCAAGACCAAAAATACCCATTTAGAAAGGACTTAGAAATACTAAACTGGGGCTGCGACGGTCAAAGCGACGGTTTGTCGCTAGCCTGATGTTTTGTCGGTAGCCAGACGACCATCGCTATCCTGATAGTCCGGCGCTAGCCTGCCGGTCCATCGAGCCATCCGTCGCACATGGACCAAAAAAGAGTTACTGCCTTGGTTGTGACGGACCGGGCTTTGGTCCGTTGCAGACTCGATGGTCCGTTGGATCGTCCATCGCACCTGGATGATTCTGATAACTCACAGTAAAACGGCTATAACTTGTCACCCCGATACCAGATTTGGACGAAATTGGTATTGTTGGAAAGCTAATTCAATTCTCTACATGAAAAACAGTCAAATTTAAGAAAATTCTTCCAATCACTTGGGAAGTCAATTCTCAATGTTTTAGGTATGAAATTACGTTTTACTTGACACGACCTATGGCTCAGACTACGAGGGAGCTTTGCGTGGTCTTACAATGTCGTGGCCATATCGTATTGCCTTACTATTCTGAACATTGAAATGGGTCTCAAGACAAAAATACCCCTTTTAAAAACAACTTACAAATACTAAACTGGGGCTGCGACGGTCGAAGCGATGGTCCGTCGCTAGCCTGACGGTCCGTCGCTCATTGGCCAAAAAAAGAGTTACTGCCTTAGTTGTGATGGGCCGAGCTATGGTCCGTCGGATCATCCGTCGCACCTAGGTAATTATGATAACTCTCAGTAAAACGGCTATAACTTGTCACCCCGATACCGGATTTGGACGAAATTGGTATTGTTGGAAAGTTAATTCAATTCTCTACATGACAAAAAGTCAAATTTAATAAAATTCTTTATGATTTAAACACCATTCACTTGGGAAGTCACTTCTCATTCTCGTAGGTCAAAAATTACGTTTCACTTGAAACGCCCTATGGCTCAGACTACGAGGGAACTTTGGGGGGTCTTACAATGTCGTGGCCATATCGTATTGCCTTACTATTATGAATATTGAAACGGGTCTCAAGACCAAAAATACCCATTTAGAAAGGACTTAGAAATACTAAACTGGGGCTGCGACGGTCGAAGCGACGGTTTGTCGCTAGCCTGATGTTTTGTCGGTAGCCAGACGGCCAGCGCTATCCTGATAGTCCGGCGCTAGCCTGCCGGTCCATCGAGCCATCCGTCGCACATGGACCAAAAAAGAGTTACTGCCTTGGTTGTGACGGACCGGGCTTTGGTCCGTTGCAGACTCGATGGTCCGTTGGATCGTCCATCGCACCTGGATGATTCTGATAACTCACAGTAAAACGGCTATAACTTGTCACCCCGATACCAGATTTGGACGAAATTGGTATTGTTGGAAAGCTAATTCAATTCTCTACATGAAAAACAGTCAAATTTAAGAAAATTCTTCCAATCACTTGGGAAGTCAATTCTCAATGTTTTAGGTATGAAATTATGTTTTACTTGACACGACCTATGGCTCAGACTACGAGGGAGCTTTGCGTGGTCTTACAATGTCGTGGCCATATCGTATTGCCTTACTATTCTGAACATTGAAATGGCTCTCAAGACAAAAATACCCCATTTAAAAAGGACTTACAAATACTAAACTGGGGCTGCGACGGTCGAAGCGATGGTCCGTCGCTAGCCTGACGGTCCGTCGCTCATTGGCCAAAAAAATAGTTACTGCCTTAGTTGTGATGGGCCGAGATATGGTTTGTCGGATCGTCCGTCGCACCTAGGTAATTATGATAAATCTCAGTAAAACGGCTATAACTTGTCACCCCGATACCGGATTTGGACGAAATTGGTATTGTAGGAAAGTTAATTCAATTCTCTACATGACAAAAAGTCAAATTTAATAAAATTCTTTATGAATTAAACACCAATCACTTGGGAAGTCACTTCTCATTCTCGTAGGTCAAAAATTACGTTTCACTTGAAACGCCCTATGGCTCAGACTACGAGGGAACTTTGTGGGGTCTTACAATGCCGTGGCCATATCGTATTGCCTTACTATTATGAATATTGAAACGGGTCTCAAGACCAAAAATACACTTTTAGAAAGGACTTACAAATACTAAACTGGGTCTGCGGCGGTCGAAGCGACGGTTCGTCGCTAGCCTGATGTTTTGTCGCTATCCAGACAGCCATCGCTATCCTGATAGTCCATCGCTAGCCTGACGGTCCATCGAGTCATCCTTCGCACATGGACCAAAATAGAGTTACTGCCTTGGTTGTGACGGACCGGGCTTTGGTCCGTTGCAGACTCGATGGTCCGTTGGATCGTCCGTCGCACCCGGATGATTCTGATAACTCGCAGTAAAACGGCTATAACTTGTCACCCCGATACCGGATTTGGATGAAATTGGTATTGTTGGAAAGCTAATTCAATTCTCTACATGAAAAATAGTCAAATATAAGAAAATTCTACCAATCACTTGGGAAGTCAATTCTCAATGTTTTAGGTATGAAATTACGTTTTACTTGACACGACCTATGGCTCAGACTACGAGGGAGCTTTGCGTGGTCTTACAATGTCGTGGCCATATCGTATTGCCTTACTATTCTGAACATTGAAATGGCTCTCAAGACAAAAATACCCCATTTAAAAAGGACTTACAAATACTAAACTGGGGCTGCGACGGTCGAAGCAATGGTCCGTCGCTAGCCTGACGGTCCGTCGCTCATTGGCAAAAAAAAGAGTTACTGCCTTAGTTGTGATGGGCGGAGCTATGGTCCGTCGGATCATCCGTCGCCCCTAGGTAATTATGATAACTCTCAGTAAAACGGCTATAACTTGTCACCCCGATACCGGATTTGGACGAAATTGGTATTGTAGGAAAGTTAATTCAATTCTCTACATGACAAAAAGTCAAATTTAATAAAATTCTTTATGAATTAAACACCAATCACTTGGGAAGTCACTTCTCATTCTCGTAGGTCAAAAATTACGTTTCACTTGAAACGCCCTATGGCTCAGACTACGAGGGAACTTTGTGGGGTCTTACAATGCCGTGGCCATATCGTATTGCCTTACTATTATGAATATTGAAACGGGTCTCAAGACCAAAAATACACTTTTAGAAAGGACTTACAAATACTAAACTGGGTCTGCGGCGGTCGAAGCGACGGTTCGTCGCTAGCCTGATGTTTTGTCGCTATCCAGACAGCCATCGCTATCCTGATAGTCCATCGCTAGCC
This sequence comes from Capsicum pubescens, assembly GCA_030864215.1. Lineage (NCBI taxonomy): Eukaryota > Viridiplantae > Streptophyta > Magnoliopsida > Solanales > Solanaceae > Capsicum > Capsicum pubescens. The sequence goes on from CM061548.1 coordinate 325,916,283, forward strand.
TGACGGTCCATCGAGTCATCCTTCGCACATGGACCAAAATAGAGTTACTGCCTTGGTTGTGACGGACCGGGCTTTGGTCCGTTGCAGACTCGATGGTCCGTTGGATCGTCCGTCGCACCCGGATGATTCTGATAACTCGCAGTAAAACGGCTATAACTTGTCACCCCGATACCGGATTTGGACGAAATTGGTATTGTTGGAAAGCTAATTCAATTCTCTACATGAAAAATAGTCAAATATAAGAAAATTCTACCAATCACTTGGGAAGTCAATTCTCAATGTTTTAGGTATGAAATTACGTTTTACTTGACACGACCTATGGCTCAGACTACGAGGGAGCTTTGCGTGGTCTTACAATGTCGTGGCCATATCGTATTGCCTTACTATTCTGAACATTGAAATGGCTCTCAAGACAAAAATACCCCATTTAAAAAGGACTTACAAATACTAAACTGGGGCTGCGACGGTCGAAGCAATGGTCCGTCGCTAGCCTGACGGTCCGTCGCTCATTGGCCAAAAAAAGAGTTACTGCCTTAGTTGTGATGGGCCGAGCTATGGTCCGTTGGATCATCCGTCGCCCCTAGGTAATTATGATAACTCTCAGTAAAACGGCTATAACTTGTCACCCCGATACCGGATTTGGACGAAATTGGTATTGTTGGAAAGTTAATTCAATTCTCTACATGACAAAAAGTCAAATTTAATAAAATTCTTTATGATTTAAACACCATTCACTTGGGAAGTCACTTCTCATTCTCGTAGGTCAAAAATTACGTTTCACTTGAAATGCCCTATGGCTCAGACTACGAGGGAAATTTGTGGGGTCTTACAATGTCGTGGCCATATCGTATTGCCTTACTATTATGAATATTGAAATGGGTCTCAAGACCAAAAATACCCATTTAGAAAGGACTTACAAATACTAAACTGGGGCTGCGACGGTCGAAGCGACGGTTTGTCGCTAGCCTGATGTTTTGTCAGTAGCCAGACGGCCATCGCTATCCTGATAGTCCGGCGCTAGCCTGCCGGTCCATCGAGCCATCCGTCGCACCTGGACCAAAAAAGAGTTACTGCCTTGGTTGTGACGGACCGGGCTTTGGTCCGTTGCAGACTCGATGGTCCGTTGGATCGTCCATCGCACCTGGATGATTCTGATAACTCACAGTAAAACGGCTATAACTTGTCACCCCGATACCAGATTTGGACGAAATTGGTATTGTTGGAAAGCTAATTCAATTCTCTACATGAAAAACAGTCAAATTTAAGAAAATTCTTCCAATCACTTGGGAAGTCAATTCTCAATGTTTTAGGTATGAAATTACGTTTTACTTGACACGACCTATGGCTCAGACTACGAGGGAGCTTTGCGTGGTCTTACAATGTCGTGGCCATATCGTATGGCCTTACTATTCTGAACATTCAAATGGGTCTCAAGACAAAAATACCCCTTTTAAAAACAACTTACAAATACTAAACTGGGGCTGCGACGGTCGAAGCGATGGTCCGTCGCTAGCCTGACAGTCCGTCGCTCATTGGCCAAAAAAAGAGTTACTGCCTTAGTTGTGATTGGCCGAGATATGGTCCGTCGGATTGTCCGTCGCACCTAGGTAATTATCATAACTCTCAGTAAAACGGCTATAACTTGTCACCCCGATACCGGATTTGGACGAAATTGGTTTTGTTGGAAAGTTAATTCAATTCTCTACATGACAAAAAGTCAAATTTAATAAAATTCTTTATTATTTAATCACCAATCACTGGGGAAGTCACTTCTCATTCTCGTAGGTCCAAAATTACGTTTCACTTGAAACGCCCTATGGCTCAGACTACGAGGGAACTTTGTGGGGTCTTACAATGCCGTGGCCATATCGTATTGCCTTACTATTATGAATATTGAAACGGGTCTCAAGACCAAAAATACACTTTTAGAAAGGAATTACAAATACTAAACTGGGTCTGCGGCGGTCGAAGCGACGGTTCGTCGCTAGCCTGATGTTTTGTCGCTATCCAGACAGCCATCGCTATCCTGATAGTCCGTCGCTAGCCTGACGGTCCATCGAGTCATCCTTCGCACATGGACCAAAATAGAGTTACTGCCTTGGTTGTGACGGACCGGGCTTTGGTCCGTTGCAGACTCGATGGTCCGTTGGATCGTCCGTCGCACCCGGATGATTCTGACAACTCGCAGTAAAACGGCTATAACTTGTCACCCCGATACCGGATTTGGACGAAATTGGTATTGTTGGAAAGCTAATTCAATTCTCTACATGAAAAATAGTCAAATATAAGAAAATTCTACCAATCACTTCGGAAGTCAATTCTCAATGTTTTAGGTATGAAATTACGTTTTACTTGACACGACCTATGGCTCAGACTACGAGGGAGCTTTGCGTGGTCTTACAATGTCGTGGCCATATCGTATTGCCTTACTATTCTGAACATTGAAATGGATCTCAAGACAAAAATACCCCATTTAAAAAGGACTTACAAATACTAAACTGGGGCTGCGACGGTCGAAGCAATGGTCCGTCGCTATCCTGACGGTCCGTCGCTCATTGGCCAAAAAAAGAGTTACTGCCTTAGTTGTGATGGGCCGAGCTATGGTCCGTCGGATCATCCGTCGCACCTAGGTAATTATGATAACTCTCAGTAAAACGTCTATAACTTGTCACCCCGATACCGGATTTGGACGAAATTGGTATTGTTGGAAAGTTAATTCAATTCTCTACATGACAAAAAGTCAAATTTAATAAAATTCTTTATGATTTAAACACCATTCACTTGGGAAGTCACTTCTCATTCTCGTAGGTCAAAAATTACGTTTCACTTGAAATGCCCTATGGCTCAGACTACGAGGGAACTTTGTGGGGTCTTACAATGTCGTGGCCATATCGTATTGCCTTACTATTATGAATATTGAAACGGGTCTCAAGACCAAAAATACCCATTTAGAAAGGACTTACAAATACTAAACTGGGGCTGCGACGGTCGAAGCGACGGTTTGTCGCTAGCCTGATGTTTTGTCGGTAGCCAGACGACCATCGCTATCCTGATAGTCCGGCGCTAGCCTGCCGGTCCATCGAGCCATCCGTCGCACATGGACCAAAAAAGAGTTACTGCCTTGGTTGTGACGGACCGGGCTTTGGTCCGTTGCAGACTCGATGGTCCGTTGGATCGTCCATCGCACCTGGATGATTCTGATAACTCACAGTAAAACGGCTATAACTTGTCACCCCGATACCAGATTTGGACGAAATTGGTATTGTTGGAAAGCTAATTCAATTCTCCACATGAAAAACAGTCAAATTTAAGAAAATTCTTCCAATCACTTGGGAAGTCAATTCTCAATGTTTTAGGTGTGAAATTATGTTTTACTTGACACGACCTATGGCTCAGACTACGAGGGAGCTTTGCGTGGTCTTACAATGTCGTGGCCATATCGTATGGCCTTACTATTCTGAACATTGAAATGGGTCTCAAGACAAAAATACCCCTTTTAAAAACAACTTACAAATACTAAACTGGGGCTGCGACGGTCGAAGCGATGGTCCGTCGCTAGCCTGACAGTCCGTCACTCATGCGCCAAAAAAAGAGTTACTGCCTTAGTTGTGATTGGCCGAGATATGGTCCGTCGGATTTTCCGTCGCACCTAGGTAATTATCATAACTCTCAGTAAAACGGCTATAACTTGTCACCCCGATACCGGATTTAGACGAAATTGGTTTTGTTGGAAAGTTAATTCAATTCTCTACATGACAAAAAGTCAAATTTAATAAAATTCTTTATGATTTAATCACCAATCACTGGGGAAGTCACTTCTCATTCTCGTAGGTCCAAAATTACGTTTCACTTGAAACGCCCTATGGCTCAGACTACGAGGGAACTTTGTGGGGTCTTACAATGCCGTGGCCATATCGTATTGCCTTACTATTATGAATATTGAAACGGGTCTCAAGACCAAAAATAACCTTTTAGAAAGGACATACAAATACTAAACTGGGGCTGCGACGGTCGAAGCGACGGTTCGTCGCACGCCTGATGTTTTGCCGCTAGCCAGACGGCCATCGCTATCCTGATAGTCCGTCGCTAGCCTGACGGTCCATCGAGTCATCCGTCGCACATGGACCAAAATAGAGTTACTGCCTTGGTTGTGACGGACCGGGCTTTGGTCCGTTGCAGACTCGATGGTCCGTTGGATCGTCCGTCGCACCCGGATGATTCTTATAACTCGCAGTAAAACGGCTATAACTTGTCACCCCGATACCGGATTTGGACGAAATTGGTATTGTTGGAAAGCTAATTCAATTCTCTACATGAAAAACAGTCAAATTTAAAAAAATTCTTCCAATCACTTGGGAAGTCAATTCTAAATGTTTTAGGTATGAAATTACGTTTTACTTGACACTACCTATGGCTCAGACTACAAGGGAGCTTTGCGTGGTCTTACAATGTCGTGGTCATATCGTATTGCATTACTATTCTGAACATTGAAATGGGTCTCAAGACAAAAATACCCCTTTTAAAAAGGACTTACAAATACTAAACTGGGGCTGCGACGGTCGAAGCGATGGTCCGTCGCTAGCCTGACGGTCCGTCGCTCATGGGCCAAAAAAAGAGTTACTGCCTTAGTTGTGATGGGCCGAGCTATGGTCCGTCGGATCGTCCGTCGCACCTAGGTAATTATGATAACTCTCAGTAAAACGGCTATAACTTGTCACCCCGATACCGGATTTGGACGAAATTGGTATTGTTGGAAAGTTAATTCAATTCTCTACATGACAAAACGTCAAATTTAATATAATTCTTTATGATTTAAACACCAATCACTTGGGAAGTCACTTCTCATTCTTGTAGGTCCAAAATTACGTTTCACTTGAAACGCCCTATGGCTCAGACTACGAGGGAACTTTGTGGGGTCTTACAATGCCGTGGCCATATCGTATTGCCTTACTATTATGAATATTGAAACGGGTCTCAAGACCAAAAATAACCTTTTAGAAAGGACATACAAATACTAAACTGGGGCTGCGACGGTCGAAGCGACGGTTCGTCGCTAGCCTGATGTTTTGTCGGTAGCCAGACGGCCATCGCTATCCTGATAGTCCGTCGCTAGCCTGACGGTCCATCGAGCCATCCGTCGCACATGGACCAAAAAAGAGTTACTGCCTTGGTTGTGACGGACCGGGCTTTGGTCCCTTGCAGACTCGATGGTCCGTTGGATCGTCCGTCGCACCCGGATGATTCTGATAACTCGCAGTAAAACGGCTATAACTTGTCACCCCGATACCGGATTTGGACGAAATTGGAATTGTTGGAAAGCTAATTCAATTCTCTACATGAAAAACAGTCAAATTTAAGAAAATTCTTCCAATCACTTGGGAAGTCAATTCTCAATGTCTTAGGTATGAAATTACGTTTTACTTGACACGACCTATGGCTCAGACTACGAGGGAGCTTTGCGTGGTCTTACAATGTCGTGGCCATATCGTATTGCCTTACTATTCTGAACATTGAAATGGGTCTCAGGACAAAAATACCACTTTTAAAAAGGACTTACAAATACTAAACTGGGGCTGCGACGGTCGAAGCGATGGTCCGTCGCTAGCCTAACGGTCCGTCGCTATGGGGCCAAAAAAAGAGTTACTGCCTTAGTTGTGATGGGCCGAGATATGGTCCGTCGGATCGTCCGTCGCACCTAGGTAATTATGATAACTCTCAGTAAAACGGCTATAACTTGTCACCCCGATACCGGATTTAGACGAAATTGGTTTTGTTGGAAAGTTAATTCAATTCTCTACATGACAAAAAGTCAAATTTAATAAAATTCTTTATGATTTAATCACCAATCACTGGGGAAGTCACTTCTCATTCTCGTAGGTCCAAAATTACGTTTCACTTGAAACGCCCTATGGCTCAGACTACGAGGGAACTTTGTGGGGTCTTACAATGCCGTGGCCATATCGTATTGCCTTACTATTATGAATATTGAAACGGGTCTCAAGACCAAAAATACCCTTTTAGAAAGGACATACAAATACTAAACTGGGGCTGCGACGGTCGAAGCGACGGTTCGTCGCACGCCTGATGTTTTGCCGCTAGCCAGACGACCATCGCTATCCTGATAGTCCGTCGCTAGCCTGACGGTCCATCGAGTCATCCGTCGCACATGGACCAAAATAGAGTTACTGCCTTGGTTGTGACGGACCAGGCTTTGGTCCGTTGCAGACTCGATGGTCCGTTGGATCGTCCGTCGCACCCGGATGATTCTTATAACTCGCAGTAAAACGGCTATAACTTGTCACCCCGATACCGGATTTGGACGAAATTGGTATTGTTGGAAAGCTAATTCAATTCTCTACATGAAAAACAGTCAAATTTAAAAAAATTCTTCCAATCACTTGGGAAGTCAATTCTAAATGTTTTAGGTATGAAATTACGTTTTACTTGACACTACCTATGGCTCAGACTACAAGGGAGCTTTGCGTGGTCTTACAATGTCGTGGTCATATCGTATTGCATTACTATTCTGAACATTGAAATGGGTCTCAAGACAAAAATACCCCTTTTAAAAAGGACTTACAAATACTAAACTGGGGCTGCGACGGTCGAAGCGATGGTCCGTCGCTAGCCTGACGGTCCGTCGCTCATGGGCCAAAAAAAGAGTTACTGCCTTAGTTGTGATGGGCCGAGCTATGGTCCGTCGGATCGTCCGTCGCACCTAGGTAATTATGATAACTCTCAGTAAAACGGCTATAACTTGTCACCCCGATACCGGATTTGGACGAAATTGGTATTGTTGGAAAGTTAATTCAATTCTCTACATGACAAAACGTCAAATTTAATATAATTCTTTATGATTTAAACACCAATCACTTGGGAAGTCACTTCTCATTCTCGTAGGTCCAAAATTACGTTTCACTTGAAACGCCCTATGGCTCAGACTACGAGGGAACTTTTTGGGGTCTTACAATGCCGTGGCCATATCGTATTGCCTTACTATTATGAATATTGAAACGGGTCTCAAGACCAAAAATAACCTTTTAGAAAGGACATACAAATACTAAACTGGGGCTGCGACGGTCGAAGCGACGGTTCGTCGCTAGCCTGATGTTTTGTCGGTAGCCAGACGGCCATCGCTATCCTGATAGTCCGTCGCTAGCCTGACGGTCCATCGAGCCATCCGTCGCACATGGACCAAAAAAGAGTTACTGCCTTGGTTGTGACGGACCGGGCTTTGGTCCGTTGCAGACTCGATGGTCCGTTGGATCGTCCATCGCACCTGGATGATTCTGATAACTCACAGTAAAACGGCTATAACTTGTCACCCCGATACCAGATTTGGACGAAATTGGTATTGTTGGAAAGCTAATTCAATTCTCCACATGAAAAACAGTCAAATTTAAGAAAATTCTTCCAATCACTTGGGAAGTCAATTCTCAATGTTTTAGGTGTGAAATTACGTTTTACTTGACACGACCTATGGCTCAGACTACGAGGGAGCTTTGCGTGGTCTTACAATGTCGTGGCCATATCGTATGGCCTTACTATTCTGAACATTGAAATGGGTCTCAAGACAAAAATACCCCTTTTAAAAACAACTTACAAATACTAAACTGGGGCTGCGACGGTCGAAGCGATGGTCCGTCGCTAGCCTGACAGTCCGTCGCTCATGCGCCAAAAAAAGAGTTACTGCCTTAGTTGTGATTGGCCGAGATATGGTCCGTCGGATTTTCCGTCGCACCTAGGTAATTATCATAACTCTCAGTAAAACGGCTATAACTTGTCACCCCGATACCGGATTTAGACGAAATTGATTTTGTTGGAAAGTTAATTCAATTCTCTACATGACAAAAAGTCAAATTTAATAAAATTCTTTATGATTTAATCACCAATCACTGGGGAAGTCACTTCTCATTCTCGTAGGTCCAAAATTACGTTTCACTTGAAACGCCCTATGGCTCAGACTACGAGGGAACTTTGTGGGGTCTTACAATGCCGTGGCCATATCGTATTGCCTTACTATTATGAATATTGAAACGGGTCTCAAGACCAAAAATAACCTTTTAGAAAGGACATACAAATACTAAACTGGGGCTGCGACGGTCGAAGCGACGGTTCGTCGCACGCCTGATGTTTTGCCGCTAGCCAGACGGCCATCGCTATCCTGATAGTCCGTCGCTAGCCTGACGGTCCATCGAGTCATCCGTCGCACATGGACCAAAATAGAGTTACTGCCTTGGTTGTGACGGACCGGGCTTTGGTCCGTTGCAGACTCGATGGTCCGTTGGATCGTCCGTCGCACCCGGATGATTCTTATAACTCGCAGTAAAACGGCTATAACTTGTCACCCCGATACCGGATTTGGACGAAATTGGTATTGTTGGAAAGCTAATTCAATTCTCTACATGAAAAACAGTCAAATTTAAAAAAATTCTTCCAATCACTTGGGAAGTCAATTCTAAATGTTTTAGGTATGAAATTACGTTTTACTTGACACTACCTATGGCTCAGACTACAAGGGAGCTTTGCGTGGTCTTACAATGTCGTGGTCATATCGTATTGCATTACTATTCTGAACATTGAAATGGGTCTCAAGAAAAAAATACCCCTTTTAAAAAGGACTTACAAATACTAAACTGGGGCTGCGCCGGTCGAAGCGATGGTCCGTCGCTAGCCTGACGGTCCGTCGCTCATGGGCCAAAAAAAGAGTTACTGCCTTAGTTGTGATGGGCCGAGCTATGGTCCGTCGGATCGTCCGTCGCACCTAGGTAATTATGATAACTCTCAGTAAAACGGCTATAACTTGTCACCCCGATACCGGATTTGGACGAAATTGGTATTGTTGGAAAGTTAATTCAATTCTCTACATGACAAAACGTCAAATTTAATATAATTCTTTATGATTTAAACACCAATCACTTGGGAAGTCACTTCTCATTCTCGTAGGTCCAAAATTACGTTTCACTTGAAACGCCCTATGGCTCAGACTACAAGGGAACTTTGTGGGGTCTTACAATGCCGTGGCCATATCGTATTGCCTTACTATTATGAATATTGAAACGGGTCTCAAGACGAAAAATAACCTTTTAGAAAGGACATACAAATACTAAACTGGGGCTGCGACGGTCGAAGCGACGGTTCGTCGCTAGCCTGATGTTTTGTCGGTAGCCAGACGGCCATCGCTATCCTGATAGTCCGTCGCTAGCCTGACGGTCCATCGAGCCATCCGTCGCACATGGACCAAAAAAGAGTTACTGCCTTGGTTGTGACGGACCGGGCTTTGGTCCCTTGCAGACTCGATGGTCCGTTGGATCGTCCGTCGCACCCGGATGATTCTGATAACTCGCAGTAAAACGGCTATAACTTGTCACCCCGATACCGGATTTGGACGAAATTGGTATTGTTGGAAAGCTAATTCAATTCTCTACATGAAAAACAGTCAAATTTAAGAAAATTCTTCCAATCACTTGGGAAGTCAATTCTCAATGTCTTAGGTATGAAATTACGTTTTACTTGACACGACCTATGGCTCAGACTACGAGGGAGCTTTGCGTGGTCTTACAATGTCGTGGCCATATCGCATTGCCTTACTATTCTGAACATTGAAATGGGTCTCAGGACAAAAATACCACTTTTAAAAAGGACTTACAAATACTAAACTGGGGCTGCGACGGTCGAAGCGATGGTCCGTCGCTAGCCTAACGGTCCGTCGCTAAGGGGCCAAAAAAAGAGTTACTGCCTTAGTTGTGATGGGCCGAGCTATGGTCCGTCGGATCGTCCGTCGCACCTAGGTAATTATGATAACTCTCAGTAAAACGGCTATAACTTGTCACCCCGATACCGGATTTAGACGAAATTGGTTTTGTTGGAAAGTTAATTCAATTCTCTACATGACAAAAAGTCAAATTTAATAAAATTCTTTATGATTTAATCACCAATCACTGGGGAAGTCACTTCTCATTCTCGTAGGTCCAAAATTACGTTTCACTTGAAACGCCCTATGGCTCAGACTACGAGGGAACTTTGTGGGGTCTTACAATGCCGTGGCCATATCGTATTGCCTTACTATTATGAATATTGAAACGGGTCTCAAGACCAAAAATACCCTTTTAGAAAGGACATACAAATACTAAACTGGGGCTGCGACGGTCGAAGCGACGGTTCGTCGCACGCCTGATGTTTTGCCGCTAGCCAGACGGCCATCGCTATCCTGATAGTCCGTCGCTAGCCTGACGGTCCATCGAGTCATCCGTCGCACATGGACCAAAATAGAGTTACTGCCTTGGTTGTGACGGACCGGGCTTTGGTCCGTTGCAGACTCGATGGTCCGTTGGATCGTCCGTCGCACCCGGATGATTCTTATAACTCGCAGTAAAACGGCTATAACTTGTCACCCCGATACCGGATTTGGACGAAATTGGTATTGTTGGAAAGCTAATTCAATTCTCTACATGAAAAACAGTCAAATTTAAAAAAATTCTTCCAATCACTTGGGAAGTCAATTCTAAATGTTTTAGGTATGAAATTACGTTTTACTTGACACTACCTATGGCTCAGACTACAAGGGAGCTTTGCGTGGTCTTACAATGTCGTGGTCATATCGTATTGCATTACTATTCTGAACATTGAAATGGGTCTCAAGACAAAAATACCCCTTTTAAAAAGGACTTACAAATACTAAACTGGGGCTGCGACGGTCGAAGCGATGGTCCGTCGCTAGCCTGACGGTCCGTCGCTCATGGGCCAAAAAAAGAGTTACTGCCTTAGTTGTGATGGGCCGAGCTATGGTCCGTCGGATCGTCCGTCGCACCTAGGTAATTATGATAACTCTCAGTAAAACGGCTATAACTTGTCACCCCGATACCGGATTTGGACGAAATTGGTATTGTTGGAAAGTTAATTCAATTCTCTACATGACAAAACGTCAAATTTAATATAATTCTTTATGATTTAAACACCAATCACTTAGGAAGTCACTTCTCATTCTCGTAGGTCCAAAATTACGTTTCACTTGAAACGCCCTATGGCTCAGACTACGAGGGAACTTTGTGGGGTCTTACAATGCCGTGGCCATATCGTATTGCCTTACTATTATGAATATTGAAACGGGTCTCAAGACCAAAAATAACCTTTTAGAAAGGACATACAAATACTAAACTGGGGCTGCGACGGTCGAAGCGACGGTTCGTCGCTAGCCTGATGTTTTGTCGGTAGCCAGACGGCCATCGCTATCCTGATAGTCCGTCGCTAGCCTGACGGTCCATCGAGTCATCCGTCGCACATTGACCAAAAAAGAGTTACTGCCTTGGTTGTGACGGACCGGGCTTTGGTCCCTTGCAGACTCGATGGTCCGTTGGATCGTCCGTCGCACCCGGATGATTCTGATAACTCGCAGTAAAACGGCTATAACTTGTCACCCCGATACCGGATTTGGACGAAATTGGTATTGTTGGAAAGCTAATTCAATTCTCTACATGAAAAACAGTCAAATTTAAGAAAATTCTTCCAATCACTTGGGAAGTCAATTCTCAATGTCTTAGGTATGAAATTACGTTTTACTTGACACGACCTATGGCTCAGACTACGAGGGAGCTTTGCGTGGTCTTACAATGTCGTGGCCATATCGTATTGCCTTACTATTCTGAACATTGAAATGGGTCTCAGGACAAAAATACCACTTTTAAAAAGGACTTACAAATACTAAACTGGGGCTGCGACGGTCGAAGCGATGGTCCGTCGCAAGCCTAACGGTCCGTCGCTAAGGGGCCAAAAAAAGAGTTACTGCCTTAGTTGTGATGGGCCGAGCTATGGTCCGTCGGATCGTCCGTCGCACCTAGGTAATTATGATAACTCTCAGTAAAACGGCTATAACTTGTCACCCCGATACCGGATTTAGACGAAATTGGTTTTGTTGGAAAGTTAATTCAATTCTCTACATGACAAAAAGTCAAATTTAATAAAATTCTTTATGATTTAATCACCAATCACTGGGGAAGTCACTTCTCATTCTCGTAGGTCCAAAATTATGTTTCACTTGAAACGCCCTATGGCTCAGACTACGAGGGAACTTTGTGGGGTCTTACAATGCCGTGGCCATATCGTATTGCCTTACTATTATGAATATTGAAACGGGTCTCAAGACCAAAAATACCCTTTTAGAAAGGACATACAAATACTAAACTGGGGCTGCGACGGTCGAAGCGACGGTTCGTCGCACGCCTGATGTTTTGCCGCTAGCCAGACGGCCATCGCTATCCTGATAGTCCGTCGCTAGCCTGACGGTCCATCGAGTCATCCGTCGCACATGGACCAAAATAGAGTTACTGCCTTGGTTGTGACGGACCGGGCTTTGGTCCGTTGCAGACTCGATGGTCCGTTGGATCGTCCGTCGCACCCGGATGATTCTTATAACTCGCAGTAAAACGGCTATAACTTGTCACCCCGATACCGGATTTGGACGAAATTGGTATTGTTGGAAAGCTAATTCAATTCTCTACATGAAAAACAGTCAAATTTAAAAAAATTCTTCCAATCACTTGGGAAGTCAATTCTAAATGTTTTAGGTATGAAATTACGTTTTACTTGACACTACCTATGGCTCAGACTACAAGGGAGCTTTGCGTGGTCTTACAATGTCGTGGTCATATCGTATTGCATTACTATTCTGAACATTGAAATGGGTCTCAAGACAAAAATACCCCTTTTAAAAAGGACTTACAAATACTAAACTGGGGCTGCCACGGTCGAAGCGATGGTCCGTCGCTAGCCTGACGGTCCGTCGCTCATGGGCCAAAAAAAGAGTTACTGCCTTAGTTGTGATGGGCCGAGCTATGGTCCGTCGGATCGTCCGTCGCACCTAGGTAATTATGATAACTCTCAGTAAAACGGCTATAACTTGTCACCCCGATACCGGATTTGGACGAAATTGGTATTGTTGGAAAGTTAATTCAATTCTCTACATGACAAAACGTCAAATTTAATATAATTCTTTATGATTTAAACACCAATCACTTGGGAAGTCACTTCTAATTCTCGTAGGTCCAAAATTACGTTTCACTTGAAACGCCCTATGGCTCAGACTACGAGGGAACTTTGTGGGGTCTTACAATGCCGTGGCCATATCGTATTGCCTTACTATTATGAATATTGAAACGGGTCTCAAGACCAAAAATAACCTTTTAGAAAGGACATACAAATACTAAACTGGGGCTGCGACGGTCGAAGCGACGGTTCGTCGCTAGCCTGATGTTTTGTCGGTAGCCAGACGGCCATCGCTATCCTGATAGTCCGTCGCTAGCCTGACGGTCCATCGAGTCATCCGTCGCACATGGACCAAAAAAGAGTTACTGCCTTGGTTGTGACGGACCGGGCTTTGGTCCCTTGCAGACTCGATGGTCCGTTGGATCGTCCGTCGCACCCGGATGATTCTGATAACTCGCAGTAAAACGGCTATAACTTGTCACCCCGATACCGGATTTGGACGAAATTGGTATTGTTGGAAAGCTAATTCAATTCTCTATATGAAAAACAGTCAAATTTAAGAAAATTCTTCCAATCACTTGGGAAGTCAATTCTCAATGTCTTAGGTATGAAATTACGTTTTACTTGACACGACCTATGGCTCAGACTACGAGGGAGCTTTGCGACGGTCGTAGCGATGGTCCGTCGCTAGCCTAACGGTCCGTCGCTAAGGGGCCAAAAAAAGAGTTACTGCCTTAGTTGTGATGGGCCGAGCTATGGTCCGTCGGATCGTCCGTCGCACCTAGGTAATTATGATAACTCTCAGTAAAACGGCTATAACTTGTCACCCCGATACCAGATTTGGACGAAATTGGTATTGTTGGAATGTTAATTAAATTCTCTACATGACAAAAAGTCAAATTTAATAAAATTCTTTATGATTTAAAAACCAATCACTTGGGAAGTCACTTCTCATTCTCGTAGGTCCAAAATTACGTTTCACTTGAAACGCCCTATGGCTCAGACTACGAGGGAACTTTGTGGGGTCTTACAATGCCGTGGCCATATCGTATTGCCTTACTATTATGAATATTGAAACGGGTCTCAAGACCAAAAATAACCTTTTGAAAAGGACATACAAATACTAAACTGGGGCTGCGACGATCGAAGCGATGGTCCGTCGCTAGCCTGACGGTCCGTCGCTCATGCGACAAAAAAAGAGTTACTGCCTTAGTTATGATTGGCCGAGCTATGGTCTGTCGGATCGTCCGTCGCACCTAGGTAATTATGATAACTCTCAGTAAAACGGCTATAACTTGTCACCCCGATACCGCATTTGGACGAAATTGGTATTGTTGGAAAGTTAATTCAATTCTCTACATGACAAAAAGTCAAATTTAATAAAATTCTTTATGATTTAAACACCAATCACTTGGGAAGTCACTTCTCATTCTCGTAGGTCAAAAATTACGTTTCACTTGAAACGCCCTATGGCTCAGACTACGAGGGAACTTTGTGGGGTCATACAATGCCGTGGACATATCGTATTGCCTTACTATTATGGATATTGAAACGGGTCTCAAGACCAAAAATACCCTTTTAGAAAGGACATACAAATACTAAACTGGGGCTGCGACGGTCGAAGCGACGGTTCGTCGCTAGCCTGATGTTTTGTCGCAAGCCAGACGGCCATCGCTATCCTGATAGTCCGTCGATAGCCTGACGGTCCATCGAGTCATCCGTCGCACATGGACCAAAATAGAGTTACTGCCTTGATTGTGACGGACCGGTCTTTGGTCTGTTGCAGACTCGATGGTCCGTTGGATCGTCCGTCGCACCCGGATGATTCTGATAACTCGCAGTAAAACGACTATAACTTGTCACCCCGATACCGGATTTGGACGAAATTGGTATTGTTGGAAAGCTAATTCAACTCTCTACATGAAAAACAGTCAAATTTAAGAAAATTCTTCCAATCACTTGGGAAGTCAATTCTCAATGTTTTAGGTATGAAATTACGCTTTACTTGACACGACCTATGGCTCAGACTACAAGGGAGCTTTGCGTGGTCTTACAATGTCGTGGCCATATCGTATTGCCTTACCAATCTGAACATTGAAATGGGTCTCAAGACAAAAATACCCCTTTTAAAAAGGACTTACAAATACTAAACTGGGGCTGCGACGGTCGAAGCGATCGTCCGTCGCTAGCCTGACGGTCCGTCGCTCATGGTCCAAAAAAAGAGTTACTTCCTTAGTTGTGATGGGCTGAGCTATGGTCCGTCGGATCGTCCGTCGCACCTAGGTAATTATGATAACTCTCAGTAAAACGGCTATAACTTGTCACCCCGATACCGGATTTGGACGAAATTGGTATTGTTGGAAAGTTAATTCCATTCTCTACACGACCAAAAGTCAAATTTAATAAAATTCTTTATTATTTAAACACCAATCACTTGGAAAGTCACTTCTCATTCTCGTAGGTCCAAAATTACGTTTCACTTGAAACGCCCTATGGCTCAGACTACGAGGGAACTTTGTGGGGTCTTACAATGCCGTGGCCATATCGTATTGCCTTACTATTATGAATATTGAAACGGGTCTCAAGACGAAAAATAACCTTTTAGAAAGGACATACAAATACTAAACTGGGGCTGCGACGGTCGAAGCGACGGTTCGTCGCTAGCCTGATGTTTTATCGGTAGCCAGACGACCATCGCTATCCTGATAGTCCGTCGCTAGCCTGACGGTCCATCGAGTCATCCGTCGCACATGGACCAAAAAAGAGTTACTGCCTTGGTTGTGATGGACCGTGCTTTTGTCCGTTGCAGACTCGATGGTCCGTTGGATCGTCAGTCGCACCCGGATGATTCTGATAACTCGCAGTAAAATGGCTATAACTTGTCACCCCGATACCGGATTTGGACGAAATTGGTATTGTTGGAAAGCTAATTCAATTCTCTACATGAAAAATAGTCAAATTTAAGAAAATTCTTCGAATCACTTGGGAAGTCAATACTCAATGTTTTAGGGATAAAATTACGTTTTACTTGACACGACCTATGGCTCAGACTACGAGGGAGCTTTGCGTGGTCTTACAATGTCGTGGCCATATCGTATTGCCTTACTATTCTAAACATTGAAATGGGTCTCAGGACAAAAATACCCCTTTTAAAAAGGACTTACAAATACTAAGCTGGGGCTGCGACGGTCGAAGCGATGGTCCGTCGCTAGCCTGACGGTCCGTCGCTCATGGGCTAAAAAAAGAGTTACTGCCTTAGTTGTGATGGGCTGAGCTATGGTCCGTCGGATCGTCCGTCGCACCTAGGTAATTATGATAACTCTTAGTAAAACGGCTATAACTTGTCACCCCGATACCGGATTTGGACGAAATTGGTATTGTTGGAAAGTTAATTCAATTCTCTACATGACAAAAAGTCAAAATTAATAAAATTCTTTATGATTTAAACACCAATCACTTGGGAAGTCACTTCTCATTCTCGTAGGTCCAAAATTACGTTTCACTTGAAACGCCCTATGGCTCAGACTACGAGGGAACTTTGTGGGGTCTTACAATGCCGTGGCCATATCGTATTGCCTTACTATTATGAATATTGAAACGGGTCTCAAGACCAAAAATAACCTTTTGAAAAGGACATACAAATACTAAACTGGGGCTGCGACGATCGAAGCGATGGTCCGTCGCTAGCCTGATGTTTTGTCGCTAGCCAGACGGCTATCGCTATCCTGATAGTCCGTCGCTAGCCTGACGGTCCTTCGAGTCATCCGTCGCACATGGACCAAAAAAGAGTTACTGCCTTGGTTGTGACGGACCGGGCTTTGGTCCGTTGCAGACTCAATAGTCCGTTGGATCGTCCGTCGCACCCGGATGATTCTGATAACTCACAGTAAAACGGCTATAACTTGTCACCCCGATACCGGATTTGGACGAAATTGGTATTGTTTGAAAGCTATTTCAATTCTCTACATGAAAAACAGTCAAATTTAAGAAAATTCTTCCAATCACTTGGGAAGTCAATTCTCAATGTTTTAGGTATGAAATTACGTTTTACTTGACACGACCTATGGCTCAGACTACGAGGGAGCTTTGCGTGGTCTTACAATGTCGTGGCCATATCGTATTGCCTTACTATTCTAAACATTGAAATGGGTCTCAAGACAAAAATACCCCTTTTAAAAAGGACTTACAAATACTAAACTGGGGCTGCGACGGTCGAAGCGATGGTCCGTCGCTAGCCTGACGGTCCGTCGCTCATGGGCCAAAAAAAGAGTTACTGCCTTAGTTGTGATGGGCTGAGCTATGGTCCATCGGATCGTCCGTCGCACCTAGGTAATTATGATAACTCTCAGTAAAACGGCTATAACTTGTCACCCCGATACCGGATTTGGACGAAATTGGTATTGTTGGAAAGTTAATTCAATTCTCTACACGACAAAAAGCCAAATTTAATAAAATTCTTTATGGTTTAAACACCAATCACTTGGGAAGTCACTTCTCATTCTCGTAGGTCCAAAATTACATTTCACTTGACACACCATATGGCTTAGACTACGAGGGAACTTTGTGGGGTCTTACAATGCCGTGGCCATATCGTATTGCCTTACTATTATGAATATTGAAATGGGTATCAAGAACAAAAATACCCTATTAGAAAGGACTTACAAATACTAAACTGGGGCTGCGACGGTCGAAGCGACGGTTCGTCGCTAGACTGATGTTTTGTCGCTAGCCAGACGGCTATCGCTATCCTGATAGTCCGTCGCTATCCTGACGGTCCATCGAGTCATCCGTCGCACATGGACCAAAAAAGAGTTACTGCCTTGGTTGTGACGGACCGGGCTTTGGTCCGTTGCAGACTCAATGGTCCGTTGGATCGTCCGTCGCACCCAGATGATTCTGATAACTCACAGTAAAACGGCTATAACTTGTCACCCCGATACCGGATTTGGACGAAATTGGTATTGTTTGAAAGCTATTTCAATTCTCTACATGAAAAACAGTCAAATTTAAGAAAATTCTTCCAATCACTTGGGAAGTCAATTCTCAATGTTTTAGGTATGAAATTATGTTTTACTTGACACCACCTATGACTCAAACTACGAGGGATCTTTGCGTGGTTTTACAATGTCGTGGCCATATCGTATTGCCTTACTATTCTGAACATTGAAATGGGTCTCAAGACAAAAATACCCTTTTTAAAAAGGACTTTCAAATACTAAACTGGTGCTGCGACGGTCGAAGCGATGGTCCGTCGCTAGCCTGACGGTCCGTCGCTCATGGGCCAAAAAAAGAGTTACTGCCTTAGTTGTGATGGGCCGAGCTATGGTCCGTCGGATCGTCCGTCGCACCTAGGTAATTATGATAACTCTCAGTAAAACGGCTTTAACTTGTCACCCCGATACCGGATTTGGACGAAATTGGTATTGTTGGAAAGTTAATTCAATTCTCTACATGACAAAAAGTCAAATTTATTAAAATTCTTTATGGTTTAAACACCAATAACTTGGGAAGCCACTTCTCATTCTCGTAGGTCCAAAATTACGTTTCACTTGACACGCCCTATGGCTCAGACTACGAGGGAACTTTGTTGGGTCTTACAATGCCGTGGCCATATCGTATTGCCTTACCATTATGAACATTGAAACGGGTCTCAAGACAAAAAATACCCTTTTAGAAAGGACTTACAAATACTAAACTGGGGCAGCGACGGTCGAAGCGACGGTTCGTCGCTAGCCTGATGTTTTGTCGCTAGCCAGACGACCATCGCTATCCTGATAGTCCGTCGCTAGCCTGACGGTCCATCGAGTCATCCGTCGCACATGGACCAAAAAAGAGTTACTGCCTTGGTTGTGACGGACCGGGCTTTGGTCCGTTGCAGACTCGATGGTCCGTTGGATCGTCCGTCGCACCAGGATGATTCTGATAACTCGCAGTAAAACGGCTATAACTTGTCACCCCGATACCGGATTTGGACGAAATTGGTATTGTTGGTAAGCTAATTCAATTCTCTACATGAAAAACAGTCAAATTTAAGAAAATTCTTCCAATCACTTGGGAAGTCAATTCTCAATGTTTTAGGTACAAAATTACGTTTTACTTGACACGACCTATGGCTCAGACTACGAGGGATCTTTGCGTGGTCTTACAATGTCGTGGCCATATCGTATTACCTTACTATTTTGAACATTGAAATGGGTCTCAAGACAAAAATACCCCTTTTAAAAAGGACTTACACATACTAAACTGGGGCTGCGATGGTCCGTCGCTAGCCTGACGGTCCGTCGCTCATGGGCCAAAAAAAGAGTTACTGCCTTAGTTGTGATGGGCCGAGCTTTGGTCCGTCGGATCGTCCGTCGCACCTAAGTAATTATGATAACTCTCAGTAAAACGGCTATAACTTGTCACCCCGATTCCGGATTTGGACGAAATTGGTATTGTTGGAAAGTTAATTCAATTCTCTACATTACCAAAAGTCAAATTTAAAGAAATTCTTTATTATTTAAACACCAATCACTTGGAAAGTCACATCTCATTCTCGTAGGTCCAAAATTACGTTTCACTTGAAACACCCTATGGCTCAGACTACGAGCGAACTTTGTGGGGTCTTACAATGCCGTGGCCATATCGTATTGCCTTACTATTATGAATATTGAAACGGGTCTCAAGAACAAAAATACCCTTTTAGAAAGGACATACAAATACTAAACTGGGGCTACGACGGTCGAAGCGACGGTTCGTCGCTAGCCTGATGTTTTGTCGGTAGCCAGACGACCATCGCTATCCTGATAGTCCGTCGCTAGACTGACGGTCCATCGAGTCATCCGTCGCACATGGACCAAAAAAGAGTTACTCCCTTGGTTGTGATGGACCGGGCTTTGGTCCGTTGCAGACTCGATGGTCCGTTGGATTGTCCGTCGCACCCGGATGATTCTGATAACTCGCAGTAAAACGGCTATAACTTGTCACCCCGATACCGGATTTGGACGAAATTGGTATTGTTGGAAAGCTAATTCAATTCTCTACATGAAAAACAGTCAAATTTAAGAAAATTCTTCCAATCACTTGGGAAGTCAATTCTCAATGTTTTAGGTATGAAATTACGTATTACTTGACACGACCTATGGCTCAGACTACAAGGGAGATTTGCGTGGTCTTACAATGTCGTGGCCATATCGTATTGCCTTACTATTCTGAACATTGAAATGGGTCTCAAGACAAAAATACCCCTTTTAAAAAGGACTTACAAATACTAAACTGGTGCTGCGACGGTCGAAGCGATGGTCCGTCGCTAGCCTGACGGTCCGTCGTTCATGGGCCAAAAAAAGAGTTACTGCCTTAGTTGTGATGGGACGAGCTATGGTCCGTCGGATCGTCCGTCGCACCTAGGTAATTATGATAACTCTCAGTAAAACGGCTATAACTTGTCTCCCCGATACCGGATTTGGACGAAATTGGTATTGTTGGAGAGTTCATTCAATTCTCTACATGACAAAAAGTCAAATTTAATAAAATTCTTTATGATTTAAACACCAATCACTTGGGAAGTCACTTCTCATTCTCGTAGGTCCAAAATTATGTTTCACTTGACACGCCCTATGGCTCAGACTACGAGGGAACTTTGTGGGGTCTTACAATTTCGTGGCCATATCGTATTGCCTTTCTATTCTGAACATTGAAATGGGTCTCAAGACCAAAACTACCCTTTTAGAAAGGACTTACAAATACTAAACTGGGGCTGCGACGGTCGAAGCGACGGTTCGTCGCTAGCCTGATGTTTTGTCGCTAGCCAGACGGACATCGCTATCGTGATAGTCTGTTGCTAGCCTGACGGTCCATCGAGTCACCCGTCACACATGGACCAAAAAAGAGTTACTGCCTTGGTTGTGACGGACCATGCTTTGGTCTGTTGCAGACTCGATGGTCCGTTGGATCATCTGTTGCACCCGGATGATTCTGATAACTCTCAGTAAAACGGCTATAACTTGTCACCCCAACACCGGATTTGGACGAAATTGGTATTGTTGGAAAGATAATTCAATTCTCTACATGACAAAAAGTCAAAATTAAGAAAATTCTTCCAATCACTTGGGAAGTTAATTCTCAATGTTTTAGGTACGAAATTACGTTTTACTTGACACGACCTATGGCTCAGACTACGAGGGAGCTTTGCGTGGTCTTACAATGTCGTGGCCATATCGTATTACCTTACTATTTTGAACATTGAAATGGGTCTCAAGACAAAAATACCCCTTTTAAAAAGGACTTACAAATACTAAACTGGGGCTGCGATGGTCCGTCGCTAGCCTGACGGTCCGTCGCTCATGGGCCAAAAAAAGAGTTACTGCCTTAGTTGTGATGGGTCGAGCTTTGGTCCGTCGGATCGTCCGTCGCACCTAAGTAATTATGATAACTCTCAGTAAAACGGCTATAACTTGTCACCCCGATTCCGGATTTGGACGAAATTGGTATTGTTGGAAAGTTAATTCAATTCTCTACATTACCAAAAGTCAAATTTAATAAAATTCTTTATTATTTAAACACCAATCACTTGGAAAGTCACATCTCATTCTCGTAGGTCCAAAATTATGTTTCACTTGAAACACCCTATGGCTCAGACTACGAGGGAACTTTGTGGGGTCTTACAATGCCGTGGCCATATCGTATTGCCTTACTATTATGAATATTGAAACGGGTCTCAAGAACAAAAATACCCTTTTAGAAAGGACATACAAATACTAAACTGGGGCTACGACGGTCGAAGCGACGGTTCGTCGCTAGCCTGATGTTTTGTCGGTAGCCAGACGACCATCGCTATCCTGATAGTCCGTCGCTAGACTGACGGTCCATCGATTCATCCGTCGCACATGGACCCAAAAAGAGTTACTCCCTTGGTTGTGATGGACCGGGCTTTGGTCCGTTGCAGACTCGATGGTCCGTTGGATTGTCCGTCGCACCCGGATGATTCTGATAACTCGCAGTAAAACGGCTATAACTTGTCACCCCGATACCGGATTTGGACGAAATTGGTATTGTTGGAAAGCTAATTCAATTCTCTACATGAAAAACAGTCAAATTTAAGAAAATTCTTCCAATCACTTGGGAAGTCAATTCTCAATGTTTTAGGTATGAAATTACGTATTACTTGACACGACCTATGGCTCAGACTACAAGGGAGATTTGCGTGGTCTTACAATGTCGTGGCCATATCGTATTGCCTTACTATTCTGAACATTGAAATGGGTCTCAAGACAAAAATACCCCTTTTAAAAAGGACTTACAAATACTAAACTGGTGCTGCGACGGTCGAAGCGATGGTCCGTCGCTAGCCTGACGGTCCGTCGCTCATGGGCCAAAAAAATAGTTACTGCCTTAGTTGTGATGGGCCGAGCTATGGTCCGTCGGATCGTCCGTCGCACCTAGTTAATTATGATAACTCTCAGTAAAACGGCTATAACTTGTCTCCCCGATACCGGATTTGGACGAAATTGGTATTGTTGGAGAGTTCATTCAATTCTCTACATGACAAAAAGTCAAATTTAATAAAATTCTTTATGATTTAAACACCAATCACTTGGGAAGTCACTTCTCATTCTCGTAGGTCCAAAATTATGTTTCACTTGACACGCCCTATGGCTCAGACTACGAGGGAACTTTGTGGGGTCTTACAATGTCGTGGCCATATCGTATTGCCTTTCTATTCTGAACATTGAAATGGGTCTCAAGACCAAAACTACCCTTTTAGAAAGGACTTACAAATACTAAACTGGGGCTGCGACGGTCGAAGGGACGGTTCGTCGCTAGCCTGATGTTTTGTCGCTAGCCAGACGGACATCGCTATCGTGATAGTCTGTTGCTAGCCTGATGGTCCATCGAGTCACCCGTCACACATGGACCAAAAAAGAGTTACTGCCTTGGTTGTGACGGACCATGCTTTGGTCTGTTGCAGACTCGATGGTCCGTTGGATCATCTGTTGCACCCGGATGATTCTGATAACTCTCAGTAAAACGGCTATAACTTGTCACCCCAACACCGGATTTGGACGAAATTGGTATTGTTGGAAAGATAATTCAATTCTCTACATGACAAAAAGTCAAAATTAAGAAAATTCTTCCAATCACTTGGGAAGTTAATTCTCAATGTTTTAGGTACGAAATTACGTTTTACTTGACACGACCTATGGCTCAGACTACGAGGGAGCTTTGCGTGGTCTTACAATGTCGTGGCCATATCGTATTACCTTACTATTTTGAACATTGAAATGGGTCTCAAGACAAAAATACCCCTTTTAAAAAGGACTTACAAATACTAAACTGGGGCTGCGATGGTCCGTCGCTAGCCTGACGGTCCGTCGCTCATGGGCCAAAAAAAGAGTTACTGCCTTAGTTGTGATGGGCCGAGCTTTGGTCCGTCGGATCGTCCGTCGCACCTAAGTAATTATGATAACTCTCAGTAAAACGGCTATAACTTGTCACCCCGATTCCGGATTTGGACGAAATTGGTATTGTTGGAAAGTTAATTCAATTCTCTACATTACCAAAAGTCAAATTTAATAAAATTCTTTATTATTTAAACACCAATCACTTGGAAAGTCACATCTCATTCTCGTAGGTCCAAAATTATGTTTCACTTGAAACACCCTATGGCTCAGACTACGAGGGAACTTTGTGGGGTCTTACAATGCCGTGGCCATATCGTATTGCCTTACTATTATGAATATTGAAACGGGTCTCAAGAACAAAAATACCCTTTTAGAAAGGACATACAAATACTAAACTGGGGCTACGACGGTCGAAGCGACGGTTCGTCGCTAGCCTGATGTTTTGTCGGTAGCCAGACGACCATCGCTATCCTGATAGTCCGTCGCTAGACTGACGGTCCATCGAGTCATCCGTCGCACATGGACCAAAAAAGAGTTACTCCCTTGGTTGTGATGGACCGGGCTTTGGTCCGTTGCAGACTCGATGGTCCGTTGGATCGTCTGTCGCACCCGGATGATTCTGATAACTCGCAGTAAAACGGCTATAACTTGTCACCCCGATACCGGATTTGGACGAAATTGGTATTGTTGGAAAGCTAATTCAATTCTCTACATGAAAAACAGTCAAATTTAAGAAAATTCTTCCAATCACTTGGGAAGTCAATTCTCAATGTTTTAGGTATGAAATTACGTATTACTTGACACGACCTATGGCTCAGACTACAAGGGAGATTTGCGTGGTCTTACAATGTCGTGGCCATATCGTATTGCCTTACTATTCTGAACATTGAAATGGGTCTCAAGACAAAAATACCCCTTTTAAAAAGGACTTACAAATACTAAACTGGTGCTGCGACGGTCGAAGCGATGGTCCGTCGCTAGCCTGACGGTCCGTCGCTCATGGGCCAAAAAAATAGTTACTGCCTTAGTTGTGATGGGCCGAGCTATGGTCCGTCGGATCGTCCGTCGCACCTAGGTAATTATGATAACTCTCAGTAAAACGGCTATAACTTGTCTCCCCGATACCGGATTTGGACGAAATTGGTATTGTTGGAAAGTTCATTCAATTCTCTACATGACAAAAAGTCAAATTTAATAAAATTCTTTATGATTTAAACACCAATCACTTGGGAAGTCACTTCTCTTTCTCGTAGGTCCAAAATTATGTTTCACTTGACACGCCCTATGGCTCAGACTA
Organism: Capsicum pubescens; assembly: GCA_030864215.1. Taxonomy (NCBI): domain Eukaryota; kingdom Viridiplantae; phylum Streptophyta; class Magnoliopsida; order Solanales; family Solanaceae; genus Capsicum; species Capsicum pubescens. The sequence continues at coordinate 325,940,940 of CM061548.1, forward strand.
CGAGGGAACTTTGTGGGGTCTTACAATGTCGTGGCCATATCGTATTGCCTTTCTATTCTGAACATTGAAATGGGTCTCAAGACCAAAACTACCCTTTTAGAAAGGACTTACAAATACTAAACTGGGGCTGCGACGGTCGAAGCGACGGTTCGTCGCTAGCCTGATGTTTTGTCGCTAGCCAGACGGACATCGCTATCGTGATAGTCCGTTGCTAGCCTGACGGTCCATCGAGTCACCCGTCACACATGGACCAAAAAAGAGTTACTGCCTTGGTTGTGACGGACCATGCTTTGGTCTGTTGCAGACTCGATGGTCCGTTGGATCATCTGTTGCACCCGGATGATTCTGATAACTCTCAGTAAAATGGCTATAACTTGTCACCCCAACACCGGATTTGGACGAAATTGGTATTGTTGGAAAGATAATTCAATTCTCTACATGACAAAAAGTCAAATTTAAGAAAATTCTTCCAATCACTTGGGAAGTTAATTCTCAATGTTTTAGGTACGAAATTACGTTTTACTTGACACGACCTATGGCTCAGACTAGGAGGGAGCTTTGCGTGGTCTTACAATGTCGTGGCCATATCGTATTGCCTTACTATTCTGAACATTGAAATGGGTCTCAAGACAAAAATACCCCTTTTAAAAAGGACTTACAAATACTAAACTGGGGCTGCGACGGTCGAAGCGATGGTCCGTCGCTAGCCTGACGGTCCGTCGCTCATGGGCCAAAAAAAGAGTTACTGCCTTAGTTGTGATGGGCCGAGCTTTGGTCCATCGGATCGTCCGTCGCACCTAAGTAATTATGATAACTCTCAGTAAAACGGCTATAACTTGTCACCCCGATTCCGGATTTGGACGAAATTGGTATTGTTGGAAAGTTAATTCAATTCTCTACATGACAAAAAGTCAAATTTAATAAAATTCTTTATGGTTTAAACACCAATCACTTGGGAAGTCACTTCTCATTCTCGTAGGTCCAAAATTTCATTTCACTTGAAACGCCCTATGGCTCAGACTACGAGGGAACTTTGTGGGGTCTTACAATGCCGTGGCCATATCGTATTGCCTTACTATTATGAATATTGAAACGGGTCTCAAGACCAAAAATAACCTTTTAGAAAGGACATACAATTACTAAACTGGGGCTACGACGGTCGATGCGACGGTTCGTCGCTAGCCTGATGTTTTGTCGGTAGCCAGACGGCCATCGCTATCCTGATAGTCCGTCGCTAGCCTGACGGTCGATCGAGTCATCCATTGCACATGGACCAAAAAAGAGTTACTGCCTTGGTTGTGACGGACCGGGCTTTGGTCCGTTGCAGACTCGATGGTCCGTTGGATCGTCCGTCGCACCCGGATGATTCTGATAACTCGCAGTGAAACGGCTATAACTTGTCACCCCGATACCGGATTTGGACGAAATTGGTATTGTTGGAAAGCTAATTCAATTCTCTACATGAAAAACAGTCAAATTTAAGAAAATTCTTCCAATCACTTGGGAAGTCAATTCTCAATGTTTTAGGTATGAAATTACGTTTTACTTGACACGACCTATGGCTCAGACTACGAGGGAGCTTTGCGTGGTCTTACAATGTCGTGGCCATATCGTATTTCCTTACTATTCTGAACATTGAAATGGGTCTCAGGACAAAAATACCCCTTTTAAAAAGGACTTACAAATACTAAACTGGGGCTGCGACGGTCGAAGCGATGGTCCGTCGCTAGCCTGACGGTCCGTCGTTCATGGGCCAAAAAAAGAGTTACTGCCTTAGTTGTGATGGGACGAGCTATGGTCCGTCGGATCGTCCGTCGCACCTAGGTAATTATGATAACTCTCAGTAAAACGGCTATAACTTGTCACCCCGATACCGGATTTGGACGAAATTGGTATTGTTGGAAAGTTAATTCAATTCTCTACATGACAAAAAGTCAAATTTAATAAAATTCATTATGATTTAAACACCAATCACTTGGGAAGTCACTTCTCATTCTCGTAGGTCCAAAATTACGTTTCACTTGAAACGCCCTATGGCTCAGACTACGAGGGAACTTTGTGGGGTCTTACAATGTCGTGGCCATATCGTATTGCCTTACTATTATTAATATTGAAACGGGTCTCAAGACCAAAAATACCCTTTTAGAAAGGACTTACAAATACTAAACTGGGGCTGCGACGGTCGAAGCGACGGTCGAAGCGACGGTTCGTCGCTAGCCTGATGTTTTGTTGGTAGCCAGACGACCATCGCTATCCTGATAGTCCGTCGCTATCCTGACGGTCCATTGAGTCATCCGTCGCATATGGACAAAAAAATAGTTAATGCCTTGGTTGTGACGGACCGTGCTTTTGTCCGTTGCAGACTCGATGGTCCGTTGGATCGTCCGTCGCACCCGGATGATTCTGATAACTCTCAGTAAAACGGCTATAACTTTTCACCCCGACACCGGATTTGGACGAAATTGGTATTGTTGGAAAGCTAATTCAATTATCTACATGACAAAAAGTCAACTTTAATAAAATTCTTTATGATTTAAACACCAATCACTTGGGAAGTGACTTCTCATTCTCGTAGGTCCAAAATTACGTTTCACTTGAAACGCCCTATGGCTCAGACTACGAGGGAACTTTGTGGGGTCTTATAATGCCGTGGCCATATCGTATTGCCTTACTATTATTAATATTTAAACGGGTCTCAAGACCAAAAATACCCTTTTAGAAAGGACTTACAAATACTAAACTGGGGCTGCGACGGTCGAAGCGACGGTTCGTCGCTAGCCTGATGTTTTGTTGGTAGCCAGACAACCATCGCTAACCTGATAGTCCGTCGCTAGCCTGACGGTCCATTGAGTCATCCGTCGCACATGGACAAAAAAAGAGTTAATGCCTTGGTTGTGACGGACCGTGCTTTTGTCCGTTGCAGACTCGATGGTCCGTTGGATCGTCCGTCGCACCCGGATGATTCTGATAACTCTCAGTAAAACGGCTATAACTTGTCACCCCGACACCGGATTTGGACGAAATTGGTATTGTTGGAAAGCTAATTCAATTCTCTACATGACAAAAAGTCAAATTTAAGAAAATTCTTCCAATCACTTGGGAAGTCAATTCTCAATGTTTTAGGTACGAAATTACGTTTTACTTGACACGACCTATGGCTCAGACTACGAGGGAGCTTTGCGTGGTCTTACAATGTCGTGGCCATATCGTATTGCCTTACTATTCTGAACATTGAAATGGGTCACAAGACAAAAATACCCCTTTTAAAAAGGACTTACAAATACTAAACTGGGGCTGCGACGGTCGAAGCGATGGTCCGTCGCTAACCTGACGGTCCGTCGCTCATGGGCCAAAAAAAGAGTTACTGCCTTAGTTGTGATGGGCCGAGCTATGGTCCGTCGGATCGTCCGTCGCACCTAGGTAATTTTGATAACTCTCAGTAAAACGGCTATAACTTGTCACCCCGATACCGGATTTGGACGAAATTGGTATTGTTGGAAAGTTAATTCAATTCTCTACACGAAAAAAAGCCAAATTTAATAAAATTATTTATGGTTTAAACACCAATCACTTGGGAAGTCACTTCTCATTCTCGTAGGTCCAAAATTACGTTTCACTTGACACACCCTATGGCTTAGACTACGAGGGAACTTTGTGGGGTCTTACAATGCCGTGGCCATATCGTATTGCCTTACTATTATGAATATTGAAACGGGTCTCAAGATCAAAAATACCCTTTTAGAAAGGGCTTACAAATACTAAACTGGGGCTGCGACGGTCGAAGCGACGGTCGAAGCGACGGTTCGTCGCTAGACTGATGTTTTGTCGCTAGCCAGACGGCTATCGCTATCCTGATAGTCCGTCGCTAGCCTGACGGTCCATCGAGTCATCCGTCGCACATGGACCAAAAAAGAGTTACTGCCTTGGTTGTGACGGACCGGGCTTTGGTCCATTGCAGACTCAATGGTCCGTTGGATCGTCCGTCGCACCCGGATGATTCTGATAACTCGCAGTAAAACGGCTATAACTTGTCACCCCGATACCGGATTTGGACGAAATTGGTATTGTTGGAAAGCTATTTCAATTCTCTACATGAAAAACAGTCAAATTTAAGAAAATTCTTCCAATAACTTGGGAAGTCAATTCTCAATGTTTTAGGTATGAAATTATGTTTTACTTGACACCACCTATGGCTTAAACTACGAGGGATCTTTGCGTGGTTTTACAATGTCGTGGCCATATCGTATTGCCTTACTATTCTGAACATTGAAATGGGTCTCAAGACAAAAATACCCCTGTTAAAAAGGACTTACAAATATTAAACTGGTGCTGCGACGGTCGAAGCGATGGTCCGTCGCTAGCCTGACGGTCCGTCGCTCATGGGCCAAAAAAAGAGTTACTGCATTAGTTGTGATGGGCCGAGCTATGGTCCGTCGGATCATCCGTCGCACCTAGGTAATTATGATAACTGTCAGTAAAACGGCTTTAACTTGTCACCCCGATACCGGATTTGGACGAAATTGGTATTGTTGGAAAGTTAATTCAATTCTCTACATGACAAAAAGTCCAATTTATTAAAATTCTTTATGGTTTAAACACCAATCACTTGGGAAGTCACTTCTCATTCTCGTAGGTCCAAAATTATGTTTCACTTGACACGCCCTATGGCTCAGACTACGAGGGAACTTTGTTGGGTCTTACAATGCCGTGGCCATATCGTATTGCCTTACTATTATGAACATTGAAACGGGTCTCAAGAAAAAAAATACCCTTTTAGAAAGGACTTACAAATACAAAACTGGGGCAGCGACGGTCGAAGCGACGGTTCGTCGCTAGCCTGATGTTTTGTCGCTAGCCAGACGGCCATCGCTATCCCGATAGTCCGTCGCTAGCCTGACGGTCCATCGAGTCATCCGTCGCACATGGACCAAAAAAGAGTTACTGCCTTGGTTGTGACGGACCGGGCTTTGGTCCGTTGCAGACTCGATGGTCCGTTGGATCGTCCGTCGCACCAGGATGATTCTGATAACTCGCAGTAAAACGGCTATAACTTGTCACCCCGATACCGGATTTGGACGAAATTTGTATTGTTGGAAAGCTAATTCAATTCTCTACATGACAAAAAGTCAAATTTAAGAAAATTCTTCCAATCACTTGGGAAGTCAATTCTCAATGTTTTAGGTATGAAATTATGTTTTACTTGACAGGACCTATGGCTCAAACTACGAGGGAGCTTTGCGTGGTCTTACAATGTCGTGGCCATATCGTATGACCTTACTATTCTGAACATTGAAATGGGTCTCAAGAAAAAAATACCCCTTTTAAAAAGGACTTACAAATACTAAACTGGGGCTGCGACGGTCGAAGCGATGGTCCGTCGCTAGCCTGACGGTCCGTCGCTCATGGTCCAAAAAAAGAGTTACTGCCTTAGTTGTGATGGGCTGAGCTATGGTCCGTCGGATCGTCCATCGCACCTAGGTAATTATGATAACTCTCAGTAAAACGGCTATAACTTGTCACCCCAATACCAAATTTGGACGAAATTGGTATTGTTGGAAAGCTAATTGAATTCTCTACATGACAAAAAGTCAAATTTAATAAAATTCTTTATGGTTTAAACACCAATCACATGGGAAATCACTTCTCATTCTCTTAGGTTCAAAATTACGTTTCACTTGACACGCCCTATGGCTCAGACTACGAGGGAACTTTGTGGGGTCTTACAATGCCGTGGCCATATCGTATTGCCTTTCTATTCTAAACATTGAAATGGGTCTCAAGACTAAAACTACCCTTTTAGAAAGGACTTACAAATACTAAACTGGGGCTGCGACGGTCGAAGCGACGGTTCGTCGCTAGCCTGATGTTTTGTCGCTAGCCAGACGGACATCGCTATCCTGATAGTCCGTTGCTAGCCTGACGGTCCATCGAGTCACCCGTCACACATGGACCAAAAAAGAGTTACTGCCTTGGTTGTGACGGACCGTGCTTTGGTCCGTTGCAGACTCGATGGTCCGTTGGATCGTCTGTCGCACCCGGATGATTCTGATAACTCTTAGTAAAACGGCTATAACTTGTCACCCCGACACCGGATTTGGACGAAATTGGTATTGTTGGAAAGCTAATTCAATTCTCTACATGAAAAAAAGTCAAATTTAAGAAAATTCTTCCAATCACTTGGGAAGTTAATTCTCAATGTTTTAGGTACAAAATTACGTTTTACTTGACACGACCAATGGCTCAGACTACGAGGGAGCTTTGCGTGGTCTTACAATGTCGTGGCCATATCGTATTGCCTTACTATTCTGAACATTGAAATGGGTCTCAAGACAAAAATACCCCTTTTAAAAAGGACTTACAAATACTAAACTGGGGCTGCGACGGTCGAAGCGATGGTCCGTCTCTAGCCTGACGGTCCGTCGCTCATGGGCCAAAAAAAGAGTTACTGCCTTAGTTGTGATGGGCCGAGCTTTGGTCCATCGGATCTTCCTTCGCACCTAAGTAATTATGATAACTCTCAGTAAAACGGCTATAACTTGTCACCCCCGATTCCGGATTTGGACGAAATTGGTATTATTGGAAAGTTAATTCAATTCTCTACATGACAAAAAGTCAAATTTAATAAAATTCTTTATGGTTTAAACACCAATCACTTGGGAAGTCACTTCTCATTCTCGTAGGTCCAAAATTACGTTTCACTTAAAACGCCCTATGGCTCAGACTACGAGGGAACTTTGTGGGGTCTTACAATGCCGTGGCCATATCGTATTGCCTTACAATTATGAATATTGAAACGGGTCTCAAGACCAAAAATAACCTTTTAAAAAGGACATACAAATACTAAACTGGGTCTACGACGGTCGAAGCGACGGTTCGTCGCTAGCCTGATGTTTTGTCGGTAGCCAGACGGCCATCGCTATCCTGATAGTCCGTCGCTAGCCTGACGGTCCATCGAGTCATCCGTCGCACATGGACCAAAAAAAAATTACTGCCTTGGTTGTGACGGACCGGGCTTTGGTCCGTTGCAGACTCGATGGTCCGTTGGATCGTCCGTCGCACCCGGATGATTCTGATAACTCGCAGTAAAACGGCTATAACTTGTAACCCCGATACCGGATTTGGACGAAATTGGTATTGTTGGAAATCTAATTCAATTCTCTACATGAAAAACAGGCAAATTTAAGAAAATTCTTCCAATCACTTGGGAAGTCAATTCTCAATGTTTTAGGTATGAAATTACGTTTTACTTGACACGACCTATGGCTCAGACTACGAGGGAGCTTTGCGTGGTCTTACAATGTCGTGGCCATATCGTATTGCCTTACTATTCTGAACATTGAAATGGGTCTCAGGACAAAAATACCCCTTTTAAAAAGGACCTACAAATACTAAACTGGGGCTGCGACGGTCGAAGCGATGGTCCGTCGCTAGCCTGACGGTCCGTCGCTCATGGGCCAAAAAAAGAGTTACTGCATTAGTTGTGATGGGCCGAGCTATGGTCTGTCGTATCATCCGTCGCACCTAGGTAATTATGATAACTCTCAGTAAAACGGCTATAACTTGTCACCTCGATACCGGATTTGGACGAAATTGGTATTGTTGGATAGTTAATTCAATTCTCTACATGACAAAAAGTCAAATTTAATAAAATTCTTTATGATTTAAACACCAATCACTTGGGAAGTCACTTCTCATTCTCGTAGGTCTAAAATTACGTTTCACTTGAAACGCCCTATGGCGCAGACTACGAGGGAACTTTGTGGGGTCTTACAATGCCGTGGCCATATCGTATTGCCTTACTATTATGAATATTGAAACGGGTCTCAAGACCAAAAATAACCTTTTAAAAAGGACATACAAATACTAACTTAGGGCTGCGACGGTCGAAGCGACGGTTCGTCGCTAGCCTGATATTTTGTCGGTAGCTAGACGACCATCGCTATCCTGATATTCCGTCGCTAGCCTGACGGTCCATCGAGTCATCCGTCGCACATGGACCAAAAAAGAGTTACTGCCTTGGTTGTGACGGACCGGGCTTTGGTCCGTTGCAGACTCGATGGTCCGTTGGATCGTCCGTCGCACCCGGATGATTCAGATAACTCGCAGTAAAACGGCTATAACTTGTCACCCCCGATACCGGATTTGGACGAAATTGGTATTGTTGGAAAGCTAATTCAATTCTCTACATGAAAAACAGTCAAATTTAAGAAAATTCTTTCAATCACTTGGGAAGTCAATTCTCAATGTTTTAGGTATGAAATTACGTTTTACTTGACATGACCTATGGCTCAGACTACGAGGGAGCTTTGCGTGGTCTTACAATGTCGTGGCCATATCGTATTGCCTTACTATTCTAAACATTGAAATGGGTCTCAAGACAAAAATACCCCTTTTAAAAAGGACTTCCAAATACTAAACTGGGGCTACGACGGTCGAAGCGATGGTCCGTCGCTATCCTGACGGTCCGTCGCTCATGCGCCAAAAAAAGAGTTACTGCCTTAGTTGTGATTGGCCGAGCTATGGTCCGTCGGATCGTCCGTCGCACCTAGGTAATTATGATAACACTCAGTAAAACGGCTATAACTTTTCACCCCGATACCGGATTTGGACGAAATTGGTATTGTTGGAAAGTTAATTCAATTCTCTACATGACAAAAAGTCAAATTGAATAAAATTCTTTATGATTTAAACAACAATCACTTGGGAAGTCACTTCTCATTCTCGTAGGTCCAAAATTATGTTTCACTTGAAACGCCCTATGGCTCAGACTACGAGGGAACTTTGTGGGGTCTTACAATGCCGTGGCCATATCGTATTGCCTTACTATTATGAATATTAAAACGGGTCTCAAGAGAAAAATTCCCTTTTAGAAAGGACATTCAAATACTAAACTGGGGCTGCGACGGTCGAAGCGACGGTTCGTCGCTAGCCTGATGTTTTGTCGCTAGCCAGACGACCATCGCTATCCTGATAGTCCGTCGCTAGCCTGACGGTCCATCGAGTCATCCGTCGCACATGGACCAAAATAGAGTTACTGCCTTGGTTGTGACGGACCGGGCTTTGGTCCGTTGCAGACTCGATGGTCCGTTGGATCGTCCGTCGCACCCGGATGATTCTGATAACTCTCAGTAAAACGGCTATAACTTGTCACCCCGATACCGGATTTGGACGAAATTGGTATTGTTGGAAAGGTAATTCAATTCTCTACATGGAAAACAGTCAAATTTAAGAAAATTGTTCCAATCACTTGGGAAGTCAATTCTCAATGTTTTAGGTATGAAATTACGTTTTACTTGACACGACCTATGGCTCAGACTACGAGGGAGCTTTGCGTGGTCTTACAATGTCGTGGCCATATCGTATTGCCTTACTATTCAAAACATTGAAATGGGTCTCAAGACAAAAATACCCCTTTTAAAAAGGACTTACAAATACTAAACTGGGGCTGCGACGGTCGAAGCGATGGTCCGTCGCTAGCCTGACGGTCCGTCGCTCATGGGCCAAAAAAAGAGTTACTGCCTTAGTTGTTATGGGTCGAGCTATGGTCCGTAGGATCGTCCGTCGCACCTAGGTAATTATGATAACTCTCAGTAAAACGGCTATAACTTGTCACCCCGATACCGGATTTGGACGAAATTGGTATTGTTGGATAGTTAATTCAATTCTCTACATGACAAAAAGTCAAATTTGATAAAATTCTTTATTATTTAAACACCAATCACTTGGGAAGTCACATCTCATTCTCGTAGGTCCAAAATTACGTTTCACTTGAAACGCCCTATGGCTCAGACTACGAGGGAACTTTGTGGGGTCTTACAATGCCGTGGCCATATCGTATTGCCTTACTATTATGAATTTTGAAACGGGTCTCAAGACCAAAAATAACCTTTTAGAAAGGACATACAAATACTAAACTGGGGCTGCGACGGTCGAAGCGACGGTTCGTCGCTAGCCTGATGTTTTGTCGGTAGCCAGACGGCCATCGCTATCCTGATAGTCCGTCGCTAGCCTGACGGTCCATTGAGTCATCCGTCGCACATGGACCAAAAACGAGTTAATGCCTTGGTTGTGACGGACCGTGATTTGGTCCGTTGCAGACTCGATGGTCCGTTGGATCGTCCGTCGCACCCGGATGATTCTGATAACTCGCAGTAAAACGGCTATAACTTGTCACCCCGATACCGGATTTGGATGAAATTGGTATTGTTGGAAAGCTAATTCAATTCTCTACATGAAAAATAGTCAAATTTAAGAAAATACTTCCAATCACTTGGGAAGTCAATTCTCAATGTTTTAGGTACGAAATTACGTTTTACTTGACACGACCTATGGCTCAGACTACGAGGGAGCTTTGCGTGGTCTTACAATGTCTTGGCCATATCGTATTGCCTTACTATACTGAACATTGAAATGGGTCTCAGGACAAAAATACCCCTTTTAAAAAGGACTTACAAATACTAAACTGGGGTTGCGACGGTCGAAGCGATGGTCCGTCGCTAGCCTGACGGTCCGTCGCTCATGGGCCAAAAAAAGAGTTACTGCCTTAGTTGTGATGGGCCGAGCTATGGTCCGTCGGATCGTCCGTCGCACCTAGGTAATTATGATAACTCTCAGTAAAACGGCTATAACTTGTCACCCCGATACCAGATTTGGATGAAATTGGTATTGTTGGAAAGTTAATTCAATTCTCTACACGACAAAAAGTCAAATTTATTAAAATTCTTTATGGTTTAATCACCAATCACTTGGGAAGTCACTTCTCATTCTCGTAGGTCCAAAATTACGTTTCACTTGACACACCCTATGGCTTAGACTACGAGGGAACTTTGTGGGGTCTTACAATGTCGTGGCCATATCGTATTGCCTTACTATTATGAATATTGAAACGGGTCTCAAGAACAAAAATACCCTTTTAGAAAGGACTTACAAATACTAAACTGGGGCTGCGACGGTCGAAGCGACGGTTCGTCGCTAGCCTGATGTTTTGTCGGTAGCCAGACGGCCATCGCTATCCTGATAGTCCGTCGCTAGCCTGACGGTCCATTGAGTCATCCGTCGCACATGGACAAAAAAAGAGTTAATGCCTTGGTTGTGACGGACCGTGCTTTGGTCCGTTGCAGACTCGATGATCCGTTGGATCGTCCGTCGCACCCGGATGATTCTGATAACTCTCAGTAAAACGGCTATAACTTGTCACCCCGACACCGGATTTGGACGAAATTGGTATTGTTGGAAAGCTAATTCAATTCTCTACATGAAAAAAAGTCAAATTTAAGAAAATTCTTCCAATCACTTGGGAAGTCAATTCTCAATGTTTTAGGTACGAAATTACGTTTTACTTGACACGACCTATGGCTCAGACTACGAGGGAGCTTTGCGTGGTCTTACAATGTCGTGGCCATATCGTATTTCCTTACTATTCTGAACATTGAAATGGGTCTCAAGACAAAAATACCCCTTTTAAAAAGGACTTACAAATACTAAACTGGGGTTGCGACGGTCGAAGCGATGGTCCGTCGCTAGCCTGACGGTCCGTCGCTCATGGGCCAAAAAAAGAGTTACTGCCTTAGTTGTGATGGGCCGGGCTATGGTCCGTCGGATCGTCCGTCGCACCTAGGTAATTATGATAACTCTCAGTAAAACGGCTATAACTTGTCACCCCGATACCGGATTTGGACGAAATTGGTATTGTTGGAAAGTTAATTCAATTCTCTACACGACAAAAAGTCAAATTTATTAAAATTCTTTATGGTTTAAACACCAATCACTTGGGAAGTCACTTCTCATTCTCGTAGGTCCAAAATTACGTTTCACTTGACACACCCTATGGCTTAGACTACGAGGGAACTTTGTGGGGTCTTACAATGCCGTGGCCATATCGTATTGCCTTACTATTATGAATATTGAAACGGGTCTCAAGACCAAAAATACCCTTTTAGAAAGGACTTACAAATACTAAACTGGGGCTGCGACGGTCGAAGCGACGGTTCGTCGCTAGCCTGATGTTTTGTCGGTAGCCAGACGTCCATCGCTATCCTGATAGTCCGTCGCTAGCCTGACGTTCCATTGAGTCATCCGTCGCACATGGACAAAAAAAGAGTTAATGCCTTGGTTGTGACGGACCGTGCTTTGGTCCGTTGCAGACTCGATGGTCCGTTGGATCGTCCGTCGCACCCGGATGATTCTGATAACTCTCAGTAAAACGGCTATAACTTGTCACCCCGACACCGGATTTGGACGAAATTGGTATTGTTGGAAAGCTAATTCAATTCTCTACATGAAAAAAAGTCAAATTTAAGAAAATTCTTCCAATCACTTGGGAAGTCAATTCTCAATGTTTTAGGTACGAAATTACGTTTTACTTGACACGACCTATGGCTCAGACTACGAGGGAGCTTTGCGTGGTCTTACAATGTCGTGGCCATATCGTATTTCCTTACTATTCTGAACATTGAAATGGGTCTCAAGACAAAAATACCCCTTTTAAAAAGGACTTACAAATACTAAACTGGGGTTGCGACGGTCGAAGCGATGGTCCGTCGCTAGCCTGACGGTCCGTCGCTCATGGGCCAAAAAAAGAGTTACTGCCTTAGTTGTGATGGGCCGGGCTATGGTCCGTCGGATCGTCCGTCGCACCTAGGTAATTATGATAACTCTCAGTAAAACGGCTATAACTTGTCACCCCGATACCGGATTTGGACGAAATTGGTATTGTTGGAAAGTTAATTCAATTCTCTACACGACAAAAAGTCAAATTTATTAAAATTCTTTATGGTTTAAACACCAATCACTTGGGAAGTCACTTCTCATTCTCGTAGGTCCAAAATTACGTTTCACTTGACACACCCTATGGCTTAGACTACGAGGGAACTTTGTGGGGTCTTACAATGCCGTGGCCATATCGTATTGCCTTACTATTATGAATATTGAAACGGGTCTCAAGACCAAAAATACCCTTTTAGAAAGGACTTACAAATACTAAACTGGGGCTGCGACGGTCGAAGCGACGGTTCGTCGCTAGCCTGATGTTTTGTCGGTAGCCAGACGTCCATCGCTATCCTGATAGTCCGTCGCTAGCCTGACGTTCCATTGAGTCATCCGTCGCACATGGACAAAAAAAGAGTTAATGCCTTGGTTGTGACGGACCGTGCTTTGGTCCGTTGCAGACTCGATGGTCCGTTGGATCGTCCGTCGCACCCGGATGATTCTGATAACTCTTAGTAAAACGGCTATAACTTGTCACCCCGACACCGGATTTGGACGAAATTGGTATTGTTGGAAAGCTAATTCAATTCTCTACATGAAAAAAAGTCAAATTTAAGAAAATTCTTCCAATCACTTGGGAAGTCAATTCTCAATGTTTTAGGTACGAAATTACGTTTTACTTGACACGACCTATGGCTCAGACTATGAGGGAGCTTTGCGTGGTCTTACAATGTCGTGGCCATATCGTATTTCCTTACTATTCTGAACATTGAAATGGGTCTCAAGACAAAAATACCCCTTTTAAAAAGGACTTACAAATACTAAACTGGGGTTGCGACGGTCGAAGCGATGGTCCGTCGCTAGCCTGACGGTCCGTCGCTCATGGGCCAAAAAAAGAGTTACTGCCTTAGTTGTGATGGGCCGGGCTATGGTCCGTCGGATCGTCCGTCGCACCTAGGTAATTATGATAACTCTCAGTAAAACGGCTATAACTTGTCACCCCGATACCGGATTTGGACGAAATTGGTATTGTTGGAAAGTTAATTCAATTCTCTACACGACAAAAAGTCAAATTTATTAAAATTCTTTATGGTTTAAACACCAATCACTTGGGAAGTCACTTCTCATTCTCGTAGGTCCAAAATTACGTTTCACTTGACACACCCTATGGCTTAGACTACGAGGGAACTTTGTGGGGTCTTACAATGCCGTGGCCATATCGTATTGCCTTACTATTATGAATATTGAAACGGGTCTCAAGACCAAAAATACCCTTTTAGAAAGGACTTACAAATACTAAACTGGGGCTGCGACGGTCGAAGCGACGGTTCGTCGCTAGCCTGATGTTTTGTCGGTAGCCAGACGTCCATCGCTATCCTGATAGTCCGTCGCTAGCCTGACGTTCCATTGAGTCATCCGTCGCACATGGACAAAAAAAGAGTTAATGCCTTGGTTGTGACGGACCGTGCTTTGGTCCGTTGCAGACTCGATGGTCCGTTGGATCGTCCGTCGCACCCGGATGATTCTGATAACTCTCAGTAAAACGGCTATAACTTGTCACCCCGACACCGGATTTGGACGAAATTGGTATTGTTGGAAAGCTAATTCAATTCTCTACATGAAAAAAAGTCAAATTTAAGAAAATTCTTCCAATCACTTGGGAAGTCAATTCTCAATGTTTTAGGTACGAAATTACGTTTTACTTGACACGACCTATGGCTCAGACTACGAGGGAGCTTTGCGTGGTCTTACAATGTCATGGCCATATCGTATTTCCTTACTATTCTGAACATTGAAATGGGTCTCAAGACAAAAATACCCCTTTTAAAAAGGACTTACAAATACTAAACTGGGGTTGCGACGGTCGAAGCGATGGTCCGTCGCTAGCCTGACGGTCCGTCGCTCATGGGCCAAAAAAAGAGTTACTGCCTTAGTTGTGATGGGCCGGGCTATGGTCCGTCGGATCGTCCGTCGCACCTAGGTAATTATGATAACTCTCAGTAAAACGGCTATAACTTGTCACCCCGATACCGGATTTGGACGAAATTGGTATTGTTGGAAAGTTAATTCAATTCTCTACACGACAAAAAGTCAAATTTATTAAAATTCTTTATGGTTTAAACACCAATCACTTGGGAAGTCACTTCTCATTCTCGTAGGTCCAAAATTACGTTTCACTTGACACACCCTATGGCTTAGACTACGAGGGAACTTTGTGGGGTCTTACAATGCCGTGGCCATATCGTATTGCCTTACTATTATGAATATTGAAACGGGTCTCAAGACCAAAAATACCCTTTTAGAAAGGACTTACAAATACTAAACTGGGGCTGCGACGGTCGAAGCGACGGTTCGTCGCTAGCCTGATGTTTTGTCGGTAGCCAGACGTCCATCGCTATCTTGATAGTCCGTCGCTAGCCTGACGTTCCATTGAGTCATCCGTCGCACATGGACAAAAAAAGTGTTAATGCCTTGGTTGTGACGGACCGTGCTTTGGTCCGTTGCAGACTCGATGGTCCGTTGGATCGTCCGTCGCACCCGGATGATTCTGATAACTCTCAGTAAAACGGCTATAACTTGTCACCCCGACACCGGATTTGGACAAAATTGGTATTGTTGGAAAGCTAATTCAATTCTCTACATGAAAAAAAGTCAAATTTAAGAAAATTCTTCCAATCACTTGGGAAGTCAATTCTCAATGTTTTAGGTACGAAATTACGTTTTACTTGACACGACCTATGGCTCAGACTACGAGGGAGCTTTGCGTGGTCTTACAATGTCATGGCCATATCGTATTTCCTTACTATTCTGAACATTGAAATGGGTCTCAAGACAAAAATACCCCTTTTAAAAAGGACTTACAAATACTAAACTGGGGTTGCGACGGTCGAAGCGATGGTCCGTCGCTAGCCTGACGGTCCGTCGCTCATGGGCCAAAAAAAGAGTTACTGCCTTAGTTGTGATGGGCCGGGCTATGGTCCGTCGGATCGTCCGTCGCACCTAGGTAATTATGATAACTCTCAGTAAAACGGCTATAACTTGTCACCCCGATACCGGATTTGGACGAAATTGGTATTGTTGGAAAGTTAATTCAATTCTCTACACGACAAAAAGTCAAATTTATTAAAATTCTTTATGGTTTAAACACCAATCACTTGGGAAGTCACTTCTCATTCTCGTAGGTCCAAAATTACGTTTCACTTGACACACCCTATGGCTTAGACTACGAGGGAACTTTGTGGGGTCTTACAATGCCGTGGCCATATCGTATTGCCTTACTATTATGAATATTGAAACGGGTCTCAAGACCAAAAATACCCTTTTAGAAAGGACTTACAAATACTAAACTGGGGCTGCGACGGTCGAAGCGACGGTTCGTCGCTAGCCTGATGTTTTGTCGGTAGCCAGACGTCCATCGCTATCTTGATAGTCCGTCGCTAGCCTGACGTTCCATTGAGTCATCCGTCGCACATGGACAAAAAAAGTGTTAATGCCTTGGTTGTGACGGACCGTGCTTTGGTCCGTTGCAGACTCGATGGTCCGTTGGATCGTCCGTCGCACCCGGATGATTCTGATAACTCTCAGTAAAACGGCTATAACTTGTCACCCCGACACCGGATTTGGACGAAATTGGTATTGTTGGAAAGCTAATTCAATTCTCTACATGAAAAAAAGTCAAATTTAAGAAAATTCTTCCAATCACTTGGGAAGTCAATTCTCAATGTTTTAGGTACGAAATTACGTTTTACTTGACACGACCTATGGCTCAGACTACGAGGGAGCTTTGCGTGGTCTTACAATGTCGTGGCCATATCGTATTTCCTTACTATTCTGAACATTGAAATGGGTCTCAAGACAAAAATACCCCTTTTAAAAAGGACTTACAAATACTAAACTGGGGCTGCGACGGTCTAAGCGATGGTCCGTCGCTAGCCTGACGGTCCGTCGCTCATGGGCCAAAAAAAGAGTTACTGCCTTAGTTGTGATGGGCCGAGCTATGGTCCGTCAGATCGTCCGTCGCACGTAGGTAATTTTGATAACTCTCAGTAAAACGGCCATAACATGTCACCCCGATACCGGATTTGGACGAAATTGGTATTGTTGGAAAGTTAATTCAATTCTCTACACGACAAAAAGCCAAATTTAATAAAATTCTTTATGGTTTAAACACCAATCACTTGGGAAGTCACTTCTCATTCTCGTAGGTCCAAAATTACGTTTCACTTGACACACCCTATGGCTTAGACTACGAGGGAACTTTGTGGGGTCTTACAATGACGTGGCCATATCGTATTGCCTTACTATTATGAATATTGAAACGGGTCTCAAGACCAAAAATACCCTTTTAGAAAGGACTTACAAATACTAAACTTGGGCTGCGACGGTCGAAGCGACGGTTCGTCGCTAGACTGATGTTTTGTCGCTAGCCAGACGGCTATCGCTATCCTGATAGTCCGTCGCTAGCCTGACGGTCCATCGAGTCATCCGTCGCACATGGACCAAAAAAGAGTTACTGCCTTGGTTGTGACGGACCGGTCTTTGGTCCGTTGCAGACTCAATGGTCCGTTGGATCGTCCGTCGCACCCGGATGATTCTGATAACTCGCAGTAAAACGGCTATAACTTGTCACCCCGATACCGGATTTGGACGAAATTGGTATTGTTTGAAAGCTATTTCAATTCTCTACATGAAAAACAGTCAAATTTAAGAAAATTCTTCCAATCACTTGGGAAGTCAATTCTCAATGGTTTAGGTATGAAATTATGTTTTACTTGACACCACCTATGGCGTAAACTACGAGGGATCTTTGCGTGGTTTTACAATGTCGTGGCCATATCGTATTGCCTTACTATTCTGAACATTGAAATGGGTCTCAAGACAAAAATACCCCTTTTAAAAAGGACTTACAAATACTAAACTGGTGCTGCGACGGTCGAAGCGATGGTCCGTCGCTAGCCTGACGGTCCGTCGCTCATGGGCCAAAACAAGAGTTACTGCCTTAGTTGTGATGGGCCGAGCTATGGTCCGTCGGATCGTCCGTCGCACCTAGGTAATTATGATAACTCTCTGTAAAACGGCTTTAACTTGTCACCCCGATACCGGATTTGGACGAAATTGGTATTGTTGGAAAGTTAATTCAATTCTCTACATGACAAAAAGTCAAATTTATTAAAATTCTTTATGGTTTAAACACCAATCACTTGGGAAGTCACTTCTCATTCTCGTAGGTCCAAAATTATGTTTCACTTGACACGCCCTATGGCTCAGACTACGAGGGAACTTTGTAGGGTCTTACAATGTCGTGGCCATATCGTATTACCTTACTATTCTGAACATTGAAATGGGTCTCAAGACAAAAATACCCCTTTTAAAAAGGACTTACAAATACTAAACTGGGGCTGCGACGGTCGAAGCGATGGTCCGTCGCTAGCCTGACGGTCCGTCGCTCATGGGCCAAAAAAAGAGTTACTGCATTAGTTGTGATGGGCTGAGCTATGGTCCGTCGGATCGTCCGTCGCACCTAGGTAATTATGATAACTCTCAGTAAAACGGCTATAACTTGTCACCCCGATACCGGATTTGGACGAAATTGATATTGTTGGAAAGTTAATTGAATTCTCTACATGACAAAAAGTCAAATTTAATAAAATTCTTTATGGTTTAAACACCAAACACATGGGAAATCACTTCTCATTCTCTTAGGTCCAAAATTACGTTTCACTTGATACGCCCTATGGCTCAGACTACGAGGGAACTTTGTGGGGTCTTACAATGCCGTGGCCATATCGTATTATCTTTTTATTCTGAACATTGAAATGGGTCTCAAGACCAAAACTACACTTATAGAAAGGACTTACAAATACTAAACTGGGGCTGCGACGGTCGAAGCGACGGTTCGTCGCTAGACTGATGTTTTGTCGCTAGCCAGACGGACATCGCTATCCTAATAGTCCGTTGCTAGCCTGACGGTCCATCGAGTCACCCGTCACACATGGACCAAAAAAGAGTTACTGCCTTGGTTGTGACGGACCGTGCTTTGGTCCGTTGCAGACTCGATGGTCCGTTGGATCGTCTGTCGCACCCGGATGATTCTGATAACTCTCAGTAAAACGGCTATAACTTGTCACCCTGACACCGGATTTGGACGAAATTGGTATTGTTTGAAAGCTAATTCAATTCTCTACATGAAAAAAAGTCAAATTTAAGAAATTGGGAAGTCAATTCTCAATGTTTAAGGTACGAAATTACGTTTTACTTGACACGACCTATGGCTCAGACTACGAGGGAGCTTTGCGTGGTCTTACAATGTCGTGGCCATATCGTATTGCCTTACTATTCTGAACATTGAAATGGGTCTCAAGACAAAAATACCCCATTTCAAAAGGACTTACAAATACTAAACTGGGGCTGCGACGGTCGAAGCGATGGTCCGTCGCTAGCCTGACGGTCCGTCGCTCATGGGCAAAAAAAAGAGTTACTGCATTAGTTGTGATGGGACGAGCTTTGGTCCGTCGGATCATCCGTCGCACCTAAGTAATTATGATAACTCTCAGTAAAATGGCTATAACTTGTCACCCCGATTCCGGATTTGGACGAAATTGGTATTGTTGGAAAGTTAATTCAATTCTCTACATGACAAAAAGTCAAATTTAATAAAATTCTTTATGGTTTAAACACCAATCACTTGGGAAGTCACTTCTCATTCTCGTAGGTCCAAAATTACGTTTCACTTGACACGCCCTATGGCTCAGACTACGAGGGAACTTTGTGGGGTCTTACAATGCCGTGGCCATATCGTATTGCCTTACTATTATGAACATTGAAACGGGTCTCAAGACCAAAAATACCATTTTAGAAAGTACTTACAAATACTAAACTAGGGCTGCGACGGTCGAAGCGACGGTTCGTCGCTAGCCTGATGTTTTGTCGCTAGCCAGACGACCATCGCTATCCTGATAGTCCGTCGCTAGCCTGACGGTCCATTGAGTCATCCGTCGCACATGGACCAATAAAGAGTTACTACCTTAGTTGTGACGGACCGGGTTTTGGTCCGTTGCAGACTCGATGGTCCGTTGGATCCTCCGTCGCACCCGGATGATTCTGATAACTCGCAGTAAAACAGCTATAACTTGTCACCCCGATACCAGATTTGGACGAAATTGGTATTGTTGGAAAGCTAATTCAATTCTCTACATGAAAAATAGTCAAATTTAAGAAAATTCTTCCAATCACTTGGGATGTCAATTCTCAATGTTTTAGGTATGAAATTACATTTTACTTGACAAGACCTATGGCTCAGACTACGAGGGAGCTATGCGTGGTCTTACAATGTCGTGGCCATATCGTATTGCCTTACTATTCTGAATATTGAAATGGGTCTCAAGACAAAAATACCCCTTTTAAAAAGGACT
The DNA here is from genome assembly GCA_030864215.1 of Capsicum pubescens. Taxonomy (NCBI): domain Eukaryota; kingdom Viridiplantae; phylum Streptophyta; class Magnoliopsida; order Solanales; family Solanaceae; genus Capsicum; species Capsicum pubescens. The sequence continues at coordinate 325,961,057 of CM061548.1, forward strand.
TACAAATACTAAACTGGGGCTGCGACGGTCGAAGCGATGGTCCGTCGCTAGCCTGACGGTCCGTCGCTCATGGGCCAAAAAAAGAGTTACTGCCTTAGTTGTGATGGGCGGAGCTATGGTCCGTCGGATCGTCCGTCGCACCTACGTAATTATTCTAACTCTCAGTAAAATGGCTATAACTTGTCACCCCGATATCAGATTTGGACGAAATTGGTATTGATGGAAAGATAATTCAATTCTCTACATGACAAAAAGTCAAATTTAATAAAATTCTTTATGGTTTAAACACCAATCACATGGGAAATCACTTCTCATTCTCTTAGGTCCAAAATTACGTTTCACTTGATACGCCCTATGGCTCAGACTACGAGGGAACTTTGTGGGGTCTTACAATGCCGTGGCCATATCGTATTATCTTTCTATTCTGAACATTGAAATGGGTCTCAAGACCAAAACTACCCTTATAGAAAGGACTTAGAAATACTAAACTGGGGCTGCGACGGTCGAAGCGACGGTTCGTCGCTAGCCTGATGTTTTGTCGCTAGCCAGACGGACATCGCTATCCTAATAGTCCGTTGCTAGCCTTACGGTCCATCGAGTCACCCGTCCCACATGGACCAAAAAAGAGTTACTGCCTTGGTTGTGACGGACCGTGCTTTGGTCCGTTGCAGACTCGATGGTCCGTTGGATCGTATGTCGCACCCGGATGATTCTGATAACTCTCAGTAAAACGGCTATAACTTGTCACCCCGACACCGGATTTGGACGAAATTGGTATTGTTTGAAAGCTAATTCAATTCTCTACATGAAAAAAAGTCAAATTTAAGAAATTGGGAAGTCAATTCTCAATGTTTAAGGTACGAAATTACGTTTTACTTGACACGACCTATGGCTCAGACTACGAGGGAGCTTTGCGTGGTCTTACAATGTCGTGGCCATATCGTATTGCCTTACTATTCTGAACATTGAAATGGGTCTCAAGACAAAAATACCCCATTTAAAAAGGACTTACAAATACTAAACTGGGGCTGCGACGGTCGAAGCGATGGTCCGTCGCTAGCCTGACGGTCCGTCGCTCATGGGCCAAAAAAAGAGTTACTGCCTTAGTTGTGATGGGCCGAGCATTGGTCCGTCGGATCATCCGTCGCACCTAAGTAATTATGATAACTCTCAGTAAAATGGCTATAACTTGTCACCCCGATTCCGGATTTGGACGAAATTGGTATTGTTGGAAAGTTAATTCAATTCTCTACATGACAAAAAGTCAAATTTAATAAAATTCTTTATGGTTTAAACACCAATCACTTGGGAAGTCACTTCTCATTCTCGTAGGTCCAAAATTACGTTTCACTTGACACGCCCTATGGCTCAGACTACGAGGGAACTTTGTGGGGTCTTACAATGCCGTGGCCATATCGTATTGCCTTACTATTATGAACATTGAAACGGGTCTCAAGACCAAAAATACCCTTTTAGAAAGTACTTACAAATACTAAACTAGGGCTGCGACGGTCGAAGCGACGGTTCGTCGCTAGCCTGATGTTTTGTCGCTAGCCAGACGACCATCGCTATCCTGATAGTCCGTCGCTAGCCTGACGGTCCATCGAGTCATCCATCGCACATGGACCAAAAAAGAGTTACTACCTTAGTTGTGACGGACCGGGTTTTGGTCCGTTGCAGACTCGATGGTCCGTTGGATCCTCCGTCGCACCCGGATGATTCTGATAACTCGCAGTAAAACGGCTATAACTTGTCACCCCGATACCGGATTTGGACGAAATTGGTATTGTTGGAAAGCTAATTCAATTCTCTACATGAAAAACAGTCAAATTTAAGAAAATTCTTCCAATCACTTGGGATATCAATTCTCAATGTTTTAGGTATGAAATTACATTTTACTTGACAAGACCTATGGCTCAGACTACGAGGGAGCTTTCCGTGGTCTTACAATGTCGTGGCCATATCGTATTGCCTTACTATTCTGAACATTGAAATGGGTCTCAAGACAAAAATACCCCTTTTAAAAAGGACTTACAAATACTAAACTGGGGCTGCGACGGTCGAAGCGATGGTCCGTCGCTAGCCTGACGGTCCGTCGCTCATGGGCCAAAAAAAGAGTTACTGCCTTAGTTGTGATGGGCCGAGCTATGGTCCGTCGGATCGTCCGTCGCACCTACGTAATTATGATAACTCTCAGTAAAATGGCTATAACTTGTCACCCCGATATCGGATTTGTACGAAATTGGTATTGTTCGAAAGATAATTCAATTCTCTACATGACAAAAAGTCAAATTTAATAAAATTCTTTATGGTTTAAACACCAATCACATGGGAAATCACTTCTCATTCTCTAAGGACCAAAATTACATTTCACTTGACACGCCCTATGGCTTAGACTACGAGGGAACTTTGTGGGGACTTACAATGAGGTGGCCATATCGTATTGCCTTTCTATTCTGAACAATGAAATGGGTCTCAAGACCAAAAATACCCTTTTAGAAAGGACTTACAAATACTAAATTGGGGCTGCGACGGTCGAAGCGACTGTTCGTCGCTAGCCTGATGTTTTGTCGCTAGCCAGACGGCCATCGCTATCCTGATAGTCCGTCGCTAGCCTGACGGTCCATCGAGTCATCCGTCGCACATAGGCCATAAAAGAGTTACTGCCTTGGTTGTGACGGGCCGTGCTTTGGTCCATCGCAGACTCGATGGTCCGTTGGATCTTCCGTCGCACCCGGATGATTCTGATAACTCTCAGTAAAACGGCTATAACTTGTCACCCCGATACCGGATTTGGACGAAATTGGTATTGTTGGAAAGCTAATTCAATTCTCTACATGACAAAATGTCAAATTTAAGAAAATTATTCCAATCACTTAGGAAGTCAATTCTCAATGTTTTAGGTCCGAAATTACATTTTAAATGACACGACCTATGGCTCAGACTACGAGGGAGCATTGCGTGGTCTTACAATGTCGTGGCCATATCGTATTGCCTTACTATTCTGAACAGTGAAATGGCTCTCAAGTCAAAAATACCCCTTTTAAAAAGGACTTACAAATACTAAACTGGGGCTGCGCCGGTCGAAGCGATGGTCCGTCGCTAGCCTGACGGTCGTCGCTCATGGGCAAAAAAAAGAGTTACTGCCTTAGTTGTGATGGGCCGAGCTATGGTCCGTCGGATCGTCCGTCGCACCTAGGTAATTATGATAACTCTCAGTAAAACGGCTATAACTTGTCACCCCGATACCGGATTTGGACGAAATTGGTATTGTTGGAAACTTAATTCAATTCTCTACATGACAAAGAGTCAAATTTAATAAAATTCTTTATGGTTTAAACACCAATCACATGGGAAGTCACTTCTCATTCTCTTAGGTCCAAAATTACGATTCACTTGACATGCCCTATGGCTCAGACTATGAGGGAACTTTGTGGGGTCTTACAATGTCGTGGCCATATCGTATTGCCTTTCTTTTCTGAACATTAAAATGGGTCTCAAGACCAAAAATACCCTTTTAGTAAGGACTTACAAATACTAAACTGGGGCTGCGACGGTCGAAGCGACGGTCCATCGCTAGCCTGATGTTTTGTAGCTAGCCAGACGGCCATCGCTATCCTGATAGTCCGTCGCTAGCTTGACGGTCCATCGAGTCATCCGTCGCACATGGACCAAAAAAGAGTTACTGCCTTGGTTGTAACGGATCGGGCTTTGGTCCGTTGCAGACTCGATGGTCCGTTGGATCGTCCGTCGCACCCGGATGATTCTGATAACTCGTAGTAAAACGGCTATAACTTGTCACACCGATACCGGATTTTGACGAAATTGGTATTGTTGGAAACCTAATTCAATTATCTACATGACAAACAGTCAAATTTAAGAAAATTCTTCCAATCACTTGGGAAGTCAATTCTCAATGTTTTAGGTATGAAATTACGTTTTACTTGACACGACCTATGGCTCAGACTACGAGGGAGCTTTGTGTGGTCTTACAATGTCCTGGACATATCGTATTGCCTTACTATTATGAATATTGAAACGGGTCTCAAGACCAAAAATAACCTTTTAGAATGGACACTCAAATACTAAACTGGGGCTGCGACGGTCGAAGCGACGGTTCGTCGCTAGCCTGATGTTTTGTCGGTAGCCAGACGGCCATCGCTATCCTGATAGTCCGTCGCTAGCCTCACGGTCCATCGAGTCATCCGTCGCACATGGAACAAAAAAGAGTTACTGCCTTGGTTGTGACGGACCGGGCTTTGGTCCGTTGCAGACTCGATGGTCCGTTGGATCGTCCGTCGCACCCGGATAATTTTGATAACTCGCAGTAAAACGGCTATAACTTGTCACCCCGATACCGGATTTGGACGAAATTGGTATTGTTGGAAAGCTAATTCAATTCTCTACATGAAAAACAGTCAAATTTAAGAAAATTCTTCCAATCACTTGGAAAGTCAGTTCTCAATGTTTTAGGTATGAAATTACGTTTTACTTGACACCACCTATGGCTCAGACTACCAGGGAGCTTTGCGTGGTCTTACAATGTCGTGGCCATATCGTATTGCCTTACTATTCTGAACATTGAAATGGGTCTCAGGACAAAAATACCCATTTTAAAAAGGACTTACAAATACTAAACTGGGCTGCGACGGTCGAAGCGATGGTCCGTCGCTAGCCTGACGGTCCGTCGCTCATGGGCCAAAAAAAGAGTTACTGCCTTAGTTGTGATGGGCCGAGCTATGGTCCGTCGGATCGTCCGTCGCACCTAGGTTATTATGATAACTCTCAGTAAAACGGCTATAACTTGTCACCCCGATACCGGATTTGGACGAAATTGGTATTGTTGGAAAGTTATTTCAATTCTCTACATGACAAAAAGTCAAATTTAATAAAATTCTTTATGATTTAAACACCAATCACTTGGTAAGTTACTTCTCATTCCCGTAGGTCCAAAATTACGTTTCACTTCAATCGCCCTATGGCTCAGACTACGAGGGAACTTTGTGGGGTCTTACAATGCCGTGGCCATATCGTATTGCCTTACTATTATGAATATTGAAACGGGTCTCAAGACCAAAAATACCCTTTTAGAAAGGACTTACAAATACTAAACTGGGGCTGCGACGGTTGAAGCGACGGTTCGTCGCTAGCCTGATGTTTTGTCGGTAGCCAGACGGCCATCGCTATCCTGATAGTCCGTCGCTAGCCTGACGGTCCATTGAGTCATCCGTCGCACATGGACAAAAAAAGAGTTACTGCCTTGGTTGTGACGGACCTTGCTTTGGTCCGCTGCAGACTCGATGGTCCGTTGGATCGTCCGTCGCACCCGGATGATTCTGATAACTCTCAGTAAAACGGCTATAACTTGTCACCCCGACACCGGATTTGGACGAAATTGGTATTGTTGGAAAGCTAATTCAATTCTCTACATGACAAAAAGTCAAATTTAAGAAAATTCTTCCAATCACTTGGGAAGTCAATTCTCAATGTTTTAGGTACGAAATTACGTTTTACTTGACACGACCTATGGCTCAGTCTACGAGGGAGCTTTGCGTGGTCTTACAATGTCGTGGCCATATCGTATTGCCTTACTATTCTGAACATTGAAATGGGTCTCAAGACAAAAATACCCCTTTTAAAAAGGACTTACAAATACTAAACTGGGGCTGCGACGGTCGAAGCGATGGTCCGTCGCTAGCCTGACGGTCCGTCGCTCATGGGCCAAAAAAAGAGTTACTGCCTTAGTTGTGATGGGCCGAGCTATGGTCAGTTGGATCGTCCGTCGCACCTAGGTAATTTTGAAAACTCTCAGTAAAACGGCTATAACATGTCACCCCGATACCGGATTTGGACGAAATTGGTATTGTTGGAAAGTTAATTCAATTCTCTACACGACAAAAAGCCAAATTTAATAAAATTCTTTATGGTTTAAACACCAATCACTTGGGAAGTCACTTCTCATTCTCGTAGGTCCAAAATTACGTTTCACTTGACACACCCTATGGCTTAGACTACGAGGGAACTTTGTGGGGTCTTACAATGCCGTGGCCATATCCTATTGCCTTACTATTATGAATATTGAGACGGGTCTCAAGTCCAAAAATACCCTTTAGAAAGGACTTACAAATACTAAACTGGGGCTGCGACGGTCTAAGCGACGGTTCATCGCAGGACTGATGTTTTGTCGCTAGCCAGATGGCCATCGCTATCCTGATAGTCCGTCGCTAGCCTGACGGTCCATCGAGTCATCCGTCGCACATGGACCAAAAAAGAGTTACTAGCTTGTGGTTGACGGACCGGGCTTTGGTCCGTTGCAGACTCGATGGTCCGTTGGATCGTCCGTCGCACCCGGATGATTCTGATAACTCGCAGTAAAACGGCTATAACTTGTCACCCCGATACCGGATTTGGACGAAATTGTATTGTTTGAAAACTATTTCAATTCTCTACATGAAAAATAGTCAAATTTAAGAAAATTCTTCCAATCACTTGGGAAGTCAATTCTCTATGTTTTAGGTATGAAATTATGATTTACTTGACACCACCTATGGCGTAAACTACGAGGGATCTTTGCGTGGTTTTACAATGTCGTGGCCATATCGTATTGCCTTACTATTCTGAACATTGAAATGGGTATCAAGACAAAAATACCCCTTTTAAAAAGGACTTACAAATACTAAACTGGTGCTGCGACGGTCGAAGCGATGGTCCGTCGCTAGCCTGACGGTCCGTCGCTCATGGGCCAAAAAAAGAGTTACTGCCTTAGTTGTGATGGGCCGAGCTATGGTCCTTCGGATCGTCCGTCGCACCTAGGTAATTATGATAACTCTCAGTAAAACGGCTTTAACTTGTCACCCCGATACCGGATTTGGACGAAATTGGTATTGTTGGAAAGTTAATTCAATTCTCTAAATGAAAAAAAGTCAAATTTATTAAAATTCTTTATGGTTTAAACACCAATCACTTGGGAAGTCACTTCTCATTCTCGTAGGTCCAAAATTACGTTTCACTTGACACGCCCTATGGCTCAGACTACGAGGGAACTTTGTTTGGTCTTACAATGTCGTGGCCATATCGTATTGCCTTACTATTATGAACATTGAAACGGGTCTCAAGACAAAAAATACCCTTTTAGAAAGGACTTACAAATACTAAACTGGGGCAGCGACGGTCGAAGCGACGGTTCGTCGCTAGCCTGATGTTTTGTCGCTAGCCAGATGGCCATCGCTATCCTGATAGTCCGTCGCTAGCCTGACGGTCCATCGAGTCATCCGTCGCACATGGACCAAAAAAGAGTTACTGCCTTGGTTGTGACGGACCGGGCTTATGTCCGTTGCAGACTCGATGGTCCGTTGGATCGTCCGTCGCACCAGGATGATTCTGATAACTCGCAGTAAAACGGCTATAACATGTCACCCCGATACAGGATTTGGACGAAATTGGTATTGTTGGTAAGCTAATTCAATTCTCTACATGAAAAACAGTCAAATTTAAGAAAATTCTTCCAATCACTTAGGAAGTCAATTCTCAATGTTTTAGGTATGAAATTATGTTTTACTTGACACGACCTATGGCTCAAACAACGAGGGAGCTTTGCGTGGTCTTACAATGTCGTGGCCATATCGTATTACCTTACTATTCTGAATATTGAAATGGGTCTCAAGACAAAAATACCCCTTTTAAAAAGGACTTACAAAAACTAAACTGGGGCTGCGACGGTCGAAGCGATGGTCCGTCGCTAGCCTGACGGTCCGTCGCTCATGGGCCAAAAAAAAAGTTACTGCCTTAGTTGTGGTGGGATGAGCTATGGTCCGTCGGATCGTCCATCGCACCTAGGTAATTATGATAACTCTCAGTAAAACGGCTATAACTTGTCACCCCGATACCGGATTTGGACGAAATTGGTATTGTTGGAAAGTTAATTGAATTCTCTACATGACAAAAAGTCAAATTTAATAAAATTCTTTATGGTTTAAACACCAATCACATGGGAAATCACTTCTCATTCTCTTAGGTCCAAAATTACGTTTCACTTGACACGCCCTATGGCTCAGACTACGAGGGAACTTTGTGGGGTCTTACAATGCCGTGGCCATATCGTATTGCCTTTCTATTCTGAACATTGAAATGGGTCTCAAGACCAAAACTACCCTTTTAGAAAGGACTTACAAATACTAAACTGGGGCTGCGACGGTCGAAGCGACGGTTCGTCGCTAGCCTGATGTTTTGTCGCTAGCCAGACGGACATCGCTATCCTGATAGTCCGTTGCTAGCCTGCCGGTCCATCGAGTCACCCGTCGCACATGGACCAAAAAAGAGTTACTGCCTTGGTTGTGACGGGCCGTGCTTTGGTCCATCGCAGACTCGATGGTCCGTTGGATCTTCCGTCGCACCCGGATGATTCTGATAACTCTCAGTAAAACGGCTATAACTTGTCACCCCGATACCGGATTTGGACGAAATTGGTATTGTTGGAAAGCTAATTCAATTCTCTACATGACAAAAAGTCAAATTTAAGAAAATTATTCCAATCACTTAGGAAGTCAATTCTCAATGTTCTAGGTTCGAAATTACATTTTACATGACACGACCTATGGCTCAGACTACGAGGGAGCTTTGCGTGGTCTTACAATGTCGTGGCCATATCGTATTGCCTTACTATTCTGAACAGTGAAATGGCTCTCAAGACAAAAATACCCCTTTTAAAAAGGACTTACAAATACTAAACTGGGGCTGCGACGGTCGAAGCGATGGTCCGTCGCTCATGGGCCAAAAAAAGAGTTACTGTCTTAGTTGTGATGGGCCGAGCTATGGTCCGTCGGATCGTCCGTCGCACCTAGGTAATTATGATAACTCTCACTAAAACGGCTATAACTTGTCACACCGATACCGGATTTGGACGAAATTGGTATTGTTGGAAACTTAATTCAATTCTCTACATGACAAAAAGTCAAATTTAATAAAATTCTTTATGGTTTAAACACCAATCACATGGGAAGTCACTTCTCATTCTCTTAGGTCCAAAATTACGATTCACTTGACACGCCCTATGGCTCAGACTACAAGGGAACTTTGTGGGGTCTTACAATGTCGTGGCCATATCGTATTGCCTTTCTGTTCTGAACATTGAAATGGGTCTGAAGACCAAAAATACCCTTTTAGAAAGGACTTACAAATACTAAACTGGGTCTGCGACGGTCGAAGCGACGGTCCATCGCTAGCCTGATGTTTTGTAGCTAGCCAGTCGGCCATCGCTATCCTGATAGTCCATCGCTAGCCTGACGGTCCATCGAGTCATCCGTCGCACATGGACCAAGAATGAGTTACTGCCTTGGTTGTGACGGACCGGGTTTTGGTCCGGTGCAGACTCGATGGTCCGTTGGATCGTCCGTCACACCCGGATGATTCTGATAACTCGCAGTAAAACGGCTATAACATGTCACCCCGATACCGGATTTGGACGAAATTGGTATTGTTGGTAAGCTAATTCAATTCTCTACATGAAAAATAGTCAAATTTAAGAAAATTCTTCCAATCACTTGGGATGTCAATTCTCAATGTTTTAGGTATGAAATTACGTTTTACTTGACACGACCTATGGCTCAGACTACGAGGGAGCTTTGTGTGGTCTTACAATGTCGTGGCCATATCGTATTGCCTTACTATTCTGAACATTGAAATGGGTCTCATGACAAAAATACCCCTTTTAAAAAGGACTTACAAATACTAAACTGGGGCTGCGACGGTCGAAGCGATGGTCCGTCGCTAGCCTGACGGTCCGTCGCTCATGGGCAAAAAAAAGAGTTACTTCCTTAGTTGTGATGGGCCGTGCTATGGTCCGTCGGATCGTCCGTCGCACCTAGGTAATTATGATAACTCTCAGTAAAACGGCTATAACTTGTCACCCCGATACCGGATTTGGACGAAATTGGTATTGTTGGAAACTTAATTCAATTCTCTACATGACAAAAAGTCAAATTTAATAAAATTCTTTATGGTTTAAACACCAATCACATGGGAAGTCACTTCTCATTCTCTTAGGTCCAAAATTACGATTCACTTGACACGCCCTATGGCTCAGACTATGAGAGAACTTTGTGGGGTCTTACAATGCCGTGGCCATATCGTATTGGCTTTCTATTCTGAACATTGAAATGGGTCGCAAGACCAAAAATACCCTTTTAGTAAGGACTTACAAATACTAAACTGGGGCTGCGACGGTCGAAGCGACGGTCCATCTCTAGCCTGATGTTTTGTAGCTAGCCAGACGGCCATCGCTATCCTGATAGTCCGTCGCTAGCCTGATGGTCCATCGAGTCATCCGTCGCACATGGACCAAAAAAGAGTTACTGCCTTGGTTGTAACGGACCGGGCTTTGGTCCGTTGCAGACTCGATGGTCCGTTGGATCGTCCGTCGCACCCGGATGATTCTGATAACTCGTAGTAAAACGGCTATAACTTGTCAAACCGATACCGGATTTGGACGAAATTGGTATTGTTGGAAAGCTAATTCAATTCACTACATGACAAACAGTCAAATTTAAGAAAATTCTTCCAATCACTTGGGAAGTCAATTCTCAATGTTTTAGGTATGAAATTGCGTTTTACTTGACACGACCTATGGCTCAGACTACGAGGGAGCTTTGCGTGGTCTTACAATGTCCTGGTCATATCGTATTGCCTTACTATTCTGAACATTGAAATGGGTCTCAAGACAAAAATACCCCTTTTAAAAAGGACTTACAAATACTAAACTGGGGCTGCGACGGTAGAAGCGATGGTCCGTCGCTAGCCTGACGGTCCGTCGCTCATGGGCAAAAAAAAGAGTTACTGCCTTAGTTGTGATGGGTCGAGCTATGGTCCGTCGGATCGTCCGTCGCACCTAGGTAATTATGATAACTCTCAGTAAAACGGCGATAACTTGTCACCCCGATACCGGATTTGACGAAATTGGTATTGTTGGAAAGATAATTCAATTCTCTACATGACAAAAAGTTAAATTTAATAAAATTCTTTATGGTTTAAACACCAATCACATGGGAAATCACTTCTCATTCTCTTAGGACTAAAATTACGTTTCACTTGACACGCCCTATGGCTTAGACTACGAGGGAACTTTGCGGGGTCTGACAATGCCGTGGCCATACCGTATTGCCTTTCTATTCTGAACAATGAAATGGGTCTCAAGACCAAAAATACCCTTTTAGAAAGGACTTAAAAATACTAAATTGGGGATGCGACGGTAGAAGCGACTGTTCGTCGCTAGCCTATTGTTTTGTCGCTAACCAGACGGCCATCGCTATCCTGATAGTCCGTCGCTAGCCTGACGGTCCATCGAGTCATCCGTCGCACATAGGCCAAAAAAGAGTTACTGCCTTGGTTGTGACGGGCCGTGCTTTGGTCCATCGCAGACTCGATGGTCCGTTGGATCGTCCGTCGCATCCGGATGATTCTGATAACTCTCAGTAAAACAGCTATAACTTGTCACCCCGATACCGGATTTGGACGAAATTGGTATTGTTGGAAAGCTAATTCAATTCTCTACATGACAAAAAGTCAAATTTATGAAAATTATTCCAATCACTTAGAATGTCAATTCTCAATGTTTTAGGTTTGAAATTACGTTTTACATGACACGACCTATGGCTCAGACTACGAGGGAGCATTGCGTGGTCTTACAATGTCGTGTCCATATCGTATTGCCTTACTATTCTGAACAGTGAAATGGGTCTCAAGACAAAAATACCCCTTTTAAAAAGGACTTACAAATACTAAACTGGGGCTGCGACGGTCGAAGCGATGGTCCGTCGCTAGCCTGACTGTCCGTCGCTCATGGGCCAAAAAAAGAGTTACTGCCTTAGTTGTGATGGGCCGAGCTATGGTCCGTCGTATCGTCCGTCGCACCTAGGTAATTATGATAACTCTCAGTAAAACGACTATAACTTGTCACCCCGATACCGGATTTGGACGAAATTGGTATTGTTGGAAAGTTAATTCAATTCTCTACTTGACAAAAAGTCAAATTTAATAAAATTCTTTATGGTTTAAACACCAATCACATGGGAAATCACTTCTCATTCTCTTAGGTAAAAAATTATGATTCATTTGACACGCCCTATGGCTCAGACTATGAGGGAACTTTGTGGGGTCTAACAATGCCGTGGACATATCGTATTGCCTTTCTATTCTGAACATTGAAATGGGTCTCAAGACCAAAAATACCCTTTTGGTAAGGACTTACAAATACTAAACTGGGGCTGCGACGGTCGAAGCGACGGTGCATCGCTAGCCTGATGTTTTGTAGCTAGCCAGACGACCATCGCTGTCCTGATAGTCCGTCGCTAGCCTGACGGTCCATCGAGTCATCTGTCGCACATGGACCATAAAAGAGTTACTGCCTTGGTTATGACGGACCGGGCTTTGGTCCGTTGCAGACTCGATGGTCTGTTGGATCGTCCGTCGCACCCGGATGATTCTGATAACTCGCAGTAAAATGGCTATAACTTGTCACACCGATACCGGATTTGGACGAAATTGGTATTTTTGGAAAGCTAATTCAATTCTCTACATGACAAACAGTCAAATTTAAGAAAATTCTTCCATTCACTTGGGAAGTCAATTCTCAATGTTTTAGGTATGAAATTCCATTTTACTTGACACAATCTATGGCTCAGACTACGAGGGAGCTTTGCGTGGTCTTACAATGTCCTGGTCATATCGTATTGCCTTACTATTCTGAACATTGAAATGGGTCTCAAGACAAAAATACCCCTTTTAAAAAGGACTTACAAATACTAAACTGGGGCTGCGACGGTAGAAGCGATGGTCCGTCGCTAGCCTGACGGTCCGTCGCTCATGGGCAAAAAAAAGAGTTACTGCCTTAGTTGTGATGGGTCGAGCTATGGTCTGTCGGATCGTCTGTCGCACCTAGGTAATTATGATAACTCTCAGTAAAACGGCTATAACTTGTCACCCCGATACCGGATTTGACGAAATTGGTATTGTTGGAAAGATAATTCAATTCTCTACATGACAAAAAGTTAAATTTAATAAAATTCTTTATGGTTTAAACACCAATCACATGGGAAATCACTTCTCATTCTCTTAGGACCAAAATTACGTTTCACTTGACACGCCCTATGGCTTAGACTACGAGGGAACTTTGCGGGGTCTGACAATGCCGTGGCCATATCGTATTGCCTTTCTATTCTGAACAATGAAATGGGTCTCAAGACCAAAAATACCCTTTTAGAAAGGACTTAAAAATACTAAATTGGGGATGCGACGGTCGAAGCGACTGTTCGTCGCTAGCCTATTGTTTTGTCGCTAACCAGACGGCCATCGCTATCCTGATAGTCCGTCGCTAGCCTGACGGTCCATCGAGTCATCCGTCGCACATAGGCCAAAAAATAGTTACTGCCTTGGTTGTGACGGGCCGTGCTTTGGTCCATCGCAGACTCGATGGTCCGTTTGATCGTCCGTCGCACCCGGATGATTCTGATAACTCTCAGTAAAACAGCTATAACTTGTCACCCCGATATCGGATTTGGACGAAATTGGTATTGTTGGAAAGCTAATTCAATTCTCTACATGAAAAAAAGTCAAATTTATGAAAATTATTCCAATCACTTAGAATGTCAATTCTCAATGTTTTAGGTTTGAAATTACGTTTTACATGACACGACCTATGGCTCAGACTACGAGGGAGCATTGCGTGGTCTTACAATGTCGTGGCCATATCGTATTGCCTTACTATTCTGAACAGTGAAATGGGTCTCAAGACAAAAATACCCCTTTTAAAAAGGACTTACAAATACTAAACTGGGGCTGCGACGGTCGAAGCGATGGTCCGTCGCTAGCCTGACTGTCCGTCGCTCATGGGCCAAAAAAAGAGTTACTGCCTTAGTTGTGATGGGCCGAGCTATGGTCCGTCGTATCGTCCGTCGCACCTAGGTAATTATGATAACTCTCAGTAAAACGACTATAACTTGTCACCCCGATACCGGATTTGGACGAAATTGGTATTGTTGGAAAGTTAATTCAATTCTCTACTTGACAAAAAGTCAAATTTAATAAAATTCTTTATGGTTTAAAAACCAATCACATTGGAAGTCACTTCTCATTCTCTTAGGTCCAAAATTACGATTCATTTGACACGCCCTATGGCTCAGACTATGAGGGAACTTTGTGGGGTCTAAAAATGTCGTGGACATATCGTATTGCCTTTCTATTCTGAACATTGAAATGGGTCTCAAGACCAAAAATACCCTTTTAGTAAGGACTTACAAATACTAAACTGGGGCTGCGACGGTCGAAGCAACGGTCCTTCGCTAGCCTGATGTTTTGTAGCTAGCCAGACGGCCATCGCTATCCTGATAGTCCGTCGCTAGCCTGACGGTCCATCGAGTCGTCCGTCGCACATGGACCAAAAAAGAGTTACTGCCTTGGTTGTGATGGACCGGGCTTTGGTCCGTTGCAGACTCGATGGTCTGTTGGATCGTCCGTCGCACCCGGATGATTCTGATAACTCGCAGTAAAATGGCTATAACTTGTCACACCGATACCGGATTTGGACGAAATTGGTATTGTTGGAAAGCTAATTCAATTCTCTACATGACAAACAATCAAATTTAAGAAAATTCTTCCAATCACTTCGGAAGTCAATTCTCAATGTTTTAGGTATAAAATTTCGTTTTACTTGATACGACCTATGGCTCAGACTACGAGGGAGCTGTGCGTGGTCTTACAATGTCCTGGCCATATCGTATTGCCTTACTATTATGAACATTGAAATGGGTCTCAAGACAAAAATACGCCTTTTAAAAAGGACTTACAAATACTAAACTGGGGCTGCGACGGTAGAAGCGATGGTCCGTCGCTAGCCTGACGGTCCGTCGCTCATGGGCAAAAAAAAGAGTTACTGCCTTAGTTGTGATGGGCCGAGCTAAGGGCCGTCGGATCATCCATCGCACCTAGGCAATTATGATAACTCTCAGTAAAACGGCTATAACTTGTCACCCCGATACCGGATTTGGACGAAATTGGTATTGTTGGAAAGTTAATTCAATTCTCTACTTGACAAAAAGTCAAATTAAATAAAATTCTTTATGGTTTAAAAACCAATCACATGGGAAGTCACTTCTCATTCTCTTAGGTCCAAAATTACGATTCATTTGACACGCCCTATGGCTCAGACTATGAGGGAACTTTGTAGGGTCTAACAATGTCGTGGACATATCGTATTGCCTTTCTATTCTGAACATTGAAATGGGTCTCAAGACCAAAAATAACCTTTTAGTAAGGACTTACAAATACTAAACTGGGGCTGCGACGGTCGAAGCGACGGTCCATCGCTAGCCTGATGTTTTGTAGCTAGCCAGACGGCCATCGCTATCCTGATAGTCCGTCGCTAGCCTGACGGTCCATCGAGTCGTCCGTCGCACATGGACCAAAAAAGAGTTACTGCCTTGGTTGTGACGGACCGGGCTTTGGTCCGTTGCAGACTCGATGGTCTGTTGGATCGTCCGTCGCACCCGGATGATTCTGATAACTCGCAGTAAAATAGCTATAACTTGTCACACCGATACCGGATTTGGACGAAATTGGTATTGTTGGAAAGCTAATTCAATTCTCTACATGACAAACAATCAAATTTAAGAAAATTCTTCCAATCACTTCGGAAGTCAATTCTCAATGTTTTAGGTATAAAATTTCGTTTTACTTGATACGACCTATGGCTCAGACTACGAGGGAGCTTTGCGTGGTCTTACAATGTCTTGGCCATATCGTATTGCCTTACTATTCTGAACATTGAAATGGGTCTCAAGACAAAAATGCCCCTTTTAAAAAGGACTTACAAATTCTAAACTGGGGCTGCGACGGTAGAAGCGATGGTCCGTCGCTAGCCTGACGGTCCGTCGCTCATGGGCAAAAAAAAGAGTTACTTCCTTAGTTGTGATGGGCCGAGCTATGGGCCGTCGGATCATCCATCGCACCTAGGTAATTATGATAACTCTCAGTAAAACGGCTATAACTTGTCACCCCGATACCGGATTTGGACGAAAATGGTATTGTTGGAAAGATAATTCAATTCTCTACATGACAAAAAGTCAAATTTAATAAAATTCTTTATGGTTTAAACACCAATCACATGGTAAATCACTTCTCATTCTCTTAGGAGCAAAATTACGTTTCACTTGACACGCCCTATGGCTTAGACTACGAGGGAACTTTGTGGGGTCTGACAGTGCCGTGGCCATATCGTATTGCCTTTCTATTCTGAACAATGAAATGGGTCTCAAGACCAAAAATACCCTTTTAGAAAGGAATTACAAATACTAAATTGGGGATTCGACGGTCGAAGCGACTGTTCGTCGCTAGCCTGATGTTTTGTCGCTAGCCAGACGGCCATCGCTATCCTGATAGTCCGTCGCTAGCCTGACGGTCCATCGAGTCATCCGTCGCACATAGGCCAAAAAAGAGTTACTGTCTTGGTTGTGACGGGCCGTGCTTTGGTCCATCGCAGACTCGATGGTCCGTTGGATCGTCCGTCGCACCCGGATGATTCAGATAACTCTCAGTAAAACGGGTATAACTTGTCACCCCGATACCGGATTTGGACGAAATTGGTATTGTTGGAAAGATAATTCAATTCTCTACATGACAAAAAGTCAAATTTAATAAAATTCTTTATGGTTTAAACACCAATAACATGGTAAATCACTTCTCATTCTCTTAGGAGCAAAATTACGTTTCACTTGACACGCCCTATGGCTTAGACTACGAGGGAACTTTGTGGGGTCTGACAGTGCCGTGGCCATATCGTATTGCCTTTCTATTCTGAACAATGAAATGGGTTTCAAGACCAAAAATACCCTTTTAGAAAGGAATTACAAATACTAAATTGGGGATTCGACGGTCGAAGCGACTGTTCGTCGCTAGCCTGATGTTTTGTCGCTAGCCAGACGACCATCGCTATCCTGATAGTCCGTCGCTAGCCTGACGGTCCATCGATTCATCCGTCGCACATAGGCCAAAAAAGAGTTACTGCCTTGGTTGTGACGGGCCGTGCTTTGGTCCATCGCAGACTCGATGGTCCGTTGGATCGTCCGTCGCACCCGGATGATTCTGATAACTCTCAGTAAAACGGCTATAACATGTCACCCCGATACCGGATTTGGACGAAATTGGTATTGTTGGAAAGATAATTCAATTCTCTACATGACATAAAATCAAATTTAAGAAAATTATTCCAATCACTTAGGAAGTCAATTCTCAATGTTTTAGGTTCGAAATTACATTTTACATGACACGACCTATGGCTCAGACTACGAGGGAGCTTTGCGTGGTCATACAATGTCGTGGCCATATCGTATTGCCTTACTATTCTGAACAGTGAAATGGGTCTCAAGACAAAAATACCCCTTTTAAAAAGGACTTACAAATACTAAACTGGGGCTTCGACGATCGAAGCGATGGTCCGTCGCTAGCCTGACGGTCCGTCGCTCATGGGGAAAAAAAAGAGTTACTGCCTTAGTTGTGATGGGCCGAGCTATGGTCCGTCGGATCATCCATCGCACCTAGGTAATTATGATAACTCTCAGTAAAACGGCTATAACTTGTCACCCCGATACCGGATTTGGACGAAATTAGTATTGTTGGAAAGATAATTCAATTCTCTACATGACAAAAAGTCAAATTTAATAAAATACTTTATGGTTTAAACACCAATCACATGGGAAATCACTTCTCATTCTCTTAGGAGCAACATTACGTTTCACTTGACACGCCCTATGGCTTAGACTACGAGGGAACTTTGTGGGGTCTGACAATGCCGTGGCCATATCGTTTTGCCTTTCTATTCTGAACAATGAAATGGGTCTCAACACCAAAAATACCCTTTTAGAAAGGAATTACAAATACTAAATTGGGGATTCGACGGTCGAAGCGACTGTTCGTCGCTAGCCTGATGTTTTGTCGCTAGCCAGACGGCCATCGCTATCCTGATAGTCCGTCGATAGCCTGATGGTCCATCGAGTCATCCGTCGCACATAGGCCAAAAAAGAGTTACTGCCTTGGTTGTGATGGGCCGTGCTTTGGTCCATCGCAGACTCGATGGTCCGTTGGATCGTCCGTCGCACCCGGATGATTCTGATAACTCTCAGTAAAACGGCTATAACATGTCACCCCGATACCGGATTTGGACGAAATTGGTATTGTTGGAAAGCTAATTCAATTCTCTACATGACAAAAAATCAAATTTAAGAAAATTATTCCAATCACTTAGGAAGTCAATTCTCAATGTTTTAGGTTCGAAATTACATTTTACATGACACGACCTATGGCTCAGACTACGAGGGAGCTTTGCATGGTCTTACAATGTCGTGGCCATATCGTATTGCCTTACTATTCTGAACAGTGAAATGGGTCTCAAGACAACAATACCCCTTTTAAAAAGGACTTACAAATACTAAACTGGGGCTGCAACGATCGAAGCGATGGTCCGTCTCTAGCCTGACGGTCCGTCGCTCATGGGTAAAAAAAAGAGTTACTGCCTTAGTTGTGATGGGCCGAGCTATGGTCCGTCGGATCTTCCATCGCACCTAGGTAATTATGATAACTCTCAGTAAAACGACTATAACTTGTCACCCCGATACCGGATTTGGACGAAATTGGTATTGTTGGAAAGTTAATTCAATTCTCTACTTGACAAAAAGTCAAATTTAATAAAATCCTTTATGGTTTAAAAACCAATCACATGGGAAGTCACTTCTCATTCTCTTTTGTCCAAAATTACGATTCATTTGACACGCCCTATGGCTCAGACTATGAGGGAACTTTGTGGGGTCTAACAATGCCGTGGACATATCGTATTGCCTTTCTATTCTGAACATTGAAATGGGTCTCAAGACCAAAAATACCCTTTTAGTAAGGACTTACAAATACTAAACAGGGGTTGCGACGGTCCATCGCTAGCCTGATGTTTTGTAGCTAGCCAGACGGCCATCGCTATCCTGATAGTCCGTCGCTAGCCTAACGGTCCATCGAGTCGTCCGTCGCACATGGACCAAAAAAGAGTTACTGCCTTGGTTGTGACGGACCGGGCTTTGGTCCGTTGCAGACTCGATGGTCTGTTGGATCGTCCGTCGCACCCGGATGATTCTGATAACTCGCAGTAAAATGGCTATAACTTGTCACACCGATACCGGATTTGGACGAAATTGGTATTGTTGGAAAGCTAATTCAATTCTCTACATGACAAACAATCAAATTTAAGAAAATTCTTCCAATCACTTCGGAAGTCAATTCTCAATGTTTTAGGTATAAAATTTCATTTTACTTGATACGACCTATGGCTCAGACTACGAGGGAGCTTTGCGTGGTCTTACAATGTCTTGGCCATATCGTATTGCCTTACTATTCTGAACATTGAAATGGGTCTCAAGACAAAAATACCCCTTTTAAAAAGGACTTACAAATACTAAACTGGGGCTGCGACGATCGAAGCGATGGTCCGTCGCTAGCCTGACGGTCCGTCGCTCATGGGCAAAAAAAAGAGTTACTGCCTTAGTTGTGATGGGCCGAGCTATGGTCCGTCGTATCATCCATCGCACCTAGGTAATTATGATAACTCTCAGTAAAACGGCTATAACTTGTCACCCCGATACCGGATTTGGACGAAATTGGTATTGTTGGAAAGATAATTCAATTCTCTACATGACAAAAAGTCAAATTTAATAAAATTCTTTATGGTTTAAACACCAATCACATGGGAAATCACTTCTCATTCTCTTAGGAGCAACATTACGTTTCACTTGACACGCCCTATGGCTTAGACTACGAGGGAACTTTGTGGGGTCTGACAATGCCGTGGCCATATCGTTTTGCCTTTCTATTCTGAACAATGAAATGGGTCTCAACACCAAAAATACCCTTTTAGAAAGGAATTACAAATACTAAATTGGGGATTCGACGGTCGAAGCGACTGTTCGTCGCTAGCCTGATGTTTTGTCGCTAGCCAGACGGCCATCGCTATCCTGATAGTCCGTCGATAGCCTGATAGTCCATCGAGTCATCCGTCGCACATAGGCCAAAAAAGAGTTACTGCCTTGGTTGTGATGGGCCGTGCTTTGGTCCATCGCAGACTCGATGGTCCGTTGGATCGTCCGTCGCACCCGGATGATTCTGATAACTCTCAGTAAAACGGCTATAACATGTCACCCCGATACCGGATTTGGACGAAAATGGTATTGTTGGAAAGCTAATTCAATTCTCTACATGACAAAAAATCAAATTTAAGAAAATTATTCCAATCACTTAGGAAGTCAATTCTCAATGTTTTAGGTTCGAAATTACATTTTACATGACACGACCTATGGCTCAGACTACGAGGGAGCTTTGCATGGTCTTACAATGTCGTGGCCATATCGTATTGCCTTACTATTCTGAACAGTGAAATGGGTCTCAAGACAACAATACCCCTTTTAAAAAGGACTTACAAATACTAAACTGGGGCTGCAACGATCGAAGCGATGGTCCGTCGCTAGCCTGACGGTCCGTCGCTCATGGGTAAAAAAAAGAGTTACTGCCTTAGTTGTGATGGGCCGAGCTATGGTCCGTCGGATCTTCCATCGCACCTAGGTAATTATGATAACTCTCAGTAAAACGACTATAACTTGTCACCCCGATACCGGATTTGGACGAAATTGGTATTGTTGGAAAGTTAATTCAATTCTCTACTTGACAAAAAGTCAAATTTAATAAAATCCTTTATGGTTTAAAAACCAATCACATGGGAAGTCACTTCTCATTCTCTTTTGTCCAAAATTACGATTCATTTGACACGCCCTATGGCTCAGACTATGAGGGAACTTTGTGGGGTCTAACAATGCCGTGGACATATCGTATTGCCTTTCTATTCTGAACATTGAAATGGGTCTCAAGACCAAAAATACCCTTTTAGTAAGGACTTACAAATACTAAACTGGGGTTGCGACGGTCCATCGCTAGCCTGATGTTTTGTAGCTAGCCAGACGGCCATCGCTATCCTGATAGTCCGTCGCTAGCCTAACGGTCCATCGAGTCGTCCGTCGCACATGGACCAAAAAAGAGTTACTGCCTTGGTTGTGACGGACCGGGCTTTGGTCCGTTGCAGACTCGATGGTCTGTTGGATCGTCCGTCGCACCCGGATGATTCTGATAACTCGCAGTAAAATGGCTATAACTTGTCACACCGATACCGGATTTGGACGAAATTCGTATTGTTGGAAAGCTAATTCAATTCTCTACATGACAAACAATCAAATTTAAGAAAATTCTTCCAATCACTTCGGAAGTCAATTCTCAATGTTTTAGGTATAAAATTTCATTTTACTTGATACGACCTATGGCTCAGACTACGAGGGAGCTTTGCGTGGTCTTACAATGTCTTGGCCATATCGTATTGCCTTACTATTCTGAACATTGAAATGGGTCTCAAGACAAAAATACCCCTTTTAAAAAGGACTTACAAATACTAAACTGGGGCTGCGACGGTAGAAGCGATGGTCCGTCGCTAGCCTGACGGTCCGTCGCTCATGGGCAAAAAAAAGAGTTACTGCCTTAGTTGTGATGGGCCGAGCTATGGGCCGTCGGATCATCCATCGCACCTAGGTAATTATGATAACTCTCAGTAAAACGGGTATAACTTGTCACCCCGATACCGGATTTGGACGAAATTGGTATTGTTGGAAAGATAATTCAATTCTCTACATGACAAAAAGTCAAATTTAATAAAATTCTTTATGGTTTAAACACCAATAACATGGTAAATCACTTCTCATTCTCTTAGG
Organism: Capsicum pubescens; assembly: GCA_030864215.1. NCBI lineage: Eukaryota > Viridiplantae > Streptophyta > Magnoliopsida > Solanales > Solanaceae > Capsicum > Capsicum pubescens. The sequence goes on from CM061548.1 coordinate 325,982,887, forward strand.
AGCAAAATTACGTTTCACTTGACACGCCCTATGGCTTAGACTACGAGGGAACTTTGTGGGGTCTGACAGTGCCGTGGCCATATCGTATTGCCTTTCTATTCTGAACAATGAAATGGGTCTCAAGACCAAAAATACCCTTTTAGAAAGGAATTACAAATACTAAATTGGGGATTCGACGGTCGAAGCGACTGTTCGTCGCTAGCCTGATGTTTTGTCGCTAGCCAGACGGCCATCGCTATCCTGATAGTCCGTCGCTAGCCTGACGGTCCATCGAGTCATCCGTCGCACATAGGCCAAAAAAGAGTTACTGCCTTGGTTGTGACGGGCCGTGCTTTGGTCCATCGCAGACTCGATGGTCCGTTGGATCGTCCGTCGCACCCGGATGATTCTGATAACTCTCAGTAAAACGGCTATAACATGTCACCCCGATACCGGATTTGGACGAAATTGGTATTGTTGGAAAGATAATTCAATTCTCTACATGACATAAAATCAAATTTAAGAAAATTATTCCAATCACTTAGGAAGTCAATTCTCAATGTTTTAGGTTCGAAATTACATTTTACATGACACGACCTATGGCTCAGACTACGAGGGAGCTTTGCGTGGTCATACAATGTCGTGGCCATATCGTATTGCCTTACTATTCTGAACAGTGAAATGGGTCTCAAGACAAAAATACCCCTTTTAAAAAGGACTTACAAATACTAAACTGGGGCTTCGACGATCTAAGCGATGGTCCGTCGCTAGCCTGACGGTCCGTCGCTCATGGGGAAAAAAAAGAGTTACTGCCTTAGTTGTGATGGGCCGAGCTATGGTCCGTCGGATAATCCATCGCACCTAGGTAATTATGATAACTCTCAGTAAAACGGCTATAACTTGTCACCCCGATACCGGATTTGGACGAAATTAGTATTGTTGGAAAGATAATTCAATTCTCTACATGACAAAAAGTCAAATTTAATAAAATACTTTATGGTTTAAACACCAATCACATGGGAAATCACTTCTCATTCTCTTAGGAGCAACATTACGTTTCACTTGACACGCCCTATGGCTTAGACTACGAGGGAACTTTGTGGGGTCTGACAATGCCGTGGCCATATCGTTTTGCCTTTCTATTCTGAACAATGAAATGGGTCTCAACACCAAAAATACCCTTTTAGAAAGGAATTACAAATACTAAATTGGGGATTCGACGGTCGAAGCGACTGTTCGTCGCTAGCCTGATGTTTTGTCGCTAGCCAGACGGCCATCGCTATCCTGATAGTCCGTCGATAGCCTGATGGTCCATCGAGTCATCCGTCGCACATAGGCCAAAAAAGAGTTACTGCCTTGGTTGTGATGGGCCGTGCTTTGGTCCATCGCAGACTCGATGGTCCGTTGGATCGTCCGTCGCACCCGGATGATTCTGATAACTCTCAGTAAAACGGCTATAACATGTCACCCCGATACCGGATTTGGACGAAATTGGTATTGTTGGAAAGCTAATTCAATTCTCTACATGACAAAAAATCAAATTTAAGAAAATTATTCCAATCACTTAGGAAGTCAATTCTCAATGTTTTAGGTTCGAAATTACATTTTACATGACACGACCTATGGCTCAGACTACGAGGGAGCTTTGCATGGTCTTACAATGTCGTGGCCATATCGTATTGCCTTACTATTCTGAACAGTGAAATGGGTCTCAAGACAACAATACCCCTTTTAAAACGGACTTACAAATACTAAACTGGGGCTGCAACGATCGAAGCGATGGTCCGTCGCTAGCCTGACGGTCCGTCGCTCATGGGTAAAAAAAAGAGTTACTGCCTTAGTTGTGATGGGCCGAGCTATGGTCCGTCGGATCTTCCATCGCACCTAGGTAATTATGATAACTCTCAGTAAAACGACTATAACTTGTCACCCCGATACCGGATTTGGACGAAATTGGTATTGTTGGAAAGTTAATTCAATTCTCTACTTGACAAAAAGTCAAATTTAATAAAATCCTTTATGGTTTAAAAACCAATCACATGGGAAGTCACTTCTCATTCTCTTTTGTCCAAAATTACGATTCATTTGACACGCCCTATGGCTCAGACTATGAGGGAACTTTGTGGGGTCTAACAATGCCGTGGACATATCGTATTGCCTTTCTATTCTGAACATTGAAATGGGTCTCAAGACCAAAAATACCCTTTTAGTAAGGACTTACAAATACTAAACTGGGGTTGCGACGGCCATCGCTATCCTGATAGTCCGTCGCTAGCCTGACGGTCCATCGAGTCGTCCGTCGCACATGGACCAACAAAGAGTTACTGCCTTGGTTGTGACGGACCGGACTTTGGTCCGTTGCAGACTCGATGGTCTGTTGGATCGTCCGTCGCACCCGGATGATTCTGATAACTCGCAGTAAAATGGCTATAACTTGTCACACCGATACCGGATTTGGACGAAATTGGTATTGTTGGAAAGCTAATTCAATTCTCTACATGACAAACAATCAAATTTAAGAAAATTCTTCCAATCACTTCGGAATTCAATTCTCAATGTTTTAGGTATAAATTTACGTTTTACTTGATACGACCTATGGCTCAGACTACGAGGGAGCTTTGCGTGGTCTTACAATGTCCTGGCCATATCGTATTGCCTTACTATTCTGAACATTGAAATGGGTCTCAAGACAAAAATACCCCTTTTAAAAAGGACTTACAAATACTAAACTGGGGCTGCGACGGTAGAAGCGATGGTCCGTCGCTAGCCTGACGGTCCGTCGCTCATGGGCAAAAAAAAGAGTTGCTGCCTTAGTTGTGATGGGCCGAGCTATGGGCCGTCGGATCATCCATCACACCTAGGTAATTATGATAACTCTCAGTAAAACGGCTATAACTTGTCACCCCGATACCGGATTTGGACGAAATTGGTATTGTTGGAAAGATAATTCAATTCTCTACATGACAAAAAGTCAAATTTAATAAAATTCTTTATGGTTTAAACACCAATCACATGGGAAATCACTTCTCATTCTCTTAGGAGAAAAATTACGTTTCACTTGACACGCCCTATGGCTTAGACTATGAGGGAACTTTGTGGGGTCTGACAGTGTCGTGGCCATATCGTATTGCCTTTCTATTCTGAACAATGAAATGGGTCTCAAGACCAAAAATACCCTTTTAGAAAGGAATGAAAAATACTAAATTGGGGATTCGACGGTCGAAGTGACTGTTCGTCGCTAGCCTGATGTTTTGTCGCAAGCCAGACGGCCATCGCTATCCTGATAGTCCGTCGCTAGCCTGACGGTCCATCGAGTCATCCGTCGCACATAGGCCAAAAAAGAGTTACTGCCTTGGTTGTGACGGGCCGTGCTTTGGTCCATCGCAGACTCGATGGTCCGTTGGATCGTCCGTCGCACCTGGATGATTCTGATAACTCTCAGTAAAACGGCTATAACATGTCACCCCGATACCGGATTTGGACGAAATTGGTATTGTTGGAAAGCTAATTCAATTCTCTACATGACAAAAAGTCAAATTTAAGAAAATTATTCCAATCACTTAGAATGTCAATTCTCAATGTTTTAGGTTCGAAATTACGTTTTACATGACACGACCTATGGCTCAGACTACGAGGGAGCTTTGCGTGGTCTTACAATGTCGTGGCCATATCGTATTGCCTTACTATTCTGAACAGTGAAATGGGTCTCAAGACAAAAATACCCCTTTTAAAAAGGACTTACAAATACTAAACTGGGGCTGCGACGATCGAAGCGATGGTCCGTCGCTAGCCTGACGGTCCGTCGCTCATGGGCAAAAAAAAGAGTTACTGCCTTAGTTGTGATGGGCCGAGCTATGGTCCGTCGGATCATCCATCGCACCTAGGTAATTATGATAACTCTCAGTAAAACGGCTATAACTTGTCACCCCGATACCGGATTTGGACGAAATTGGTATTGTTGGAAAGATAATTCAATTCTCTACATGACAAAAAGTCAAATTTAATAAAATTCTTTATGGTTTAAACACCAATCACATGGGAAATCACTTCTCATTCTCTTAGGAGAAAAATTACGTTTCACTTGACACGCCCTATGGCTTAGACTATGAGGGAACTTTGTGGGGTCTGACAGTGTCGTGGCCATATCGTATTGCCTTTCTATTCTGAACAATGAAATGGGTCTCAAGACCAAAAATACCCTTTTAGAAAGGAATGAAAAATACTAAATTGGGGATTCGACGGTCGAAGTGACTGTTCGTCGCTAGCCTGATGTTTTGTCGCAAGCCAGACGGCCATCGCTATCCTGATAGTCCGTCGCTAGCCTGACGGTCCATCGAGTCATCCGTCGCACATAGGCCAAAAAAGAGTTACTGCCTTGGTTGTGACGGGCCGTGCTTTGGTCCATCGCAGACTCGATGGTCCGTTGGATCGTCCGTCGCACCTGGATGATTCTGATAACTCTCAGTAAAACGGCTATAACATGTCACCCCGATACCGGATTTGGACGAAATTGGTATTGTTGGAAAGCTAATTCAATTCTCTACATGACAAAAAGTCAAATTTAAGAAAATTATTCCAATCACTTAGAATGTCAATTCTCAATGTTTTAGGTTCGAAATTACGTTTTACATGACACGACCTATGGCTCAGACTACGAGGGAGCTTTGCGTGGTCTTACAATGTCGTGGCCATATCGTATTGCCTTACTATTCTGAACAGTGAAATGGGTCTCAAGACAAAAATACCCCTTTTAAAAAGGACTTACAAATACTAAACTGGGGCTGCGACGATCGAAGCGATGGTCCGTCGCTAGCCTGACGGTCCGTCGCTCATGGGCAAAAAAAAGAGTTACTGCCTTAGTTGTGATGGGCCGAGCTATGGTCCGTCGGATCATCCATCGCACCTAGGTAATTATGATAACTCTCAGTAAAACGGCTATAACTTGTCACCCCGATACCGGATTTGGACGAAATTGGTATTGTTGGAAAGATAATTCAATTCTCTACATGACAAAAAGTCAAATTTAATAAAATTCTTTATGGTTTAAACACCAATCACATGGGAAATCACTTCTCATTCTCTTAGGAGCAAAATTACATTTCACTTGACACGCCCTATGGCTTAGACTACGAGGGAACTTTGGGGGTTCTGACAATGCCGTGGCCATATCATATTGCCTTTCTATTCTGAACAATGAAATGGGTCTCAAGACCAAAAATACCCTTTTTAGAAAGTAATTACAAATACTAAATTGGGGATTCGACGGTCGAAGCGACTGTTCGTCGCTAGCCTGATGTTTTGTCGCTAGCCAGACGGCCATCGCTATCCTGATAGTCCGTCGCTAGCCTAACGGTCCATCGAGTCATCCGTCGCACATAGGCTAAAAAAGAGTTACTGCCTTGGTTATGACGGGCCGTGATTTGGTCCATCGCAGACTCGATGGTCCGTTGGATCGTCCGTCGCACCTGGATGATTCTGATAACTCTCAGTAAAATGGCTATAACATGTCACCCCGATACCGGATTTGGACGAAATTGGTATTGTTGGAAAGCTAATTCAATTCTCTACATGACAAAAAGTCAAATTTAAGAAAATTATTCCATTCACTTAGGAAGTCAATTCTCAATGTTTTAGGTTCGAAATTACATTTTACATGACACGACCTATGGCTCAGACTACGAGGGAGCTTTGCGTAGTCTTACAATGTCGTGGCCATATCGTATTGCCTTACTATTCTGAACAGTGAAATGGGTCTCAAGACAAAAATACCCCTTTTAAAAAGGACTTAAAAATACTAAACTGGGGCTGCGACGATCGAAGCGATGGTCCGTCGCTAGCCTGACGGTCCGTCGCTCATGGGCAAAAAAAAGAGTTACTGCCTTAGTACTGATGGGCCGAGCTATGGTCCGTCGGATCATCCATCGCACCTAGGTAATTATGATAACTCTCAGTAAAACGGCTATAACTTGTCACCCCGATACCGGATTTGGACGAAATTGGTATTGTTGGAAAGATAATTCAATTCTCTACATGACAAAAAGTCAAATTTAATAAAATTCTTTATGGTTTAAACACCAATCACATGGGAAATCACTTCTCATTCTCTTAGGAGCAAAATTACGTTTCACTTGACACGCCCTATGGCTTAGACTACGAGGGAACTTTGTGGGGTCTGACAATGCCGTGGCCATATCGTATTGCCTTTCTATTTTGAACAATGAAATGGGTCTCAAGACCAAAAATACTCTTTTAGAAAGGAATTACAAATACTAAATTGGGGATTCGACGGTCGAAGCGACTGTTCGTCGCTAGCCTGATGTTTTGTCGCTAGCCAGACGGCCATCGCTATCCTGATAGTCCGTCGCTAGCCTGACGGTCCATCGAGTCATCCGTCGCACATAGGCCAAAAAAGAGTTACTGCCTTGGTTGTGACGGGCCGTGCTTTGGTCCATCGCAGACTCGATGGTCCGTTGGATCGTCCGTCGCACCCGGATGATTCTGGTAACTCTCAGTAAAACGGCTATAACATGTCACCCCGATACCGGATTTGGACGAAATTGGTATTGTTGGAAAGCTAATTCAATTTTCTACATGACAAAAAGTCAAATTTAAGAAAATTATTCCGATCACTTAGAATGTCAATTCTCAATGTTTTAGGTTCGAAATTACGTTTTACATGACACGACCTATGGCTCAGACTACGAGGGAGCTTTGCGTGGTCTTACAATGTCGTGGCCATATCGTATTGCCTTACTATTCTGAACAGTGAAATGGGTCTCAAGACAAAAATACCCCTTTTAAAAAGGACTTACAAATACTAAACTGGGGCTGCGACGATCGAAGCGATGGTCCGTCTCTAGCGTGACTGTCCGTCGCTCATGGGCCAAAAAAAGAGTTACTGCCTTAGTTGTGATGGGCCGAGCTATGGTCCGTCGGATCGTCCGTCGCACCTAGGTTATTATGATAACTCTCAGTAAAACGGCTATAACTTGTCACCCCGATACCGGATTTGGACGAAATTGGTATTGTTGGAAAGTTAATTCAATTCTCTACATGACAAAAAGTCAAATTTAATAAAATTCTTTATGGTTTAAACACCAATCACATGGGAAATCACTTCTCATTCTCTTAGGAGAAAAATTACGTTTCACTTGACACGCCCTATGGCTTAGACTACGAGGGAACTTTGTGGGGTCTGACAGTGTCGTGGCCATATCGTATTGCCTTTCTATTCTGAACAATGAAATGGGTCTCAAGACCAAAAATACCCTTTTAGAAAGGAATGACAAATACTAAATTGGGGATTCGACGGTCGAAGTGACTGTTCGTCGCTAGCCTGATGTTTTGTCGCAAGCCAGACGGCCATCGCTATCCTGATAGTCCGTCGCTAGCCTGACGGTCCATCGAGTCATCCGTCGCACATAGGCCAAAAAAGAGTTACTGCCTTGGTTGTGACGGGCCGTGCTTTGGTCCATCGCAGACTCTATGGTCCGTTGGATCGTCCGTCGCACCCGGATGATTCTGATAACTCTCAGTAAAATGGCTATAACATGTCACCCCGATACCGGATTTGGACGAAATTGGTATTGTTGGAAAGCTAATTCAATTCTCTACATGACAAAAAGTCAAATTTAAGAAAATTATTCCAATCACTTAGAATGTCAATTCTCAATGTTTTAGGTTCGAAATTACGTTTTACATGACACGACCTATGGCTCAGACTACGAGGGACCTTTGCGTGGTCTTACAATGTCGTGGCCATATCGTATTGCCTTACTATTCTGAACAGTGAAATGGGTCTCAAGACAAAAATACCCCTTTTAAAAAGGACTTACAAATACTAAACTGGGGCTGCGACGATCGAAGCGATGGTCCGTCGCTAGCCTGACGGTCCGTCGCTCATGGGCAAAAAAAAGAGTTACTGCCTTAGTTGTGATGGGCCGAGCTATGGTCCGTCGGATCATCCATCGCACCTAGGTAATTATGATAACACTCAGTAAAACGGCTATAACTTGTCACCCCGATACCGGATTTGGACGAAATTGGTAT